>OY294047.1:24114276-24168158 GCA_958510825.1 Brachypterus glaber | reverse complement strand
AAACAGGGTTTTAAAATAAAGTCAAAAGACAAAGGCATAACATTCTATTGAAAATCCAATAAAATACGAATGTAATATCCTAAAAGAAAAAATTTTACGCTATTTTCTATACTTTTGTACAAAACATACGCATCACTATAATTTCTGAGTCTTTCAATTCACATACTATTCTTGAAATATAACATGTCAAAAACAAGATATAAATGAAACTGAGTACCATTTATAATACCAAAAATAATAATGAAAATATGAAAGCAAAACTTACAGTTAACACATTACAGAGGGCCGCAAAATTAAATTTTTGTTAGAACGATATTATGATAAGGATGATAATACATTATGGAATTTTTAAAACGATAAATTGAAAACTCTGAAACTCTTTTTTAGAAAAATTAATCGGACAGGTCAATTTTTATTTTGATATAAAAAAATTATTTCTCTGAGACATAATATTTAAATCAACTGTAACACATGACATGCGCTACAGTTGATGTTTTTTTAAGAAAAAAAAAATATAAATACGTTCTACTGTACAAGTAAAGCAAAACCGTGATAACATTAATATGTTCTAAGCCTCCAGTTACGAGACACGGTTCTTTTACTTGCATATTTCTTAATATCGTAAGCGTCACATAAATTTTAAGTTCTCGGATGGGATCATCACAAAATTTTGGGATACTTTTGCGTCACATAATTTTGGGACACTTTTTCGTCACATAACAACAATGATCCCACCCGAGAACTTTGATGATATCGTCACATATTTTGAAACACTTTTTCGTAACGGTTTCAGCCGTAACGGTTCCAGCCCTCTATCCCCCCCTCTAAAACATATTAATGTTAAAAATATGAAAAAGTAGAGTTAACTCGAGTTAACTAAAATTTCATATTTTCCACAAAATTTAGCTTTGTAAATGTGGATTATTTAAATGGGGTTCCATAACTAGGTAGTAAGTAATACATAATATATCTGATAAATTTTTATACCTCTATACAATAGCTATTTCAATTAATAAAATAAATAAACTTATTCAAGAAAAGACAAAAACTTTTGCGTCGATTAAAAAAAAGCGTTCACCGGCTCAAAATTAATGAAGTCGTTTTTTAGTGTATGTGCAGCATTTTACCTTCCCCAAAGATAAAGCATAGAGTAAATAACGCATAATAGTCTTTTAAAGTATGCATGTCCATCACTTCCAAACTGGATGTTTTAGTACATATTTTAAAAAGCTTTTATGTACTGCCGTGCTAAGCACAGAGTTGATAACTTACTTTTTTGTCAAAAATGAGCTATCACTCCAAGGTGATGTAATAACAATCGATGAATATTTTTATCATATTATTAAACGATTTAAGTCATTTGTTCATAATTCAATAATTAACGAGATACGTTTATTTTTCCTTAGTAACTTCACGGCCGAGGTTACGGCAAATGTCCTTAATAATTATAACTATTTTTTTCCATAACTATTATAATAGTTATGGAAAACAATCGGGACTTTCGTTGACAATTAATCTGCTTTATTCAGTGCAATCTCTTAATTATTTAAAATAATTTATTTTAATAAGTATTTTTATAACAAACTGAGGTCGAGGTACGTAAAATTATATATTATTAGCTAATAGACTTCTTTTTTCTTCATTTTCTTAATGAATTTATAAGATACGTCAAATCTCTTTAGTATTACAAGTTAAAAATAATAACTTTTAAAGTGGTAACTATAAAAAAAATTCTATTTTAATTTTAATTATCTAATATTTAACATGTTTATAACATTAACAACTAATATAACCTTTTCTTTATCTTTCTGATTCAAATAAAATTTGAAGTTTTTTTGACTTGGAATATAATTTTGAAATTAAAAACTGTTAATATCTCAAAATGGCCAAAATACCAGTTACCACTTCTGTGTTTCGCACGGTAGTGTATCACAATTTTCTTAAGTTTTTAATATAATTTTCTTAATTTTGTAATAAAATCAGGGATTTTTAATCACATACACACAAGGCGTCACAAATTTTTGGCCATTTTCTGACCCCTTCCCCCTTTGTCACAAATTGTCACAAGCGGCAAATACCCCCACTCCCCCCCCCCTCTAGGGCACGTAATATTGATTAAAAAAGACAAAGACATAAACATTAAAAATATATAGAATATACATTCTGTATATTAAATATACATACTACTTCAAAACTAAGAGTTTTAAGATGTATTCTTAAACATTTTTTTTTAACTTATAAGTAAGAAAATGCAAGTTTTGTTCAAATTGGCCTATTTATTTAAAAGTTATTCACGTGACTTTTTTTGCAATTAAAAAATGTGTCGCCCGATAAATTAATTTAATTTTCATTTTAAATTGATATTTATATTATAAGTAAAGAAACTGAGTCGAACTAAAAGGGAATAAAGGCGAACCGTGTATAAGGTAATTTAATAGAAGGGTTCTAAAAAATGAATTTTTAATTTATTATCAAGCGTTTAGGTAAAACCACGTTTCATAATGGATCGTTATCTTAATTAACTTGTTATCCTGTGAAAAAAAAATCCGTCGTCGTAAACAACAATTTTTCCGCCTCCTGGCGCCCCTTATGAGCGCCCCCATATATCTATCAAGTTTTCATTTATCGAGGTGACGCAACATGTCAGTTATTTAACCAGTTTGATGGATGTAGACTATTATATGGAAGCCTTAAAACCTTTTATGAAAGAAAAACACCCTACAAAAAACTAATAAAATTTAAAAAAAAAAGCCATACGATCAATTTTAGGTCACTATATTATACAGTACATACGAAAGTAATTCAGAAGAATAAATGGCAAAATTTACAAAAATAATACTTGTTTTAAAGAATTTTAAAGAATAATTTTATCTCCAAGTCCTTTTAGTGAAACGGCGTACAAACCAAACGCAAACAAAAAAAAAACACTTACTATTTGGATCTTTTCAAATACTGTTAGGAAATTTGCAGTCTCTTGTTTCACCAGTTTGCCGCGTTGCCTTCATTAAACAAAGCTTATCATATGCAAACGTAAACCTCTAAACTGCGGTTGGATCACGTGTTTTTTATTCAACAATGTTTCCTTATCAGTATATATAGTCCAGGGATATGAAACTTTTGCCATGACACTGACTCAACCAGAGCACTGTGGGCTCATACCAAAAAAAAAAAGACGCACGCTTATTTGCCTGAAGTACTGAATCTAATTATAAAACCGGATTCAGTTATTAATACTGATGTTGAAGATGATGATTTTGTTGACAGTTTTGATGATTCATTATTTGTTTAATAAAATTTGACCATTTAAATGATTTTTATAGCATTTTATTTCGAACATAAATTTTAGATTTTTTTTTCTGACAATGGTAAAAGTTGGCAACTTTTTTTATATCGTTTATTACTACTATAAGTAGAGTTCGGATTTTACCGAGTCGTGACGTCAAAATCCATAGCCGGGTACAACAAATTAATAATAATTTTATAAAAATGTTTAATAAGCTATCAAACTACTACATTTACAAAGAAAAGTATACAAATATTATGAAAATCTCCTAACGTTTTTATTTAAGTAAAAGGAAATTAAAAAAAAACATAACAGATCCGAAAGTTAGGATTTAGTTGGACTTTTAAATAATCCAAATTTTATTTAATAGTATTGTAACATGGTGACTGGGTATTACTTTTATTAAGTTAAAAAAAATATCTCTGGCCAATCCTTTTGTATTCGCAACAACAGCCCACGTCACGTGACGTTTATAACGTTTATAAAAATGTTTTTAAAAATTTCTTCGAAATTATTATTTTTACTCAAATCTTTTGTTTTTCATATTATAAATAAAATATAAATAAAATACAAAACTACACAACTAAAACATATTTTTTGTAGAAAAAGCAAACTACCGAATTTTTGTGTGTTGTATTCAATTTGTGAAGAGGTGACTTGAAGGTGAAATCTATTTGAACTCGTTATAAACATGTACTCTGCAGAGATCTAAAAGCTTCAAACTTGTTTCCGCATGCGTGCGACAAAATAAGTGAGATGTAAAATCAAGCGTGTACCATGTACGTTATTTTGTTGGTTAGAATCACGCGCATGCGGAAACAAGGTTTTTATTGCAAGTTAATTGAGTCATTTCGTTTGACTTATCTTAGCAATGCGAATTAATTTCTTTTTTTGTTTTAATTTTTTCGTTTTTAATATACCTATTGGGCCTAATCTAACATTCATTTGTCACCGTTCATTTTATTAGTAAAGTCCAAAGTTATTCAAATTTTGTATGCTAAAACTGTTTTTGTAACGATATTTTGCAATGCTAAAAATATATTTTTTTAAATTAATAATTTCTTTTGATAAAACAACTCTTCCCCTTTCATAAGATACCCGTAGAATCATTATATCTTGATTATTGTACGCATATTATTACAAAAAAAAAAACATCTCTGGGATAAAAAATTGCAAAAACTATTGAATGAATCGATCTGAAATTTTAACCACATATTGAGTACTATATGTTGGAGTTTTTAGGAAGTTAACATAGACATGAGTCTATAGTACTAAAGTACCAAATGCCTAACTGGTACTTTTACGGTTACTAAGATATGATATTTATTATTTTTAATTTAATGTCATTGTAATCTGTCAAATAGTTGTTCTGAAGAGTTTTCATTATTTTATAATTAACGTTTTATGGTTGTATTTTGGTTTTGTTCAGTATTAATAAATTAATTGATTTTTATTAAACTGTTTATATCTATTGGTTATGGGCCCAGCACGCTTCCACTGCGCAAGTGAGTAAGCTTAGTTCAAGTCTTTCAATTTGTCACTATGATGGAAAGGGAAACATACGATCTTACCAAGTTTGATGGAACGAATTTTAATCTTTGGAAATTCAGCTTGATGTTCATGCTAGAAGCGCAAGATTTGGTAGATTATATTGATGGAACAGACATCCAACCTGACAGGGATACCCAGCTAGTGGCAAGGAAAATTTGGAAGAAAAACCAATCTAAAACTTCCATGATATTGTTAAATTCAGTATGTAAGTCTCTTCATACAAATCTGATTAATTGTGTAACTCCCAAAGATATTTGGAACAAGTTGAAGTCGTTGTATGGAGAAGTGAGTGAAGACTCAAAAATTAAATGTTGGCAGCAATTCTATGACTTCAAAATTCAAGAGAGTGAATCGGTTGCTTTTCAAATGGAAAAATTTGAAACAATCTATAAGAAATTGTCAGATTTGGGTGAGAAGCCACCTGAGTCTGCAGTCATGTCAAAACTACTGAGTAGTTTACCGTCCAAATTCTCTGCATTTACCATGGCATGGGAATGCACCTCTAAAGCTGAGCAGAAAAGGAGAATTTGGTGACAAGAATAATCAGGGAGGATAGGAGATTGACGGCTTCGAACGACGAGTCGTCATCACTAGCGCTGCAAGTGAAAGCCTTGCAGCTAAGGTTAGACCAGAAAAGTCAAGATACCAAAAACAAAAAGAGCAAGTTCATTGAAGGTTTAAAAGAGAAAACTCAATGCAACTACTGTCACGAAACAGGTCACTAGATACGAGAATGTGTAAAGCGAAAAGCTGACGAGGCAAGGACTGAAAAAAAAGAAAGCAATTCATCTGCATCAGCTTATGTATGCGATATTTCGGCTTTTTATTCAGAAACTACAGATAAAGACAGAAACGTGTGGTTAGCAGACTCGGGTGCTAGCATGCACATGACTTGCAATAGTAATTTCTTTAGTGAACTTAGACCTGTAGGTAATATTAAGTTCGTAAAAATTGCTAGTGATATCGTGCTTTCGGTAGCAGGTGTCGGGACAATAGAAATTCGTGTTAAAGTACGTGGGGAACAAATTGATCGGCGGTTAACAGACGTGCTTTTAGTGCCAGAACTTAAAAGAAATTTGTTTTCAGTAGGAGCTATTAACGACAAAAATTTCTCGTTTCATTGTTATCGTGACTGGTGTGAAGTTCGTGAAAGTGACGGTACTTTGTCTGCAGAAGGAATAAGGCATGGATCCTTGTTTAAGATGCTGTTCGAGGTTAAAGTTCTATCAGAAGAGTTAGAATGTCATGTTGCTGATACTAACTTGCTCAAGTTATGGCACGAGAGGTTGGGACATATTAATGTTGGTTACATCAATACTACCGAAAGAATTGGAGCAGCAAATGGTATAAACATTACAGATAAATCTGATTTTTTCTGTGAACCGTGTGCGCTAGGCAAACATACACGTAAATCACATCCGTCAAGTATAAAAACGAAAGTTTTTAAGCCTGGAGAGAAAATTCATTCCGATGTATGTGGTCCAGTTAATGTACAATCACCAGGTGGTTCCAAGTATTTTTTGCTATGTAAAGATGATAGCACTGGATATCGGTCAGTATTTTTCATGCGCCATAAAAGTGAAGTTTTTGAAAAGTTTAAAAACTATGAAGCATTTGTCTCAAAGCAGACTGGGAATAATATAAAGGTATTACATTCTGATAATGGAGGGGAATACCTGTCGAATGAGTTTAAACTATTTTTGAGGAACAAAGGAATTGTGCATGAGCTTTTAACTCCGTACGTTCATGAGCAAAATGGTCGTGCTGAGCGCGAAATGCGTACTCTTTGTGAAAGTGCAAGATCTATGTTGCTAGGTAGAAACCTTTCTAAAGAGTTATGGGCAGAAGCAATTGCGACAGCTGCATATGTTTTAAATAGGACGATATCAAAGCAATCTGAAGAAAAGACTTCATATGAGAGATGGTTTAGTGAAAAACCAGAAATCAAGCACATGCGTATCTTTGGTTGTGATGCGTATCTGCATGTACCTAAAGAATCTAGAACAAAACTTGATTCAAAAAGCACTAAAATGATTTTAGTTGGCTATGAAGGCGAATCAAAGAACTATCGTCTTTGGGACCCTAATAATCGAAAAATACATGTAAGCTGCGATGTTATTTTTAATGAAATGTTAGCGCAAGTTGAAATAATTCATAATAAACCGGAGGAAGAAAACGTAGTACTTGGTTTTGGTTATGAAGATCAACTAGAGCCTGATAATGAAATGCCACCAGAGGTTCAGGAAGAATATGGCGCAGAGGCTCCATATGTGGAGGAAGCAGCTTTTCAACCTGCAGTTCAGGAGCTTGAAGAAGTGGAGGAACAAGGTAGGGAACTGCGTAATCGAGATCTGTTACGTAGACCTCAGCGATACGAAGATGCCTTGATAGTTGATGCAGTACCAACCAGTTTTGAAGGTGCTATGGCCTCGGCTAAATCTCAAAAATGGTTAAATGCAATGAATGATGAAATGAACTCACTGTATCAAAATGAAACGTGGGAGCTTTCTGAACTTCCAGAAGGTAAGCATGTGATTGGCTGTAGATGGCTATTTAATGAAAAGGTCACTTCTATTGGAACTATTCGATACAAAGCCAGGCTAGTGGCGAAAGGCTTCTCACAGCGTGAGGGCATAGATTATTTTGAAACGTTTGCTCCAGTAGTTCGTTATGAATCGGTTCGAATACTTCTATCCTTAGCTGCAAGAAATAACTTAGAAATATCTCAATTTGATGTCAAAACGGCATTTCTCAATGGCGATTTAAAGGAAGAAATTTACATGCAGCAACCTCCTGGATTTGAAGAGAAGGACCGCCCTGAAGCAGTTTGTAAGCTTCAAAGAAGTTTATATGGATTAAAGCAATCTCCACGATGTTGGAATACGAAGTTTGTTAAATTTTTACAGTTATTTAATTTTAAACAAACAGAGTCAGATAAATGTATATTTTCTGGTAATGTAAATGGAGAAGTTGTATATTTAGGACTTTATGTTGATGATGGCCTCCTGATCTCAATCTCTCAAGATGCAATTAATGAAGAATTTTCAAATTACTATTGACATTGCGAAACGGTTCATTGGTCTTGAAATTGAGCGAAATCGAGAGAAGGGCACGATTAAAATAAGTCAGAGTGCATACATTCAGAAGATACTGAATCGGTTTTACATGGAAGAAGCTAAAACATCAACTGTTTCTGCTGAGCCTGGCCTACGTCTGAGTAAAATGCAGAGTCTACCAGAAAAAAATGAAATAAAAAATGTGCCATATCGCGAAGCTATTGGATCTCTTCTTTTCGCAGCCAAAGTGAGTCGTCCAGATATCGAATACGCCGTTAATCAAGCCAGTCAATTTTTAACATGTTACGGACCGGATCATTGGCAAGCAGTTAAGAAAATAATGCGGTATTTGAAAGGAACAATTGATTACGGGATTATTTACGGAGACAGTGGGAGCAAAAATACCTTGTGCGGGTTCACGGATGCAGATTACGCCGGTGACATAGACACACGTAAATCTACAAGCGGGAGTGTTTTTTTGTTTAATGGAGGAGCAGTCTCTTGGTCTTCAGAACGGCAACGTGTAGTATCACTTTCTACAACTAAAGCTGAGTACATTGCCTTGTCCAATGGAACAAAAGATGCAATATGGCTTCGTCGGATTATTAATGAGCTAGGTTTAAAATATGATTCAGTTCGTATGTATGTTGATAATCAATCTGCAATCAAATTATTAAGTAATCCAGAGTATCATAGAAAAACAAAACATATTGATGTTCGATTTCATTCTGTACGAGATGTATATGAACGTGGTGAAATAGAACTAAAATATATTGAGTCAAAGGAGCAGTTAGCTGATATATTTACAAAACCACTGTCCAAACTTCAATTTAAATATTTAAGACAGAAGATTGGTGTTACTAACTGAACTACCTAAAAGTGGGAGTGTTGGAGTTTTTAGGAAGTTAGCATAGACATGAGTCTATAGTACTAAAGTACCAAATGCCTAACTGGTACTTTTACGGTTACTAAGATATGATATTTATTATTTTTAATTTAATGTCATTGTAATCTGTCAAATAGTTGTTCTGAAGAGTTTTCATTATTTTATAATTAACGTTTTATGGTTGTATTTTGGTTTTGTTCAGTATTAATAAATTAATTGATTTTTATTAAACTGTTTATATCTATTACTATAAGACGCAACTTTTTGCACAATAACAAAATCGTAGACCGATTTTTGTAAAATTTATTGTTTATTGAATAATATGCAAATTTTGATAATTTTTTGCAGTTTTCTATGCAACAAATCATCCTATCGAAATTTAAAAAACGCCATTTTGAAGGTTTTTTAATTTTCTACAAGGTGGTTACTTTAAGATATAGCCTAGAAAATAGACTTACAAATTTTCGAACATTTGCTCTTATCAAGCCATATGCTTCGGTAGAGGAATTACTCAGAACTACTATAAATCACTCAACACAATTTTCAAAAAAAGATATCATATTAATTTGGCTGAACAATAATGAGATAAAAAAAAGTTAATACATGAATTTGCTGACCTTGTAAAACATACAAACACGATCTTTCTGTCAGAGTGGTATACAATTAGTCAAGAACTAAATAAAAGTATATACAGTCACAATTTACACCTATGCAAAATTATAGACACACTTAAAAGGCGATGCCCTATTAGCATTTTGGACGTAAATAGTGATTTAGATCAATCCCACTATATTACAATTATAAATAAACTCTCAATATGTGCTAGGTTATTATTTACAGAAAAGGTTGAACAATTCATCAAAAATGGCAGCTATATTAATCATCCAACAATTATTGAGATCAATAAAGAAGAAAAAGTTGTAATAGATACTGTAAATGACAAAGAAACTGCATTTAGCAGAAAAAATTTACATGATCAAGCCACTGAAGATGGACACATTGAAGAGGGTTCTAGGTCTCAAAATATTGGTAGCCACGTAGCAGAAGAAAGCCGCGATGAAAGTATTGTACTAAAAGAAAAAAAGTTATGCGAAACGTGTGATTTTTTATACCAAAGCCAAAACTTAACTCTGGAGCACACTGTGATGGAAATACATTTAAAATAATACATTTAAACACAATCAATAAGAAATAAAACAAACAACATAGAAGTTATAACAGAGGAACACAAACCGGATATACTAAGTATAGTAGAACATTGGTTGAACGACGATATGCAAATGGTGCAATTTGAAAATTATGACCTGGTTGAATATTATGGGCGGAAAAAGTATACACATGGCGGTGCAGCAATTTATGTTAAAAATAATACAGAATATAGTACAACGAATTTAAATGTCGAAAAATACTCAGTGGAGCTATTTTTTGAATGTAGTGGTGTAAAAATAACTTATGGAGATACAAGGATGTGTATTCTAAGTGTCTATCGCCCTGATCGATGTAAAAGTACGTTTTACAAAAACCTAATGGAAGTGCTGATATACTGCAGTAAAATATGTGACAACATTTTCATTTGTGTGGATCTAAACATCGACTATACAGAAGAAAATATAGATAAAAAGGTATTTGATGACTTTTTAGATAGTTTCAAATTAAAATGTACATGTACAGATCTAATCAGGATTTTTACTGATAGACATGGCAGGACATCTACGAGTACTATCGATTATATTTTGACCAATGTTGATTTGTAACATTGTCAAGCTACCGTTTTTCAGCCAAATCTGTCTGACCATTTAGCATTAAGCTTAATATATAAGTTGCCCAACAACAATAAAGAGCCATTAAATACTACTAGTAAATATAGAAACTTAAGTAAAGCTAATTTAAATAATTTAAATACTCTCTTACTAAATACGGGGTTTGATGATATGTATTTCACAGAAACAGACGTAGATACTCTCTTTAGTAACTTTATGAACGCCCTTAATTGGGGTTTGGATATTTGTTGTCCGTTAAAAAGTAAAAATAAAAATTGTAAAACTAAATATAAAAATTGGGTTACTGATGAAGTCATTAGAGCAGTAATATATCTTAAAGATCTATTTTATAGAACAAAAATAGTGAACAATGAAGAAGCTAGACTGACTTACAGACAATCAAAAACAAAAGAATACAGTAAATTAATAGATAGAACTAAAAAAGAATTTTACAAGAGTTTAATTGAAAATGCAAGCAATAAACAACAAAAAGTTTGGGAACTTGTTAATAAAAAATTAGGTCGCAATAAAAAAAGGAATAGAATATCCCTAGTAAATAATGGAATAGAAACAGTAAATCCAAAAGAAGTTTCTGATTCCTTTGGTAACTATTTTGCCACTGTTACTGAATCGAGTCTAAGAAGTCACTTTGGTGAAAATCGTTCAAATAATTGTACAGTTTCAAATCAAACTATTAATTCTTTTACTTTTATCAATGTAACTAAGGAGGAGGTAAAAAAAGTAATTACTAACTTAAGAAATAAAAATAGCACGGATGTAGATAAAATCTCTACAAGAATATTAAAAAAAATAGCCAATACTATATCAGAACCTCTGGCATTTTTAATAAACAAACCAGTAAATACTGGCAAGTTTCCATCCTTATTAAAAATAGCTTCAGTTATACCAGTATACAGAAGAAATGACCCCAAAACTATATCTAACTACCGCCCTATTGCAATTCTAAATGTTATTTCTAAAGTATTCGAAAGAATTATTTATGACCATATGGTTAACTTTTTAAATAGGTTTAAGATAATGACTAAGTCACAACATGGTTTTAGACGGGGAAGATCGACAGAAAGTGCAGCCTGCGAATTTACAGATTGTATCTATAATTGCCTTGATAATAATGAATTCGTAGCAGTCCTTTTTTTCGATCTGTCTTAAATTTGAATTTATAGAAAAAAAGCTTTTTACTTTAGGATTTAGAGGTATATTTTTGACTTGGATTGTGGATTATTTAAAAGACAGGAAAATGTTTATTAAACTGAGTGGTGCCATTTCAGATATTTTGAAACTACTTCTGGAATTCCACAAGGTATTGTGTCCTTTTATTTTTCTTCTCTGTATAAATGACTTACCTCTCCACATTCAAGCTAAATTATAATTAATTATTAATAATGTTTGCGGATGATACATCTTTTGTTTTATCAGCGAAAACTGTTTCTGAACTAAAGCAACTACTGAAAATTGTAATACAAGATTTCATAAACTGATGTCATAAAAATGATCTAATTCTTAATGTGAACAAAACTGTGTTCATGTATTTTCATAATGGAATACGTTCTGAACTAGTTGAAGCTGATTTAAGTATAAATGTGGATAATTACTGTATTTCCTTCTACTAGTAAGAAATTTTTGGGAATCATCCTAGACCACAATATGAGATGGCGCAACCAGGTGGATACAGTATGTAAGAAATTAAAAAAGTAATTTTTTGCAATTTCTAGAGTTAAATCTATACTAGACTTACAAGGATTAAATGTTTACTACGTTATTGTCTATAGTCATTTAACTTATAATGTCACGTTATGGGGTAATTCTGTAGAGAGCGAAAGAGTTTTTATTCTGAAAAAAAGAGTAATAAGATTAATTTTTGGATCGAAATCAAGAAGCTCTTGTAAAGATTTATTCAGTAGATATAGATTAATGACCTTGCCCTGTATCTATAAAACACTTATATATTTATTAAAAGCAATATATTATCTATAAGGCATGGATATAATTGCAGAAATAATGGAAAGCTCGCTATACCAAAACATAAAACAGCTTTACTAGAAAAATCACCCACTACTTTATAATAAATTAACTCTAATATTTAAATAAATAATTAGTATTGAAGCTTTTAAATCTAAAATAAAAAAAATATTAGTTGAAAAACGTTATTATTCTGTAAAAGAATTTTTAGATGACCCTTCGTTTTAAACTTTTTTGTATTACTGTATTAATTTTTTGTTAGTATTATTGTTTGTTTCTGTTTTTAATGTTTAATCATTGTAAATTACACTTATTTATTTATTTATTTATTTTTAAACTATTTTTTAATTTGACTTGTCCTATATCATTGTATGTGACCTATTGGAATTAATAAAAGTATTATTATTATTATTAGTTCCAGTCGACTGGACGCGCAATTAGCGCGGCGCAAATACGTTACTGCAGTAACGTATTTGCGGCGTCCTGCTGACTGGTACTCTGCACGGAGCGAGGGTTTCACGCGCGTATGCTGATTTCAATACCTTGGTTTCGACCTATATTTATCAGACATTTGCGCATTGTAGCAACGGCGCTTTTAAAAAGGCTAAAATTAAAATCTAGAACCCTCAAAAGGACTTGGAGATGTTAGTAAATAGTAAGTTCTTTATTGTTAGTAAATATGTTTTTTAATAGTATAGCTTGTATTGCGTTCCAGTTGGTTCTATGAGTTATACATTACATAACGTAATAAGATAGAAAAGACACAGTAAAGAACATAATGAGTAACTAACACAATTCTATGATAATATTTAGAGATACACTTTTTTATTCTTTTCTAGCACAAAGAGTGACCGCAAAAAAAGAGGTTTTTAGCCTGTTTTTCAAACACCTGTAACTTCGATTGGAATTGATAAAATGTAACGTTTAAGTGCTCAAAATTGTTGTCTGGTCATGAACTTGTGCAAAGATGCAAGATTTATTGTTCTAGAAGCTAAACATCTCCTTAAACAAAGGGTTAACTATGGGTACTTGAATTGAATTTTATACCATAAACTTTCTCACATTTTATTAAACATAACTGGCTGGAACCCTTTAACTCGATTTTTCGTGAGATACTTTATGATATACTACTTTTTTTGGTGCTTGGAGATAGTTTAACCCTCTTTGTGGGGGTGGATTTTTATCAAATCCAAAGGTAATACTCCTTTACGTGTTTTTTATGTTTCATATTACAGAAAAATGTTTTTTAAATTGATAGAAATATTTTTCTGTAATATGAAACATAAAAAACCCTTAGGGGTATCATTTGATGAAAATCCACTCCACAAAGAGAGTTAAACTATCCCCAAGCACCAAAAAAAGTAGTAAATCATAAAGTATCTCAAGAAAAATAGAATAAATAGGATACAGCCAGTTATGTTTAATAAAATGTGAGAAAGTTTAGAGTATAAAATTCAAGCACCCATAGCTATGGGTGCTTAACTATAGTTAACCCTTTGTTTAAGGGGATGTTTAGCTTCTTGAACAATAAATCTTGCTTTTTGCACAAGTTCATGACAACAATTTTGAGCACTTAAACGTTACATTTTATCAATTCCAATCGAAGTTACAGGTGTTTGAAAAACAGGCTAAAAAACCTCTTTTTTTGCGGTCACTCTTTGTGCTAGAAAAAAGTAGTAAATCATGATTTACATTTTTACAAATTGAAATAATTAATTTTTCAAAAGTTATGAAATTTCGACGAAAATACCCATTTTCAATTCAATTTTAAACCCTTTGTATAAAAAAATAAAAAATAAATGTTCAAATAGAGAATTTAATAAGGTTTTTCTATTTTGCGACTCTTGTAAGCTCATAATCACACGCATTTTGCGTGTTCTTATGGGCCTATAAGAGGTTTGTACTTTTTTTTCTTTTGGGTTGCAATACAGGAGAAAAGACAATCGCTTGGCGTTTTCCGTGAAAATGTCGACAGCGCTTTTAAGTTTAGTTTTTAACGAAATTGTGTTTTAAATTTATACCGTGTTAAAATTGTGGCTTGGATCCTTGCAGTAAAAAAGAGAAGAGCTGACTATAAAAGATATCAAAATATCGTTTGTTCTATGACTTTCAAACATAGCAAAAATTGTAATGCCAACCCAAAACAAAAATCCCTAAATCGATTATAAATTTAAATGTAATCTTTTTTTATTTTAGAGCAAAATAGAAAAAATAGTATAAAGCTCGTACTTTAATATACTATTAAAATTATCACACGACCACCTATCCATTAAAAAATCCCATCCCACATTTTAAGAGCTGAAAATATCAAATATATGCAAAAAGATAGTTCTATTATTTATGAGTTTTAAATTTTAAGAGGGGGAGGGGTGGATTTTGGACTGCACAGTATATTTTATATCGATGAAACCATAAATAAATAAATTTTTACTTTTTTAGGAGCAGTATAAAACTCGGCAAATGCATTTAAATTTATTTAGTATAATTCAAGTGTAAAAAATAACCAAATTCATATTTCTTTTTACTTTCCCATAAAAGAAAGTATTGTGATGGAAAAAAACAATTTTTTTATGCTTAAACCTTGTTTTTTTTCTGAAGAGTCGAGATAAATCAACATAAGCAACAACAAAAACGATGTCTAAGAATTACATAAAACGTTAAATAAAACTAGAAAAAGATATTATAATCATTTTTTTCCAGCGCCCTCCTTACCCCCAAAATTAAAAAAATGTTTCTCGACATAACTTCTTATTATTCATAATAAAAGACAAATTTAAAAACCACCTAAAAGGTAAAATAAAAATTACACACAAAATTTCATTATCATTTTTTTATGACACCACCCCAAAAAAAAGGTAATAAATTGTTTTTGGGCATAAATTTTTTTATATTCCCAACAGAAAAAATATTTAAAAACCACCTAAAAGGTAAAATAAAATTATACAAGAAATGTTATTATAATTTTATTCATGACCCCCCACCCCCTCTCCAAATGTACCAAAATGTAATAAATGGTTTCTGGACATAACTTTTTGTATGAGAAATTATTATCGCTCATCCTAGACGGCTGGTTTCAATATCAATTGCTTTTATTTACTTACATTGTGAAGATGCGGATTTTGCTGTGTCTGAAGTACGGTAGACCGCGACCTTCGAGGCGTTATCCCGACATTTTCACCTCGCATGATGGACTCGACAACTAAAAAAAAACAACATAATTAGGAAAAAAACTTTATATGCAATAAAATTTGACTTTAAACTTGGATTAAATTGACGATCGACCAATCAGTACGCACCATATTTAACTTTAGTCGAGATAATCCCACTTTAGGAGTTGGTGCAAGTGGCCCTAAGGCGACCAAATTTTATTAGGCAACCGAGACAACATAATTTAATTTGGCAACACCATTTTAATGGGCAACATAATTTAATTAGGTAACACTAAATAGGTAACTTAATTTAATTAGGCATCTAAATTTAATTTATTTTAATTAGGCGAAAATGTATAATTATATTTACCAAATTTGGCTAAATATTTTGCGGATTAAGCTTTCAATATTCGATTCCTTTTTAAATATTATTTTGTTTAATATTTCTAAATGAAAAAGTTCTGTTTTTAAACAGGTATTTTTTCTTAAGATTTATATCATAAAATATAAAGCATATTAAAAACAAACTTTTCCAACAAATAATACATTTACGATAAGTTTAAATCGCTCCTAAAGAAGTATATAAAGTTTCAGAAAACTTTAAAAGTAGAAAAAAGTTTAAACAAGCGACTAAAAACAAGAAAAATAAAGAAAAGATAACTGGTTAAAATTTCCTTCTTTTTTTCTGCAGCTATGTAGTCATTATAAAAACTTTTCTGAAAACTTTTACACGAAACTCGGTTATTTTAAGTAACTTAAAAATTATTAAAATTCATGAAACTTTTCAGTTTTAAGTACTCTATACTACTTGATTTATTTTTTGGATGAGAAAGTAAGCATAACAGTTTTATAAAATTTTAATTTAAAATCATTTAAAAAACTTACGCTCAGAAAACTGTTTTAGCACTTGGGTAAAAAATCAATTAAATATTAGGGAATTTCCCAACTTTTTATCCTGGGAAAAAAGCTTTACCCCTGACGGAAAATTTTGATGACTAAAAAAAACACTTCGAAGCGTGGTTGGTTTCACATAACTTATTGATGTATTTTTAATATTTACATAATATATTACAGCAAGGCTTAAGACCTAGATCTAGTGTCCCTAATTACACTGCACAACACTCAAAAATTTGTCGACACCATTTTAGTTGCATCTGGCTCTATTTGATGTGCTGATTTCGGAACCTTTTTCCGTTTTTCTCGATCAGCTCGTTCTTTTGGGATAGAGCGCACAGTGTTTTTTTTGTCTATAGTTGTAGTAGTAAATCAAGGTCTAATTATTTTTTTTTTACCGTCGATTGGTTCTCTATTAAGAGGGCTATATTGGCTATATTTTCATGAAAATTTTATATAAATACTAAAGATAAGGCTCTGATTTTTATAAGCAACACTAACTCACATGTGAGGTTTGTAAAAATAAAAACAGTTTTAGATTGAATCCAGTAACGGAGATTTTACGGGGAGTTATTTAAAGCAGGAGAACAATATTTTGAATTATTTAATGTTTATTTAATGTTATGTTTTAAAGCAAGTAGAAAAAGCTTTTTTCTAATTTTCGTTTCGTTTTTTTCATAATAAATTTAATTTATTATGTTTTTCTTCTAAAAATAAATAAAATACTTCAATATTTTTGTTTTTTTTTTTCGATAACCCCCGGTAAAATCTCCGTCACTGAATCAAACCTTTTATTTTTATAAACCGCACATATGTGTTAGTACTGCGTATAAAAATTAGAGTCGTATCTTTAATATTTATATAAAATTTTAAACAAGCGACTAAAAACAAGAAAAATAAAGAAAAGATAACTGGGTAAAATTTCCTTCTTTTTTTCTGCAGCTATGTAGTCATTATAAAAACTTTTCTGAAAACTTTTACACGAAACTCGGTTATTTTAAGTAAAATTATTAAAATTTATGAAACTTTTCAGTTTTAAGTACTCTATACTACTTGATTTATTTTTTGGATGAGTTTTATAAAATTTTAATTTAAAATCATTTAAAAAACTTACGCTCAGAAAACTGTTTTACCACTTGGGTAAAAAATTTATCAATTAAATATTAGGGAATTTCCCAACTTTTTATCCTGGGAAAAAAGATTTACCTCTGACGGAAAATTTTGATGACTAAAAAAAACTGGACAGTGGATTTTCCCCACTTCGAAGCATAATTTATTGATGTATTTTTAATATTTACATAATATATTACAGCAAGGCATTGCTAACTTAAGACCTAGATCTAGTGTCCCTAATTACACTGCACAACACTCAAAAATTTGTCGACACCATTTTAGTTGCATCTGGCTCTATTTGATGTGCTGATTTCGGAACCTTTTTCCGTTTTTCTCGATCAGTTCGTTTTTTTGGGATATGGCGCACAGTGGATTTTTTGCCTAAAGTTGTAGTAGTAAATCAAGGTCTAATAAATTTTTTTCTATATTTCTATATTTTCATGAAAATTTTATATAAATACTAAAGATAAGGCTCTAATTTTTATAATAAACACTAACTCACATGTGAGGTTTGTAAAAATAAAAACAGTTTTAGATTGAATCCAGTAACGGAGATTTTACTGGGAGTTATTTAAAGCAGATCAACAATATTTTGAATTATTTAATGTTTATTTAATATTATGTTTTAAAGCAAGGAGAAAAAGCTTTTTTCTAATTTTTCGTTTCGTTTTTTTCATAATAAATTTAACTTATTGTGTTCCTCTTCTAAAAATAAATAAAATACTTTTGTTTTTTTTTTTCGATAACCCCCGGTAAAATCTTCAAACCTTTTATTTTTATAAACCGCACATATGTGTTAGTATTGCGTAGGGAGCGTTCAAGTATTACGTAACGCAAAATTTGGCCATTTTTAACCCCCCATGTAACGCGGCGTAACATTTTTGAGACTTTTTAACCGGTTTATGCTTCCGTGTTTTAACCCAAAACCGGTCGGATGTAATTTCCGAAGCCGGTTAACCGAAAACCGGTTATTGGATATGGTTTCCAATCTCTAATTGATTTTGTTTAGAGGATTTAGTTAACTGTTAACCACGCCGTGTGCAATAAAATTTGCAAGGAATCCGTCTCTCTAAGCCTAGATCATTGTTAAAACCGAGATCCAATAAACATTTTATAAGTTTATAATTTTTTAAGTGTTACGTAACATTTGTACTGACGCCCACCCCCCTCTGTAACGCGATGAACGTTTTCGAGACCCCCCCCCCCTAGCGCGTTACGTAATACTTGAACGCTCCCGTATAGAAATTAGAGTAGTAATTTATATAAAATTTTTATCAAAATATATCGAAAAAATGCGAAAAAAAAACTATTTTTTTTTTAATTAAAAAGCCCAAAAAAAACAAACTAATAAAGATATTTTAAATCCGCTTTTTTTTGGCTTAGAGCCTCATTAATAGAGAAACAATCGACGACAAAAAAAATATATTAATTAGACTTTGATTTTTTTTACTACAACTCTAGGCAAAAAAAAAACACTGAAACACTGAACGAGCTGATCGAGAAAAACGGAAAAAGGTTCCGAAATTAGCGCATCAAATAGAGCCAGATGCAACTAAAAGGTCAAATAAAAAAAATCTTATTTTATAGAGCAGTGTTATGTATCTTTATATAACTTATTACTATTTTTTCAAGTTTAACATAAGATGTGTGTATTTTCACATGAAAAATTATGTAATTTTAGCTTTTTGTAAAAAGGAACTACGGAGAAGAGTAATGCTTTATTGTTTTGTTGACTACAATATCTGACACTCTAGCCGATCAGGTTAGGCACAAAAACTGGGTTGCACCCAAACAAAAAGTTTTACACGGTAGTGACTTTCGTGATACCAGAAAGCGCCATTAAATGCATCTGTCGACAGGTGCTAGGCGCCTGATTAGTTTGTATTGGAAAGAAAGTCATAAGGACAAAATTGTAATATTTCTACAAAGGAGGGCGTTTTGGGCTAAATGACAAATATAAATAAAAAAAAATAGGATAATGATAGTTTTTTTTTTAGTTTAACCATCCATAACATTTTTATTTTTGGATTACTTTTAAAAGTAATATGAATCTTCCCCTTACAGAACTTGATATTTTCTGAAAATTTCGATCGGATTATTCGTTCTTGAGTCCACAAAAAACGTGACATCAGACGGACGGACAGACGGACAGAAAGACGAACATTTTTAAAGTTTCTTATTTTTTTATGAAACATATATGTATCCAAGAATTTTTTGTCTAGGGTGTTTTTTGGCGATTTTGGGAAATTCGAAACTACCGTATAATACTATTCCAGCCCTACGCACTTTAATAGTATAATTATGAAAAAAAAATGATGGTTTTATTTATTAATATTAAACATATAAAAATTCTTCAAAACCTATTATCGCAAAGGCAACAGCGCATCACTTAAAACACGCAATTAATAGCGCTATTTTTAAATGCAGCAATGAGGGTTATTCTTTCAAATTCAAATTTAAACACATTTATTGCTTATTGGCAATACAACATGGGAACGTTAAGTTGAAAAAAATATGTGCATAAACAAAAATAATCTAGCCTAAAAACTAGCATGGTGGGCTTTAAGTATACCT
The DNA here is from genome assembly GCA_958510825.1 of Brachypterus glaber. NCBI lineage: Eukaryota > Metazoa > Arthropoda > Insecta > Coleoptera > Kateretidae > Brachypterus > Brachypterus glaber. The sequence goes on along the minus strand of OY294047.1, from coordinate 24,147,912 downwards.
ATATAAAAAAAATTGAAAACCCCAAAGCTGACAACGGGATATTGTTTCTAATGCTAGCAGAATTACATTTTCGTTGACAAAAAAATCGTAGTTGTAGCCGTTTTTTATATTAATCAAAAATTAGTATATTAGTATATATGAGTAGTCCACTTGCATAACTGCCTAAGTTAAAATAAAACCAAATAGGGAAAATCAAGAAAGTTTCTCATATTAAGAATAAACCTGGTAGGAATGTGAAATTTTGTGATATTATTTGGGAACATAAGTAAAACCTAATTTTAATAAATATTTAAATGTCTTTATTGTGTTATTATTTGGTATTTATTTAAAAAAAATTAAAGAACAGGCAGTTTTGCAGGAGTATTTTAGCTAAGACACTTTTGTAGGAGTATTTGTGCAAAAATTTTCAAAAACTTGTTTTTTTTTGTTTATTTTTGCGTTTTATGGCGTCTTATGTCGATAAAAATCGATTTCATGCAAAAAAAGTGGCTCGGTCTGTCCGGAAAATGTTGTAAGCACGGAAAGTCCAAACCATTTTTCATCTCCGCGCGTGAGATGGATTTTTTATAACAGATTCACTTTCAGCAACCTTAAAAAGTCCAATATACCAATTTTCACGAAAACTACCCCCGCCCCTCAGGGGGTGTATTTGTAAAATTTTATTTTAAGATTCAGTTTTAGCTACCTCAAAAACCCCAGTATATCAATTTTCAAGAAAACTACCCCTGCCCCCCAAGGTGGAGTTTTTTTTATTATCAGATTCTCTTTCAACAACCTTAAAAACCCCATATACCAATATTTACGAAAACTATCCCCGCCCCTTAGGGGGTGGAGTTAGATATTTTTAATTGTTATATTTATTTTCATCAACCTCAAAAACCCCAATATACCAATTTTCACGAAAACTACCCCCACCCCTTAGGGAGTGTAATTGGAAAAATTTTATTATCAGATTCATATTCGTCGATATATTTGACGAAAATGTTAAAAATATTTAAAAATATTTACCCCCTACAGTTAGAAATTTTTTATTATTAGATATTCAATTTCAGCAACCTTAAAAACCTCTATATAGCAATTTTCAAATTTTTTTTGTTAAAAAAATGTATTTTTCCCCATTGCCGCACACCAGTGTTCACCAAAAACAATTTCGAGCGAGAACTTTTGTTAACATGGCAAATATGTGACTGGACTAATTTTAACATAGCACTGTTTGCAAGTGGATTTTTAAAGAGCACCGTTTGCAGCAGGACTCTTGTGTAATTTAGTACGTTTTGCAGGAGAACAAGATTTTTCACTCTGTTTTGCACCAAAGTGAATGATTTTTTTCTGTATAAAAAACAGTTTTAATTATAGATTTATACAAGTATTATACTATTATACCATTATCTCAATTTTCATATGGATGTAACTTAGGCAGTTTTGCAAGTGGAATACTCATATGTGACCCAAACCAAGTTTTCAAATTAAAAAAATTGGAGGTACCCCTTAAATTTGTTTATTGGGTTGAGTATCATCCCTAATTTTTTTCAAAATTTTTGAAAAAAATCTAGAGATTGGATTGGATATACGGGATATATCCAATTAAAAAATATATAGTGTTTTTTCATGTGGGGACATATTGGGCTACGCCCACAATATTTTAAGACAATGAAAAAAATGAGCATTTTCGAACTTAAAAGAGCACAGCTCAGCGAATTTAAAAGAAAACTTTCTGATTTTTTTTGAGGTTATCCATTTACTATTCCTTTATACCGTGTCGTGTTAAAAAGATTTAAATAAAAAATCCTTCGGCCTTAAAAAAAAATAAAAAAGCTTAGGAAACATATCTTTTAAATAATGGCTGTGAGTAACCTCTAGATTTTTTCCAAAAATTCAGGGATGATACTCTTATGCCAATGAACAAATTTAAGGGGTGAGACCTCCAAAAAAGTCCAGTTTGAAATATAAATAAATAACTAATATACTAATTTTTGATGAATATAAAAAAACGGCTACACCTACGATTTTTTTCTCAACGAACATGTAATTCTGGAGCATTAGAAACAATATCCCGTTTTCAGTTTTGGGGTTTTCGATTTTTTCATATTCGTATACTTAAAGCCCACCGTGCTAGGTGATGAAATATCCCCTTATAACATATTTTGATAAATATTTTATTTTATGTAGTTGATAAACCTGTTTTTCTTGCGGAACGAGTAACGAGCTTTGCTTCTTGATAACGCACTCGATAATTACTTTTAAAATTCTCAAGATTTAAGCGAAATTAATGCTTACTTTTAACGAAATAAATTGTGAACTCAAAGAGATTTTATCGTGGGCTTACAAGCAAAACATGGTTTTGAAATATTGACAAATTTAACTTTGATTTTAATTTTTTAATTTTTGTATTAATTTCTTTTGCAAAAAAGAACAACTGCAAATCTTGTAAAATTCTAAATATCTTATCTCAAAAAAAAAACATTTTTCAGTTCCTTGCACTTGTTAACTTAGTACACAAACTCCAATTCCATTTAGTTTATAAGTTACGTTATATTCGAGTAATAAATTTTAGTTTGTAAAGTTACCAGTCATCATGTACAGAATTGAATAGTACAACCAAAAATTGATTTTTTTTTTTTAAATTTACAACTTCAAACTCGCAATTATGTTTGATTTAACTAAATTGACTTAGTTCCTTTCGGTTGTAAGCCCACGTTATTTTTAATTAGGGACTTAAGTTTTACTGAAATATGGTACGAAATCAAGGAGGGTAGGGTCAAGGTTACGGTTTTATTAATTTACTCACAGACCTACAATGCATCCGAAAAGTAATTTTTTCGAGGTGGGTCTTACGGCCGAAAGCAAGGTTTGTAGTAGTGGCAGCACTGATTTCAGTGGCTCTCAAAGGCTTTGAGTCAAAGCGTATTTATATATTGAGATATATAACTGGTTGCTTATTACTATTCTCTGCAAATTAATAAATGTAATAAAATAATTGTTGAAATTTTTATAACAAAAAGTTGTTTAATTTGTGGTTAGCGTTTTTTTAATGGGTACGTTGATTTACGTTAACAATGGTTTGGTTTGGTTTGGTAGTTGGCTGGTTTGGTGTTTTTTTTTAATGGGAGGCGTTGGTTTACGTTAACGTTGGTTCACGTTGGTTTTGTGTCGGTTTGGTGTTTTTTTTTGAGGAGGGCGTTGGTTTTGTGTTGGTTAGGTGTTTTTTTAATGGGGGGCGTTTGTTTACCTTACCTATCAAGTGGTCATTTTTCAGATACGATATTTCAGAATTTAGAAGGCGATATATATTAAGAATCAAATAGGATTATATTTAGGATAAATAATTTAGCTTTAGATAATTAAATAATAAATGCCCGCCTGGTGTAACAATAATATGCATTTATGGGAGATTTAGCTCAGTGGTCAATGGCATCGATATAGCCTGACACTGATCTAATGATCGTGAGTTCAAACCTCACTGGCGCCGATTGCCTTTTTCAGTTAATTGAAATTTGGCGAAGGCGTACTCCCTAGATATATTGGTTCGAAAGTCAATTAAAGCCGGTGGTTCCCTCTACTACTAGCCCACACAAGTCCTGGACTTAGGGGATGCTTAATTAAGTAGAATAGTACGAGGTTAAAAACAAACATAAACATAAAAAAAAAACAAACAAACATAAGAAATTAATTGTTTTAATCAAATATTGAGAACCTCTGGATAATACAGTAGGGGGTAACAGCATTTCTTCGGCCGTATAACTTTCGGCCGTATGATCCAGACTCATTTTTTTTTGCCTTCATATCCCTTTTTGTGTAACCACTTACATATTGTAAAGATACAAATGCTGTCCCCTTTGTTTATTTATAAATTGTGACAAGGAAAGTCAAACAGACAGACAGACTTTAAAATGTTCAAAATTCACTGAAAAGATAAAAAGATTTAGAAGAAACTTAACAGTAAATCCATAACTCTCTTCTAAGTGTGAAGTTGCGTGGAGTAAAATAAACTTTTATAACAAGTCAAGTCTTTTTAATTCTTCTTTAATCATACAAGTGTTCAAAAGTTTCGATACAAAACTTTTTTTAATTTAAAAAGTATTATATAAAATAAAATAAAGTTGCCAACAAAGTTTTTACACCTTCATTACACCTGTAAATAAGTATCGCTTACTTTAAAGTAAATTAAGAAGCATAACTAAATACACTACTTAAAACAATTATTGCCTATTTTTTCTCTTTATTTATGTTGAAATCTGACTTTATGGAAATACGTTTTTAAATAATTTTGATACTTTTAAATAACTTTTGAAAAAGTATCCCATATTTTTTGCAAGAAAAAGACTAATGAAACACTATTTAGTTAAACGGCTCGTCACGTTGTTTTAACTCCTTCCGCTCCAGCCGGTTTTTCAACGTATAGGGACCTACACTGAAAAAATTAGGGGTGAAATTACACAATAATTAGTAAATTTAAATAGCAATAATAATGTAATTATCTTAGTGAAAATAAAAAAATATATATATATATATATTTTTACAAAATGTTGTCATTTTATTAATGTTATTTAGCAAACTGTTGTTAGTTTTATACAATAATCAGTATTTTTACTTTATCCATTAAGAATTTTACTATAGGCATTGTACAAGTACAAATTAATTTTAAAGAACTTTTTATCTTTTAATGTAAATGAACACAAATTATTAATTTTACAAACAAAATCGCGGTATTACTACAGTTATTGTGAGTTTACCTTAATAAGACTAGAAACGAAGCGGAACAGCTTGATGCGTGCTCTTCCTTGCACCAGTTTATGTCATAGCACGTTGTTGTAAGACACCGGCAAATGTTTTTTTAATTTAGCTGTGTTTTGTTTAGTGCTGTCATATTTATGATAGGTAAGTAAGTTACCTTTGTTATTTAGATGTTATTTTGTAATTTTTGTAGGTGTTGGTTACATTTTAGCTAATATATCCATCATTGTGCAGAGTTGTCGGCAGGTAAATTTTTTAAGAAGAATAGGTTTTTATTTGTGTTAATACCAAATAGAGATAGTCTTAGTTATTTTAAAACATCCTGTACACAGATACAATTATTCTAATTTAGTAGTATTATAGTAGTATAGTTTGTTAAAATATTTATGTAATAAAAACACCTTTCAGTTTATAATGTGTTTTATTTGTAATTTTACAAAAAAAAATAATTTCATTATTAATTTTGCAAAATAATTTTCGATAACATTTCACAAAAGCAATAAGAAATTACACTGCGTTAAAAAAAATATGTAAACTTCTTGTTTGCAACTTGTTAAAACACTGTAATAGTTATCGTAAATATGTAAAATATTTGTAATAATAATGTGTAGAATTACAAATAAGTTGTTTATTAAGGCAATTAATTTACAATATTTTTGTAAATATACTATAAAAGAAATTAAAACTGCTATTATAAATGAAACAAATATAAACAACGATTAGAAATATAGTATGTCAATTTTACTCGTCTCTTATAAATTTTAAGAATTTTTCTGTAATATCAATACTATTGTGATAATTTTAACAAATGTTTTATAATTTTAGAAAATAATTTAGTACGTATTTTTACATAACTAATAGTAAAAATATATTATGCTAATAAATTTACTTTGATAGTGTTTGGCAAAAAATAACCAGCGATAGTTATAGTAATTTTACAAAATAATTTTGTCAGTGTATACTAGATTAAATTTTGTATGAAAAATTAATTTGAGATACACTTTTAAATATTGCGAAACAAATTTAATAACCACGCAGGTATATGCGGGTTCCTAGAAAAATTAAATTGCTGTACATTACAATTAAAATTATCTCCAGGAAAATTATAAAGAATAACGAAATTTAATAAAAGTTCCCTCGGGAATTTAAGAAATTTAATCAAAAATTACAACAAAGAGAAATAAAGAATACCTGTCACACTTTTTTCTTTATTTTTAAGCTTGTAAGATTATAAAGGGTTATTATTGAAATTTAAGTTTTTTCCTTTAAATTGTAACAGTGGTAATCATATTGTATTGAGTATTTATAACTTTAAGAGCATGACAAATTTAATTTTATGTTGTTGTCCAAACGAAAGTTATAAAGAATAACGAAATTTAATAAAAGTTCCCTCGAGAATTTAAGAAATTTAATCAAAAATTACAACAAAGAGAAATAAAGAATACCTGTCACACTTTTTTCTTTATTTTTAAGCTTGTAAGATTATAAAGGGTTATTATTGAAATTTAAGTTTTTTCCTTTAAATTGTAACAGTGGTAATCATATTGTATTGAGTATTTATAACTTTAAGAGCATGACAAATTTAATTTTATGTTGTTGAGGATGTTGTCCAAATTTTTATTTTATAAGGGTTTTTGGAAAGTTTTACATTTGGCATAATTGAGGCGTTAAACTAAAAAGCGCATACGTTTTTAATGTTTGTTTGTTTGTTTGTTTGTTTGTTTGTTTAACCTCGTACTATTCTACTTAATTATTAAGCATCCCTTAAGTCCAGGACTTATGTGGGTTAGTACTGTTTAAATTTTATCGACCTGCCAGGAATGTGAAAAATTCAAGGTCACCTATTCTACACACAAAATTTTAACTCTTCTCTTCCCCTTGCCTCAGCTCACAGGTGCCAGTTAGTAAAATGTATACATAGTAGAGGGAGCCACCGGCTTTAACTGACTTTCGAATCAGTGCCTTTGCCAAATTTTAATTGTTAATTAACTGAAAAAGGCTAATCGGCGCCAATGAGAATCGAACCCACTCTAGTCGGCTTGTCATGTCGACGCACTAGCCTACTAAGAGTGCCCCCCATTATGATGTCAATTAATTGTTTAATTTAGGTTTTCTTCATTAATGAATGTCAGAATAAGTTTAATGATGTTTAGATAATGGCAACTGTTAGGTAATGTGCGATTAATTTTTTCTACTTTAAGCAATAAGGGAACATTCAAGTATTACGTACCAAAATTCATACACTTCATACCCCGTTTCTCGCGTTATTAAAGGCAATAGAGATTTCGTGTTTTGGCTACCCGCTCAAATAGGGGGGTCACCCCCAACACCCCGGGGTGTTAGGAGGTGTAGCGAAACTATAAAATTTCTACAGCTAGGTTTGGATTAAAAGTATAAGTAGTAGATACGCCAGACTTAGATAATTATAATTATACCGGCCCACAAAAAAAAAATTGTTGATTTACTATTAACCATTTACTATATTTTTCTTACGTAACTTTGGGCGGTGAAAACGAATTTGACAATGAAAAAGCTCGCTGACCCCCAAAGTACCTCGCTCCCTTTTTATGTAAAAGTGGTTTTAGCCAGATTTGGCTAAATTTTGGATATGCTATAGTTTTTGACATTCTGATCAAAAGTTTATGAAAACAACATTTTTAATTTTACCCACTTCTTCTAGTTACACCTACACTCAGAAAATGTCATTGTAATTTTAATACTAAATTTTATTTGTAAATACATATTTGTTATTTAAATCGCCACCATTGGTATTTAATACTTTACTTGTGATATTAAATACTACAATGTGTGTATTATATACAATATGTTGTCATACTACCACATCACAACGTGCTGGTACATTTGGATCCTCACTCAACGTGTGTTTATTAAAACTAGCATGTTATAGTAAAAATTACTGTAAAATTTGGTAAAGCATATCACACTTATAGTATGGTATACTTTGTGTTGTTGTTAAGTTGTATTACTGATCTAGTTTAAAGTATATTACAGTATTCAGAAAAATTAACAATCGGTAAATAATACCAAAAATTTGATTAGTAATAATATAAAGATTGCAACCACACACAATTACACTGACAAAATAATCGATCCATTTTTTACTTCATTCTGTATTATTACTAATCAAAATTTTAATATTATTTACCGATTGTTATTTTACTAAATACTGTAACATACTTTAAACTAGATCAATAACACAACAACTACAACTTAAAGTATACCAAACTATAACTGTGATATAATTTACCAAATGTTACAGTATTAAGAAACACATGTTGTGTGGGGATCCGAATGTACCAGCACGCTCTCTAAGTTAGTATGACATATTAGGTATAAAAATAATAACTTACGGTCCTAATGGAGCTCTCTACAACTAGAATTATGAAACAAAAGACGTCTACTCTATCTCTATCTCATTTGTGCTACACTTTCCAGCCAACCAAATAAATACTGTATTTATTTTTTATACAACAAATACAGTATTTATTTAGTTGGCCGGAAAGTGTAGCACTGAGCGGCACGAACGAAAACAGCTAATGTGAATCTAAGATAATTCTACTAAAATTTAGATGGCGCCAATAATTTTTTTAATAAAAATATTATAGTAACACATTTCGCCCGGCCAAGTAAATATTGTATTTGTTCAACAAAGAACAAATACAGATTTTGTTTGGTTGGGTGGAAGTGGGAGTGTATGTATGTCTTCTATCCTTTTTGGGTAGAACTTTTGTGCCTGTCTAATCTAACGGGAGAAATCGCCATTCTCTTAAGCAAAACTTTATTTGATTTATTAATGTTAATAAATCAAATAAGGTTTTGCTTAAGAGAATAGCACCGTCAGTTATTATTTTGTTACCTAATCATTTAACTCTTACAATGGACTCCAACCACAAGTATGACAACATATTGTATACAATACACACATTGTAGTATTTAATATCAAGTAAAGTATTAAATATCAATGGTGGCGATATAAATAAAAAATATGTATCAACAAACAACATTTAGTATTAAAAATACAACGAAATTTTCTGAGTGAACTTTTTTTCAGTATTTTCAATAAGCTTTTCAACGACCAATAACCGTACGTTTTGTCTGGCCCTAGACTATATACTTTTCCACGACACAACCCCAATACGTGCTATGAAATTATGACAATGAAATTCTCTATATATAGCCGGCGCGCATTTACTATAGAGTATTGTGCCTCTCACTTGCACGCATCCTGCGTTACGAAGGTTAAAGCGTAAAGTTGAGAGCGCGCTCGGCTATAGTGAAAATTATAACTATAACACTTAAAGTTTTTTTTAACCCTTTGCCACAGACACCTTATTTATAGAACGTTACTACAGTCATGGCGTAAAAATTACACCTCCATTTATACAATTTAAAAGTCAAACAATTTTTTTTTAATTTTGTTCTTTAAATCTTTAATTATTTAATTATAAATGCGATAGGACATAATATTTAAATGAGTTATTTATATAATTTGTACTATAATGTTATTTTTTTGTTAATTTCGACTTGGTAGGGAAATTTATCTAAATAACCTTTATTTAAATTATAAGATAAAATTAAAAACTTAATCATAAATAAACAACATAGAATTCTAAAAATGTAAAAAAATATATTTTTGAAATGGGTATTACCCATTGCAGGTTTAAAACCTTAACTATTGTTTTCATTATTTTATACAGACATGGCGTATTTTTTACGCCGCCAAATTTTAAATGAACACGTGAAAAAGCACTGTGCAACATACCAGCTTCTCCGCTCGGAATTAGGGCTTAAACTGAATGTTCTAAAGGTACGGAGACGCGGAAAGCCGCAGTTATTCGGAGTGGGGCAAAATCACAAATTGCATTCTATTTAGGCGTAAAATCTACGCCGTTTCTGTAGCTAAGGGTTAAAGGTTTTTCAACAGTACTTATAATTATTTAAAATATTTCAAACTTTTATTTTAACCTTTAATAGCTAGATATGGTACCTCGCACCCAACTTTTTGCTGGTAATAAAAACCATCATTTAATTTAATAATTATTTTTAACAGCGAGCAACGTAAATAAAAGTAATAACCTCGGTAATGACATTAAGTCAGTAAAATAAAAACTTCCTTTAAAAAGAATTTTAATCTTCTAAAAGGAAAAACATAAAGTAAGTTATTTAGCTTTGACTTACCTCCATCTCCAATAAGCCGCATCTGTACCAATGCAGGATCTTCATTATGTTCCTCTAAAACGGTATCGTCCGTTACGGTCAGGTCCTAAAAATAAAGACCGAAAGATTAAATCAAATGTCTTATGTTTTCAGCGAAATCCTTTCTGCTAAAAAGAATACACCCAAAAAAAAATATTTATAACAGTTTTAAATTTTTCCGTGAAAAAAAATTATATGCCTAATTTTTTTTTTGATTTAATATGTTTAGAATAAAAATATAATTTTTATTCGATTGTATCTAAAAACGCCTCTTTTTCTATAATAAACCTGTACGAAGGGTTTAATTTTTCGGCCTAGGCGGCAAAAGTAACATAGTCGACGTTGATTGGTTGATGGATATTGAAACTGTTTGCATTTGAATCCAACCTTGCTCTCCGAGCTCGGATGGCAATCTTCGTAATCGCCCTAAAAACAATATTGTTTGTCCTTATATCATAAACTGCGCCCGATTTTTAAAAATATATTGGCTTTATGCGGAAAACTAAATAACTTGATACAAAATTTTATGCAATAAAATTTGTTTAAAAAATACCTTTTCCTGCTAGATGGTTTGTAAAATAGTCAAGTCAAATACTCTAGGCAGTTAAATTTTCAGAAAATTTTGCTCTAAAGTTTTTTTTTTTTCGTTTATTTTTCGCTAAAACCTCTCGAGCTTTTACCACAAAAAATATAGTCAAAAAATTACTGAGCAAAATTATATTATGGAAATTTTATTATAGAAAATTGCATTGCCTCTTGTGATATTAGGGGGAGATACCCATGAACGGGACACTTTTTTTAACGGCTGCCAAATTTTTATTTTTAATCTTTTAAACGTATTTTTTTTAGGTATTATATTTGGAAATAAAATAAAAATAGGCTAAAAATATTTACCTTTATCTATAATATTCGATTATTTGGTATTCGTGTTGTTCTAGACTATTACATAAACCAAATTCAAACAATTTCCTTTTGCCTTTCGTCAATAAAATATCTTACAAAATTATTAAAAAATTTACTTTTGACTCGGTAAATCTAACTTGTTAAATTTGTCAAAAACCTAGCTGCCTAAACTTCGCCATTTTTTATTATTTTTTAACTGCACATGTAGGACTATCTAAGCATGGTAACAAAAACCAAAAATTACGAAGCATAGTTCAGAAACAGGCACTTCCCATTCAATAATATGCCCATTCATGGTTATTTCCCCCACCTGTTAATAAATAATATTTTTAAATTAAATAATAAAGGCAGTGAAAAGAAATCCGGTACCGGCGACCGTATTCGTAACCGGTAGACGCTCCTATTAGAAGCCTTCTATACAAATAAATAAATAATATCTTTATTTCACAATAAAAACGGAATATTCATACATATACAATGTATATTATACATACACGAATAAACAATCTTGAACATGAAAACTTGTCCAATATAGAAATAAAAAAAAGTCAATACATGTATAGTTACGGTTAAAGGGTTCTAGGTGTTGAGCGGGGCCAGTTCATGCTGACATAAGTTATGTTGGGGCAAAAGTAAACAACTCAGATTTTAGTTTTATTTATTCTTACTTGGTCTTAGGTGAGAACAAATAAGACTAGATGTTGAATCCGTAATTTCCCACAAACTAGCTTAGCTGAGACGAAAACGAGACTCTCTTAGTGGCCGTGGGAGTATAACGTATCATGTAGTTTATAATAATTAGAGATATAATTTTAATTATAGAATATATAATAATATTTAGATTTTGTTCGAATAATATCATTTGCAGAAGGTTATTAATAGAAACAACATAATATTTAATATATGACATTTAAAGTGAAATTACAAATATTAATACACAATTTGGTCAATAAGACCATATTCTTCACTAATCAAAATTATACATTAAAACAAAACAGTGAAATAATTTATATGTAAAATGGACAAAAACATACTGAAACCTGTACGATAGCATTAATTTACCAAAATTATTAATAAATGAACGTTCTCAGTACCTTCAATGGCATGAAATATCAATTTATAACACTAATCAATCTATAACTACTACTCTGATAGTTACTAGTTAGTTACCGTTCAAAATACTAAAAAAGATACGACTTGAGTTTTGGGTTCAAAGTTCAATTGTTCTGTGGGTGGATCCTTAGTTGAAATCTTGGAAATTCGCACAAAATCAATTCAGTTCTTGAAAAAGTCCTCGAGCAGAAGATTTGTCATTAACTTTTCTATACATGGGACTGAATTTAATACGGGATCATATATTTTTCTCGTGCATGGAAACCCACAAGAAAATGGCGTTCCAAAACTACGTAGTTAGCGTTTCGTTATATATGGGTAACGGAAACGACCTAAGTGACATAAAATTATTCGGCCAATTTACACAAAATTAATTCAATTTAAAAAAAGTGAAGTGACATTCTCTAGCTTCAAGAACAAAAGAGGGTTTCTAGCAACACGTAGCTAACTTCACATTGGCAAAGATTAGTTCTACGCAGACTCCAAATATTTATTTAAATTAAATTAATCTAAATATTAATTTTAAGCATACAAAAATTAGATTATACCGTAAATAATTACAGTAAGATGACGCTAGTGGTCGCAATTTATATAATTTCTGAAAATTGATATATTGAATATCTCTTCAAATTTGTGATAGGGACTTTTAGGAAGAAAGTTGGTAGTACTGAAATAAAAAAATTAGTAGCAAAGTGAAGTTATTTGACAATGAGTGAAAATGAAGGTTATGTGTTATTTATTTAAAATAAAAGATTATTAAACAAATTAAAGAGAAAATATGGTTTAACTAAACATATACAAAATTTGTGAAGACATTTGTATATATTTAACGGAATAAATATTGATGTATGAAGGAAAAGTGAAATATTGATAATCTGTGATAAATTGGGGATCTCGTCTAATACAGTCGGTCAAGTAAGAGCGTGTCTCGCATTGTTTATTTAAGAATATATTTATACTATTTTTTTTACATTTAATTATAGTTAATGAATGATAGATCAATGCAAATAACTTAGTTACTTGTGCAGTCTCCATTTGAGTCAATGATCGCCTGCATCGTCGGGGCATACTTTGAACGAGACTTTTTGCATATTCCTTCGGCAAAGACCTCCATATTGTCCGAATTTCTCATGATAGATGCTTTATTGTGTATACCTTTTTCCCGCGAAGCTTGTGCTTAATGAATCACCACAAATTCTCAATGGGGTTGGCTTCGGGCGATGGGATGGCCAATCCAGCGTGATGATGTGGGATTTCCTTTTCCACTGGATACACAACTTACTCCGATTTTTGGGGTCATTGTCCTCTTGGAGGATCCACTGCTTATTTTTATCGCCATACCAACGTTTGGCAGTCGGTATAAGAGCTTTTTTGTAAATCTCGACCATTTTTAGCGTTCAAATTGTAGAGAAAAAAAATCCAAAACCTTTTTTCGTGAGACACCCCCAAACATGAATCTTTACAGAATGTTTCACGGTTCGCTGGACCAGGCCCGGGGGGTGATAGCGTAGCCCCAAAAGGAAGCTTCATCGGTAAAAATAACCTTGCTCCAGTCTCGATCGATGTTTCCCTTGGTTCACGCTAGTCGTTTTTCTCTCTGTGTTTTACTCAACAAGGTTTCTTTATTGTACTTCGCCACTTTAAGTCGTGAGTCTGGAGATCAGTACGAATTGTTTCATGTAATATATCCAAACCTTTCTGCATCAGTTTTTTTGCCCCTTGGAGCAGGGTGTATTGAGGATTCTGCGAAAGCATGTATAAAATCATTTTTTCGTGCTTATCCGACACCTTTCCTGTTGAGCCACGATCTGGTAAATCGTCAAAATTTTTCGTTTTCGAGTATCGTTTCACCCACTTGTTGACGAATGTCTTTGACTTTCCTATATACTTTTCAGCCGCTGTAGGCAGATTTTCGGACCTTTCGGGTGCAAACAGAGGAAGGCAGCCTCGAACCGTGATGCGTACGCAGCACTCATGTTTTAAAACGTGCTGTCACTAAAAATAAGGTTCAGAAAAAGTCTCTATGTACAAAGCATTGTCGGTCAGGAAGTAAAGTATATCCCCGAAAAAAAAAAGTAGGGCTCTCTCTTACCCACTACACGTTATAGGCGACACGCTCCTACTTGGCCGACTGTATAAACAGCAGTTTTAATAGAAATTAATTATAAAAAGGGACATCTCTTCTTATAGATATGTCTTAATACGTACATCTGGAACGGGATCCCAAATGTCCGTAACAGTATCAGGCAGACCCCGCCGACTTCCGTCTTTATAACCGGTAAATTATGATTAATAATTTATGAAGCCACAATATTATATTATATAATAATTTAAAGCATTCTTATATTTTAATAGTATATTAAGCACCGAGTACGCGAACCTAGTTTTTAGTGCACGAAAGTGCATTTTTTACAAGGCGCAGCCTAGTAAAAAAAGCACTCAATGTGCACTGAAATGGTTTGCGTCGAAAAACACAAAAATTATCTTAACATTAGTTTGTCAATTTGAGGTTATGTGACGTTTACTAATTTTCTGGCAGCAGATATGTAAAATCAGCTGACTATCACTTCCCAACCGCTGTCATAGGCAATGGGTGGGAAATAGGCACTAACTACTAACTAGGTCGTAGGAAAAATATTTTTTTGTCGGTGTACTTTTAACAATTTTTGATTATGATTGGGATATTTTTACGATTTTAGGGAACCGTTTAACTGAACTGTAATAAAAGTTTAAAAAGTAACTTTATACACTTTTTGAAGGGCTCGGTAGAACAAGGGACATATTTATATTGTTTTAGAAAATCGACTTTGGTTCTGGTGAAATCCTAAAATCAGGTATTATTTTTTAGAGACGATTTCAGTAAATAATAATGTGACAGGTAGTTTAGTTTAGTTTAGATTAGTTTGGTTTAGTTATCTCAATGCGGGGTTCATATCCCTCAATACCTGGTCCCTCATGACCTTTGTGTTATTCGCAAAAACCTCCTCAAGGCATCTATGCTTCTTTTATAAACTTCAGGTATGGTTTTAGGGAAGTATTTATGATCTCATTCGGTTCCAGTGGATCGCTTCTGGAGTATGTACTTCCATATTAGGCTTATCACCGATGGTTTTAAACCAAGGTGCAAAATTTAAAATTGTTTATATGCCATTTTTTTATTATGAAATATAATAGTTGAGGTCTAAATTTTACTTATCTAATTTAAAATTAATCTATTTTTAATTAACAGCCCAATAAAATTATATTTTACACAGAATGAATGCACCCTAACAAAATTAATCAAAATTTATCCAATCGAAACACTTTTTTACAAAATTAGGTTACAGTTCGTTTCAAACCGGCCAAACAAGATAATCCAGTTATAATTAATTTGTTGTATTTAAGTAGTGTTGTATTTTACTGTTAAATTTGGAGTTTTTTTATTCAAATTGTAGTTTTTGTTTTCATTTCTTTAAGATAAATTAGAAATTGATTAAAATTTTGGTGGAAATTCTGTAGCGTCCGTCATGTAGCGTCCGCCATCACACATTTAATTTTCTCATATATAGGAAAATTAAATCTATAATAAAGTATAAATGTATAATAAAGTTTGAATTTGATCCTTAACCAATTTGCTAATATTCGGGGGAAACATAAAATAGATTTATTCCACATCCATTTTTTGTAGCATTCGTCATCAAACTTTAAAAAATTAAATCTTATAAACCCTAAATGCCAGATAATTATTGTATTTATTATTTTATTTTACCAGCTTTAATATCAGTTTTAGTTTTTGGAACTTTTTTTCAAATTATTTCATAAAATATTGTAAGAATGGTAGCGTCCGTTATCATGGAATGGCTGAAGGTTCTTCGTCCCCTTCCCCATATCTCTTTAAATAAAATACCTACCAAATATATTATAAATACAGTGCGGTCCAAAAGTCATCCCCCCCTTTTAACTTTTGAACGAGTTGAGATATCGACTTCAAATTTAGAACTCTTAAATAAGACAACTTAAACTATCTTTTAGCATATATTTAATATTTTCAGCTCTTAAAATGTGGGCAGGGGGGCATGGGCGGACATTTTTTTAAATAGAAAGGGGGGTCGTGTGATACATCATTTTAAAGCTTATAAAATTCTCTATTTAAAAAACATTTTTAAATTTTTTAAAATTGTTTTTTAAGGTTTTGATATTTCAATTTTTTGTGCTAAAACATTCGATTTTTTAAGTTTTTTTTTATAAATTTTTATTTATGTCAACTAAAATTAGTTTAAAGTATAATTAAATTTTTTTTATGATAAAATTAGGCATTTTTAAAAAATTATTTGTTTTTTTTTGAGGAATTTTGACATTAATACCCATTTTCAACCCCATTTTAAACCCATTTTTTTTTTTTAATTTAAAAATATGGAGTTAAATGGAGAATTTTATAAGCCTATAAGACTTTTGGACCGCTTTTAGCTACTTTATAAAACATGACATTGTTAAAATTACACAAATGAATTAACAAGTTTTGGTTTAAATTACAGGTATTTCATATTTTCAACGGAAATAACTCAAAAACATAACTAACATATCTAATCTTCATAAAATGTTTAAAAATCTTGTACTATATTGTAATTATAACTTTCCATTTTTTATATGTCCTTAATCAAATTATTTGAAGTGGTTGTAATTATTATAATTAACCTATAACCTATAATAGGTTATAGGACCAAAATAAATGCTTTTTTAACGTAAAATCTCCAACGTTTCGAGCACCTAAACGGTCGCTCTTCTTCAGGGCTACAACAAGGTTTATTAATTAGAACATACAGTAATACATAAAAAATTAATAAAATAAAATTTGGAGGTTATGTTGCCTTAATTACTTCATTCAGCATATTTTCAACATAAAAATAATATTAGGTATAGTATACGCATTACGTAAAACATAAACCATATAAAATAACAATACAATGTAAAAAACTATTAACAATGACTTCTGACAAACGAAATTTCGACATAAATTAAAATAAAACATGCAAACTATTGATTTGAACTATTTTTGCGGGACAGTATGCCTACTTATTTTCAACACCAATTAGTCGACTTTTTGTGGAGTAGCGGTTACTAAGTTAGGGAATATGTATTTCTTTCTCTCTCAACTCATAAACTAAACACAGAAAGAGATACATACCAGTTAACCGGCACTGCCACAAAAATTGACTATTAATATTATTTTTACATGATTAGTTGTAAATTAATAACTAAATCTCTAATATAATTCAAATTATATTACATTACTATTTCTAGACTCTTAATTTAAGGAACTAAATCGTAAAACATACACTGACAAAAATATATAAATTTAGATTTAACTGATATGGCCAATCAAACTATTCTCAGGTATAAACGGTTGTGCACTCTCAATGGCCAAACCACGAATTATGTCTTTGGCCACCAAGAGTAGCCTTACCGCTAACTCCGGGCCAACCTACCATATTTTGCAATCAGACCATTGTAGCTTGAACTCAAGTTCATTGTATCGGTTCTCAAATTTACGTTTTTGTTAAGTTTTATAAATATCATCTCACTTATATTTCTCCTGTACCGATTCGGCTCCTTATCACAAATAATTATATTGCTAAAATTGAAGTTATGACCATACCTAAAGTGATGTAATGCCAATGCAGTTTTTTCCACTTTAATTGTAATGTTTTAACTGACAGTCATTCCTATGTTGGGCATAGCGTGTTTTTGCATATTGTTTAGTCTGTCCAACATAGAATTTTTCGCAGTCATTGCATTTAATTTTGTAGATTATATTAGATTCTAACTCTTTGGAAACTCTATCTTTTAATTTTGAAAAAATAGCATTGGTTGTTAAAATATTATAAGCAGCAATTCTGACCTTCTCTTTTTGAAAAATATTACTAATCTTATTTGTTAGGTTTGGTATATACGGAAATTTCACAAATTTAGTTACTTCCTTTGTTTTTTGTTGGCCATTGTTTCTGCATCTAATAAATTCATTTATTATTTTATTAGTAAATACCACTGGGTAATTATTGGATTTTAAAATAGTGCGAATTTCCTTCAAATTGCCTTCATGGAAGTTTTCATTACTAAGTTCATATGATCGATACAGGATATTCCTGACAGTATTAATTTTATGGATTGTAGGGTTGTTTGATAAAAAATTTAGTACTCTTCCTGAACTGTATTCTTTCCTATGCCAATTTGTAATAAGTGATCCATCCATTTGTCTATAAACCATCGTATCTAGGAAAGCAATTTTATGATTTTCTTCTATCTCGATAGTGAACTGAAGCTTCTTATGGAAACTATTAAACGTATGTAGCAGAATATCCAATTTATCCTTTGGGGCTGCCAGGAACGAATCGTCAATATAAATCCAAAAAAACGGTACTTTAAAGGGTAGTTTGTCCAAAACAAATTTAATCAGTTCATGTATCACTAAATTTGCCAACGTTGGGCTGGCAGGATTACCCATGGCGCTACCATCCAACTGTTTAAAGCAATCTCCCATAAATGAAAAGTAACTTGATTCAAAGCAAAAATCAACCAAGGATAGTAAAGTTTCTCGATCCATATCTGTGTATGGTTCTAAATTTCTCCATCCTTCTATAATGCTGCTTCTTACCAAACCTTTTGGTCTAACTTCCTTAAGTGATTGTACAAACTGGAAACTGTTTTTTATATTGTATTGTGATGTTGATAACATTGGTGCCAGTATACTGTGCACGAGTTTGGCAATATTATATGCTGGGGCCTGTATGCAGCTTACAACCGGTCTCAGACATACTTCATTTTTGTGCGTCCATAAATTTTGGGAGCTACTGCATTAGATGTTTTGATACATTTCTTCTGCTGTTCTGAAATAAACTGTTTTTCATAAAGAGTGTCCAATAATTTATTGGCTGTTTTCTGCAATCCATTATAACCTCCAAATGTTATTTTATTCATTTTTTATGTAGTACTGTATGTTCTAATTAATAAACCTTGTTGTAGCCCTGAAGAAGAGCGACCGTTTAGGTGCTCGAAACGTTGGCGATTTTACGTTAAAAAAGCATTTATTTTGGTCCTTAACCTATAATTACAACCACTTCAAATTGTAATTATAATATTCTAAGCATATTACCCTATTTTTGGATTTACTTAGATAGGGTACGATCTAGAAGCTTAAGCATTTTTAATGTATAATGGGTGAGCCATTTATTGCCATGCTCCTAATATTGCGACCCACTCTTAAACTCGTTAGTTCCTCCTCTGTGTCATAGGTGGCACTGTCAGTATATCTGTTATATCGAAAAGATGCATGCAAATATGATGTATCTGAAACCAGTTGGTAATGGCGTACACTACAACGCGTTTACGCCGTTCGTGTTGAAGAGCACGAAACTTTTAAAATTGTGCTGATTGTCGCAAGCTGGTAACATCGACTATTGCGGGGAAATAACGTAAATAAGATACAAACATGGACTTTCTTGGCCCATGGTTATGGTTATGGTTATTAGGGTGGAGGGTAGCTATCTACACGCACTTAGGCCACTTAGCTGGGCCCATTGTACTACCTCCCTTTGGTCGCAGCAATTTAACCTCTCAGCCATCCAATTCTTTGAATATATCTAAGAAGATGTCTGGGAGTGATGCTGCTTATACCGGCCATGTCGAGCCAGTACTCGTCCAGCATGGACCCTCTTATTAAGGCTAACGCTGGACAGTGACATAACACATGTTCCATTGTTTCCTCTTCCATGTAGCATCCTCTACAGATGGGGTCGACTGGCTTCCCCATGATGTTAAGATGCTTATTTAGTTTGCAGTGACCTGTTACGATGCTTGCAAACTGTCTTAGGTTATCCCTTTTTAGTTGCATACAAAAGCGTGCTGTCTTTTCACACGGAGTGGGAAGGGCTGCTCTTGCATGTTTACAGTCGTTTCTCGTAATCCAATTACGGGTGTGTTTTATGTGGGTTTCTTGATTAATGAGAGCTGTTTTAAAAGCGACAGATACAGGGATTATGGGCTCTGGACCAATAGGTACAGAGCCTGAGCCTGCTCGTGCCAATCTATCAGCTTCTTCATTGCCTACATTTCCATTATGCCCCTTTACCCATGAGAGTGTAACAGTATTAGAAACTGCCGCTTCCTCCAGGGATTGGTGACATTCCAAAACTAGCTTTGAAGTAATTTTGAAAGACTTGATTGCTAGTATGGAAGCTTTGCTATCCGTAAGAATAGTTATTCTTCTATTACTGATTTCCCTTTCAGAAATAGCTCTCGCAGCATTTGTTATGCCTAGAGGCATGCTTGCCAAGGGAAATGCTTATTTCTAACTCTAGATCAGGGCAGAAAACTCCTGCACCTGATCCTTCAGTTGTCTTTGAACCATCAGTGTACATGACAATGTCAGGTACGCTGTCAGTTTCTTCTTTAGTGGAAGCATAAGCTTGGTATGATCTATTAAAGATATACCTGGGAGCAACTAGATCGGTCTGAGATTCAAGAATGGGAGCTTGTGACACAAACCGTTCAAGAATAGACTCATGTCCAGTACGCGTTCCTCTTGCATTCCACGTACTATTTGCTTTCAGCCTAAGAGCTGTCTTTGCGGCCTCTTGGCCCATATTGTGTTTCACTCAATAAAGAAGCAAAAGGATTTTTTTTGCGATTCTTGTCTAAGTAGTAATATTGCCATGCGAAGTGGTTAACAAAAAAGAAATACGAAAAAAAAAACAACAAAAAAAGGAAGTAAAAAGAAACAAAGAGTTCTAAATATAGTTCTGCTTTTTATGCGTAGAGAATCGCCAGGCCGATATGAGATTGTGCGTTGTTTGTTATCGATGCGTACATTGAGTGCGTGGGGATTACTAAATTTTTTTAGGTACAATTCGTGCCACAATATTTTCATATTAGTTTGTTAATTTAATTTTGGAAATATTTGGCACATGAGTTTCTAATATTGTCAGGGTGCAATTTTTTTTAAGGGGTTGTTCTGATTTTTGATTTCAAAAAATTGAATTTGGACTTTTTGCTTTTTTACACTACTCAATATGTGTAGAATACGCTTCTAAAATATTTTGACGAAATTTGTTTTGTTTAAAAAGTTATACATATATATACTTTAAAAAATATACATAAAAAAATATACATAAAAAAATAATAAAATTATAAAATTTTAAGGGGCAATTCTACATCATAAAATATGAAAATAAGTTCCTGGCACAGATTGGCCACTTTTGAAAAGGGTTTTTATTATTCAGCAATAATTTTATTTAATAATCTTTCTGAATACATTAAGCGTACTGGAAATTTTAATAATTTTAAAAAATTGGTTTTTCGTTTATTGGTTGAACTCTAGCCATATAAGTTGTCTGATTATTTACCTGTAACATAATTACATATATGTTTTGTATTTTATTTATATATTTATTTATTCTAAATGCTATTATGTTTTTTAGCTATTTTCGTTTATTGACAAGTTTCGTGTTAAAAATTGTTTATTCTATGTCTTGTACCTCTGTGGATACTCCATTTTAATTTACGAAATAAATTTATTTATTTATTTATTTATTTATTTATTTAAACATATGTCTAAAAATACGTCGTAAGGGAGAATGTAGCTAAAAAAATCGGTTTTTATTTGATAACTCAGGAACCCTTTGAGATACAGCAAGGAGATTTTGTATATGAACTAACTTTAATAACGCCCATCTTCGTATGTTATTTTTATGTACTTATTTTAACCAGGGGCGTGCGAAACAGGGGGCTTTATCAGTTTTTTCCCCAAACTTTTTTATGTGTATTTTTTTTTAATTTTTTGTAAAGAATATAGATTCCTTGAGTAAAAATACATAAAAAATGTCAGATAGTGTAGCACTGTAGGAGCAACCGTTTTCAAAAAAAAAAATGGAATTAAGAGGAAGTTACATTCTGTGCCACCAAAAATTTTACTTTTTAAAAGCCTATTAAATATTAAATTTAGTTTTTCGGTAAAGAATACTTTTTCGTTCAGATTTTATTGAAGAATCGACCTGCAGAATTAAAACTTTATTGGTGCTTGTTTTGTATACTGAAATAACTCCTTTTTTCCAAAGGATGCTTATTTCGTATTTTGAGGTTATGTGGGATTCTATAGGTGCGTTCCTTTGCACAATAAAAGAGTTGTTGTCCTCAGATGCACTTTATTTGGGAACCAACGTTCGGAATTCAATCATTTATCTTACAATCAGGTTTTCTACAGGCAGGGCCCCAATACTAACTAGAGAACGGCTGGACGGCTAACAAGTGTAACGGACAACAGGCGTGGTACGGACAACATGAACCATGATCAACTAAGCGGCAGTCTGATATCGAAATATGTTAACTAAGCCGGGGCTTCAGCTGATCGGACGGCGGCAAATAAAATGGGCGAAGGCAATGGATCGGCGTGCTAAGTGACCCGCGTGGCGCCACCTGGCGGGAGGTGGGACCGGAACCGCGAATTTAAAAAGGCACGGCTTTCAAAAATGTCTCGTTACAATACTTTAAAATATAAAAAAAAAACATTTTTCAAAACGGTTCCAGCGATTAAAAAAAACTATTTAACATATTGACTTAAATCTTTCGGTATTTTGTCGAAAATAATGTTAAAATTTTTTACCCGTTTTTGGTCGTAAAAATTGCATTTTTTTGTTTTTTCACTCAAATACGAGTGGATTTTTTTTTTGAATTTTGACTTAGGTCTACACTAGCGAACTAAAGGATGTAATTTTTAACAAGACTGTTTTTGATTTTTGTGTTTCGGACCATTGCAATGGGGGCCGAGCTATCGCTGGAACCGTTTGCCATGTTATTTTTGAGGTGTCTAACTTCAGCGCGTGCTGCACATTTATTTATGACGGCTAGGATCACATCACACAAGGTTAGTGTACCCAAATTATATCCCCAAAAAAGTATCGTGAAACCAACCAGCGACCTATCACTATTATTTACCTATGATTTACCATCAAACTACAGTTCACAGTTTTTTTGTGAACTTCAAGAGTTGTCTAATACTTTGTAAAAAGTTTTGTACATAAAAATAATACTGGTCGTCTGAAAAAAAAAATCCAAAAATTGTCAATTTTTTACCCATTAGGATAAAAATATGTTCACTTACTTAGTTCAACCATGACCCGTGCAACTTTTTTTCGACAAAGGTTTTAAAAGGAGTTTAAATCCATAAACTAAACTAAATATATAAATTAACAAAACAATTTCATGTGTTCCATTTTAAATAGAAATAAATTATTTCGATTCTGGAGTGTAAAACATGAAAAGTTTGTAAACAAACTTTACCGAATTCATTCTAAAATATTTAAGGTCTGAAAAGTTTCAGCTAAATTTAACTTTGAAACAACTAAACACATTACTTTCTTAGTTTACAAACTGATTGGTTCAAATTTAATGACATGATTTGGAAACTAATTAAATACTCGGGAATGGAAACTTTAAATGGAAACAGAAACTTTAAAACTATTTAAAATATGTAGTAAACTTTTAATGTCGCTCTCTGAACAATGTTTTATCCTAAAACTTGATTTCATGTTTATGTTCAGTAAAATCGATTCTATCATAAAATTTATGGTATGTACTATTAATTATAATATTTCACCAGGCGCTATAAAAGACAGATAAAAATCTAAATTTCAGTTTACACTAACTACACTACTCAAAACAATTATTGGATATTTTTAACCACTTTCGCTCCAATGTATCCACATATGGATATTTTTGGGTATAGCAAAGGAGACTACCGAGATCCCTATATAATAGGGAATCTCGGTAGTATCCTGCTCTGCAGGAGAATAAGCACCACCTTGTGGTGAATTGAACTGCACTCTAAACTGATTATTATGCACTTAACGACTATAAACTGAATAAATAAATAAATAAATAAAATTATTTGAGTTCCATAGGATGATAAAAACATGATTGAAATGTGGTCTAAAATTCAATGAGAATCTATGTACTGACGACTTTTTTAATCGAAACAGGTTAGAGATACAATGTTAAACCCACTGATGGTTTTAGATGGATAATCATGTAAACTTTTAGAGACATAAATCAATCTGCGAGTAAAAGGTTATTTTAAACACATGTTTATATACTCTATATGGCCTTGCATCTCATTCATGTCGGAACTAAGCGTTTCCCCGCAGATTGCTTTATGTCCCTTGAAAGATCACATGATGATCCATCTAAAACCATCAGTGGTTTTATAACTGTAACTTATATTCAACCTGTGTTAGGTTATGCCCATGTCCCTTACTTGTTCCGTAGAACGCGGCGGGAGTTAGTTTTGCAAAGTAGTATTTTCAACGTAGGAGAAGAATCGAAGAATCTATGGGTCACCCGCCGAAGTACTGACTCGGCTCGAGGTTGTTTAACTTCTAAATTTGCCGCAGTCGCTTACTAACTAGGCTATGTTCCTTCTTGCCTCCCTAAGATATTTACTTTGTTATTCGTGCACTTTCTCCCTCATTCCCTCACTCCCTTATTACAGGCCAATTTCGGTAGTCTCCTTTACCATAATATCTACAAATGGATATTCATATAAGGGCCATGTGTTTTAGTGGTATTAAACGTAGTACATTCATTTAGAGTGCTAGGAGCTCTCATATCTCTGCGTGGATATAATGGTTATTATGGTTATAATTCTTGGATTCAACGCCTCAATACATAGGAATACAATTGTATCCAAAAGAGTTAAGCTCGGTTAATAAATTGCATTAAGGGTTAAATTGTTTAATAAATTATTATATGTGTAAAATATAAGGAGTTTTTCCGCAATTAAGCTGCGACTTTTTTGAAGCAAAATGTAATTTATAAAAGACTTTTTGTACTTCGTCTACGGATTTTAATAATTTGTTTAAAACCTATTAAGCGAACAGCAAATGCAATTACAGCAAGTTTCCTTAAAAAGCAGAAGCCACTTGACTTCTTTAATAAAATATTTTAATTACAGTGGGAACACAGGTGGCTGAATAGATTAATAATATCGATGAAAATGTTTGAAAATTAATTAAAAAGTATTTTCAATATTACATTATGAGAGCTTAGATATTAGGATAAAGTAAAATATACAAATGTCTCATATTTGGTTTAATTAAAAGTAAAAAGCATATTAATTTATAGATTAAATAAACGCCAAAGGTCGAAAATCACAACTTTTTTAGTCTAAAATTAAAGCTATTATCTCCTTGACAGAAAGGTTAATGACTAAAGAAAAAACGTTTTCACTACTGCTAAAATATTTAAACTTTTACCACCTCCACAAAAAAAGTTGATGACTAAAAAACGTTCACACTAATGCTTAAATTACAACTTTTATTTCTCTGACAAAAAAGTTGATGCCTAAAAAAAAGTTTCCACTAAATTACAGCAGTTGTCCCCTTGATGACTAAAAATAGTTCAAAATTTCACGAAAAAGAACCAAAAACACAAGCACATATTTTTATACACTGTTAAAGATACACAAGTAGTTAATTTTATAACTAAATTATTTATATATTTACCCCAGATATAATTTTTTGTTTTACTTCACAAAAACTTATTTAAAATTATTAGGTCAAAAATAAGTAATCTTTATTAATTCCAAGAGATCACATAAATGATATAGGACAAGTCAAGATTAAATGTATAAAATAGACAGTATTATAACTAAAACTAAAACTAAATATTAAAATTATATGCCAAAAATTTGTTTTCTTAAATTAGACTTTGACAGTTAAAATTGGTTAGGTTTTCTTCATTTAAATTACACAGCCACACGAAAAAAAGTTCTTGTCCACCAGAGGAGACAAACATTTCTATAAGTTTTTGAGGTTGCTGAATCCGAATCCGAGGTTGATTTGATTCGGTCAGATAGCATTTTGTTCCTAACCTTAAAAAAGTGATGAAAAGTGTTTCAAGCGGATTCGGATTCAGCTACCCCAAAAACTTATAGAAATGTTTGTCTCGTCTGGTGGACAACGCCTTTTTTTTGCGTATGCCTGTGTTATCTCATCAAAATTAAAACGATAAACTAATAAAAAAGTGTAAATATGGAATATATATATATATATCCAGATACATAAAAATATAATGGAAAAACGTCTAATAAAATGGTAAATATTTTGAAAACAAAAATCATGATTTTACTTTTTCACATATGTATGATATTATTTCGTAAGCGTATGAAATATGACATTTTTTTACTCCAAATCGTGCAAAATTCGTCGTTTTCATAGGTGCACTGAAAGAAAGGATTCCGGTACGCATTGTTGGTTGTTTTGTTGTCACAATAATACCGATAAAATTCCGGAAAACTTAATGTAATTTTATAATTTTTAGCAGTATTTTTATGCACTGAAAAAACGAACATTTCGAAACGTAAAAGTTTAAAAATAAAATTACGTTTTATGTACCGAATTTTTTTATAAAATTATATGTTCCATACCGTAGAATTAGAAAAAAACAATAAATTTTTGGTATGTTCTTCGTAAAATAAATAAACATTCAGAATGTAATATAAAATACACTGCCCAGTAAAAGAGCTTTCCCATTTTTCACCTCCGCCCGTAAAATGGATTTTTTATTATCAGATTCACTTTCAGCAACCATAAAAACCTTAATATACCAATTTTCACGAAAACTACCCTCTGCCCCTTTAGGGGTAAAGTTAGATTTTTTTTATAATCAGATTCACTTTCAACAACTTCAAAAACCCCAATACACCAGTTTTCACGAAAACTACCCCCACCTCTCATGGGGTGAAATTAGAAAAAAAGTATTATCAGATTCATATTCGACGACCCCAAAAACCCCTATATACCAATTTTGAAGAAAATAATAATAATATTGAAAAATATTTACCCCCTCACCTCCTCGGGGGTGGAATTAGAAAAGTTTTTTTTATCAAATTCAATTTCAGCAACCTCAAAAACACATATATAGCAAATTTTTCTAAAAAAAAATTATTTTTCGCACTCCAATGTTTAACAAAAACAATCCCGAGCGAGAACTTTTGGTAACATACCTGTATGCACAAATCTCTAGCTTAAAGCGTTCTTAAGTTATCGTGCCCACAAGATTTCCCGGACAGACCGATCGACCGACAATTTTTTTTTTGCTCGAACTTGATTTATATCGACATAAAACGTCATAAAACGCAAACATACACAAAAAAAAATTTTGAAAATTTTTGCACGAATACAAAGCTTTCCGAAATTTTGAAAATTTTCAAAATGGGAAAGCAATTACGGTACGCATAATAGGTTATTTTATTGGCAATATGTATACCGGAAAATTCATTTTTACCATAAAAATACTGCTGAAAATTATTAAATTACATTCAGCTTTTTTTAAATTTTATCGGTATGAATTGTGGCAACAAAATAACCCATAATGCGTAACGGAATATTTTCCTTCAGGGTGGTAAAATAAATTTCCGGTTTACATATGGGCAACAAAATTATTATGCGTACTGGAATTTTATTATTACATTCTGAATTTTTATTTATTTTACGAAGAACATACCGAAAATTATTGTTTTTTTCTAATTCTACGGTATGGAACATGTAATTTAAAAAAAAATCGGTACATAAAACTTTTATGATAAAACGTAATTTTATTTTTAAATTTTTACACTTCGAAATGTTAGTTTTTTCAGTGTAGTCGAAGCAAAAATTACTTTATGAGGGTATTCAGATACTATAGCGCATAACACCATCCAACCGTCCACATAATATGCAACCTTTTGAACCCAGAAGCATTTGACCATGTAATTGGTTGGTAATTATAATATGCGGAAGAAATAGCCGAAGAAAGAAATAAAATCTCCTGCAATTAATACCATATGGAAGATAGGGAAGGTATGTTTTCAATTTACCGAATAGGCGCCTTTTTAAGACAAGAATCTTGTTCTATTGGAAAATTAACTATAAAATAAATATTGCTATAAATGTTTATAAATGTTTATACAGTGTGAAATTTTTAAAATGAATAAATTCGATAACTCTGAAAATATTTTTTAGAAAAATTCCTTGGATAGGTCGATTTAAATTTTTACCGGATCATCTTCTGATTATAATCACATCATTAAAATTTTAAACTGGACCACATCGTCTGTGATACTGCAATACTGCGTATCATCATTTGACAGAAATGAAAAAGCTGTCATGTATATTAAATTACAATGACACATAACTAATTTTTACATTAGTGTCAAATGACGTTACGCGGAATTTCAGTATCATGGACAATATGTCACATGATAAGATCAGCGGCTTCGAGTTCTTTGACATTTATTTCTTTAAAATTAGTATCTTCAATAAACTTCAGTTCTCTTGAGAGGCGATATTTGTCTTTATTGATATTAATAATTAATAATTAATAGCAACGTTTTCAAGTCAACTCTGATGTAATATTTTGAAAACACTGCTATTGACAAAGCGAAATCCACCCTTTGAGAACCAAGCTACAGAATATACAAGTCTGTGAAAAACCTAATTTCTATAACCAACAAGGCTTTATAACAAAACGGTCTATTGTCACTAATTTAACCCAATTTTCTAATTTTGTTTCTCATACTGTTGTCAAAGGGTAAAGCCGATGTAATTTATACTGACTTTATGAAGGCGTTTGACCGAATCGATCATTATATTATTATTAAAAAACCTAACAGAGATATGGTTTTAATAGCAGACTAGTTAAGCCTTGTTTATGATATTAGATAGATGTCTTTACGTCTTTTATAATAGATTTGGTTCTGATCTATTCCTAGCAATATAAGGGGTACCCACCCCAAGGTTTTAACCTTGGACCCTTATTTTTATTATTCATAGATAATCCCAGTGAGTTAATTTGTATTATTGCTTTCCCAATTGGAAATTTTCAACATTTTGGGAAAGCTTTTTATTCATGCAAAAATTTCCAAAACATTTTTTGCGTATTTTTGCGTTTTATGACGTTTTATGTCTATAAAAATCAATTTCCAGCAAAAAAAATTGTCAGTCCATAGGTCGCTCGGTGTCGGTCGGTCGGTCGCTCGGTCGGTCTGTCCAGGAAATCTTGTAATCATGATAGCTTTAGAACGCTTTAAGATATAAACTTTTTGGACAAAGGTATTTTACCAAAAGTTCTCGCTCGGAATTGTTTTTGCTTAACAATGGGAAAAATACATTTAAAAAAAATGGTAATTACTACACAGGGGCTTTTGAGGTTGCTGAAATTGAATCTGATAATAAATTTATATAGAAAATACGAGTAACTGCTTTTTGCACCGAAGCTATAATAATTTGTAGTTTTGAAGCAAGATTTGTATCCAGAAGAAAAATTTAGATGGGAAAACACTTTTTGATCGTAAGAAAGTAGCAAGTTAAGATTATAAAAGGTTACAAAAAAAATATCTATAAAAGAATCAATTTTCAGCACCATTTTAAAAATGGTTCCCCTTTGTTTTTAAGATTACATTTGCTACCATTGAGTTCGCATATCACAACTTTTCTAAAAAATATATAAACCTTACGTTCCATCCAAAAGGCAAAAAACGGGCTATTTTACCGCGTCTCCTTTGATAAAAAGGTAAAAATAATACAAAAAGTTCTTATGGACACTTATGGGACTTTCTGAGTGAAATCTCGGAAATCTGACGACAATTTTTATTTTTTTTGTAACTTTTAGCATTTATTTATAGTGTTAAAAGACACATATAAAAATGGTTTTTAACTCTCCAACTATTTTAATTACTGGGATACACCAATTAAAACTTTAAACATACATGCAAGCGCGCGACTAGTTAGTTGCGTATAGCTTATCAACCATAAAACTTACAGACATGGTGAAAGCCTTATCTAAAAATACATTTCACGCGCTTTTCAATTATTTAAAACAAATTACCCATTAATTTTCCTAAAATAGAGAAAAAATACATTAAAATTGGATTTTCAAATTACTAAGTGTTAACCACGGAAAAAAAACACTACAAAATTCTGTATTTTTTTTGCTATCCAATAGTATTTTTTTCAACGTGGAACGCTTTTACTGAGATATTTAAAAAAAACTATTTGTGGTTTAATAAATTTCATTTTATTAGATTTAATTTGAATTTGAAGTTTCAAACGCCCGCCATTTTTCGACGTTGCCAGTGCAGTATCAAATCGTCTAAAGGTTTTAAAGTAACTATTTACTGATATTTTCAATTAATCTATAATCTCATACCTGTTTATCTTCAAATAAATCCTTGTTAAAGTTTAATGTATGTTTATTTTCGTTAAATTAATGACCATGGCAGATCATTTAATTTTAATAACTATTTTGGCTTTAATTAGTTTACACAAACTGAACAATAACTTAATTTAGAATAAACAATCACTTTTAAATACAAACATGTCTTTTTTTATTAATATTTAGAACCAAATCGATCACTTTGTTATATTAACCTTAAACCAAACGAACTAACAACTCTTCTCTTCTTATTAGTTCGTTGCTTAAACTGCAACAGCGAACATATGATTATAATTGTCTTATAGTTATGCAACTGTGTATACCTGCCAAAATATAAACTGTTGCAAAACTTCAAGGGATACTTTTTAAAATTAATATTTTAAAATATTACTTTGCAATAAATCATATAGTAAAAGATTGATTTACTACATCCAATGAACTAGAGAAGTTCTAGTTCATTGGATGTAGTAAATCAATCTTTTACTATATGATTTATTGCAAAGTAATATTTTAAAATATTAATTTTAAAAAGTATCCCTTGAAGTTTTGCAACAGTTTATATTTTGGCAGGTATACACAGTTGCATAACTATAAGACAATTATAATCATATGTTCGCTGTTGCAGTTTAAGCAACGAACTAATAAGAAGAGAAGAGTTGTTAGTTCGTTTGGTTTAAGGTTAATATAACAAAGTGATCGATTTGGTTCTAAATATTAATAAAAAAGACATGATTTAAAAGTGATTGTTTATTCTAAATTAAGTGATTGTTCAGTTTGTGTAAACTAATTAAAGCCAAAATAGCTATTACACTAAGGGCCACTTGCACCAATGATGATTTAACTTTAAACTTGGATTAAATTGACGAAACTTTAACAAGGATTTATTTGAAGATAAACAGGTATGAGATTATAGATTAATTGAAAATATCAGTAAATAGTTACTTTAAAACCTTTAGACGATTTGATACTGCACTGGCAACGTCGCAAAATGGCGGGCGTTTAAAACTTCAAATTCAAATTAAATCTAATAAAATGAAATTTATTAAACCACAAATAATTTTTTTAAACATCTCAGTAAAAGCGTTCCACGTTGAAAAAAATACTGTTGGATAGCAAAAAAAATACAGAATTTTGTAGTGTTTTTTTAAAATCATATTTCCGTGGTTAACACTTAGTAATTTGAAAATCCTATTTTAATGTATTTTTTCTCTATTTTAGGAAAATAAATGGGTAATTTGGTTTAAATAATTGAAAAGCGCGTGAAATTTATTTTTAGATAATACTTTTACCATGTCTGAAAGTTTTATGGTTGATAAGCTATACGCAACTAACTAGTCGCGCGCATGCAGGTATGTTTAAAGTTTTAATTGGTGTATCCCAGTAATTATAATAGTTGGAGAGTTAAAAACCATTTTTATATGTGTCTTTTAACACTATAAATAAATGCTAAAAGTTACAAAAAAAATAAATATTGTCCGTCAGATTTCCGAGATTTCACTCAGAAAGTCCCTTATTGGCGATTTTGGTAAATTCAAAACAACCGTGTTATTCTAATAGTATACCTAATACTATTCTAGTGCTTACGCTTATAATAAGTGAAAACAACTTAAAAAAAAAATAAATAAATAAATTAAAATCCTACTTGTCGTCAAACAAACAAAAATGAACAAAGCAGCTAAAAACTCCCGCCTTGACTACTTTGTAAACTGAATTCATTAGAAAAGTTTTCCAGTAAAAAGTTTTAGCCGCAACCAACTTTATTTAATGGAGATAGTTTAGCCAGAATGGAGTGATCAAGAAGTAAACATTTTTCAAGAATTGGGTCACATTGAACAAATACAGGGTTATTTACTCCAGCTCTAACTTTTAAACAGCGTAAGATATCCACTTGAAAAGAATAGGTATATCGCATAGAATAAACTATATTTGGACTTAAATTCATATAATATAAAATAAAATTACACTAGGGGGAAAAGGGGTAAAAAAAATTAAAAGGAGGTACATCGTTTGATACATAATTTGATAGTTATTAAAACTGTATTAAAATTAGTTTAAAAGAAGTCGTTAAGATATATTATGCTACGTATTCCATTATATGTATATTATATATTATGTATATTTAAGACAAGTTGTCCTATCTGCAAAAATTCACTTTGTATTGCTTTACACTAGCCTCATGTGCCTACTAAAAAGAAATGTCCTATCTAAAACCCAAATCCTAAAAATTAGCCTAAGATGTTTATCCTATGTGGAAAATTTTAAAAATTATAAAAAAACCAAACCAAAAAATTTTTTTTTAGAAAAAGAGGGAAAATTTAACAGCAATTAACTTAGTTATTTAAAGCAATAATATTGATATACAAAAAGAAAGTATTTGAAATCACAAATAATCAAAAAGCTGTCAATAAATAAATGTACAGCAACTTTTATAAAAAAAAAGTAAAGTAAAAAAAAATTTACGTAACACTTAAAAAATTATAAACTTATAAAATGTTTTTGGATCACGTTTTTAACAATGATCTAGGCCTAAAGAGACTGATTCCTTGCAAATTATATTGCACATGGCGTGTTTAACAGCTCATTAAATCCTCTAAAAAAAAAACAAATTAGAGATGGAAAACCATAGCCAATAACCGATCTTCGGTTAAGCGGTTGCTGAAATTACATCAGACCGGTTTTGAGTTAAAACACGGAAGCAATAACCGGTTAAAAACTGGATTAAACCATAAAGAAATATTTTCTTTATTTTTTTTTTGCTTTTTGTTAAATAAAATGTTACGTAACATATGGGGGGTGGGGGGAATCGAAAATGTTACGCCGCGTTACATGGGGGGTGGGGGTCGAAATGGCCAAATTTTGCGTTACGTATACTTGAACGTTCCCTAACGACATTTCAAGATAATGTCCTTTCCAGGTAAATTTTTTCGAGGTAACGTCTTTCCAAGGTAATGTCCTTTGGAGGTAAATTTTTTCGAGATATTTTTTGCGAGGTATTTGCCTTCGAGGTAAATTTTTTCGAGGTAAAGACCGGCTCCCAAACGTGACACCGTACAGACAGACAGAGAGACGGACGGACGGACGGTCGGACTAATTAATCTAGACTAGTGCAAAGGTGCATTAAAATGTGTTATTAGAACAGACTTAATTCGTTATTAGAACAGACTTAATTCCCAGCACTCTGAAATTCAGAGTCTGAATGGTAAATTTTATACTGAAACTTGTTAAAAAGATTTGGATGTATATGGTTAGTTTACCACTTTTTTTAACCACTCTTGTGAGTGGTAAATGCGTACCAGTATGAGTGTAAGGCGAGTGTAAAATTTTATTTTACACTCAATTTTTTAGTTTGTGTAATTACCAGCTTTTGATCACTTCCTCCAGACAGACACGTGCGTGTCGCGCCGAAAAGCTTCATTTTTCTCCATTACCAAGAACTTCAGACAAACATGC
>OY294047.1:23915119-24114076 GCA_958510825.1 Brachypterus glaber | reverse complement strand
TGTGTGGTTCTCATTATTCTCTGATGATACTAGTATTATCTGTAATAATAAGTTTTAAATAATTTAATTCTGCATTCAGAGGACATTATGAATCGAATTATTGATTGGTTTAGTCTTACTGAACACTAGTAAAACTAATAGTATTTCTTTTCTAATGTCCTACATGCCCGTACAAAATGTAAATTTAAATACTTATCTAGGTATTATAAATTCAACAGATAATACTAAGTTCCTGGGTCTAAAAATAGACAAGTACATAATATGGGAATCACACATCAATGAACTAAGGCAACGTTCAAGTATTACGTAACGCTCCTAGGGGGGGTCATTTTGGAGTTTTACGCCCATGTTAATGGTATAGGAAATAGCGTCCAAAATGATCAAAATTTGCGTTACGTAATACTTGAACGTTCCCTAAACTCCAAAATAAGTAAAGCAATTTTTGCTATTGATAAGGTTGGAAGAGAACTGGGTCTATGTTCTGCTAAAAATGTATATTATGCCTATTTTCACAGATTAGCTCAATATGGAATAACATTTTGCGGTTCCTCGCGGAATACCGAAGTTATATTCAAGACACAAAAAAGGGAAATAGGGTAATGTGTAATCTCAAACATAGGCAAACGTGCAGAGATCAGTTTTCAAGACAGAAGATATTTACTATCTATGATTTATATCTTTACAAAATTTGCATATTAGTAACTACCACTACTAGGACAAATAACTACCCTACTAGGACAAATAATTGTCTGGTATTACCCAATTATAGATCTGAAAAATCCTGACAAGGGCCTTTATATTCTGATATTAAATAATTCAATTCAAAAAGGATCATAAATAAATAAATAAATAAAATTTAGGTCCATAGATAAATTACAAAGAATTTGTTGGATACTGTCAATCTTTAATTAATATATTTAAATCCAAACTAAAAACTTTTCTTCAGGCAAATGTCTTTTTATGATTTAAAAAACGAATTTCTAAATAAACAATTTTAGACTCATTTCTTTAGATTTTATTATTTTTATTTTTTTTTTAATTATTTGTATTTATATGTATTTTTTTTTAATTAAACTTCATCAATAATTAATAGGAATAAATTCAGTTATGACTCATCAACGTTGAAAATAAACACAGAAACATAGGCTTACGGAATAATTTTGCCGAGTTATGAGGTCACTAAATCGAAACATTTGACGACTAATTTGTTACACACAACAATATTGAATATACATATTAACTATAAATATGTAAATATATCGGTGTTTTTCGAAGAAAATAAAAATGTAAATATTTAAAACCTCGCGTCAACGATAGAAACGACGCGGCGCCTATGCGAGCACTGAAAATTCGGCGATGACTGTTCCTAATATCCAATATTGGATACTTTTATATAATTGCTATTTATAATTTTTTTATTTATGTTTTTCTAATCTTTTATAAACTTATTCTATAGACATTTTTCTCAATACCTTAACTAGGTTTTGTGCATAAACCAATTTTTGTTATTATTTTTTTTTCAACTGTAATATGTACATAAGGAGAAAATAACATTGTATTATATTCTATTCTGTTCTATTCCAGGCCGGAAACCGCAGGGACTCTTTTTGACCTGGCGTTCATAGACTAAGACATCCCTTTTTTCCAATTTTTTATTCTGTCCGATATGCAACTAATATTTTTTTCATTGTTTAATTATAATGTTATTTATTCTAAAACACTTATTAAATAAATATAAGTCTCGAATCTCTAAAGAACCTATAGAAAATAGTATTTTTATTTTTCACCCGCAGCGTCACTTTGCGGGACAAAGAGACAAAGGTTTCAAGATTAAACGTTAAGTATATTTATAAATTGCAATCGTTTATAAAATATGCATGATAAATTACACTGGATCGGTTATTGTGCTAGCAAACAACCCACACGTTTATTTCTTGAACTATTTGTTACTCAACGCAGCTCTACTGCTATTTCTAGAAGAGTTTTCAGTGACTATTTCACAAACAATATATAGACCAATCAAAACCTTCATTTTAAGTTTCTAGGCCAATCAGATCAAAATCAATGTTATATTTTTTGAACTAGTGCAATGTTTACTTGGTTGCTATAGAAACAAGGAAATGACAGTTACTGACATCTTGATAAATATAAGAAGTAATTTTGATGTCCGTAAATAATTATGAAAGAAAATATTAGTGACCTATCGGACAGAAGAGAAAATTAGAAAAACTATTTCCATTACTTAACAACTAACAAGTTTGAGAAGAATAGAAAAGAAAGCATGTCCAATTAGTTAGTTTTTGAACGGGAGTCTCGGTAGCTCAGTTGGTAGAGTGCCAGGCCAGAAACCGTGGGGACTCTGGTTCGAATCCAGACTGAGACCTGACTTTTTTTCTAATTTTCTCTTCTGTCCGATAGGCCACTAATATTTAATTTTTAAAAGGCACGCTAAATTTGTGATTGGATGATTTAATTATAATTATAAAGTTATATTGTTGTTTAGTTCCTAAAGGAGGGTATCGCCTGCAACTATAAGACTTTACATGCTTGTAGCCAAAATTTTAGCCCTTCTTATGTCCCGGAACATACTTTAATTATTTTAATTACGAATTTATGTCAATGCACGATGTTTCATGTGTCAAGTGTCATGAAACAAATCATTGGTTTATCTTTACTGGATATTGCTTCGACCTTTGGTCGATAAATAAAATTAGAGAAGATATTTCAAATACGTAAGTATGTAGTTAGTAGTATATGATTTGTTTGTATCATTTTTTCAATATATTGATAACAATCGAGTTAATTCAAAAATAGTCATGCTGGAGGTGAAATTGTTTTTTTCCATTTTTCAGCCAAATTATTTATCGAACTGTAGCTCTTAAAATTCTCTATATTATAAATTTTCATAGGTACTTTGGTACGGTTAGAGAGGGAGCAACTCGACTTTTAGCGCCCACTGTAACCGTAACAAAACACTTATGAAAATGCATAACTATAAAGCTTATAGAGAATTTCAAAAGCTACAAGTTTGCTTATAACCACTTTTATGCCCCGATGAATATTTTGCCTAAAAAATCGAAAAAGCCAAATTCACCCCCAACATGACCTTTTTTGAATATTTAGAACTCGATTGTTATTAATATATTATAAAAATGATACAAACAAAAATTTTTGGAATTTTTTTCCTTAACAAAATTAGTTAGATGCATTTTTACCGTAAGATGCATATTTACCGAGATAACAGCACTCACTCCTAAAATTGAAAATAGCGGACACCCCTTACGCAAATCAACCGGTGAAAAACTTACAGGAGTGTTCTGTTACTATCCACTACTACCCTTTAAAATGTCAGCCCTTGTACATTTATTGCAATTTAACATAGTGATTTCTCGTTATTTGACTGGACTATAAGCTAATCTACGAAAAAAATATTAAATCAAATTTAGTTAGTGCTTTGTTCTGCCATGGTATCCTAGTTTTAATCAAATAAATGTCAAAGTATATGACAATGAGTAGAGATGTGTGTAAGTAGAGTTATGTGTGAGTAGAGATGTGTTTGAGTAGAGTTGTGTGTGTGAGTAGAGATTTGTGTGAGTAGAGATGTGTGTGAGTAGAGATGTGCATGAGTAGAGATGTGATGAGTAAAGATGAGTGTCACCCGTCTGTTTCCCTATA
Organism: Brachypterus glaber; assembly: GCA_958510825.1. NCBI lineage: Eukaryota > Metazoa > Arthropoda > Insecta > Coleoptera > Kateretidae > Brachypterus > Brachypterus glaber. The sequence goes on along the minus strand of OY294047.1, from coordinate 24,110,401 downwards.
CGAGATAAAAAATTCTATATTCTTTTGTGGTCGAATCTAGGGTTGGTTTGACTCGGTCAGGTCGCATTTTGTAGTTTGCTTAAAAAAATTATGAAAATTGAAACATGTTATCACTTTTTTGAAATTATAATCTCAAAAAAGTGCTATTTCGATTCAGCGACCCCACAAACGTATAGAAATGTTTGTCTCGTCTGGGCAAACAGACCTTTTTGGTGTTCCTGTGCACAAGAACCTACACAAAAAAAAGTATTTTTCCAGACGAGACGTTTGTCTTGTCCTATACGTTTTTGGTGTCACTGAATCCGAATCTGGGGTTGCTTTGACTCGGTCAGGTCGCATTTTGTTGCTAACCTTAAAAGAGTGATGAAATGTGTTTTAACTTTCATCACTTTTTTGAGGTTAGCAACGAAATGCGACCTGACCGCAGTAGCGGATCCACTGGGGGGGGGGGCGGGGGTAGTGAGGGTAATTAACCCCCCCCCTTAGTTAAAACGTCCTAACTAACATTTTTGTCATTTTGGGCTTAACTGCATTGTTGTTCTATGCCATATTTATCTATTCTCCAGGATTCCCAGGGAAAACAGGAAAGAGAAATTGAAATTGAAACCTGGAAGTCGGGGAATTTGGCCATTTATTCGAAAAATTTAGGGAAAATAGCAATGTTAGTTTTTTTTATTTAACTTTGTAAAACTCAAGCGTGAAATTGAATTTAATTCGTAAAAATTTTGGCCTGCGGCGATAGAGCTTTCTTGAATTTTTGTGAAATTTAGAATAATAAAACTGTTAAAAAATTAAAATAGACCATCAAGTTTGTAAAAATTTTCAGCTGTGGCACTTGCCGATTCACTCACCGTAGTATTGAGATGAAGCACATGCGCACTGGTTTGCTTATTTTTGTTTTGACGGGTGTCAAAAGTGGCTTCCGTTTAGGCAGTTGTAATTTTATGAAATAGTTTAATTTGAGTGGGGTTACGGTGCGCATCAGGTCCACAAAATTGAACTATATTTTTGCACTGATTTCTGGTTTTATTACTAAAAGCTACTGTCTCGAATATAATTAGGTGAGGAAAATCCAGTTTTTTTCTTAGAATATATAGCAAAAGATAGTTAAAATACTCACGATTTTCTGTTTGATTTTTTTAATCTGGGCGTTGGTTTACGTTAACAATGGTTTGGTTTGGTAGTTTGCTGGTTTGGTATTTTTTTTTTTATGGGAGGCATTGGTTTACGTTAACAATGGTTTGGTTTGGTAGTTTGCTGGTTTGGTGTTTTTTTTTAATGGGAGGCGTTGGTTTACGTTAATAATGGTTTGGTTTGGTAGTTTGGTGTTTTTTTTTAATGGGAGGCATTTTTCAGATACGATATTTCAGAATTTAGAAGGCGATATATTTTAAGAATCAAATAGGATTATATTTAGGCTAAATAATTTAGCTTTAGCTAATTAAAAAATAAATGCTCACCTGGTGTAACAATATGCATAAGAAATTCATTGTTTTAATCAAATATTGAGAACCTCTGGAGAATACAGCAGAGAAAGAAAAGAAAAAAGTAGATATTTTTGTAAAATTCTGCAAAAGAATGTTACATAACCTTAAACCATTTTTGGAGTGGGTTGCTGCTGGACGTCCTCCTGATGGTCCAATTAATGAGGAGCGGCGTGTCCTTAAGTCTATATTTAAGACTACGCTCAGAAATACCAGAAATTGTGAGGAACAGCTACGTGCCAATGCATTGGCTACCAAATTCCGTAACAAAGACTTTGTTTCATTCTGGAAATCTACCTCGTTTGGATCGCAGGAGAAAGTGACATAGCCCAGCTCTGGGGTACCAACTTTGAAAATTCTGGCAATTTATATCCCTCTAATAATGTACCTGATGAATTTAATCTACTCGCTGATGAGTGTCCTATAATATCTGCTCTGGAAGTTGGAAATGCAATCAAATCCCTTAAGCGTAGCAAATCTGCTGGCTGGGATGGAATTTGCCCTGAACACCTGATATATTCTGGTAAAAGAGTCTCCGTTCTTCTTAGCATTTGTTTTACAACAATGTTACGTCATGGTTTTATATCGAACGACCTAACTAAAACCATATTTGTACCTGTTCTTAAGAATAAGACTGGAGACGTGTCTGCATCGTCCAACTATAGGCCTATTGCTCTTTCTACGGCTATGTCTAAAGTTCTTGAAATCATAATGCTTAATGTGCTCAGCCCCTTTCTCTCCACGGAACCTAACCAGTTTGGTTTTAAGAAGCGTTTAGGAACCTCCGAAGCTGTTTTTGTACTCAAGGAAACTATTAGATACTATGTCAACCTGAAAACTCCTGTATATGCTCTATTCCTTGACCTCAGTAAGGCTTTCGACCGAGTACATCATCCAACCCTCATGAAGATTCTTAAGGAGCGAGGAGCGCCTTCTCTCTGGTTGCGGCTTTTGTCGCATTGGAACAATAACGTAGTCGGAGTTGCCAGATGGGGTTCCAGTTTATCTCCACCGTTCTATATCAGAAATGGTGTGCGTCAGGGTAGCCTTCTTTCACCTGATGTATTTAATGCCTACATCGACAGTCTTCACCTTCGTCTAAAACTCTCCGGTGTTGGGTGCTATATCAATGGAGTGCTAATTAACTGCCTTAGCTATGCGGATGATATGGTTCTGCTGTGCCCTTCCCTTGAGGGACTGTATAAACTCATTAGGATATGTGAAGATTTCGCTGTAGAGCACCACCTTGTATATAATGTCAACAAAACCTGTGCCATGGTGTTCAGACCTTCTAATTATAAAGACTTAGTGGTGCCCCCGATCAAACTTAACGGTAGTCTTATAAGTATAGTGTCGCAATTCAAATACTTAGGGCATATTCTAACCTGTGATCTCTCCGATAATCTCGACATTCAGAGACAGTACAAAGCCCTCTGCGTCCGTGCTAATATGTTAACCCGTCGTTTCTCCAAGTGTAACTCTGACATTAAAAAACTGTTATTTCAAACATATTGCTCAGGGATCTACATGTCCGAACTTTGGTGTAATTATACACTGGGATGGTGGAATAAACTGCGCGTGTGCTATAATAATGCGTTTAGACTCTTAAATAACATACCGAGATTTTCTAGTGCTAGTGAAATGTTTGCTACGGCTCGTGTTAATGGCATCCTAGCTATTCGTACATTTCGGGCTTTTGGGTTCCGCGATCGGCTGTATAAATCTTCCAACCTCTTTATTGTGGCTCTGCTAAGGAGTGACATTCTATGGCGTTCCAATCTATGGCATACCTGGAGTAGAGTTTTAATGGGGGGACGGTAGCTCTTTTGAACTTTTGTATATTGGCTAATTATTAATTTTCTTGTAGATATTTTGTATGTTTTGTATTTTTTTTTTTTTTTTTGTATTTTTTGTATATGGCCCTCTGGGCTGGAATAAAGGATTATTATTATTATTAAAATAATTTTTGGCATACGTCAAAACAAAAGTGCGCATGCGCTGGATTTTTCGCATTACTGCGGTGAGTGAATCGTGGCACTGGGTCCTTCTACTTTTTTTTTATTTGAGACTGTATAAGTTAAGCTTAAAAACTTTCGCCTGCGGCGCTAGAGCTTTCTTGCATTTTTCTGAAATTTTCAGTTGTTATTAGTTTATTTGTTGAAAATTCTACATATGCATGGAGATCCCCAAATAAGCTTTTGGATTGTGCTAGGAGCTCTCCATTAATTTTGAAAAAAAAATACAGTTTCAAATTTGACATCTTCACATAAAAATTTTAAATTCCTTCCTTCACAGTCCACCTCCATTTCCAAACATTCTCGTCTTCTTTATATCTTCTCACAGCCATCATACCAAATATAATATTGCTTCTTACTTTACATTTTTATTACAAAAAAAAAAATTTAAGAAAGTTGACATGACATGACATTTTATGACATGTAATAAAACTGTTTCAAAATTTAAAAAAATCGCCTATGGAACTAGGTTTTTTACGTTTTTGTAGAACTTAAGAGTGAAATTCGTAAAAGTTTACGATTGCGGCGCTAGAGTTTTTTGTATTTTTGTGAAATTTTAAATTTAATTAATTATAATTTTAAAGACTGGTTTAAAATTAAAATAGACCATCGAATTTAAAAAATTTTGCCTACTTTCTTACGTTATTTCTTAATTTAAGAATAAAAAAGTTTTTAGATTTTATCCCCCCCCCACGACCACTTCCTGGATCCGCCCGTGTCTGGCCGAGTCAAACTAACCCCAGATTCGAATTCAGCGACCCCAAAAACGTATAGGAATGTTTGTTTCGTTTGGGGAAACAGACCTTTTTCTGTGCGCCTGTGTTATTTTTTAAGAAAAAACAACCAATACATAAAAATAATACGTATATTATGAATATTATATTTACGTGAAAATGCGAAGCAATACTAACAACTTGTTTCTTAAGCTATTTATTTACTAGACATATATTCAGAATTTATTTTATTCTACACCTAATGTAATGTAATGTAATATGCGTGCTATAAAACAGATTTATGTATAAAATACATGTAAGCAAGATGAAAATTTTACAAATATTTATAAAGCCGTATAAATCTCAAGTTAAGAACAATAGTATAAAGGTTGACATTATTTTTTACAACGAAGAGTAAAGCTGTTATTATACTCCATCTTTGCATAAGTAAAATTCTACTACCTAGGTAGGTAGTAAATTTACTAGTAAGTATTATAGGTTACTTAGTTTAATACGTTTTTAACTTATCGAATTTTATATTTCGAAACCTGGTATCTCAAAACATCAATTTTCGATTCCTGGTAATAATCAATTATTTACATGATGACTGGGAACTCATTCAAACTCCAATTTATTACTCGAATATAATGTAACTTACGAACTAATTGGATTAATTAAATGGAGATTGTATGTCATTATTCATCATGTACAAAGTTGATTAGTACAAGAAACCGAAAACTGATTTTTTGAGAGGAGGTTTCAAAATTTACATGATATGCAGAACTATGATTTGACGTAAAACATTAGGTAGTCAAAAAGTAGGATATACCACCCAACTAAAGTATCCTCTTGTGAATTTTGACCCATTTTATTCAGGGTCATTCTAACGACATGGAGTATGGGCAATTTTAATAATAATAATAAATCGTTTATTTACGCATATAGCAGTTACAAAGTTATTTATATAATATTCTTATAGCATAATAGGTATAAAATAATAATTAAAAAGAAAAAAATAAGAGTAATATACTCATATAAAACAAAATTACATGCCTAAATGTTGACGTAATTGATTTTTAAACATATTATATGAAGAATTGTAAAAATCAACAGTATTGCATGCTAAATTAACCAATGTTACAATACGGTTCATTGGAGAATTTTCTGCATTAACAGTATTACAGGAGGAAACCTCCAGGAGTGGATAACTTCTCAAGGATCTTGATGGAATTTTAATATTAAACTGACCCAATATAACACTAGATTGAATTGATCCAGCAAGAACCTTAAAGAAAAAACACACATCACTGAAGATTCTTCTATTCTGAAGGGTAGCTAAACCCAAATATTGCCTTGTTTGATTCGTATCCAACAAAATGTTATTCTGAGCAAGTCTGTATAGAACAATACGTAAAAACTTATTCTGTACAATTTCAATTCGCTGAATATGGTTGCCAAAATATGGGGACCAGATGGTGGATCCGTATTCCAGTCTTGATCTTACTAGGGATGAATACAACATCAATATAGGTCTCTGATTAGAAAAGTCCTTAGTTGTCCTTAGAACAAAACCTAGCATTTTATTTGCATTAGAAACAATATGATCAAAATGATTATGAAATAATAATTTACTGTCCAAAAAAATATCCAGATCCTTGATTACATTGACATTATTTAGTAAATTATCTGCTATTTTATAATTGTGCTCTAACGGGTCCTTTTTACGTGAAAAAGTCATCACCGAGCACTTATTATTATTTAAATACAGCTTGTTTTTAATGCACCAGTCATTAAGTAAATCAAGGTCCCTTTGTAAAATAAAAGCATCTAGTATAGACGTTATCCATCTGTAAATCTTTAAATCATCAGCAAAAAGCAAATATTGAGATAAAAATTTTGAACCTATATCATTAATAAAAATAATGAAAAATATTGGTCCTAGGTGAGATCCTTGTGGTACTCCACTTAGGACCTTTATAATGAAAGATTTAAAACCATTTATAATTACCTGTTGTATTCTTCCTGTAAGATACGATACAATCCATGTATGAAAAGGCGGCCTAACCCCATATTCCCACAACTTTTTAGCCAGTAAATAATAACATACAAGATCAAACGCCTTACTAAAATCAGTATATATGGCATGAACTTCTCCGCCATGATCTAAACACCATGAAATGAAATTAGTATATGTAAACATATTTGTCACCGTCGATCTACCTTCTAAAAAGCCATGTTGTTCCTGTACAATTATATTTTTAAACTCAGATGAAATAAATGGAAGTACGACTTTCTCAAAAAGTTTAGCGACGGCTGATTGAATACACACCTGTCTGTAGTTTTTAACACTAGATCTGTTTCCGCTTTTGAATATTGGTATAACGTAGGAAGTCTTCCAAGCTATGGGAAAAATACCAGATTCTAAAGATTTATTAAAAATAAAAAGTAATGGAGTACATATAGAATAGGCAACATTTTTTAATAGTACGTTAGGGATACCATCAGGACCGGGACCTTTGTGTATGTTTAAATTACACAAGGCGGAGAACAGATTTTCATGTGTGATTTGAACCACAGACAAATCAACTTCACTATCTTTAGATCCGCAGTTACTAAAATCAAAATTTTCATTATCACTAGAAGTATCAGAGTGAGTGTAAACGGAACTAAAATGAGTAGCGAACAAATTTGCAATATTTTCACCAGTATCGGCTTGCTCGTCTTCAAGATGTACTGTACTAGGAATACCTAAAGATTTTTTATTATTATCAACAAATTTCCAGAATTGCTTTACATTAGCTGTGATTTGATTTTCAACATTGTTAATGTAATTTTTATAACATTCATTACTTAAAATCTTACATCTACGGCGCAGATCAGAAAAAATTTCATGATGATACTGTGAGTTTGTTTCCCTAAAATGCCTGTGAGCTTTTTTCTTCAAAATAATTAACTTTCTTAACTCAAAACTAAACCAAACCGGATATTTATGTTTACGTTTATATTTCTTTGGTACAAATAAATCTATTGCTTCACTAAGCTTTTTATAGAAACAATCAACAGCCTCATCAATGTGAGATTTATTATATAAAACCCGCCAATCAATGTCAAAAAGATATTCGTTAATTAAGTTATAATTTGCGTTTCTAAAATTATAATACCAATCACTGTCCACATCCAAAACTTTATATGAATCATTAATTACTATATCAACATTAAGTGCTGGATGATAAGTATCAAGTCGAACAAGTGGATCAGTATTAGTTACCTCACTATAAATGTTTGAAAAACATAAATCCAGTAGATTTCCGTCCAAATTTGCAATTAAGTTATATTGATTTAAACCCAAAAAAGAAAAATTATACCAAAGGTGGCTTTCAATCTCAGTGTTAATACCTGAGGATATTATTTTATTGGTTTCATCGTCAAGAGTCCAAACTAAATCTGGCAAATTATAGTCACCTACTATAACAAATTTAGATTCCTTATATTTATTACATAATTGTTTGACTGTATTAACATGATTTTCATAAAGTGATAGCTTTGATTTTGGTGGAATATACACACAACCCAAAATCAAAACGGATTTGTTAAAAATTACCTTTACAAAAATCTGTTCGACCAATGAGTTTTCTATGGGTAACATACAACATTTATACTGCTGCTTAACAGCTATAAATGCACCGCCACCACGGGAAAAACTACTGGTATCCTTGTTACGGTCACACCTAAACACATTGTATAAGTCACCAACCAATTCGCGATCGTAGAAACTACTGTTAAGACCAGACTCAGTTATAAGTAGCACATCATAGTATTCATTTTCAACACTTAGACGAAAATCCTTGACTTTTGTTCTCAAACCCCTAACGTTTTGGTAAAACATACTTAATTCACTTGTTCTATTATTGTAACTGCTTACATTTGAAAATTCAGCTTACTGACTATTTTTGGTACTCCGTTCAAATATTTAATAGTCTTGGTGTTGTCCCCATTGTTTTTAAGTAATTCCAATTCACTTTTTAACTTATTTAGATGCTTACGCTGAGCTTCAGTTAAATCAGCTTTAAAGTACAATTTGGACTCAGGAGGACTTTTACCCTTTAACACTTTTATCACATCGAGAGGCGAGCATAGTGTAACTTTAATAGGCCTTGTTTTACCTCTAACAAATTTTCCTAATCTAAATAACCTAATATTATTCACTTCGATATTACATCGAGCCAACAGGGACGATTTCACTAACTCCTTATCTTCTAATAATCTCTCATCATTATTTTCATTAATAGGTTCATCTGCATTAAAGACCATAATGTTATTAGATCTTTTTTGACGATCATTTAATTCGAATACTAGTTCGTCGCATTCCAACGTATTAGTCTTTTTTAATTCCAAAATATTTTCCTCCAATTTTATTATTTTTCTTGATAATAAATTATTGTTTTCTTTTAGTTCTTTATTTTCTTTGAGAATTAAATTTATCGATTTATTTAGGGAATCAATCTTCTCATTTAGAAATTTCATAATGTCTAATTTAAATGGACTCAAATGTTTGTCGAACAACGATTCAAATTTTGAAATATCATTCTGAACATTTTCATCAGTTTCTTCAATAACCGTTACATCCGATGGATCAGTATTTAATTTACAGGTTGTACAGTTCCATAAAAAAAACATTATTCTTAACTTCAATGTGTACTGCAGTAAATTCATCATTAGACATGCCAGTACATTTTTTGTGGTACCACTCTTTACAATTAGCACACTTAATCTGCCCATGATTTTTCGGAATGGTGGTAGAACATTCTCCGCACTTACGTAAACTCATATTTTATTCGAGTTATTTACCACAAAAATCGTTTGGCCCGATAGCTCAGAGGCAAAGTGTCGGGATCGAAATCCAAACCACGGTGGCACGCTAGGTTCGAGGCTTGCTCTCGACACAACTTTTTTTATTATTTAAAAGAATATTTTTGAATATCATTCAATTTTTGAGGTTATGGATTATAAGAAAAGTAAATAAAATTATTCGATAATATACGAATATTTTGCCTATAACAACAATTCCACTCGTTTACTGTTATACACTTTTGTCAATGTAACATATAACTCTAATTAAATTTCACCAATAACTAATATTTTAAACTATTTGTATTTTTATACCTTGACCTTCATACTTTTCATGACCTTTATTAATCTTCTCTCCATATTATTTTTACAGTTTCATTAAAATTTATTGATAATAAAAAAATATAAAAAATATTGAGGAGACGTTTTATTCAATATTTTATTCTGCTATACATATTTTCAAATTGTTTATTTATTACAGAAAAACTCGTACACGCCTTCAAGATAAGTAAAGAAAACTGAATTGACGTAATACATTTTTCATACATCCCGAGTTTACGAGATATGATGCCACCGGCATCAAAAGCAGGCAACTGTTCCTACTCTTCGTAGCTAAGAAGATAACAGTTTAATGTCAAGTTCCTAGGTATGTATATTCATGCTGATATAACCTGAGATAAACATGTTGATCATGTCGGCAAAAACTTAACAACGCATTTTATTACATTCTTCAATTAAAGGGTAGTTTTTCACAATATGAGATAATAAAGATTTACTATTCATTAGCTTACTCCTAAATGGCATACAATGTTATATGGAAAGATAAAGACAGAGTATTTGTGCAGCGAAGGCGAATTCTGAGGTTCATTTTTAATACGTCATATAAAGAATCTTATAAGGAAATTTTTAAGATAAATATGTTTTAACTTTTCCGTCCATCTATGTTTTTAATTATTTAGCTAGAAATATTTGTATATTTTTAATTCCTGTACATAGAACATCACTTTTTTATGAAATGTATAAAAAAATTAATGCACTAAAGTGGTACAAGTATAATTATAGGTGTTATATAAATATCAAACAAAAAAAATTATTATTATTTAATAATTTTAATAAAAAACCTGGCACGCATATAGGGGGGTTCTTGGGCCTCAGTCAAACTGCCTTAAATTTTGATATTTTGTAATTTCGGGGGTAAAAATTAAATTAGGAAAAGTAGAGTCAAATTAAATTTTCGGGGAAAACCGCTTTTAAAAATCTTATTTTATGACAGATTTTTTGACATATATTAAGGTTAATTTTCACTTACGTAAATATTAACTTAATTAGTCGTTTTAAGTTTATTATACTATATTAATTAAAGAATAGGCATGATAAATATTATATAAAAGGCTTTATTATCATTTACTTAGTTGTGGACTAATAAATATTAACAGTTTTGTAAATCTTTCAGTATGTTGAACTTTTCTACGTATTTGCTAATTATCTGCATATTTTCTGTTACATTTTAACTTGATTATATTGAAAACATGGTTTGGTATATCGACAGATATTTTATAATCACACATTTTATATGTTTTTGATGTATTTTTTCAAAACTCCATCTGATAGTTGACACATCTGTTATGATAGTTTTACACGTAAAATCTATTACTAAGATTGCCTAGTAACAACGTAATTCATTAGTGAACCCTTTTGTAGTAATATTATTAATATTATATTAATTAAGAGTTGTTGCTATCTATAAAAATATCATGACAGATTTGTCAACCATAGTCATCTATCAGATGAAGTTTTGAAAAAATATATCAAAAACATCTAAAATATGTGATTATAAACTATTTGTCGATATACCAAACCATGTTCCAACATAATCAAGTTAAAATGTAACAGAAAATATGCAGATAATTAGCAAAACTGTAGAAAAATTCAACATATTGGAAGATTTACAAAAGTGGTAATATTATTAGTCCACATGTAAGTAAATGATAATGAAGCCTTTTATATAATATTTATCATGCTTGTTCTTTAATTAATAGAGTATAATAAACTTAAAACGACTAATTAAGTTAATATTTACATAAGTAAAAAATAACCTTAATATACGTCAAAAAAATCTGTCATAAAATTGGATTTTTAAAGGCGTTTTTCTCCGAAACTGGTCATTTAATTTGACTCTACTTTTCCTAATTTAATTTTTACCCCCGAAATTACAAAATATCAAAATTTAAGGCAGTTTGACTGAGGCCCAAGAACCCCCCTATATGTGTGCCAGGTTCTTTAAAATAAAATATCTTATTCAGGGTGCTTTTTTGGGGTATTTTTTTTTTGTTTGGAAACCCTGAAATTCTTTTACCATTCGATAGTACCGCCCATATATATGATTTTCAGCAAAAATGAAAAAAATCTACCGAGCGCTTCGTTTTTTATTAAAAAAAAAATGCTAAACGAGCTGCGAAGAGTAAAACAAGACGTGAAATGCTACGCATTCCATTAAATACTATTCACAGTAAATGATATATTCCATTTTTCCAAATAATTAAAAAAAAAACTTTACAGATTTTTTTTTTATTTTCTTTTGGTAAAAAATGAAAGTTTTTTAAAAAAATTTGTTGATTTTTTTTTTTTATTTAATTTTTTTTTAAGTATTTGTAAAAATGCAAAATACCATTTACTATGACTAGTAAATAATGGAATGCTTAGCATTACATATCTTTACGGCTTGTTTATTTTTCGCAGCACGTTAAGCATTAATTTTTTTGAATAAAAAAAGAAGCGCTCGGTAGATTTTTTTAATTTTCGCTGAAAATCATAATAATGGACGGTCCTATCGAATTCTAAAGGAATTTCAGGGTTTCCAAAAAAAAATACACCCAAAAAAGCACCGTGTTTGGACTTTTGTAGTTTTGTAGGTAATTATTGATTTATAACTTTTAGTTTTTTTATTTTTATTACTTTTTATTTTAAATCGAGTATTTTTTTATTATGTGTTATTTGTAAACTTACTTTTTTCTATGTGACGTACCATATATACTATGCATCTTTAATGGTTAATAAATAAACTAAATTAAACTAAGATGGTCAAATTTTTGGTTTTGCTTCAATGTTTTTAGCGAGGTATCATAAAAGATGCCTTTCCGAAAACTAATAAAATGTGTACAAAGAAAACTGAAAAAAAAGATCTTTGTTTCTTCTACAGAAAGAAATAAAGAAAGACACTGCGCAGTCATTTGCCGACCAAGTTCATCCAAAACACATTATTATTAGATAATTTTAGTGCAGAAATATTGACAATCGGTTACTTGCTTAATATTATTTGGTACTGTCTCCCTTGCAACAATAAAAACTGCAAGATTTTCAATAGCACTAAAATAACATAACTTATCGCAAAATAAAACTGTTCTCAACAAGAATAAAATTTATCGTTTTATATAGACTTTGTTTTATCTCACCCTGTTTAAAAGTTACGGTGGTGTACCATTTAAAAGAATAACTCTGTATAATGCGAAGCATTATATCCTCACAGTTTATTTTTCCATTGTCCTCCCTTTCCAGACAATATTAACCTAGTTTCCAAAGTTGTTCGCAAAGCGATCAGTTTATTATATTGGCTGCTACAATGTGTATCCTATAGGAAAAGCTATTATAGTTTTAAACTTTGTAGCTCGAATTATTTTATTTTGTGGTAAATATACTTTTATCAGTTTCCTGTTTGTATAAAGCTTCTTGAAAAGTAGTTGTTTTATTATAATATTAGCTTAAAACTGTTATACAATATGAGAAAGTGCGCACCTAACCAAAACTTGTTATGATTTGCACCTTGTTACAGAAAGTGGTAAAATAAGCCTTACTTAACAGACTATCAACGAGTATCATCAAATTTAGGTAGCTTTTACCATAATCACAAAAAAAAAACTAAAACTACAAAACTGTATTTACGCACAATTTCCCACCCCGTGGTGCAATGGTACGCACATGGGGAATTATGCACAAAAGATAAAAAAAAAATAATGCAAGAATATTTATACAACGCAAGATATTTATACAGGTTTTCAAAAACTAGATTTTTAAAAGAAAGGTTTTGGAATTTTCGATCATTTAAAGAACGCTTTAAAACCCTTTTTTTTAATTTTTTATAAATACTTTGTTTTCTACTTTTTATCATAAAAAGAGAACAATTTAGTTTTTTAAGGGGGAAACCTCCACCTACCCCAACAATAGAACCTTAAATAGCAACCCCATCTTGTGATTCGTCATTTGGAAGAACTTAAAAAATCCCATAAATGTATTTAGGTTAAATCAAAAATTAAATACACCAACCATCAACATAAGGATGGATTAAACCATTTCAAAATAATTGGTACAAAATATTCAAAATTTAAAAATAATTAATTTCAGTTTAATTCTCGGGGATTGTAAGTTTTAGCTACCAGCCACAACTGTTTTATTTTAGAGGGTCAGGGTCACAACCCCAAAATATTATATTAAAATTCCTTCCTTCCCCTTTTACAAGACATTTGTGGTGGATCAAATGATCACCCTGTACAAAATCGTTCAGGGTTTAATAAGTTAACAAATTCTCAGTGTACTTAACTTGGTTAATTACACAGGCACACAAAAAAAATAAAGATCTGTTTCCCCAGACGAGACAAACGTTTATATACGTTTTTCGAGTCGCTAAATCCAAATCTGGGGTTGGGTCTCATTTCGTTGGTAAACTCAAAAAAGTAATGAAAGTTAAAACATTTCATCACTTTTTTAAGCTTAGCAACGAAATGCGACCTGACCGAGTCAAATCAACCCCAGATTCGGATTCAGCGACACCAAAAACGTATAGAAATGTTTATCTCGTTTGGGGAACCGGAACTTTTGTTTTGGTGTGCCTGTGCACAGGTACCTACACGAAAAAAAAGTCTTGTTCACCAGACGGCACAAGTAGGTATAGCGTCGGTTGGCCCAGACAGTTCGGTACATTTGAACTACTGTCGGTAAGTGTGTAATCTGTATTATCGGTACATTTGAACTACTGGCGGGAAATTTAAAAATACAAAATGGCGGTTTCCGGTGACGTCACAAAATGGCGGTTTCCTGTTTCGGGAAATTTAAAAATACAAAATGGCGGCTTCCGGTGACGTCACAAAATGGCGGTTTCCTGTTGCGGGAAACTTAAAAATTCAAAATGGCGGTTTCCGGCTGTTTTGGTTTTCATAGTGCTGTTAGTACCTAGTTTTCTAGCACCCTTTTTGGTGTTTAGATCCGATACGCAGCCCCCTGTCCTAAAGACAGTACCCTTTGGGTATTTAGACCCATTAAGCAGACCCCCCTGGGGTCACAGTATACAAACCCTATGTGTAAAGCCCCTATTTGGTAAGTAACGCGTCAATCGCCGGGGTTTGTTTTTCAACAAACTTGTATATTATTACTTTTAAAAAAATTCGCGATGGCGGTGAATTGAACCGACGACCTACAGGTTGATAAACGAACGCGATACATACTGAGCCACAAGCCAGTTGTAAATATAAATTTTAATCATTGAAGATATAAATACTAGTGGTTGGGGGAGAGATAAGTTTCGCCTAAAAGAGACCAGTCCTATTTTTTAATGTAAAATAAGCCATGTAAATTAGAAAAAGAGTATGGTAGCTTAAATTAATTAAAAAAGCTATTTTTATTTTATTAAGTTAATTATTAATATATTTTAATACAACAAAAAACATTTATTGAAAACATTATTTAAGACACCAGTCTAATTATAAAAATAATACAAAAAAATGGTTTTTGAGAAAAAGTTCTCAAAAAGTGGAAAGTATTATTATATCAGCAGTTGTATTTTGTTCAGTTTAGGGAGAGTGGGGTATTACCGTACACCTAAGCAAAAATTAATGCTGCGGTATGTGAGGTAATATTTTTGTTTGTATTTTTATGTAATTTTAAAGAACATATATTTGGTTAATAAATTTAAAAAATCTGAACTTTTAAGATTGACGAAAATAAATTACACATGAAGTATATTTCCGTACGAAAGTATAATAGCATCTTTGTTGGAAAATAACATAATTTCTTCCTTTTTGATGGCAGCTGCAACAATCAATTATTTTAATAATGTTATATTTAAAAAATGTATAATACCGCACACTTTCGGGTAATAGCGTACACATTCGTATAATACCATACATTGTGTACGGTATTACACAAGGTCACATGTGGAACGAAGAAAAATCATATTAAAAATATGATTAAAATATCTTGTATACAATAATCTTAAATTATAATTTAATAAAAAAAAACACAAAACATATATTATTAATTAAAAATAATAGTACTTACAGCTTATTTGGTAGTCTTATAAAAATAACACTGAAAATCGACGACATACTGCCTCTCACGTAGTTCTCTCGGGACTGGTACAAACCTTCACGTGGTGGTGTTTTTAATACAATGAAAATTCTTGAAGCATCGTTTCGAAATCTTCTACCGAAACAGCGTCGTACTGTATTAGACTCCGTACGGTATTAGCCGCCTCTCCCCTATTAATAGATCGGACCTTCCAACTGCAGACAATACGTTTAGAATCATATAAAGATACATTATCACAATAATTATAGCAATTAGACTAAAATTTTAAAGAAAGATTCCGTATTGGTTCGTAAAACTTAATATCTATAAATTATAAATATATATATATATATATATATATATATATATATATATATATATATATATATCACCAAATTCTGTTGAAATATTAACTAAATAAAAATAATTTTATTTTAATAGTTATAATTTAATAATTATTACATATGAATACAAAAATTATTCTCAAACACATTTTGCAGAAAAGTTCGCAAAATAGTTTAGCATACACAGAAAAAAATGTTTTCTTAAATCAAGAATATTGTGATTCGTATATAAAAATATTTATTTTTATATACCACGGTACAATCAAATTACATATTTGTTTTAAAAACTATAGCAAAAAAAAAGTATAATCACAAACATAAAAATGTTTGACGCCTTTTTCCAATTTTTGCTTAAATACATATTTTTAGGAAGAGTTGTTATATTTTAAGTGTGGTTTGTCTATTGCGCCTAAATTATACAAAACTAATCAAAAAGTATAATAACACACAGAAAAGTATTTTTTTAATCAAGAATATTGTTATATCACATTTGTTTTTTCTATGTTATACCTAATTGCAGATATTATTTTGTTTTAAAAGTTAGCAAAAAGTATAATTACACACAGAGAAATGTTTCTTAAATCAAAAATATATCACATTTTTTGTGTTATACCTAATTACAGATTTTATCTTGTTTCATAAGTTTGCAAACAGTATACACACAGAAAAATGTTTCTTAAATCAAAAATATTGTTATATCACATTTTGTTTTTTCTGTGTTAAACCTAATTACATATTTTGTCTTGTTTCAAAAGTTAGCAAACAGTATACACACAGAAAAATGTTTCTTAACCCTTACCCCCCCCCCCCCCCCCCCGAGACTAAACTAATGATAATTTTTCGATTTAATTGTGTTTTTTGCTATACCTAAAAAGAAGAAAAAAAGAATAAAAAATACATTTTTTTTTTAGTTTCTGTTTCCTTTGAGTTTCAGGAGAGCTGTATTATACCGAATTAAATTTGTATATTTGTTTGCATACATAAAAGTCTATTAAAGTATTTTGGATTAATATTACCTTAAAGAAACAATTAAGCAAAAAGTGTAATTACACACAGAGAAATGTTTCTTAAATCGAAAATATTGTTATATAACATTTTCTTTTTCTGTGTTATACCTAATTGCACATTTTATCTTGTTTCAAAAGTTAGCACAAAGTATACACACGGAAAAATATTTATTAAATCAAAAAAATTGTTATATGCAACAGTATTCTCAAACAGACTTTTTTCTGTGTGCAGCGGTATTTTATTATTAATGTTCTAAGAAAAAAATTTTTTAATAATAATATAATTTTATTTCTTTGTGTATTTATCTTAATTTATTAATACACCGTACAATTAAATTGCATATTTGTTTAGACTTTTTATATTATAACTAATTGTATATTTTATCTTGTTTCAAAAGTTAGCAAAAAGTATACACACAATGTTTCATAAATTAAGAAAATGGTATACCTTAACGGTGATTTTTATTTTATTAATTATATATTTATGATCTAATAATTAATACATTTTAATACAAGAAAAAATATTTATTAAAAGCATTATTTAAGAGCTTACCTAAATTACTGGGGAAAATGTAATATAACATTTACTGTAAATAGTATATAATGGAATGCGTAGCATTACTCAGACTTTTGAGTCTAAATTATAAAATAATTTTTATTAATTATATTTACTTATAATTTAATAATTTTATTTCTCTGTGTTATTTTATCTTATTAATTATTAATTATATTTATTTAAAATTTAATAATTTTATTTCTCTGCGTGTTATTTAAATTTAAAAATCGACTTTCTCAAAAACTGTTCTAAGGATTATTTTAATTTTCTTCATGTGTTATTTAAAATGTTATTACTGAAAATTTTTGTTTTGATTGCAAGTCAGACAAGCCTCCTTGATCAAAACCTAATTTTCTAATATATTATTTCTGTCATTTTACTTATTACAAAATTTTACTGTTAAGTCAATTGTTTTTTTGTAAAAACGTGACACTTTGATACTTTTTTACCTTGACTCAAGAGTGTTTTTACAAAAAAAAAATGCTTTGTTCTCTATTTGAATCTGTAATATAAATTTTACAACAAAATTTTTCCTCAATATTTAAATAATTTTTTTAAATGATTTTAACTTATGTTTAATTATTTGAAAAAAAAATTAACTTACATTGTTGTTTTCAAAGAACTCCAGATGATCGTTTTAGGTCTTCTCTTTTTAATAAAGTTTCAATCATTTCATTGGCTGAAATATTTTTAGATTTTTTTTTATAATTTATTATGCACATTAAATATAATCACAAACATATATGGGATAGGCTTAGACAAGTCTTGTAGTCATAATATAATTTACAGTTTTATAAGTTTGAATTTACATTTACAACTTGATACACCACTCAACAGGTAAGTTGGCATTATTATACCATAAAAGTATTAGGTTGAAAAGAAACGTTTTCTACTAGCTTTTGTTATCGAGTTGCAATTATTTTTATCTAAATTATATACAATACATAATAAGATTTTTTAATTATTTAGCTACCCTCGTATATTAGTAAAAAATATGCAAGTATCAAGTAAATAAACTAGCTCCTAAATTGAAATACTGTAATTATATTTTTTGGCCTTTTTGATAGTCGTATCTTAAAAATGTCCTCATTTTTATTTTTCTTTCTTAGCCAAATTAAAGAATATTTAAATTCATAAAATATATTTAATCATTTTAAAAATGTATATGGAGGTGAAATAAATTCTTGTTATATTTTAAAATTATACATTTTAATAATAAAATTAAAAATTAAATAATTTAAAATAAGGCATTTTTTATTAAATAACAAATATTTTACTATTATATATATATAACATATATACATGTTTTAATAATAATTAAAATGACTTTGTTTCTCAAAAGCTAGTAAAAAATGTTTCTGTACACTTGTAGCTTGTTGTTTTGTTTTGTCACAAAACGAGTAATTTATTTTAGGTGAATCACCCTTTATAGTTTATTTTTAACTAATCAGATTGGGAAAGTAGTTTATGTAATAATATTATAATTATTATTACACGGTATTTTTATATAAAGAGTGCTTTTTTTTATTAAAGGTTTTTTGGTAAAACGGTTCCAACCTACATTTTTTATTTCTTTGTTGTGTTTTTAGAGAAAATAACATTAAAATTAATTAACTTCAGGGCAATAGATATCATGACATGATTTTTATTTGAAAAAAAATTCTTTAAATGATATCATCGGCTTACAAGCAAAAGTCAATTTAGTTGATCAAACTACTTATTTTTTATTTAACAAATGTAGCATTATTAATTCCAATTTGCATTAGTTCATTTTTTCAAAAATAATAATTACAAAATTAAAATTAAAATTTGTATATCAGTCATGTTTTATGACTCTTTGCTTGTAATCCTACGATATATGGTTTATAGCTTATCCTAAAGGAGTTCAGTAGTCGAGATTGATAAAAAAAATTATAAAAACATGTACAAAAAAAAATAATGTATGACAGATTCTAATTTAATAAAAATCTATTAAAATCTCATCTAAGGCTGGTTTTTATCACAGACCAGTGTTATTTGTTTTTAATGGACTTTTTTCAATTACATCGGCACTTAGTGCTACTAAGAGTGCCGATGTATTAAAATCTACTCCGAAAAGTAAAAAATCTTTGACCACGTTTTTTTTTTTCACATTTCTCGACGTTTTAGACCATTCTGAGTCGAAATCAGTAAAAAATTTTTTTGCGTCACTTTTATAAAAAAAAATTTAAATTGGTCAAAAAATGTTATAAACAACGTTTTCCTAAAACGCATTGTTTTCGAGATATTGGCGTTTAAAGTAGTAAAAGGTTTTTTTAGCATATCTCACATATTTATTACCCAATTTCAAAAAAATATATTTTAAATAAGAGATCTTTTTAAGCCCTATAAAAAATGTTATATACAGTTTGCTAGAATATAATGTTTTAAAGATACAGATTTTAAAATCAAACAAAACACCTAGTTTGAAATTTGCAAACTAGATGGCTCTAGTGTACAATAGTGCCGATGTTTTGACAGGGTGCTTGCAACGTTTCATCTAGTTTAATAATAAAATTAGTTTTAAATACTGCAATAACATGTTTCCTTCTATTTTTACGATTTTTTTAAATACCCCTTTTAACTTTATTTTTTTTTAAATGGGATTTTAATAGGCTTTCTTAAGATTTTTTCTTATTTACAATTTTATTTTATTTTTTAAGTTATTTTAAAAACATTTGCACACATTTTACACACATCATTTTTCATTTCTTTTTTTCTAAAATTCTACCTAAAGTTTGAGATGAGAAACATGGGTTTAATTTTAATTCTTAATATTAAACAAAAAACAATGCTTTGTGTTACACTAACCAATGAATTTTAACCATTTTTTAAACTTTTTTTATGTGTTTTTACCCACTTGGATCTTAATCTTATTTTTTTTTGTATATATTGTATAATTTTCCAAAATCTCCACTAGACTTTCTAAATCCTTTGATACAAGGGTCTTTAATGAAAAAATAAGTCTGTCCGTTTGATGTTAGCTGTAGAGTTTTGAATAATAGAACGCATAGGCTAGATTGATAATCATGAGCATCCCTTTGACATTATTTTTGTTTCTTACATTATAGTTTATAAAGCACTTAGATCTCAACTTTTTATATCAAATTTAAAACTTTATACAAAAAAATGAAAAAAACATTTTTTTTATTTGCTTTTGATTCAAAAATATGTTTCATTAACTATTTAACATTATGTCAAACTATAAATATAAGGTGCACCAAAAGCGTAACTGTTAATAATAATTTATAAATGTTAAAATGTTTTCAATCAGTTCAGATCAGTTAAAAACAATCAGATCAGTTAAAAATCCGTTATATACCCGTTTATACCTGTTTCGACCTGTTTATACCCGTTTATATACCCGGTTATACCCGTTCATATACCCGTTTATACCTGTTTCGACCTGTTTATATCCGTTTATATACCCGGTTATACCCGTTCATATACCCGTTTATACCTGTTTCGACCTGTTTATATCCGTTTATATACCCGTTTATACCCGTTTATATACCCGTTTATACCTGTGTCGACTAGTTTATACCCGTTTATATACCCGTTTAAAACCCGTTTATATCCGTTTATATCTGTTAAAAAACATGTCTAGGCCCGTGATGGATGAATCAGAAAAAGAACTAAAAAAGTAAATTGCAAAGCGTAGAATTATCAAAGATAAGCTTGATTTAATTAAACTATTCCCCTACAACAAATTTATGTTTTAAAATTAAAGAGTAAAATTTGAGGAATAAATTTATAGATAAAAAAATTACAAAATAAATTAAAAACGTATTTATTGTTATAGATTACTTCATAAATAATTTGTTGTGACAAAAAAAAATATTCTTCGTTTTCCCTTATTGATCTTATTTTCTATCTTTATCCCTCAAAGAAGGTTGTAAAGCCATTTTCGTACTAGGGTCTTCGTTATTAGAAACAAGCCCCATTATTTTTGCTTTTTCAGTTCCAATAATATTACAATTTCTTCTCCACGGAAATTTATCAAATTGGAGTTTTGATCGAGTATAGTTAGTGTTATCTTTTTTATTTGTTTTTGATTTGTAACAGGTAGATAAATAAGATTTCTAGGCTCTATATTTATACTATAACCTGGGTCTACTCCTGGTGCAAACTGGTACAAAGTGTGTGAGGTTTTGCTATTATAGTATGAACCTGAAACAATATCACATTCTATACGAATTGTTACCACTTTAACAATATTTACAGGTAAATCTGATTCATGTAGTTTATTAGGTTCTAAAACTCTTGCTGAAAAACCAAGTAATTTTCCTATACTATCAGTGTGATTAAAGTTTATTTCATAAATACTCTCAATTTGGGACTTTAGGGTATTGTTATTAGGGGTTAAACTGATTTTATTTTGCAAATCGGTTGAAGAAAGTTGTTTTTGCAGATATTTTTCAATGTGAGCTACTTCGTAAGCCCCCGTTGGTATAGAAATAATATGCTCCTTCTTTTTCTTTGTTTTATTTTCATCAGTATTGTTTTCAACTTCTGTGTAGTAAAATTTATTGTTTTTCCCCTCCTCAATATTAGGGATAGAGTTGTAGGTATAAAACCCAATCAGTGCCAAGGAATACTGATAATCAGGGTCAAGTTCTATTGGAGGGTAATATTCTTGTGACAAAAAAATTGTATATCCTGACAGGGTGAATGTAAGAGACATGACTATAATTGGAGAGATCTAAAACTATCAAGCTTTTTATAAGCTATTAAATAAAATTCAGATAAGATTAAGATAAAATTCAGATAATATTAAGATAGGATTAAGAATAATTTGTGGTTATAACCTAAATCCTTAAAACGACACTGATCTTTAGTTAAATAAAAAATGACAAAAAATTACATTTAGTGTTTTAACAGTACAACATTAGTGAATTTTTTTTTAAATGCTGTTTATTATCATCTTCTTATTACTATTACTTTCATCGAGGAAAGACTTTCTTTAGTAAAAAAATTTGACTGGCTGTCTGTAAAATTTGTGACCAAGATAACGCTTTAAGCTACATATATTTTATACCATAGGTCTAGTTTTAGGCTGCCAATTTTTTTTTAAACTATAAAAAAATTAAATAAAATTCAAAAAATCTAAAAAATTTCAACTTTTTTTTGTGTAGCATTCACAATAAAATTGATATTTTTTTCCAGTATATGCAAAGGAGAAGATTTCAGCCTAGTTATTCTGTTCAGTTACTCACTGTTGCTGTTATTAAAAATATTTAAAATGGATAAGGTTGAAATTATTAAAACTTTACAAAGGAAGTTAAAAAGTTTAATCTTCAATATAGAACAATATAATTTAAAATAAAAACAGTACCAGCTGACAAAGAACCAGTATTATGGACGAAAGAAGCAGTTAATGAAATTATTAGAAAAGGAACTGAGGAGGTTAGTCCTACTGATCAAATTGGATTCAACTTTTACTCAAAGGACTTTAAACGTAGTGAAGGGTTGGCTTCGTTTTCAAGAAGCATCAAAGGTTACTTTTAATGATATTTGGGGTATGATCTCAAAAAGCCCAGGAATAAGCACTGATACATTTTGTTTGGTTGTTACCTCTGTTAAGATACCTATTAAAAAGTGAAAAGAGAAAGGATACGCTCCTACCTTAAAATAAATTTTTACTATATTTTTAAACTTTTTTTTGCTATAAGATCTTTATCTGAAAACTTTTTTGTCAGTCAAAACAGCCCCTTAATTTAGAAAGATATGTTAAATATTAATAGTAAAAAATATGTTACAATAATACATTTTTTAGTCTATTGATATAACTGATTTGAACGTTTATTTTTTAAGATTAAACTACTGTATACTGAATATACTCTAAAATGTATGTAAAAATAGAGTTTGAAAGCAGCAAACAATTTACGTATGTTTGAAAGCAGCAAACAATTTACGTATATTACATGATTGCATATTACATGATTCTATATAAAGCACTTAGTAATTCAATAAAAAAATTACTTTAATTGATTTGTATGTTTATATGTTTATTTTATATACTTAATAATATTTTTATATATTACGTTATTTATATATATATATATATATATTTTGTTAAAAAGTAAAATTTTAAAATATAAAATATTGTACATCTATTTATCCTTTATACCAAAAATTATAAGAGCTGTTGAGAATATACCATTGAATTCGAAGCATTACATTATGAATTACTTAAAATAGTAAAATGTTTTTAAGTAAATACTAGTTTACAAAACCTTTTTTGGAGGCTTCCATATCTTCTAGTTAAGCCTTAAATTAAAATTTTAAATTAGTACTGTTTTCGAGATAACAGCCGTTTAATAAATATACATATAAAAATTTAAAACAACTTTTTTGTATCTACTTTCTGTATTTTGACAAATACATTCACAATTTTCGATCTTCTCTGTAAACGGACACCTTATCTGTTATGGCTGTAAAGTAATACTTTCCACCTTTTGTGAATTTTTTTATAAAAAATTTTTTTTTTCTAAAATAAGGAAAAAAAATAAAATAATAAAGTTTAAATGATTGATATTTTCAATAGGCTTAGTTTCCTTGATTTTTCTTGAAAATTTTGAGTTGATAGGATTGTTCTTCCTTGACTTATCATGCGAACAAGAATACATAACATACAGACTGACGGACTTATGTAAAAGTTGTTTAGAAAAACACTTTAGTATAAATGTCTTTAATTTTAGACATTTGGGTTCAAAGAAAACGTATAATAAATAAAAATACCTTTCTGGGTGTACTTTTAGAATGCAATTTGACTTTTTGACTGATAATAAAATACTTTTCACTTATTGTTATGAAATTTTTATAATTTAGCCTAGGCTGAGCTGTTAAATTATTATTTTTGTGTTATATTTTTAAATAAAAAATATAAAAAGTATATTTTTTCATATAACTTTTTTTTTCAGTGTAACAAAGGCTAATGAATAAATGCATACATAGTTGTATAAAGTAGGTATTTTTAAAATGGGTGTTGATAAGTTTGGTCGTTCTTCTTTGACATCAGAAAAACCTATAAATATAAGACCTCAGCCTCAAGTATTATCTTTAGACTCTGAGGGTAATGTGAATGTAAAAAATAGAAAATTGGTTAATGTTTTACAACCTAAAAATGCTCTTGATTGTTCTAATAAATCGTCGATAATTGTTATAAAAATGCAATGGATAATATAAAATTTTTAAAAGATTCACTGGGAGAAAGAGAAAAGGTGTTTAAAAAAGAATTACAAGATTCCATACAGTTACTACTAAATAGTACTAGCAAAGATATAAATAAAGAGTTAGTTGCCTTACAAAATAAAATTAAGGAGCTATATGATAAAATAAATAGTACAAGTAAAGATATAAATAATAGATTAGAAAAAATTAAACAAAGTAAGACAGAAAGTCATGTTAAAATACCGTTATCTGGAATTGTTGATTTTAATAATTTAAGAAAATAAAACCCTTATAACTGAAGAAAAAAAATTGTTAAGGAGCTGCAAAAACCTATTAGAAATAAATCAAATCTTGTGTGTGTAGATTTTAAATTAAAGTTTGAAACGAATAAAAATATTCCACAAAAAGCAATACTTTTTCATTATATTCATAGTAAATGGTATATTACATTTTCCCCAGTAATTTTTTGTATTAAAATGTATTAAATTATAAGTATATAATTACTAAAATAAAAATCTCCGTTAATGCATATTCTTGATTTAAGATTTTATTTTTCTGTGTTTGTAAAATATTTTTGTACTTTTCGCATTTTTTGTTATAATATGGCAACAATAGTATTTTAAATTTGAAACAAATATGCAATTTGATTGTACGGTGTATTAATAAATTAAGATAAATATAAACACAAAGAAATAAAATTATATTATTATTAAATTTTTTTTTCTTAGAACATTAATAATAAAATACTGCTGCACACAGAAAAAGTCTGTTTAAGAATACTGGTGTATATAACAATTTTTTTGATTTAATAAATATTTTTCCGTGTGTATACTTTTTGCTAACTTTTGAAACAAGATAAAATATACAATTAGTTATAACACAAAAAATCTAAACAAATATGCAATTTGATTGTACCGTGTATTAATAAATTAAGATAAATATAAACACAAAGAAATAAAATTATATTATTATTAATTTTTTTTTCTTAGAACATTAATAATAAAATACTGCTGCACACAGAAAGAGTCTGTTTAAGAATACTGGTGTATATAACAATTTTTTTTGATTTAATAAATATTTTTCCGTGTGTATACTTTTTGCTAACTTTTGAAACAAGATAAAATATACAATTAGTTATAATATAAAAAGTCTAAACAAATATGCAATTTAATTGTACAGTGTATTAATAAATTAAGATAAATACACAAAGAAATACAATTATATTATTATTAAAATATTTTTTTTCTCAGTACATTAATAATAAAACACTGCTGCACACAGAAAAAGTCTGTTTGAGAATACTGGTGTATATAACAATTTATTGATTTAATAAATATTTTTCCGTGTGTATACTTTTTGCTAACTTTTGAAACAAGATAAAATATACAATTAGTTATAACACAAAAAATCTAAACAAATATGCAATTTGATTGTACGGTGTATTAATAAATTAAGATAAATATAAACACAAAGAAATAAAATTATTGAATTATTAAAATATTTTTTTTCTTAGAACATTAATAATAAAATACTGCTGCACACAGAAAAAGTCTGTTTGAGAATACTGTTGTATATAACAATTTTTTTGATTTAATAAATATTTTTCCGTGTGTATACTTTTTGCTAACTTTTGAAACAAGATAAAATATACAATTAGTTATAATATAAAAAGTCTAAACAAATATGAAATTTAATTGTACGGTGTATTAATAAATTAAGATAAATACACAAAGAAATAAAATTATATTATTATTAAAAAATTTTTTTCTTAGAACATTAATAATAAAATACCGCTGCACACAGAAAAAAGTCTGTTTGAGAATACTGTTGCATATAACAATTTTTTTGATTTAATAAATATTTTTCCGTGTGTATACTTTGTGCTAACTTTTGAAACAAGATAAAATCTGCAATTAGGTATAACACAGAAAAAGAAAATGTTATATAACAATATTTTCGATTTAAGAAACATTTCTCTGTGTGTAATTACACTTTTTGCTTTATTGTTTCTTTAAGGTAATATTAATCCAAAATACTTTAATAGACTTTTATGTATGCAAACAAATATACAAATTTAATTCGGTATAATACAGCTCTCCTGAAACTCAAAGGAAACAGAAACTAAAAAAAAAATGTATTTTTTATTCTTTTTTTCTTCTTTTTAGGTATAGCAAAAAACACAATTAAATCGAAAAATTATCATTAGTTTAGTCTCGGGGGGGGGGGGGGGGGGTAAGGGTTAAGAAACATTTTTCTGTGTGTATACTGTTTGCTAACTTTTGAAACAAGACAAAATATGTAATTAGGTTTAACACAGAAAAAACAAAATGTGATATAACAATATTTTTGATTTAAGAAACATTTTTCTGTGTGTATACTGTTTGCAAACTTATGAAACAAGATAAAATCTGTAATTAGGTATAACACAAAAAATGTGATATATTTTTGATTTAAGAAACATTTCTCTGTGTGTAATTATACTTTTTGCTAACTTTTAAAACAAAATAATATCTGCAATTAGGTATAACATAGAAAAAACAAATGTGATATAACAATATTCTTGATTAAAAAATACTTTTCTGTGTGTTATTATACTTTTTGATTAGTTTTGTATAATTTAGGCGCAATAGACAAACCACACTTAAAATATAACAACTCTTCCTAAAAATATGTATTTAAGCAAAAATTGGAAAAAGGCGTCAAACATTTTTATGTTTGTGATTATACTTTTTTTTTGCTATAGTTTTTAAAACAAATATGTAATTTGATTGTACCGTGGTATATAAAAATAAATATTTTTATATACGAATCACAATATTCTTGATTTAAGAAAACATTTTTTTCTGTATATGCTAAACTATTTTGCGAACTTTTCTGCAAAATGTGTTTGAGAATAATTTTTGTATTCATATGTAATAATTATTAAATTATAACTATTAAAATAAAATTATTTTTATTTAGTTAATATTTCAACAGAATTTGGTGATATATATATATATATATATATATATATATATATATATATATATATATATATATATATATATATATTTATAATTTATAGATATTAAGTTTTACGAACCAATACGGAATCTTTCTTTAAAATTTTAGTCTAATTGCTATAATTATTGTGATAATGTATCTTTATATGATTCTAAACGCATTGTCTGCAGGTCCGATCTATTAATAGGGGAGAGGCGGCTAATACCGTACGGAGTCTAATACAGTACGACGCTGTTTCGGTAGAAGATTTCGAAACGATGCTTCAAGAATTTTCATTGTATTAAAAACACCACCACGTGAAGGTTTGTACCAGTCCCGAGAGAACTACGTGAGAGGCAGTATGTCGTCGATTTTCAGTGTTATTTTTATAAGACTACCAAATAAGCTGTAAGTACTATTATTTTTAATTAATAATATATGTTTTGTGTTTTTTTTTTATTAAATTATAATTTAAGATTATTGTATACAAGATATTTTAATCATATTTTTAATATGATTTTTCTTCGTTCCACATGTGACCTTGTGTAATACCGTACACAATGTATGGTATTATACGAATGTGTACGCTATTACCCGAAAGTGTGCGGTATTATACATTTTTTAAATATAACATTATTAAAATAATTGATTGTTGCAGCTGCCATCAAAAAGGAAGAAATTATGTTATTTTCCAACAAAGATGCTATTATACTTTCGTACGGAAATATACTTCATGTGTAATTTATTTTCGTCAATCTTAAAAGTTCAGATTTTTTAAATTTATTAACCAAATATATGTTCTTTAAAATTACATAAAAATACAAACAAAAATATTACCTCATATACCGCAGCATTAATTTTTGCTTAGGTGTACGGTAATACCCCACTCTCCCTAAACTGAACAAAATACAACTGCTGATATAATAATACTTTCCACTTTTTGAGAACTTTTTCTCAAAAACCATTTTTTTGTATTATTTTTATAATTAGACTGGTGTCTTAAATGATGTTTTCAATAAATGTTTTTTGTTGTATTAAAATATATTAATAATTAACTTAATAAAATAAAAATAGCTTTTTTAATTAATTTAAGCTACCATACTCTTTTTCTAATTTACATGGCTTATTTTACATTAAAAAATAGGACTGGTCTCTTTTAGGCGAAACTTATCTCTCCCCCAACCACTAGTATTTATATCTTCAATGATTAAAATTTATATTTACAACTGGCTTGTGGCTCAGTATGTATCGCGTTCGTTTATCAACCTGTAGGTCGTCGGTTCAATTCACCGCCATCGCGAATTTTTTTAAAAGTAATAATATACAAGTTTGTTGAAAAACAAACCCCGGCGATTGACGCGTTACTTACCAAATAGGGGCTTTACACATAGGGTTTGTATACTGTGACCCCAGGGGGGTCTGCTTAATGGGTCTAAATACCCAAAGGGTACTGTCTTTAGGACAGGGGGCTGCGTATCGGATCTAAACACCAAAAAGGGTGCTAGAAAACTAGGTACTAACAGCACTATGAAAACCAAAACAGCCGGAAACCGCCATTTTGAATTTTTAAGTTTCCCGCAACAGGAAACCGCCATTTTGTGACGTCACCGGAAGCCGCCATTTTGTATTTTTAAATTTCCCGAAACAGGAAACCGCCATTTTGTGACGTCACCGGAAACCGCCATTTTGTATTTTTAAATTTCCCGCCAGTAGTTCAAATGTACCGATAATACAGATTACACACTTACCGACAGTAGTTCAAATGTACCGAACTGTCTGGGCCAACCGACGCTATACCTACTGGCACAAACATTTCTATACGTTTTTGGGGTCGCTGAATCCAAATCTGGGGTTGGTTTGACTCGGTCAGGTCGCATTTCGTTGTTAACTTCAAAAAAGTGATGAAATGTTTCAATTTGTATCAATTCTTTGAGGTTAGAAACGAAATGCGACCTGACCGAGTCAAAACAACCACAGATTCGAATTCAGCAACCCTAAAAATGTATTGAAATGTTTGTCTGTCCAAAGAGACCATAATTTTTTTTGTGTGCCTGTGTTGTTTATCTTTGTGTGAATTTTCCTTAAATAACAAAATAACTTCTACTGATATAACAAGTAGATAGTGAATAAATCATGTAAGACCAGTTTTTCTAAAATTAATATTTATAGAATGAAGCCATTTACAATTGGTGACTTATAAAAATCCTATTTTACGACTAATGGGTCATTCCGTCGTTACGTACGTTACATATCGTACACCTTAATTTAGGTATCAGAAAATTACTAGATTATTTCATTCATTTGTATTTCAAGTTATAATCCTTACAGGCACTTTTTTACATCTTTTAATTTACGTATAAATTTAATAATCCATTAGGCAATAAAAATAATGCAGCTTATGTGCGCGTTTCATATGTTATAAAATTTGGAATTAGAAACAAACAATATATAGGCCAATCAAAACCTTGTATTTTAAGTTTCTTGACCAATCAGATCAAAATGAATCTGACAATTTTTGCACAATGCAATTATTACTTGGTTACTATGGAAACAAGAAACTGACAGTTACTGACATCTTAATAAATGTTATATTTTTGCAAAATGTGTTTTTAATCTGTAAAGCTTACCTTTAGTTGATTTATTTTTATTGATAAGCAATACAAATGCTTATTTTATTACCAAAACATCCTAGGTATAAACCCTAATTAATTTCACATAATATATAATAATTTATGCACTTTCCATCTTTAAAGCTTTAATTCATAAATTTTAATTTATTTAATTGAATCTTGGTATTAAAAACAGGCCACTAAAAACTAATTTAAACACTTATTTATTAAAAATATATTTGCAGTAAAGAATTACGGAAATCAAAACATCAAATGACTGCGTTGGTACCAGTACAGCGTTGCCAAAGTTTATTAGACACCGATAGGAAATTGTTTTTATACGGGTGGAAACACCCGTTATTTTATTACTTTTCAGTTGAAAACTTAACTTTTTAAACAAAAACAGCAATGATCTTTATTTAAATGCTAACAACTATTTTATTGGAATAATCTCAAGCATAAAATATCCCTCGAGCAAAGTTTAGACTTGGCAACATTCGCGAACAAGTGAACATCGTGGATTTAAAAAGCGCGGCAAATTTAAGAGTTAAATTTTTAAATATAGTTGTAAAGTAATATTGTTGTTTAGTCCTTAAATTTTTAATTTAAATATGAAACAACATAAAACATTGTAAAATTATATACTTCCTTATTTATATATAATTTTTTTACTGTATATAAAAAAACATTTTGTCATTTAAGGAAATTCTTTTCGTGCATTTTTCGTCAAAATTCCTTGACCTGCGGTCTCGGAGTTTTGTAACACGAAAAATGCACTCAAACATTGCCAAGCAAAATATTTTTTTAACACAGTAAAAAAATTATCGATAATTGAACATGCACTTATGATATTTTGTGAGAGTATGGTAACCGAAGATCATTTTATAAAAATTACTTTTTAATTTATGTTCAAAATTAATGGAGAGCCCCTACCACAAGCCAAAAGCTTATTTGGGGCTCTCCATGACTCTGTATAAATAAATAAATAATAATAAACAAATAAATAAAATATTACTACTGAAAATCGGCTAATCTGATTTGTTTTTTTTTTATTGTGTTTGCTTAATTTGTGAAAGATTTACTTTCTAATAAGCATATGGGATAATAAAAAAATAAATATGATTTTAATTGTTACGTACGTTACCAAAAAATGTTACAACGTTACCTGAGCTTTTTCACCAAATTTCAAACTGAATTTGAAAAAACTACCTATAAGTTAAATTATTCTTCTGTAGGAAAATGTACTAAGAATATTTTTGCAGTTGATCGTGGTTCATTTAGGGGTCGTTTAGGGGACCTTTTAATTTTGGGTATTTTACAAGTTTTGGAAATTTAAACTAAAACCTTACTCAATATCTAAATAAATATATAATAATAATATTTAATTTTTTATGTTGTGGTAGCAGCTGGCGCCTCGGTTGGTACGGAATGTACCTAGTATGAAAATATAAAAGACCGGCTCGTGAATTAGCCCTTTCATAGAGATTTACAATTTCCCGTACATTTTATTTGTGTTGTGAAAATTTTTGTTTTTCTTCCCAATTGAGGGACGTCTATGGAATCTATATCTGTAAATCAAAATCGTACAGGACTTTTTTTATTTATGGATTGATTTATATGGACTGATTTACGTAATATATATTTGAGAACAATGAAACAAAAGGTTAAACCCATTGATGGTTCAACCCCATAGTAGAAAAACAATCGGTGCACATTGTATTTGAGTTGTCAAAACAACTGTTATTAATTGATTTTAATGTTTTTTAACCGGCAATGCCCAAGGTCAGTTTTGTGTTTAGCATACCGTCAAGCTAAAGTTACCAATTTGTATGCGCCATTTTTGTAATTTTTAAGATTTTAATATTTTTTTTAGGTTTGATTTAACTTAGAATTTAATTAAACAAAGTTATATTAATGTAAGTGATGTGAATAAATTGCGGTATATATGTAGCAGTGATACATACATAGTTGTATGTAGTTGAAATTAATGTATTTTGTAGTTACAAAGTTGTATGTCATTTACATACGGTTTTTTTTCTATAATAGCTATTATATCGTCGCTGATCTTACAAAAATTAAATGATTTGTTTTTCATATTTTATTTTATTGGTTTTAGTTAGACCAAAAAGTCCAAAATGATCAAAATTTGCATTACGTAATACTTGAACGTTCCCTTAACGCTACACTTTTTTTCAGAAAAGTGGTTAATTTTTTTTCCTAATTTTTATTCTACACTGAAGGGCAATTTAGAAAAACTCAGATAAGCGGAAAAGAGCCAACCTACTTTCAACGAGTTCACTCGAGTGAGTGCGTTAAGGGGTTAAATTAAAATGTATTCATTTATTATACTATTCACAGCGCAAGCGCTAGAATAGTATTATTATACAGGGTGTATTTAATAGGGTCCTAAATTTTAAGAAGTGATTCTACATCATAAAATATGACAAAAAAATCCTATAAACATTCGGTTTTTATAACTCAGGAACCCTTTGAGATATAGCAACGAGGTTTTGCAGGTGAACTAATAATAAAACCTATCTTCATATGTTTTTTCATGTACGTATTTTAACCAGGAGGTGTGCGAAACGTGGAGGCCTTATTAGGTTTTTGTCTCAAACTTTTTTGTGTAACGTTTTTGTAATTTTATTTTTGGAATATGATTCCTCAGGTTAAAATACATAAAAAAGGCGCTCTTGTTGTAGTACTGTTGTGTTAACCGTTTTCGAGAAAAATTCATTTCGCGGTTCGAGGACGAAAAATTAAATAGGGGTAAATTGAAGAATGAGATCTGAAGAAGCTTTCTAGTATAATTGTAACACTCTTAATTTTAAAATACCTTTAAATAAAGGTCCATGTAAAGAGTATAACCAATAAACAATAAGAAACGATGAAGAAAAAACATTAAAAATTTCTTGTGAAAATATGAAAAAACGTACACCCCACATTCACAGGTTATTATTTCTAAAAATTGCAGGTTTATACTTAGCATTTTTATATTTTTTTAAGTAAAAAGTTAAACTATTGTTATGAACTTTAATGTTGAAAGTGGGAGCATTTTATCTTTGACTATAAACCAAAGTTTTAATAAAAGTTTTAGCAGGCTTTACAACACTGACATATTTTATTGATATTTAATGGTAGTAAATGTACCTTTAATAATTTATTAAAAGTGTGTCTAGAATTTGCAGCTTTGGATTCTCTTATTATATAAACACGTTTCAAAACTCTTTATGTTTAGGATTTTTCTCGGAATTTTCTTAGGAATAAGTTTAAAATGTCGAAGGATATCAAAATAAAGATGTTCGCATAAAATATAAAAAATATTCAATTTGTTAATAGACATTTTTTTTTAATAGACATTTTTTTTTAACCAATTCAATGGACCATTTAAATTACGTCAAAGCGACAAATTAGGCATTAACAATAAGTTTAATTGTTAAATCCTAATTCTAACATGCTCTGTTTCTTAAAACCCCAGTGTTTCTTATTACCTCTTTGTTGAAAACCAAAAAACAATGTTACAAATAGGCCGTTTTTGGCCCCTTCGTGCAAACGTATGAAACATATCAATTCCTATAGATTTGGACATGCTGAACACGATTCTGGCCTTTAAACTTACAGAAACGGTGTGGAAGACTGTTTTTTTTTCCTGAAAAAGTAAAATTAGGTCGATTTTGAGCTAACGATGCCAGGTCTAAAAAAATATATTTTTTATAGATTGGGGCATGCTGAACACGTTTTTCGTTCTTAAAAGTAACAGAAACAGTGTGGAAGACTGTTTTTTTCTTCGTAAAGTAAACTATGAGCTAACGATTCCAGTAAAAATAGTATATTATTTAAGGATCGTAAAATAATTGCTAATCAGTGAAGGTGAATTTTTTGACACGAGCTGATAGGCGAGTGGCGTAATCACCCAAATGATTAATGGCTATAATACGCGAGTAGAATACCATACTTTTTCCACGGGTGATTATTCCACTCGCCTATCGACATGTCGCAAAATTCACCCTTATTAATTAATAGCAATTATTATACGATCGTTGAATAATATACTATTTTTACTTGCATCGTTAGCTCAGAATTGACCTATTTTAACCTTTTTACGAAAAAAAAACAGTCTTCCACACCGTTCTTGTCACTTTTGAGTACAAAATCATGTTCAGCGTGCCCAAATCTATAAAAATTTTTTTTTTTTAGACCTGGTATCGTTAGCTCAAAATAGACCTAATTTTACCTTTTTACGAAAAAAAAAAATAGTCTTCCACACCGTGTCTGTAATTTTAAAAGCCAGAATCGTGTTCAGCATGTCCAAATCTATAGGAATTGATATGTTTCATACGTTTGCACGAAGGGGCCAAAAACGGCCTATTTTTAACATTGTTTTTTTTTTATTTGGGAAAAAGCAATTTACCATTTACTGAATAATATACAATGGAATACGTGGCATTAAATATCTTCACGGCTTGTTTATATATTTATATTTATAAATTAATAAATATTAAAATTAAACCATGTATGCGCCTTCGCCAAAATTGCAAATAAACGTAATTTATCAAAAAAATTCTGTTATTAAATCAAGATTTTACCTGTTCTCATTACATTGAAACTAATAACATGTAATTAATCTAAATACATGTTATATAGGTATCATATTTTAAAAAATATTTACTGGTTTTTATTTCATATGATTTTTCTGAGGTTTCTTGTAAATAAATAAACTTGATTCAAGTTGTTAATTGTGGTTGAGGCCAGTTTTTAGACTAAAGGTGTCCGGTTGTATGGTTTCATTTAAAAAAGTTATATAATTATATCGTATTACATATCGATCTATAAATTTAGAAGCCTCATATCTCAAAAAATCTATTTTCGGTTCCTTGTATTAATCAACTCTGTACATGATGACTTGTAACTTATACAAACTCCAATTTATTGCTAGAATATAACTTAACTTATAAACTTATTGGAGTTTGTATATGTTATCATTCATCATATGGGAGGATTGGTGTAGTGTTCTACCGCGTCTGTACATGATAAGTCCACTAGCCAACTAGCGTGAGTTCGATTCTCACTGGCGCCGATTTGCCTTTTTAAGTTAATTAATAATTGAAATTTGGCGAAGGCGATAAGTGAAATGGACGC
The DNA here is from genome assembly GCA_958510825.1 of Brachypterus glaber. Lineage (NCBI taxonomy): Eukaryota > Metazoa > Arthropoda > Insecta > Coleoptera > Kateretidae > Brachypterus > Brachypterus glaber. The sequence continues at coordinate 24,075,177 of OY294047.1, read as the reverse complement.
TCTCTATAAACTGGTTTGGACTTGGTTCCTTCTACTACTAGCCCACACAAGTCCTGGAGTTAGGGGATGCTTAATTAAGTAGAATAGTACGAGGTTAATGTAATGTAATGTACAAAGTTAATTAGTACAAGGAAACGAAAATCAATTTTCTGAGATACGAGGATTCGAAATTTACAGGTCGATATGCACATGAAAATTAAGCCTGTAAATATTATTATACCCTATTTCATTTCATTATTAGTACCTATTTATTATTTTTAATTTTAATGATGGTGCTAATATTAGTTATCAATTTTGATGTTTTTCAAAATGATTTCTCTCTTGTCATTGTCAGAAATATAATTTCGTATATTTTTTTAAAAAATGCCTTCAGAAATTTTATATAAGTATGTGTATAATAAAGAAGTGCTAAATAAGTTATACCCAATAAATAGTAGATATTTCCAATCATGCTTTAAAATACTGTTGTAAAAAGTTTGCCACATTTCTGGGTTACATTTGTACAAAGACTTATAAGTTAAGTTAAGTTAAGCTTAAAACATAAATTTTATCATATTTTTATTATATTATAAAAAATTAATTATAAGTTTATATGTAAGTATGATGATATGACATCAGGCCCGTAACTGGGGAGGTGCTAGGGGGTGCTCAGCACCCCCCTTGTATGATTTTGAGCACCCCCTGGCAAATTAAGCTCTAAGCACCCCCACAGGGGGTGCTCAAGTCCAGTTGGTAAAATTGAGTGGCAGATTTCGTAAAATGTATGTTGGAAAAATTGAGGGGTAAAGGGAAACTGGTCAGTAAATTGTTTACTTGGGAAAATTTGAAAAGGTTGGGAATTTTTCAGAGGTTAGGACCTTTTTTTTGAGTCATCAACATTTTACGGTCGGAGATAGTAAAGCTTTTTAAGTTGTGAATTTTTCAGAGGTGAGGACCTTTTTTTTTAGTCAGCAAAATTTCAGTGTCAGGGGTAAATCTGTTTTTTTTTTTAATTTGAGAAATTTCTCAATTTTTAAATTATTAATTGGGAAATATTTGCTCTGCCCCCTCCCCAAAAAAAAATGCTTCGGAGCACCATGGGAGGCATAGCGTAGTGGCTAGCGCGTAGTATAGCAAGTCTACTATCGTGAGTTCGATTCTCACTGGCGCCGATTTGCCTTTTTCAGTTAATTAATAATTGAAATTTGGCGAAGGCGATAAGTGAAACGGACACTCCCTAGAAACTGGTTCGAAAGTCAGTATAAGCCGGTGGTTCCCTCTACTACTAGCCCACACAAGTTCTGGACTTAGGGGATGCTTAATTAAGTAGAATAGTACGAGGTTAAACAAACAAACAAACAAACAAACAACTCAAAATATTATAAAAAATTTCTGTCAGGGGGTGCTTAGCACTCCCTGGATTTTTTTCCAGTTACGGGCCTGTATGACATAAAAATTCACCTATTTAATCGATTCCACCAGATTTACTTACAAAGCTAAATTAAGCCTAGTAACTTTTTTAGTTACTAATAATGAAATGAAATAGGGTATATAATCAATTGATTAACCTTGAAGAAAAATAGTATATCATGCACCTATGCAAACTAAATCTTTAGTGGTCGAGACTGAAGTATTTTTGCTGCTCAGGAGTCGAGGCAAAAAATCATTCGAAAACACTTTTAAGTGACAGTTAAAAGAGTTCGTATACGTGTTGTATATAATATTTGTTCTACTACCTAAAGCTAGTAACTCCAAATATCAGTTAAAATATAGTTTAAAAATAATTTTGAGATTTCAGTTAAAAATATAGTTTAAAAGTTATTTTGACATATCTGTCAGTTTGACCAATAAGTTTAAAGAAGTTAGTAGTTGTCTTAAATATTTTTCATCATTAACCATCGTCAATAAAGAATGCTTAACAATCTGCTCCAAGGACTAATTTAGTCCTTGTTTAAAACCTATCATGCCTTAAGTATTTTAAAACCTATCATGTCTTAAGTATTTTTGTGTGCTGAAACCGAATTTTTAATTTAAAAAACTTTCTACCGCGTAGATTTCGAGTAAATCCCGGTTTTTATTGTCAAAATGCGGTATGTAACTGAAAACTTAAAAAGTCGTGCTCAAACAGGTCAATTTTAATTTTTATTTTTTTTTAAATTTTCGTTTACACCAAATGTAATAAAATTTTCACCTCCTTGCACCCACCCATTCCATTTTTTTTATAGCCAGCCATTTTTTTATAAGCCCGTCGCCAAATTAGGCTTTATCATACACCATTAGAAAACTTAATAAATTACCTTTTCAACGAAATTAAAAAAAAAGGTGTGACGAGGTGAAAATTTTGATAATTTTTTTTACACCAAAATTTGAAAAATTAAAAATAAAAATTGACATGTCCGAGCGTTTTTTTTTTTAACTTGTAACTGAAAAATTAATCGGATGATTCCAGACTTAAATTACGCACTGTATACAGTGTATACAATTACTGTAAAATCATGATTGTTTACCAGCCTTTTTTTTAAATTTAATTTGAAAAATATATACAGGGTGTCTCAACGAAGCCGACTCGGTCGATATATTGTAACGGGATATAACAATAGTTATTAAACTATTATAATATAAATTATTATTATAAGGTATTATTATTAAGAACTAACTCTTGACTCGCTTTGTACTTCATATACCCTTATCTCCACATTAAGATTAACAAAAGAAGCCTTTATACCAAATTTCAGCTAAATCGGAAATTTTTGAACCACCCTGATGACGCATTTTTTTTCAGATTTGTCACTATTTTTTTTGTAATCAACAATGCAAAAAAAAATGCAATATGCAAAAAAACAGAATGTTGACACTTTTTTTTCTGGGACCACTGCTGTACACAGTGAACTGTGCACTGATCACCAGGGGGTATCATCTGGTATTACAGACCTAGCAACAAGGAATTAATAGTTTCGCATACCATTCTTAGATGGCGCTGGGTGTTTAATTCGTGATGTTCGAGATATAAAAAAACAAGGTTGGCTCGCACCCCTCAATCCCCTCGTTGAATTTAACTATTTATATGTTTTTATTTTTATTGTTATTATTTATTACATTTTTATCGTCTTTAAACATGTAGTTTATTATAATATAATGTTTTTTCTGTTAAAAAATAATGTTTACGTATGTTGAGCTAACCTCTTCTACTCGCCAACCTTGGACCGTCACTATACATTGCGCCTAATTTCAGCTCTCCGTGCCGGAGCTTGTTTTGGTTTTTTGTTCTTTGGTGTTCTTTTTTCTAATGAGGGGACCTTGGTTTACGTTAACGTTAATTTTAGCGTCTATTTGGTGTTTTTTTTGTAAAAAATGTTTTTTAATAATATATCGATAAACGGTCGGCGCATGCGCAGTTTATCAAAACGCGGCATAAAGAGCTGCACTTAAGCGCTGCTGTCACTATTTTTCTGTGGTTTGACATAACCTATAAATACTGTTGCTTTTGGCGCCTATTCTTTAACATGTGAATAAAAGTAAGTAAAATAAAAAAGCTAGCAATAATTATAAATATAAAGCAAAATAACAATTATGTTTAACTAATTACAGTACTATGGAATGAATAAACGAATGTTTGATTGGATTGATAGCTGATAAGACCAAAAAGTTAGAAGAAACAAGGGTCATAGATTTTTCTATTAAAAGTAAGTACACCTGAATTTGTTTAAATACATTAATAAATATCGCTTAATATTGTTTTATTATTTACTACTAGAATGCCCTTGACAATTTTAATTTATGTCATGAAATTTGTTCTTAAATGTTTGTTTTTTAAATAAAATCATTACTATATATGCCAAACAGGCCCTATTTGGTTTCAACATGAACATTGACATAAAAAATATTTCTCCCGCCAGCCTCTAGCAAGTGTATAAGAGAATTGACATACAATACCAAAATGCCCCACTTTTATTTAGTTTTTAGTTTTGTTTGTTCAGTACGGGGTTCATAGCCCCCAACACCTGGTCTCTAGGGACCTTTGTTAACCACACAGACCTCCTTATATCATCCCTGTTTTTTTTTGTCAACAGCAGTTGCCCCCCTAGATATGCGCATAATTTCTTTAAAAAAAATTATTCTCACCCTGAAATAATAACTATTTGTTAGTAACAAAGTCATACTTGTCCAATTATTTAAACACCTCTTGTTTTTTAGGAAAAGTTGGAGATAAGACAAGATGGATAAAGGAAGATACAATTCAACTTTTTGGGATCCCAGGACAGCCCCCCCGGCCTTGGTTTGAGCCCACCTGGTATTTTTTGGGGCCCCAATTTTCTTTTGCAGGGGCGCCAAGTTTGGTAGAAACTTCCAAAAATCCAAACTGTCAAGGACAAAGCCTTTTTCCTTGAAGGTAATTTTTGGGGCGCCATTTTTTTGCAGGAGGCGCCAAGTTCGGTAGATACCGTCAGGGGGTAAACTTTTTTTTCGTAAAGGTAATTTTTGGGGCAGCATTTTTTTTGCAGGGGCTCCAAGTTTGGCAGAAACCGCTAGGGACAACGCTTTTTTAATTTTTGGGGCGACAATTTTTTTTCGCTGATCCCCTGGTATTTTTTTGGAGCGCCAATTTTGTTTTACAGGGGCGCCAAGTTTGGTAGAAATCGTCAGGGACAAAGCATTTTTTCATGAAGGTATTTTTTCTTTTTTGTAACCCTGGGGGCTGAGCCCCCTAGATTTTTTTTTGGTTACGGACCTCTCCCAGGATATCAGCTGAATTATTTTCATAATATTTTTTACTAGCTCTTTATAAAGGACTACTTCTTTAGGGGCTATTCACCATGGGGTCAGAGGTCAAGTTACAAAACAAAAAGTAGGGTGGGGGGGTTTAATGTATTAGTAGCGATATTTTTTCGGGGGGTAGAAGCCAAATTGACACGGGGTCAAAAGTTGTCTAAATTGTGGGGACGTAATTTTTGAATAGCCCCTAAAAATGTTAGAGTAAACATTATGTTTATAATTATTAAGTACCTATTTGATAACAGGCGCGTAGATGGGATTTTTTCTTGGGGGGGGGGGGGTAGTCAGCCTCCAGTGTCGGACTGGGAAGCCCAAGGCTAGTGAGATTTCTAGCCTATGGGGCCCAGCTATTAAAAATGTATTTTTTTTCCTTTCTAAAATAAAATTTTTCATTCAAAATTTGACGCCCCTACCAAAACAAAAAAAAACACCCTCAGAAAAAAGCTTTGTCCCTGAGCGTTTCAACAAATTTGACGCCCCTACCAAAACAAAAAAAGCACTCTCCGAAAAAAAATCTTTGTCCCTGAGCGTTTCTACAAAATTTGACGCCCACCTTTGGAAACGCTATTTTCCTATACCATTAACATGGGCGTAACACTTCAAAATGACCCCACCCCCCATAGGAGCGTTACGTAATACTTGAACGTTCCCTTAGCGCCCCTACCAAAACAAAACAAAAACACCCTCCAAAAAAAAAGCGTTTCTACAAAAGTTGGCGCCCCTACCAAAACAAAAACAACACCCCTCGACCTCCGAAAAAAAAAGGCTTTGTCCCTGGGCGTTTCTACAAAATTTGGCGACCCAAGCAAAAAACACCCATTATTTTAATTTTTCAATTTTTTATTTAAAATAACAAAAAAATATATAACAAAGACTCTTGGGGGGTAAATACCCCCTCTAACCCCCCCCCCATATCTACGCACCTGTTTGATAAACTATTTTTCTTTATACTTATATATTTTTTTTTAGGTATTTACATAGAGTTTGTATTATAGTTATATTACAATTTTGTTAAAAAAAAAATACCTTATTAATTTCTTGTTTTTTTTTATTACCCACACAACCATGATATTGATTTAGGCGTTCGGCAATTTTGTCGAATGCCTAAATCAAAGTAATGGTCCAAAAAAAATAAAAATATTATTTTTAATTTGAATAAGCCGCCATTATGTGCCAGCTGATCTTTAGTTTTCGCATATCATTCATAGGGCGGCGACACATACCATTCGTGGTATTATGTGTTGCCTAACTTTAACATGGGGCTTGGGCTTCTGGTGGGTGTTCTGTGCTGATCACCCTTCCGGAGGACACGCGGGGGACGGGCGGAAATATACGAAAGTGTCGCGAGCCGTCATATGGCGTTATAGTATTACTTACCTCAGACAACGACTTCTCACGATCTTCGAGTTTCATATTTGTATCACATTTCAGTTTTATTAGATACTTAAATACACAGGCTCACAAAAAAAAACCACACTGCCCGGTAAAAGAGCTTTCCCATTTTTCACCCCCGCGCGTAAAATGGACTTTCTTATTATTAGATTCACTTTTAGCAACTTTAAAATATACCAGTTTTCACGAAAACTACCTCCTGCCTCTTACGGGGTGGAGTTAGATTTTTTTTATTATCAGATTCTCTTTCAGCAACCTTAAAAACCTTAATATACCAATTTTCACAAAAACTACCCCCCCACCCCTCAGGGGGTGAAAATAGAAAAAATTTTTTATAAGATTCAGTTTTAGCGACCACACTGATAAAAAGGTACTGAAAATTACAATTACAAAACTTATTTTGAATTTTTACAGATTTATTATATTTTTACCTTTTTTTTGGAATTTTACACAAAAACTGTGATATCACTAATTAATTTTGTGATATCACTAATTAATTTTGTAATTTTTAAATATCAATGTTGTAATTTCAAAATGTATTTTTCTAATTTAAAATCACAAATTATGTTTTGTAAAAGTATAACGTAATTTGGCAATATTCCTACGGAATTTTGTGATTTTATCAAATATATTTCGGAATCTAATATCCCAACACCCTGGGCATGCGCGGCAAGTGCGCTTCCTCCTACTTGACAGGTATAACAAATGATCTATTTTTAAACAATTAATAAGGTATTAATTTAAAACTTTATTAATTACATATAAACAAGAATAAGTTCTTATTCATAAAAATTAGTCAATTATTAAATTACTAACCTACTAATTCCATAAAAAAGAATAATTTCTAGTCTCTGGCAAGTTCCCATTTTTCAGATACGATGTTTCGGAATTTACAAGGCGATATGTTTTAGTAAATTAAAAGTTATTTTGTAGCTTTTCTATAGTTGTAACTTTTGCTTTCATTAATATTTTACTTTTATTTTACAAATCAGTATTTATGATCAATAATATTATGTGATGAGAAAAAACAAATGATTCTAAAATAATAAATTTGGCATATCAATAATTTATAGACAATTGAAATTATAGCTCGATTTCACTGAAGAATGGTCGAGATAACTACTCTAAATATTTACGATAATGCGATGAAAAGTTTACAATATACAGGGTGTTCCTAAATATCATGTCACTACTAAAGGAGGTAATTCCTTGGCTTATTCTATTACTAAAAGTTCATCTATAAATATGTGCCCTAAATGGCTTTATTTTAAGAACACAGGGTGGTAAGTTAAAAAAAATCAGTTTATCATCCAACACACAAAACATGATTGAAATACAAATTAAGCTCATTTTAAAAATATGTCATTTAAATTGAAAAAAAATTAAATTAAATGTTAAATTTTTTATTTCGTAATTTTAAAGTATCCTATAAAAAAAATTAATAACAAAAACCTCTCCATACAAAACTCTGCAGCAACATCCTAAGGCCAAAGTATGCAATTACTTATTAATAAAATCCGACATCGTTAAATATCGACCAACGTACACTTCCCATGTTCCGTCTAACATATTAAAGCTTCCTAATTGGATAATTTTAAAGTTTGCAAAGTGGTTTCGTTTCCAAAGTATTGGCATTGACACACCGGGTGCCACAAAATAGTGGTACACCCCTACAACTTTTTTGTTTATTAACTTATCAAAATTAAATTTGGAGGATGTAAATAATTGAATAAACTGAATTTTTTGAGATTGTAAAAAAGTTTTTGTCACTTCCCGTTTCGCCAGAAATTACCTCAACTTTTGATTTTTAAATGGAACACCCTGTATATAATTTTTGACGGAACATGTTATTTTTTAATTAAATTTTAACTTTAAATCTAGTTAGATTTGAAATATGAAAATTATTCTTGGCTTAGTAATTTTGTTAGGAAAATATGAAGCAACGTTCTATTTAATTATTAACCAATTTGAAGCTCTTTAACCCCTTAACGCATTTACCCGAGTTAACTCGTTCACAGTAGGTTGGCTCTTTTCATCTTACCCGCGTTAACTTTAACCCCTTGACACACTCAACCGAGTAAACTGGTTGAGAGTAGGCTCTGTTCCGCTTACTCGAGTTAACTCGGGCTAATTATATTGTGCCGAATTGGTGAAAAATTAACCACTTCCGAAAAAAAGTGGTGCGTCAAGGGGTTAAAACTAGACAAATATTTTTTTTCAATAAAACTCATTTTTTTTAATGAGTAGGTACTGGTACCGTAGTACCATTAAATCAAATATTTTCACCATGTATAATTTGTTCATTTTTGACAGAACATGTAATTTTTTAATTAAATTTTAATTTTAAATCTAGTTAGCTTTAAAATATGCAAAATTATTCTTGGCTTAGTAACTTTCTTAGGAAAAATATGAAACACCGTTTTATTTAATCATTCACCAATTTGGAGCTCTTTAAATCTGGGTAAGTCATTTTTTTCAATAAAACTCAATTTTTTTAAATAGGAAGTAGTAGTACCATTAAATCACATATTTTTTTTCTTAAAAGATTGATACCCATATCATTGTATTTCAATCAAAATTTATGGGCAAAAAATTACAATGAAAAATAAATAGAATAGAAAAATCTACAATAACACAACTTTTTAAGTCAGTTATTGTTTTTGTACTGTGTTGATATTTTTAAGTTAAATTTCAAAAAATATAACATTAAACAAAAACAATGCATTTATAAAAGCAGCATTTTTTTGTATTTAATTTAATATTTTAATATTAACAATAATATAATATTAATATTTTTTAATATTTAATTGTTTTAAAACATAAATATTTTAATTATTACATAATTAGAACGAGAGAAAATACATATAAAACTTAGTTACCTTAGAATTTATAATAAAAAACCAAAAACGATTATTGATAGCTATGTACGTTACATACGTTTTATCGTTATTTAAATTAATAATTTTGTATTGTATTTAATAATATTAACAATTTAACGTATTATTAATTATTTGAAGTACCTAATTACTACTCATATCAACGATCGTTTTTTGTTTTTTATTAGAACTGGTAGGCTCTGAGTGGTGGGGGTCAATTATTGGTTAAATGTCAAAAGATGTCCCCCTTAAAATAAAAATTTCCTGTCTCGGAGTTTTTTCGAAAACTCATTAGTTTCGATTTTATCCAAGGTTAAAGTGTTCGTTGGATCACCGCAAATACTATTCACAGTAAGAACTTGATTTTTCCTGAAAATTTGGAGTCGATCAGATTATCGTTCTTGAGTCTACAAAAAACGTGACATCAGAGAAACAGACGGACAGACAGATAGACGAACAGACGGGCAGACGGACGTTTTCAAAGTTTCTTATTTTTTCATGATACATATTTGTATCCAAGAATTTTTTGTCTAGAACGTTTTTTGGCGATTTTGGGAATTTCGAAACTATACTTATAACACTATTCTTACGCTACGCGCTGTGAATAGTATAATAAGGAGCTGTATGTTGTTTATTTAAAATGTATTTAAACTTCACGCACGGAGAAAGAAAATTCGAAATAAAAAACAGCAATAAAGTAATTGGAAGAAAAACAAAAATTGTATTATTAAAGATTTATTAAAAAGTAATTGTCAATCAAATACTTCCAATACACACTACGGTCATACCAACTAGCCTTTTTAAAAGTACTTGAGTACTCCCTGTAGACCCCCACCAAAAAATAGCGTCCAGTAATTAAAAGGATTTAATTCTCAGAATCCTTCAAGGATCATCCTTATCTACACTTCCAAAATAAGTCACTTTGTTCAAGTTAAACATTCTAGACTTAATTTATACACGTATGTGTTTGTTAGCAAAGTATAGCAAATCGCCATACCAACTTTATGGTGCTTACAACAACGCATGATTAGGAATGCAAAACAAACCTTATTAAAATAAGTTGAATACAAACAGACCGACAGACAGACCGACAGATAGACCGACAGACAGACTGACAGACAGACCTACAGACAGCTCGACAGTCGGACAATTTTTTTTAACGGAAATCATCTTTTTTGGATATAAAATGTCGAGAAACATAAAAAAGCGTAACAAAATTTTCCTTTTTTTTATTTTAATAACGCAAGAAAGTAAAATGATATACAATACTTTAGAAGAAAGTTATAATATATTATTTTATAAACATCAAGTTATTGTTTTTATAAATGCTGATGTAAAGATCATTATAGATTTTTCTGCAAGATTAATGCTATCGCAGTAACCTTTTGTTTCGTTGTTTGGAATCCACCACGTCACGTAAGACTGCCCGCAGTCTTCAGAGAAGTGGTTGTGGTATATGTGTGACATATGACCTTTTGCGTCTTTAGCGGCTTCTCTTTTATTACTACGGGCACTATTTCCCTTCGAGAATGACGATCATATAGGAAAATAGTTTTCGACCCCAACCACGGGTATCTCTGTTATTATAAAATATATAAGATCGGTTAAACTAGGAAAAAGTTGTGCATTTTTATGCTGATAAATAATCTGAAAGAAAATTTGACATCATTTTTGTCGCAAAAAAAATTAAAAATCCTGTGTTTCGTTTTTATTTTTTTGAGCGAAAACCGACAGAGCTAGACGTTTTTAACTGAAACATTGTAAAGGTACTTTTTTGCATGGCATTTAAAATGCAAGACTTACAATACTTAACTTCGTTTTTTCTTATGAGCGCCATTTTGGATTTTTACATTTTTAAATACAGTTTATTTTTCGGATTACGATAATGTATCACACGAGATTATCAAGTCTTACATTTTGAGCGAAATTAAAAAAAATTTTGTGCTTTGGAAACAACGAAGCAATTCTGTGGCTTGGTTCTAAAAGGGTTAATGTCAAAAATTTTGAACGGATAAACTAAGTCAAACATTGGCCGTTTTATAAATTTTATAAATTTAGCAGTTTGACAAAAAGGTTTATTGAAAACACACGGCGGCCCTTGTCGCTTAAAGTTAACATTTATCTTAGAAGCACTGACATGGCCTTTTTTAGGTTATATAGATCTGAAAAAAAAATATTTCGACGGTATAACTCAAAATACGGAAAAAATGACACTGGCCCTTTTAGAACCAAGCCACAGAATTAAATTAATGGAGGTTAGGTTTGATAAATATTGTCAATGTGACATTGCCACCTAGGCGCATGCGTAAGCTCAGCATTTAGATCTACAATTAGCGGTTCCTCACATTTTGATAATCTAGATGCCGATTCACGCATGCGCGTAGGTGGCAATGTTACATTGCCAATGTTTACAGTTTCAAACCTAACCTTTGTTAATTTAATTGTTTCGTTGTTTCCAAAGCAATCTGCGCAATTTTTTTTTTATTTCGCTCAAACGGTAAGACTTGATCATCATCGTAATCAGAAAAAAAACTTTATTCAAAAATGTAAAAAATCCAAAATGGCGCCCATAATAAAAAACGAACTCTTGCATATAAAAGGTCATGGAAAATATGATAACAGAAATACATTCCTAAAAAGTACCTTAACCCTTTCCGTTTCAGCCGGTTTTTCAGGGTACAGGTCCCAGATTAAAGTGTATATGGAAAATCCTGTAAACAAATATCCAACTGTGGATATTGTGGTATATTTGCTATACCTACAAATATCCATACGTGGATATAATGGAGAGGAAGGGGTTAGCAATGTTTCAGTTAAAAACGTCTAGCTTTGTTGGATTTCGCTCAAAAATAAAAAAGCGAAACTCAGGATTTTTATTTTTTTTGCAATAATTAAAAACAAAAAATGATAGGTTAAGTAATTTTTCAGATTATTGATCAGTATAAAAATGCGCAACTTTTTTCTAATAAACCGATCTCGTATCTCTTATAATAACCGAGATACCCATGCTTGAGGTGGAAAAACGCACACCCTGTATTAATTAATATACAGTTTTTTTTTATAAATACAGGTACTAAATTAAATGGGTGATTCTTTACCCAAAAACATAAAAAAGGTTTCTATGAAGGTTGGTCCGAAAATGCGACCTAACGGAGCTACGCCCGCCCTTCCAAAGGATTCGTCCAAAACATAATTTTTGGAACCCTAAGAGCTACAGCCATGAAATGTTGCACATTCCCCAACACTGATGAAGGAAATTATTTAAAGCAATTTTTATTTGGAAAATATCACTATTTTTGCCCCAAAATTTTTTGTACATTTCCTGTATAAAATATAATTCCTTAGTTAAAAATACATGAAAAGGTAATCTTTGTGTAAGATCAAAATATATTATCAGTTTTATTACTTTTATAGAAAGAATAAAAAGAAAGAACAAATGTTACTATATTAAAGCATTCAATAGTTCAATCAGGTCTTCTCATCGTTCCTTTAAAGTGTCTAGCTGCCTTGAGCGGTTTGGACATACCATTATTATATATTATAATAAAATTACCGTTACTGCATTATAGTCTTTTTGCATTCCAAGTTTGCAGACGAAAACGCCTCTATTAAATAAAACAGCAGGGCAAAACCGGTACAAAGAAGCCGCCTCCGCCTTCCGATTAAAAACAAGTCTTACGGTTAAGTCATTACTGCGCTTTCTGAAGTATGCTCTTTTTGGAATATTATCCTGGTTATAAGCGGTGTTAGTTAGGCTTCAGTAATAAAAAGTATAAATAAATATAAAAAGCCTGCATAGGTTCGTATAAAATTCCAATTAAGTTGTTGAAAGAATGTAGTGAAGAGGTTCATCATGTGAAGAGGTTAACCACTGGTTTATAACCAGCCTTTGGCAGATTTGACAAATATACAGGGTGTCCCTGAATGGCTTAGCCAAACTTCACATACGTGATGTATAAAATAAAACTGTAAAAAAAGTTCTATATGTCCTAAAATGACTCGTAAGGGAGCTACGCCCCTTCAAAAGGGGTTCCAAAAATTCTATTTTTATTTAATAACTCAGGAAACCTTTGTATTATATCAACGACGTATTGTATGTGATATATCTATAATATGGCCTATCAGCCAATGTTATTTTCATGTGGTTACTTTAACCAGGGGCGCCCGAAATGGAAGGGGGCTTATCACTTTTTTAACCCAAACTTTTTTCTGTGTAACTTTTTTGTAGACTTGTTATCAGAATAATATTCCTTAAATTAAAATACGAAAAAAATACTCTTGTAATACCGTAGGATTAAGCATTTTTGAGAAAAAATCATTTGAACGTGAAACTTTTCATGTTTCGAGGACGAAAAATGAAATACTAAAATAGAAATTAAGGATATAGTCAACAGAACATTAATATTTTATTGTTTTATACGTATTTCGAGACTTTTAAATTAGTCCCATCTTCAGAAACTCTTAAACCGTAAAATAAATTAAATTATAGCTAGCTAAGTACTAAAACTGCAAAAAAAAAAACACTTACCAAAATAGGTCAAATACGACATAAGTTACAACACAAAGTTGGTACAACATTCATTTTAACGTTTTAAAATTAAAAAAAATTACACGTAGTCATCGGGATTCGTTTAAACGAATTAAAATTGTTAAAAATATAATATAATAAATTAAATACGACATTACGTCGCTGACATATTTCTTCTTCTTCTTACACTATGGACTTTACATAAGGAAAATTAGCCAGTTTTATTTACCCGCTAAGGGTGAGTAATATAAATGGATATTTAATCGATTAAATGATTGCACAAAAGGCTCTTAAAAATATCTAATTAGGGAAAATTTGTCTGTTTATTGATTACCTTATCTGGCTCCTTTTTACATTTTATAAGAATTTCATATTTTTCTAAATAATCTGCTAAATGAGTATTATTAGAATGAAGTATGTCTAAATCAGAGCTATAAATGTGGTTTGAATTTAATACATGTAGAGCAAAGTTGGATCTGACATCCCTTTCATTAAAAGCTATGCAACCATTATATATTTCTGAAAAATGTTCGTGTTTTCTTATGGAAAATGCACGTTTTGTGACTCCTATATAGGTACTTGAACAGAAAAGACATTTTAAAGAATAAACCCCACTTTTATTTTCATCCGCAATCTGATCTTTCAAGAAAGAATTTTTCAGGGTTAAAGTGTTGGTAAAGGTTATGTTTATTTTATGTTCATAAAAAATCTTTCTTATGTTGTCTGAAACTTTACCCATATAAGGAATATTATAGTAAAAACCTTGTTCTTCAGTTTTTGAAATTGGGAGAAGTCCAGTGGTGTTAGACAATTCTACGCGGTACTTTACTTTGTTAAATATCTGCTTGATTTCAAATTTTGGGTAATTATTTTCTTGAGCAATGAAAAAGATATTATTAAGTTCAGTTTCAAAGTTGTTCTTTGACATAGGGATCGTGAAAAGTCTGTAAAAAGAAGAAAAGAAAAATGAAAACTTGGTTTTCTTGTCAAAAAATGAGTTAAAAGGTACTATATTTAGAGCAGTACTTGGTTTTCTGAAAATGGAAAAATCTAAGGAGTTATTTATTTTAGTTATTCTTAAATCTAGAAAAGAAATTGAGGAATTTTTTTCCCAATTCCAGTGTAAATTTGATATTTTTGTGAATGGAGTTTAAAAATTGTAAAAATTGTTGTATAACTTGTTCAGAACCGGGTTTAAAAATTGCAAAAATGTCATCAACAAATCGAACATAAGAAAGAACGTATTTTTTAAAAAAATAGTTTCTCACAATATACTTATTTTCTAGATTATTAAGAAACACTTCCGCTAAAAAAGGTGATAAATTTCCACCCATCTGTAAAAACTCTCCCTGTTTGTAAATGGTATTGAATTTAAAGAAATTTTGTTCAAGGCATTTGTTTAATATAATTATTAGGTCTTCGGTGACATAATCAGGAAGGTCTGAATCTAAAAGTAAGCTTTAATTGTTGGAATACATTCTCTGTAGGGTACAGAGGGGAATAAGTTCTCTACATCAAAACTGACCAAAATACAATCATTAGAAAAGTTTTAACAAATATTTAATCTATTAACTAATTCTTTAGAGCTTTTTATACTAAAAGAAGGTTTAAAGTTAAGATGTGTTTTAAAAATATTGTTAAGAAACCTTGAGGTTAAATAAGCAGAACTACCTACGAAACTATTTATTGGTCTTATTGGGCAATTTTACTAAGGGCTTTATGAATCTTAGGCAGTGAGTAAAGTAAAGGAAGCCTAGGATTGGAAGGCAAAAGTCTAGAAACGGACGTTTCAAAATAATCAGTGTATCTTTGCTTTCTTTCAAAACATTTTTGAACTCGGTATGGTAAGTTAAGAGGGGGTTATCATTTGAAATGGTAGAATTATTATTCTGCAGAAAATCGGTAGTACTCCGAATATAGTCACTCTTATTCATAACTACAGTTACTGAGCCTTTATCGGCTTTAGTTACAATAAAATCATTTGATGTGATTTTTTGTTTTAGACTTTTTAATGAATTTATTTCTGAGAAATCTGATCGTGAACTTTTGCCATTTGGTCCTACAATCATTTAAAGCTAAAATTGCAGAATTTGAACCATTTTTAATTGTAACCTGTATAAACATGGGGAAAATCTTGAGTTTTTTGCAGTTTTTGAGGAACCATAGTCTTAACGATTGATGTTTTCGTTTGAATGTTAATTCTTTGTATAGATGGATTCTCTTGCCTTGATTGATTATGAAATAAAAGATGCATATCACAATATAAACATCTTAATTTTTAAAATTTGGGTATTGCATAAAGATCTAGCATCAAGTCTCCATCCAGCCATTTGGGACTCTCTTGACTATAATAATAGATCTAAATTGTTTTGTAAAGGTAATCTTATACAAGATAAGTTACAATCTAAAATCAATCATTTGCTAAATAAACAGAATGATAATATAAACTCTTTATACACATTCCACAATGTCCAATCTAGCTTTAAATTTCATAAAAAAACGGTGGATTTAACGGAAAAAAACATACTTTCAACCACTGACATTAAGTTACTTGATAGAGGCTTGAAATACTCGCCCAATATACAACCTAACAGAAATACCATTTTGTCAACTGTGGCAAAAATTGATTATATAGCAGAAAAGAATAAATTATCTAATGACAAGAGATTTTCACAAAAGATAACCAATGTTTTTCAAAAAGTTCACGAAGTACGATCAGATTTCTCATAAATAAATTCATTAAAAAGTCTAAAACAAAAAATCACAACAAATGATTTTATTGTTACTAAAGCCGATAAAGGCTCAGTAACTGTAGTTATGAATAAGAGTGACTATATTCGGAGTACTACCGATTTTCTGCAGAATAATAATTTTACCATTTTAAATGATAACCCCCTCTTAACTTACCATACCGAGTTCAAAAATGTTTTGAAAGAAAGCAAAGATACACTAGATTATTTTGAAACGTCCGTTTCTAGACTTTTGCCTTTCAATCCTAGGCTTCCTTTACTTTACTCACTGCCTAAGATTCATAAAGCCCTTAGTAAAAATTGCCCCATAAGACCAATAAATAGTTTCGTAGGTAGTTCTGCTTATTTAACCTCAAGGTTTCTTAACAATATTTTTAAAACACATCTTAACTTTAAACCTTCTTTTAGTATAAAAAGCTCTAAAGAATTAGTTAATAGATTAAATAATTTGTAAAACTTTTCTAATGTTTGTATTTTGGTCAGTTTTGATGTAGAGAACTTATTCCCCTCTGTACCCTACAGAGAATGTATTCCAACAATTAAAGGCTTACTTTCAGATTCAGACCTTCCTGATTATGTCACCGAAGACCTAATAATTATATTAAACAAATGCCTTGAACAAAATTTCTTTAAATTCAATAATACCATTTACAAACAGGGAGAGTTTTTACAGATGGGTGGAAATTTATCACCTTTTTTAGCGGAAGTGTTTCTTAATAATCTAGAAAATAAGTATATTGTGAGAAACTATTTTTTTTTTAAAAATACGTTCTTTCTTATGTTCGATTTGTTGATGTCATTTTTGCAATTTTTAAACCCGGTTCTGAACAAGTTATACAACAATTTTTACAATTTTTAAACTCCATTCACAAAAATATCAAATTTACACTGGAATGGGAAAAAAATTCCTCAATTTCTTTTTTAGATTTAAGAATAACTAAAATAAATAACTCCTTAGATTTTTCCATTTTCAGAAAACCAAGTACTGCTCTAAATATTGTACCTTTTAACTCATTTTGTGACAAGAAAACCAAGTTTTCATTTTTCTTTTCTTCTTTTTACAGACTTTTCACAATCCCTATGTCAAAGAACAACTTTGAAACTGAACTTAATAATATCTTTTTCATTGCTCAAGAAAATAATTACCCAAAATTTGAAATCAAGCAGATATTTAACAAAGTAAAGTACCGCGTAGAATTGTCTAACACCACTGGACTTCTCCCAATTTCAAAAACTGAAGAACAAGGTTTTTACTATAGTATTCCTTATATGGGTAAAGTTTCAGACAACATAAGAAAGATTTTTTATGAACATAAAATAAACATAACCTTTACCAACACTTTAACCCTGAAAAATTCTTTATCTTTCTTGAAAGATCAGATTGCGGATGAAAATAAAAGTGGGGTTTATTCTTTAAAATGTCTTTCCTGTTCAAGTACAAGGAGTCACAAAACGTGCATTTTCCATAAGAAAACACGAACATTTTTCAGAAATATATAATGGTTGCATAGCTTTTAATGAAAGGGATGTCAGATCTAACTTTGCTCTACATGTATTAAATTCAAACCACATTTATAGCTCTGATTTAGACATACTTCATTCTAATAATACTCATTTAGCAGATTATTTAGAAAAATATGAAATTCTTATAAAATGTAAAAAGGAGCCAGATAAGGTAATCAATAAACAGACAAATTTTCCCAAATTAGATATTTTTAAGAGCCTTTTGTGCAATCATTTAATCGATTAAATATCCATTTATATTACTCACCCTTAGCGGGTAAATAAAACTGGCTAATTTTCCTTATGTAAAGTCCATAGTGTAAGAAGAAGAAGAAATATGTCAGCGACGTAATGTAATATTTAATTTATTATATTATATTTTTAACAATTTTAATTCGTTTAAACGAATCCCGATGACTACGTGTATTTTTTTTTTATTTTAAAACGTTAAAATGAATGTTGTACCAACTTTGTGTTGTAACTTATGTCGTATTTGACCTATTTTGGTAAGTGTTTTTTTTTTGCAGTTTTAGTACTTAGCTAGCTATAATTTAATTTATTTTACAGTTTAAGAGTTTCTGAAGATGGGACTAATTTAAAAGTCTCGAAATACGTATAAAACAATAAAATATTAATGTTCTGTTGACTATATCCTTAATTTCTATTGAAACATGCAGAACAACATCGGATTCTATCAAACGATAAATACTAAAATGTTGAAAACCAAAATTTTAATAATCCGGGGTGGTTCTACATTAAAAACTAATAAAAAAAGTGTCTTTACATGTAGGTCTAAAAATCGCTTTTAATGCTTAAATGGCACTTTTAAAATGGTGCATTTTTAGCATAGATGATGTAAGTTTGGCCAAGCAAATCAGGTATACCCTGTATAGTTAAACTTGTGTTTTTCTAAAAATTAAAAGTATCTTTAATAATCTATTAAATAAGAAAAATTACCAAAAAAAACTAGACGCCAACTTTATTCTTTTTGTCTAAACTTTTCAGACGCGTGATCTAAAATTATAATGAATTGGTATCATGCATGGTAGGTTATAACCATGGGTAGGGGACTTGCGAGCTATGACTTATCTTTTGTCATCCTTTTTACCATTTTTTATAGATACACTGCCGTGCGCGGTGTTATACAGTGGGGGCAGCTGTCTGACAGCCGTGCTAAATTTATGCTACGTTCATGATCATATAAACAGCTCGGTAACTCCCGAGGTCTAGTTGTAACCTACCAAACCTATTGTTAAATAATTATTTGAATAAATATAAGGAAGCGAAGTTTTCAAGCTATGTTTTCAAGATATGTTTTTCGTTAGAAATGTACTCTTCCTGTTTAATCAAAAACACAAAGCCTGAGAAAAAAACAACAAAAACCAACGACTAAAAACTAGTTAGGTTATGTAAACACACATTATACGAAGTACGTATGCGCACCAAGCGAGAATGATTCCTCCCCCTTTAGTCGGAGACTTTGTTTTATGTGGAGAACTATACAAGAATGCTAAACTGTAAATATAACCTACTGAATGATTTCACGGCACAACAGAAAAAAAATTCTGGCATTGAACCATTTTTTTAAGTCAATTTTAAATGGTAGATTTAGAATCCGTAATTAGATTTTTCGGGTCACGTTAGGTTTTTTTCTTTATGCACTCAAAGTTGTCGAACAACCAACCCAAACCTATTTCAGTGCACTTTGAGTGCTTTTTTTACTTGACTCCTCCTTGTAAAAAAATAATCACTTTCGTGCACCTAAAACTCGGTGCGCAATATACTAATGTTGTACCCAACTAGCATTTTTGGTAGCAGCTACGTGACCTCAATTGAAACAAATTAAATAGCGGCGACTAGTTACAGGAACGCTACCAAAATGGGGAAAATTATATGACGATCTTGCTTCGTGTTTGTAACTTAGTTCGGAACTATATCGTTACAAAACAGTTACTACGTAACCACGTAAGTGTGTGGTAGTTATTGGTTGCTGCTACATGTGCATAGACATTTGTCGAAATAGTTTAGCTTTTTTCGCCGAAGATGCGATATAAATATTTACTCATTATACACATGATCCATTTCGTTTGTACTTGAGAAAAGTCGGGTTAAAGTCTATATTTTGGGAGTCTTTCCAATACCTCTAATTTGATTTTGTAGATTACTATATTTTTCGGACAAACAAAATGGCATGCATAATTCGCCATTTTTCTTTCATCACTTACGATTTTCAGACGAATCTAGCGACACATCGTTTGTTAAAATCGCTTGAGTCGTTTAAGATTCACGATGTTATGAAGAATTCCAAGTACAAAAATAAACACGGGTGAAAACCTTTACCTTGCTGGCGTGCGCAGTCGGGTAAAAACTTAAGCTGCTCATGATAATAACTTTTCAATATGTTGTTAGTACTTCATTATATCAAAATATTATAAGATTCTGACCGTTTGAATTTTTGTAATCAAGAAAAATTAAAAATATTTAAAAATAGTTTTTTTTTTTATATTTTGTAAGATAATGGCTTGTGGCGACGAAACAAAACACTTTGTGTATGCTATTTTCTAAAATTCAAGTTAAGTAAAACTTTAGCTTAATCTTTTGTAAAGAAAGTTTTTTTCTACGGTTAACAGTAATATAAAGCACAAAATACTGACCGATGCATAAAATCATAAAATTCACTTTTTGCAATGAAATATCTCGGAAACTAGGGGCCGTAGAGATTTGGCGCAATGATAACTTTTGATCAGGAGGTCATTAACTAAAACATATCAAAAATTCAGCTAATTTGACCGAAAGCTATCCCATAAGGAAAGTGCGGGTCCCCAAGTCCCTAAAAAACTAATGGGCCAAGAAAATTATGTTATTTTATGGTTTAAATAAATGTTATGATTAAAAATTATTTTACGGTTAAGAACGCAAAATTGAATATTTTTTAGTAATATGTGTTATAATGTATTTGTTATCATTTTGGAATAAAAATTGGTCACTAATTACTTACTTTGTAGTGAAATTATGCTTAATTAAATATTTTTCCAATACTGCGTATAACTTATTAAAATAAAATTTGGCGATTATCTAAATCTAAATTTACTATTAAGTTCCAATTTGTCTCACTATGGAAATTGAAACTATTATGAATTTTTTATGATTATCTATAACCGCGCGATAACGTATAATTGTAACTTAAAAGTAATCTGTTACTGTTTAGTAATGTATAAAGTTAAATGGTTACTTTAAAGTAGGATTATGGTAACTGTTTATGGCTGCAGAGACGTACCTTTTGGAACATTTTAGTAATATAACCCTGGTGGTAATTTTATTGGGTAATTGCGTAGTTAAGGCAACTTTATTTTTCCTATTAAGTAAGAGAAGGATAAAAGTAATAATCTTGGTAGAATTTACCATTCTGTTACAAATAAAAATATATTTAATTATCTTTTACACTATAAAGTTATATAATAAGTGAGAGCTACGTAATTACAAATCATGAATGCTAGCGGTTCCAGTTATTTAGGTAAAATTTACAAAGAATGCTAGTTGGGTACTGTGTTATCAGTATGGCTGCAGAAAAGCTTATCTACAGCTAATTTGGCCCAGGCTATGCCTCCATAGAAAAAACGGATTCCTTGAACCAAGGACACGTGTCTTTGGATATGTTTATTATTTTATTTATTAGTTTTTAGTCATTCTGGGACCTTACATACAAAGGTGTTTTATACCTTATTAGACTGTTTACAAATTACAAATAATTTTGAAGTGCTTCAATTCCACGTACCATTCCCATTCTATTCTTAAAAAAATAGTTTTCCCATCGTTCCATGTTTTATACCTCGCTTCCTGCACTTTTTTCACCAGGTGTGATAAAAATCCAAATATTAATCGTTAATTTACCATAAATTTAGTAAAAATTAAAAAAATCCAAAATTTTTATTCCAAAACCCGTGCTCTTCATTCAAGGACATTGACTTTGGTTCAAAAAAATGCCGCCTTGAAACAAGAGAATATGGCTTTGAACATATACAAAGACACTTGTCCTTGGTTCAAGGAATCCGTTTTTTCTATGTCGGTCAAATAACATATCTCGGGTTGGAAACGTTTCATTTTCTTATTAAGTTAGAAATATACTATTTCTAGAAGTACAGCTTAAAATGCATTATTGGACAGGATGAAAGCGTCGTTTGTTTACATGGAAATTATTCGAGTAAACTAAGCCGACTTGGCCTTGGGTATAAGAACGTGACGATTCAGTTCCCAGCGGTAATGCCTGGGCATGCCTCTGGGAAATTATTACTGCTCATATATTTTTATTTTTAAGAAGCGAGAACCGTTTATTTTTATTTGCTGTTTAATATTTGTTTACGAAAAACATTGAGAAATTTAATAGGGCACGAGAAAAAAAAGTAAATAATTTTCTATTCTAGCGTATTTACTAATGTTCTACTTTTCTGGATATTCTTCTAGAAACTATGGAATTTTTAACTATTAGGAATTTTCCATGACTGTTAAAAACATTTAAGAAGGCATAAATAAATTACGTTAGATTCGGGTGGAGAATTCCCTGCTCTCCTTAACAAAACTTTGGTTAAAAATGTGTTTCTACTAAAATTTTTTTAAACATTTATATTTTGTGGGGAGATAACATCCTGATGTATTCGGTGTTGTAGTTAAAAATAAAACTATGTATAATTTTATTTATATTTTGTATTGATTTTTTGTTTTTTTTGGTTTTTAATTTGAGAAAATGCTATATACCATTTACTGCAAATGATAGGTATAATAGAATGCATAACTTTACGGCTTGTTTAAATTTTTAACTGCAATTTCTTCGGACAATGTGCGTCTGTTGTTCGCCAGCTATGGTCTTGAGTTACTTTTCTGGAAACGCGAGCATATATGGTTAAACGATGTTTGAACTGAATTTATGTGGTTTTTATTTACATTTTTTGAATTTCGAAACGCTTATTAGGTGCCTACCTAGAATATTTTTAAAATTTTATATTTTATATTAATATACAGGGTTATTCAGAAACAGGGTCATTGAAAAAACAGGAACTCCTGAAGGTTCCAGAAATTGATTTCAAGAATTAAAAAGAATTAAAAAAAAATCAAAAAAAAATATGTATTAAAAAAAACCTTATCCAAGCTACTCGTGAGGTTGTGGCGTTACCTTGCTTTTCTATCTCGCTTTCCAGATTTTCTATCTCGCTTAAAGCAAGTCTCTTTTCAGGTTGCCGAACTTACCACGGTTGAAAAACAATTTACTTTTTTTTGGTTTTAGAGCTGATGTAACAATCACTGTTTATTATAATAAATAGAAAAAAAAAACACTTTCAGACTGTAAAAACTAAATATAAAATAATGTAAAAATACATGAATTTGCATAGTACACTAAGTAAATTTACTATACTATACTATGTGTAAAAATGTGTAAAAAACTTTAATTTTGCTTAAAAGAATGTAAAAAAAGAATGTAATTACCATTATGGACTAATGTAATTTTTAACGTACCGATATGTGGCCATATTATCATTTACGGACTATATAATTTATTTTATTCACAACCATTTATTAATTGGCTAATTACATATATACATAAAAGTTGGAAAATTAATAATTATTAACTGCAACTAGCCAAAAAGTCCCCTCCCTTGGTCGGGAAGGCTCTTCTAGTTAAGGGAGCGTTCAAGTATTGCATAACACTCCTAGGGGAGGTCATTTTGGAGTGTTACGCCCATGTTAATGGTATAGGAAAATAGCGTTACAGGGGGGTGGGAGTCCAAAATGATCAAAATCTGCGGTAAGTAATACTTGAACGTTCCCTAACTTCACGTTTGTCACTAAAAAATTTGAATTTATCGATCTAAATCTAAATTTTACGACAAAACACTTTTAATTGCATTTATTGCTTTCCCATTTTGAAAATTTTCAAAATTTTGTATTCGTGCAAAAATTTTCAAATTTTTTTTTTACCCAATTGCGAAAATCAAAAATATTGAGATCCATAATTTAACGTATGTATACTTAAAAAAAAAAATCAAATTTTTAGTCATCATTCACTTCATTAATAATTTAGGTTAGTTACCGGTTTTAATTATCATCGTCAGACTACAAGAAATTATATAAATTAAAGATTATTTTAAGAAAAACAAAGTTTATCTTACCTAGCCAAAAATATATAAAAATACTATATCCATAAAAGGTAAAAAACAACCATAAGAAAACATTTATAAATGTAAAACACAATTTACAAGACAATATGAACATAATATTAACAACAAAATTACAAAACAGTTGTTTAAACATACAGTATAAAAATAATAAATGTCAAAAATAAAGAGTTAAAAAAAAAATAAAATGCGTATTTTTGCGTTTTATGACGTTTTATGTCTATATAAATCAATTTCAAGCAAAAAAAAAAAATTCGGTCGGTCGGTCGATCGGTTGGTCGGTCGATCGGTCTGTCCGGGAAATCTTGTGGGCACGATAACTTAAGAACGCTTTAAGCTAGAGACTTGAAACTTGACATACGGGTATTTTACCAAAAGTTCTAGCTAGTGGTTGTTTTTGGTAAACATTGGGGTGCGGCAAGGGGGCAAATGGGGAAAAATACATTTTTTTTAGAAAAATTTGAAAATTGCTTTGAGGTTGCTGAAATTGAATCTGATAATAAATTTTTTCTAACTCCACCCCCGAGGGGGTGACGGGGTAAATATTGAAAAATATTTTCAATATTTTCGTCAAAATTGGTATATAGGGGTTTTTGGGGTTGGCGAATATGAATCTGATAAATTTTTTTTCTAATTTCACCACCTGAGGGTTGGTTGCTGAAAGTGAATCTGATTATAAAAAAATTCTAACTCCACCCCCAAAGGGGCGGGGGTTAGTTTTCGTAAAAATTGGTTTATTGGGGGTTTTCAGGTTGCTGAAAGTGAATCTGATAATAAAAAAATTCTTACTCCACCCCCTGAGGTACAGGGGGTAGTTTTCTTGAAAGTTAAATGTTGGGGTTTTTGAGGTCGCTAACACTGAATCTGTTAATAAATTTTTTCTAATTTCACCCCCTGGGGGTGGGGGGTAGTTTTTGTGAAAATTGGTGTATTCGTCCCGCCCCTGCATTTTATCTCGTAAACGGTTAGATATCATTATAAAATTTCAAAAGCACGTTGTAAATCTTAATATATATCTACTATAACTAAGACTATCTCTATTTGGTATTAACACAAATAAAAACCTAGTCTTCTTAAAAAAATTACCTGCCGACAGCTCTGCACAACTATGGATATATTAGCCAAAATGTAACATACACCTACAAAAACTACAAAATAACATCTAAATAACAAGGATAACTTACCGATTATAAATGAGGAGGTGACTTTCAAAACGCAGTTTTTGACATTGTTTGAAAAATTGAGATAATGATGGTGTTTACACTGTTAATGCATATTCGATCTATTGATCCAAAAAAAAAAATAAAAAAATTGTTATTTCATATTAAAAATTTAGTTAGAAAACCAAGTGGAAAAAACAAAACGCAGTTTTTGAACCAAAGCTTGACTTTCAAAACGAAGTTTTTAATTATACTACAGTCAATATAGGTTTCAACTGCGACAAAATTCCTCAGTCAAAAAAAACTATGTATTCCTATAGATTTTGGGATGGGAAATTCAATAAAAAAAGTCTATCGATTTTCGAGTTTCGGAAGACCCTTAAAACACCCTAAAAACTCGTTTTTGCCCTATAACTTTTGATTGCAACATACTAAAAACAGAAAATAAAAGAGCACAAAAAATGCAATAAAATTGCTTAATATTTTTTTCCCTTAATTTCTATTGGTTGGAAGATATAACGCAAAAAGTCGTAACTGACTCGTTAAAACATTTTAGGACTGGCTGCCATTTGAACACCCTTTTATAAATCGGCTTAATATCTTTCAAAATATCTTAAATATATCTAAGGATGATTTATGCAAAATTTCAGCTTAATCTGATTAGGGTTTACGAAACCCCTATACGCCCCCTCTTATTTATAACGCCCCAGTTTTTAAGGGACTAAGCTCACCAAAACGTTTAAAATTTGTAGTATTATGGTTTTTGGGTCAAGAAACACTATGGAATAAAGTCTACCACTCTAAGAGGCAACCTTAAAAACCCCATTATACCAATTTTCACAAAAACTACCCTCCACCCCTCAGGGGGTGAAATTCAAAAAAAAAATATCAGATTCATATTCGTCAACCACAGAAACCCCTATATACCAATTTTTAAGAAAATATTGAAAATATTTACCCCCCACCCCCTCGGGGGTGGAGTAAAAAATATATTAGATTCAATTTTAGCAACCTTAAAAACCCCTATATAGCAATTTTCAAATTTTACTATTTTTTTTTAATTTTTCCCCTTGCCGTATCCCAATGTTCACCAAAAACAATCCTGAGCGAGAACTTTTGGTAACATACCTGTATGCCGAATTTCAAGTTTCTAGCTTAAAGCGTTCTTAAGTTATCGTGCCCACGAGATTTCCCAGACAGACCGATCGACCGACCAAACGACCGACCGATCGACAATTTTTTTTCTTTGCTTGAAATGGATTTATATCGACATAAAACGTCATAAAACGCAAAAATAATCAAAAAAAATTTTTAAAATTTTTGCACGAATACAAGACTTTCCGAAATTAAAAAAAAAATTAAAATAGGAAAGAAAAATAGGCTCATACATTGAGAATGTATGTACAATGTACAATATGGGTCTATTTATAAGTTACGTAACACTCTGGAGATGTTGAGTTAAATGATAAAGCGTTACACATAGAGGTCCAAAATAGTAAAAAAAGGTTTTACATAATATATGGACAGCCCCTGTATACTATTTGTATCTATACTTACCTAAAAAATATTTAAAAAATCAATATCACAAGAGATTCTATTAATAATATTCATATTCATTTAAATGCTGGACTATCAAAACGCAGTTTTTATGCTTTGACTTTCAAAACGCAGTTTTTGATTTTTTTAATATGCAATTTTTTTAATAATTAGTGAAACTGATTTAATTCTCCAATGTAATTTAACTATTCTCTTTAAAATAGATAATACCTGATGTTCATTGGTACTATAAAAGCTATTATAGTTCCTAAATTAATACTTGGTTGATATCTCGAAATATGTTATTTGTCAAAAACTGCGTTTTGAAAGTTACCTCCTCAAATATACCAACACCAAACAAAAAACAGCTAAATTAAAAAAAAAACATTTGCCGGCGTCTCACAACAACGTGCTACGGCATCAATTGGTGCAAGGAGGAGCACGCATCAAGCTGTTCCGCTTCGTTGCTAGTCTTATTAAGGTAAATTCACAATAACTGAAGTAATAACGCAATTTTATTTGTAAAATTAATAAGGTTTTGTTAATTTACATTAAAAGATAAAAAGTTCTTTAAAATTCATTTGTACTTTTACAATGCCTATAGTAAAATTCTTAATGGTTAAAGTAAATACTGATTATTCTATAAAACTAACAACAGTTTGCTAAATAACATTAATAAAATGACAAAATTTTGTAAAAATATATATATTTTTTATTTTTACTTAGATAATTACATTATTATTGCTATTTAAATTTACTAATTATTGTGTAATTTTACCCCTAACTTTTTCAGTGGACCAGTATTTATTACTAACTACCAGTAACAAATACAAATATAGCATTAATTTTTATTTACATGCATCTGAATTTTCCGAGCCATTTGCTGTTAAAAATTATTCTCCACTAATAAATATACAGATCATTGCGGCCGTAGTTTTAAAGTCACTTATCTTAATATTCAGATACGGACATAAAATATTGTGTATTTTTAACAAAAATTAAAGCACATTTGTATAGAATAATAACTTCCTATCCAATTGTATCTGAATATTCAGATTTTCTTTTTACAGTGTATATTTTTTTGGTATTTATGAAAAATAAACAGTGACTACTTCCAACTTTATAATTATTATATTACTTTTTTTTGGTTTAGTTAAACCTGATAAACTTTAGTTAAAAAGTAAATGCATTACATCAAGGTACCTAACTTGATATAACAAATAACCAAAAATAGTTTTAAATTAAGATAAATTCAAGAAAATTATTTACCTTTGTCGTATTTCTTTGGTGTATCCCTACTATAATCAAAATTCTCATTAAGCTTTAGTTTATCAATTTAAATTTTCTGTTTTTCTTCGTATTTTACACGGAAAAATAAAAATAAATAGTTTATTTATTAACCTAAACATGTCTCAATAAAAGTCTGCTGTCACAAAACAAAACAAACGCGATCAAAAACAAAAACAGGTGCTGTCCTCTATCCTTAAAAGTAACGTAGGCATTTCCACTAGTTTTTAGATAAAAAAATTTAAGTATATTACTTAATTTATAAGATTGTTAATTAACAAAAAACAAAGTTTATTTTATTGATTCTATTTATTATTCTATATTCTAAAAGCAACATTTGTAACAAACTTCACTGCAAATAAACTTTTCAATATGGCATAAAAATTCAAACATTTTTTATTGTGGGAAAGAAGGCAACTAATTGTAAACGTCCACCTTCCACCTCAGTATGTAATATACTATTTACCGTGCACTTTAAGATTCAACTCATATCATATTCTCGACAAATCAAAACAAACAATTAACACCTTTTAACTCAAAAATGACACAGAATAGTTAATTGGTTCAAATTCACCACTTTAACAGAATGTTATTAATTCCAAAAACATATTATAAACAAATGCACGGGGGTTGGTAAAGATGTCGGGGCCATGGAGCCATTTGCAGCTGTCGTTGTTTAGAGTACTAACGTCTAGGTCTCACATTCAACTCGGTCTTTCGCGTTGTTGCAAAATTTTGCAATTTAATTTATCTTTAGTTTTTGGTTCTTTTGACCAAACCAAAGCAAAGCAAAATATCTGCGCGATATGTATTCGATAAGAGGTGTTTATGACGAGTAGATTTGTTACAATTTTTTGATAGGTACCTAAACGATCATGGACAAATAAATGTATCGTTGTTTTAACCCCAAATATTTTTTAGTTTTATGGTGAGTACCTAGTAACATTTCAAAAAAAAATGTTATATGATAAAAATAATTTCAATGAAATTTTCATTTAATTTTTTGTGCAAAAGTCATAAAAAATATCCCTTCTTTATAATTAAATAATGTGACAATATTAACAACAGAATCATTCTGCTCAAATGTTTCTTCAATTTGGCAACATCGCTGTTTATTAATTTATAATTTTGGGAGTGTTAACTTTAAGAAAATGTGCTCCTAAATGACTGCGTAAATTTTTTATTATAGTCTGGAAAAATTAAATTCTAAAATGGGCCTATCAGTGTTTTTTTTCCTATTTCTGAATAACCATGTATATATTTCTGCACTGATAGAATAATAGCGTTATTAATACAACAACATAGTGTTATATATGCGCCAACCACAAATTGTACTATAGTATAAACAAGAAGAAATAACAAGAAAAGTGCATAAAAAGAAAACTAAAGCATCAATCTATAAACATTTTGTTTAAATGAAGTAATATAATGCAGTGCTCTATAAATTTTTGAAGTAAACACTATAACAGAATTTTTTGGTTAAAAAAATAGTGGTCCGTAATTTTATTCGGGTAATGTTAAATTTAAGTTTATAATAGCACATTATGAATAAAAACTTACTTTTATTATAATTTTGAACAAAGTTTTACTTTTTAAACAGATTTTGTTATTATTTGTAAGACGTAAAATGACAGTCAATTTAACCTAAATGTTAAAAATTATCAAAAGCACAATGGGCTACAAAAATATTACTAAAAGTCATTTTTAAACCACTAATCATAGCTTCCTTGATCCAATTTGTTACTCAGATAGATAATGCGCCGAGTATACTACTAACTATGAAATGAGATAACATTTGTTGTTTTATTTATTACAATTTTGTGTTGTTTACCTCTTAGTTCTACAACTGTTTGTTGTATCGTATAACATATTTACGTTATAACATATCAAAAAATATGGTTGGCGCCTATATTACAACAATATTTCTATCAGTGTAACCTAATAAGAAAATGAAACATTTGCAACTCGAGAGATTTCGACGAGGCGCAGCCTAGGCTAAATTAATATCTCGAGAGTTGTAAATGTTATTTTCTTATGAACAGTTGGAACAGTTTTATATTTACAATCAGAACAGTTTTTTATTTCCAATCATATAAAACGTATACTTAAATTTGTTTAAGGTAACGAAAAGAACTTACTTGTATCAACAATTTCATAAAAACAACTTTTCTTATATGTATTTTAGAATTGAAATTATTCTCAAGAGGTAAAAAATAAAGTGAGCCTATAATGGTGAAATAGCATGCTATATCACCAAATTCTGATTACTACCACTAATAGACACCGGTAACAGAGAAGCATAAACCACTGCTATACCACCGTTTTTGTTACACGGGTTACATTATTCGTCATGATGGCGTCGAATTTCTGTGGTCGAAATTAATATTTTTAATTTAAACAGTGTAGAAAATAAAATTATCTTACCTGGAACGGTTTGAGCAATTTGTAGTCGGTAAAGGCAAGTTCATGGTCATACAGAAACTCTACTGGTTGTGTTCGTGGCGAAATTTCGGAATTACATACTAGTCCAGAAAATGTCTGAAAGAAATAAACAACAATTTAAACAGGCACACAGATTTTTAATAAATATTCTTCACCTAGGCCAGTTTCTTATTTATTTATTTAGTAGTGGGTATATAACAGAGTCACACCTGTAACAAGAACCTTATTATTAAATTATTTTCCATAGTTTGTTTATGGCCTGTCTGAGTTCACCCCGAATAACGGTATAAACAATTTTGAATAATTTAATTTTTAAATATTATAAGTATAGATTTATAAAATAAATAAAATAAATAAATAAACTATTTTCAATGCATATCACATAATTACAATAATAGTAAGTAATAATTATAATTTATTTAATAAGATGAAAATGTTCAAGCATTTCTCCTTATATTTTTAAGCGTACTTAATACTTAAGACATAAAATTGGCCTTGGGCCATATTTTTCAATATTGTTTTGATTCCAGTCCATTATGAATAGTTTTTATTTGACTAAAAATCAGGACATTTTTACAAAATTTTGGTAATTAGCGTTGTAGCATATTATACAGAACAGAACTGTCAAAACTAATGTGACATTTCTAAAAATTATTTTCAAAACACTCTCAGTTTTTGTTTTGTAGAACTACAGCCCCCCAAGCCCTCCACTTTTGATTTTTTTTAAACAATTTTTTAACTATTTTGCTTTTTTTATTTTTTCACAATTTATATAATAAAATTTTAAGAGAAAGTCCTTTTAAGACAGATATTTTAAATTAAAGGATGTTTTGGGGATTGCGTATCCTTAAAAGTTCGAAAAATTTTACCGGCGGCGCTTAATATTGGGTAACCAAAATTTGTATTAATACATTTTATAAAATAATATTATCCATCCAACTGGAAAATGTGATACCTTAGGATTAATCCTTTAGGGGGCAAGAGCACTGTGTTAGGCTAATTTTAACAACTGC
The DNA here is from genome assembly GCA_958510825.1 of Brachypterus glaber. Taxonomy (NCBI): domain Eukaryota; kingdom Metazoa; phylum Arthropoda; class Insecta; order Coleoptera; family Kateretidae; genus Brachypterus; species Brachypterus glaber. The sequence goes on along the minus strand of OY294047.1, from coordinate 24,043,771 downwards.
GTTTTATTAAAATGGGTATTTTTAGAAAAAAACAGTCTTTAAGACTTAAAGTTAAATATGAAATAAACTGTATTTTCTCACGCTAAGTTTATAAAGTAAATATACGTATATCTTAGCACTTACATTATTATACAGGGTGTTCCGTGAGGAAAGGGAAATATTTTAAGGACGTATTCTAGAGGTCAAAATAAGAAAAAAGTTCTTATAAATAAATGTCCAAAAACGACTCGTAAGGGAGCTACGCCCCTTCAAAGGGGTCCCAAAATTTCGATTTTTTATTAATAACTTCGGAACCCTTTGTGTTAAAGCATCGAGGTTTAGCCCGTGATCTATGCTTTATAAAGCCTATCAGCCAATGGTATTTGCATGTAGTTACTTTAACCAGGGGCGTCCGTAATGGGGGGTCTTATCACTTTTTTGCCCAAAACTTCTTCTGCTCAACTTTTTTGTGGGTTTATTTTTAGAATAATATAACCAAGGTAAAAACACATAAAAAAGGTACTCTTGTTGTAATACCATAGGATTAACTGTTTTCGAAAAAAATACAATTAAAGGAAAACTTACACCTTTCTAGAACCAAAAATTAAAACTAAAATGTTAAAAACCAGAATTTTAATTTTTGTGTGATTGTGATTCTACATCAAAAGCTAAGAAAAAAAGTTTTATACATGTAGGTTCAAAAATCGATTTTAAAGGTACCATCACCCTTCAAAAATTTTGGAGACCATAACTCCCTTATCATTGATTTTTGGAATTACCTGTATACAAACTTTTTTTCTTAGTTTGTGGTGCACAGTTAACCTACACCATTGAAATTTTGGTTTTCAACAATTTGGTGTTTAATTTTTGGTTCTTGACACTGGTAATTTTGCCTTTAATTGTATTTTTCTCGAAAACGGTTAATCCTAAAGTATTTTAGCAAGAGTACCTTTTTAATGTGTTTTTACCTAAAGAATACTATTCCAATAACAAACCCACAAAAAACTTTAACAGAAAAAAGTTTGGGGCCAAAAAGTGATTAGACCCCTCTTGTCGCACGCCCCTGGTTTAAGTGACTACATGCAAATACCATTGGCTAATAGGCCTTATTAAGAATAGATCACATGCAAAACCTTGTTGCTATAACACAAAGGGTTCCTAAGTTATTAATTAAAAATTAAATTTTTGGTACCCCATTTGAAGGGGCGTAGCTCCCTTATGAGCCGTTTGTGGACATATGTTTATGGGAACTTTTTTTCTTATTTTGACCTATACAGCATATTCTTTAGTATTTCCCTTTCCTCACGGAACACCCTGTATTTTAACCTTTTTTATTGAATTTATAAAAAAACTACTTTTTTTTTCATGACATGACTCATATACGTAAAGTTAGTGCTTATTTTTGACCACTGGGATAATATCTTACTACATATTACCGATTAAAGGGCATGCGTATGTCGCAGTCTTTAAGAGATGTCAGCAGTACACTAATAATTATAATTTAAAATAATTAAAGGAATATATTTCATCGTTAGGCCCGGCTGTGGAGGCAAAATAAAGTCGGTGAGAAAATAGTATCCCAAAGACACCTAAAGGGTTAATAACAAATTTCGCCTGCGGCGCAAGACATTTAACGAACCAAAGTTGTATTTTAAAAAGTTTCTAGGGACACTAGGTCCAGGCCTAACTTAAGACCTAGATCTAGTTTCCCTAGAGTTTTCCCATACACATTTGAAGTTTTATAATAGATTTGCCTTTAGAATTGCTTGTCCTAAATATCTTTAAAAAAAATTACTCTGCGGCGCTAAACTTGATTACCAATAATGTGATATCACAATTTTGATTATTAAATTTTATAAAATGATTTCTAAAAACGTTCGCTTACTGCGCTAAATGTGTATTTTACAACGCTTCATCAACGCTAAAATTTTATAAAATAAATTGCTTAAAAGCTATTTTAAAATTAAAATTCTGATCTTATTAATACTTAAAAAATGCCCAATTATGTACAAAATTCTGGCGACACCCTTGTCTGTGACTTGACAAAAACTTATTATTGATACTTTTAGAAAGCCTATATATAGGCTTTCTAAAAGTAGCCTATAGGCTTGTCCTCCTTAGCAAAATCCTTTGGCCATCCAAGCTGAGCTCCTAAGAAAAATCCAGACTGCGACCCTGTTTAAAATTCAGTTAATTTTTAACAGTGGCGTATTTGATATTCCATAGTTCCTATACAACTAAAAGGCAAATTTATATCATGACAGTAACTTGCATTAATTTGCTTCATGCTTCGAGAGATGCTAAGAAATCAGATGGTTGTTTGACCTACATCTTGGTCCTCTGCAATTCCTTTTAACTAAGTGCAATTGCATTAATCGGACTTGAATTTCTCTCGAGACGTAACGAACCGTACGCCTGCTTCAATTAATTACATAACCTCAATTTAAACTAAACGATATAAGTTTAGATTTAATTAAACAGTGAAATTGATCAAGTTCTTTCGTACATGCCACGATATTCAAGTTATAATTTTTTACTATATTTTGTCATAAACTAGACCCCAAGACGTCACTTGGTATAGGCGTCGCGACGCTTAAAATAATTTTTTCGACGGCTGGCATGTTAAATAGTTATTTGCGGTCCTGGTATGGTAAGTGAATTTTTCTGTGTGAGGTCGTATTTTGTGGACCGAAGCAGAGCTCAGGTCCATACACACGACCAAAAACAGAAAAAACTTACCTACGAGTAGCGCATTACGTTTTTCTCACTACCAAGGAGTTTAAATCTTATTTTATTAATAATATTTTTGACATTTATTTGTGTGACAATTCAAAAAAATCATTTTTTAAGGAATCACTCTATAAAATTAGTTTAGTTTAGTTTGCTGGTGTTCATTCCGCAAAATTTTCCTGACCTCGTGACTGGCAGTGGAATATGATACCCCACAACACGGTTCTGGTCCTGTACTCTATAAAATTAGAAATAGTAGTCTACATGCCCCCCTGCGGAAGTGTTGCACAGTGTCCTTGGGCGGTAAGTCGTTTTTCTGTCTTTAGTTATCGTGTTGTTTGTATTGATTTCATATATCACTAAATGTGCTCGATATAGTACTTTAAATGAAAATTTCATTACTGTCGACTTTTTGATTAAGTAATGTCAACTTGCCTAGTTGGTAGTGAGAAATAGTTATTTGCGCTCCTAGTACAGGTAAGTGAATTTTTCTGTGTGAAGTCGTATTTTGTGGACCGAAGCGGAGCTGAAGTCCATAAACACGACCGAAGACAGAAAAAAAACTTATTTACGAGTACGTTTTTCTCACTACCAAGGAGGAAAAATCGTATTTTATTACTAATATTTTTGACATTTATATGTGTGACAATTCAACAAATTATCTTTTTATGAAATTACTATATAAAATTAAGAATAGTAGTCTTGTGTCTAGGTGTCCCCCTTAGATAAGTGTCGGATACTTCGTGTCCTTTAGTGGTAAATCGTTTTTTTATCCTACACAAGTTGAAAATTCGATTTTGTCGTCTCTTTAGAGACGAGAAAGCGTAGTTTTGCCGGTCTAGGCGAGAAAATATCTTTGCCAGGCTAGGCTGGAAAATAATTTAATAAATATCCCAACAGGTGGCGCTATCAACATTTTGTCAGAAAGGCTTTTCGTTTTACTTTGTTTATTATTTACCATATAAGCATTCGCAATGCTTTGTTTACTTGCGGACTAAACCAATTTGTCTCAAAATATGTTAGTAATTGTCTGTTAGTGTTTGGTTAAAGTAAAAAGTCTTGTGAGCAACGTGTGAAATCAATTACCACGTATATAGGTAATCGTAGCCGCCATTAACAAAACGAAAAGGCTTTATGTTTAACAGGTAGTTTCAGCATTACCACAACAATAAAAATTAATGTTCCTTCATTGCTTTGTCAAGGGTGAGTCGAAAAAACAAAAGATTGTTACTTTTTAGCGTCTTCATAGGTAAAATAAAGCTCTAAGAATTTTTAAAAATGGATTCCGATGAAGACTATATCATATGTACACCGGAGGAAATTAGAGAAGCGGCAAAAGAGGTAACTCTAAACCTTTTGCCGGAGAAGTCCAGAAAAAAATACGAGTCACAATATAAACTATTCATACAGTGGTGTGCATCAAAAAACGTTCAAAAATATAGTGAAAGTGTTATTCTTACCTATCTAGCAGAATTATCAAAAAAATACAAATCTTCGACACTATGGTCGGTATATTCCATGCTTAAGGCAACCCTATGTGTGAAAGATAATGTCGATATAGGAAGTTACACTAAAGTGGTATCTTATTTAAAGCGATTATCAGTTGGTTATGAAGCCAAAAAATCAAGAATTTTAACTCAATAAGAGATCAGCAACTTCCTACTAGAAGCTCCAAATGAAATATATTTGATGGCTAAGGTAAATTAATATCTTTTTAGTTGTAAATGTACTTACTTATTTATAAAAAATATATTTTTTAGGTGATACTTATAATTGGACTAGCAGGAGCCTGCAGGACTGCAGAATTAACTAAAATGACTATTGATGATATAATAATGGACAAAGATGATATTATGGTTATTAATGTACCAGACACTAAAAATTATAAGAAACGAACATTTACCATATGCAATGAAAACAAAGAAAATTCAATAAATCTTTTAGAAATATGCAAAAAATACTTAAAATTACGTCCTGAGAATATAAATTCTCGAAGACTTTTTATTAAATACAAAGAGGGCAGATGCTTTGCACAAAATGTGGGATCTCACACTATAGGTTCAATTCCCTCAAAAAAGTTAAAAAACTGTAACGAGTTTACTGGTCATTGCTTCCGAAGGACTTCTGCCACCATCCTTGCAGATTCTGGAGCTGATATTTTGGCACTGAAAAGACATGGTGGCTGGAAGTCCACATCTGTTGCCGAGGGCTATGTAGAAGATTCTATAGAGAATAAAATCTCAGTGGCAAGAAAAGTTTTAAAAACAAGCAGCTGTAAAACCAGCTCTTTAGAAGCCACTTCTGCTAAAAGCACTTTGGTCAGTGCCACCAGTACTGCTGTCACTTCAGTTTCCAATGATTTTGTGGAAATATTAGATACTACACCCACTTTAATGCCAATGAACAATAAAACCCCTATGAAATCTTGTAACTTGAAACAAAATATTTCTGAGCAAAATCAGTTGTCAAATTTATCTAAACAAGGAATTTCTTTCCCAAATTGTACTTTTTCAAATGCAACCTTTAATATTCAAATTTCAAATAAATAAATGTTCTAAAATATTTAAAATTATTGTTTTTAAAATATGTTTTGTATAAAAAATTTAATATCTAATGATATATAATTTAATAAAAATTAATTTATCTTAAATTTAGTTAGTGCCCTAAATATAAAATTTAAATGCTTTGTTTTTAAAATACAAAAAATTGTCCCAACATATTTTTTATAGTTTTTTTTTTCATTTATTTTCAAAATGTAAATTTTTAAATTTTTTAAAAATATTTATTTTTTTCTGTCACATGACTTTCCTTGGGGGAAGTAAAAAATGTGTAGGATAAAAAATAATATGTAAACCATGGCAAGAAAGTGTTTTTCCATGCCTCATGAAGTGGCCAGTCTCGACTTCGTCTCGCCTGGCCATTTCTTCTTTCGGCCTGAAAAAAAGTCACTTTCTTGCCTAGGATTACAATATACTATTTCTATCTAGTTACAGTTTTGTTTGTATTAATTTAATCTATCACTAAGTGTGCTCGATATAGTACTTTCCATTACTGTCGGCTTTTTGATTAAGTAATGTCAACTTAACTAGTTGGTAGTGAGAAAAAGTATTTTTTTTTTCAGATTTTTTTTCCGTAAGACTAAAATTAATGTCTCTACTGGTTTTTGATATTTTAAGCATAAAAAATGTAAATATTAAAAAAAGATTTTTCTTAATTGCCTTAACCGTTACTGAGTTATTAAGTCAAAGTTGAATCATCCTGTTTGTCGATAATTCAAGGATAATAAAACTGAATTGATTATAAAATATATTTAAAAAAAAAGCGATAAAGTTTAGGTCACTATTAAACCAGAAATAATTTTATTAATATATATTAATAAAGTTATTAATAAACATATTCATTGTTCTAACATCCAAAATAAAGACATTGGGTATAGCACACCGGTCTGGAAGCAAATGAAAATCGTTTTTTTTTAAACGCATCGATAGATTTTTTTTAAGTTTGGTTTTAAAAAGATGCCAAGGTTCTAAATAATTAAATTATAAAAAAACTTGGATTATATAAAAGTTGAGCTAAGTTGTTTCCAGACCTGTGTGATAGGTAAACTAAAACGTATTTATTTACCCTATAAAGGGTAATTCAGAAATAGGGTCATTAATTTTAAGGGGTGATTCAACAAAGAAAAATATGAAAAAAGTTCCTATAAACATAGGTTTAAAAATGCGTCGCAAGGGAGCTAAGCCCCTTCGAAAGTGGCTAAAAAATTCGGTTTTTATTTAATAACTCAGGAACCCTTTGAGTTATAGCAACCAGGTCTTGCACGTGAACTAATCTTAATAAGGCTCATCTTCGTATCTTACTTTCATTTACTTTTTTAACCAGGAGTTTGCGAAACGGGAGGGCCTTATCAGTTTTTTGTCCCAAACTTTTTCCTGTAACTTTTTTGTAATTTTATTTTTGGAATATGATTTCTCAGGTCAAAACAAATAAAAAAGGTACCCTTGTTGTAATACTGTAGGATTAACCGTTTTCGAGAAAAATGGATTTGAAGGTGAAATAACACGTATCGAGGACGAAAAATTAAATACTAAAATGTTGAAAACCAAAATTTCAATGATGCAAGGAAAAAACCCATATACTTATATAGGTACTTCCAAAAATCAATCCTAAGGCAGCTATGATTTCCTAAAAATGCACAATTTTTAAAGGGTAGTAGTAGCTTTAAAAGCGATTTTTCGACCTACATGTATAGAGACTTTTTTTCTTAGGTTTTGATAGTCTGCATCTTTAAAATTTTGATTTTTAACATTTTAGTATTTATTTTTTCACCTTCAGATGACTTTTTATCGAAAACGGCTAATCCTACAGTATTACAACAAGAGTACCTTTTTAGTGTGTTTTGACCTGAGGAATATTATTCCAAAAATAAAATTGCAAAAATGTCACAGGGATAAAAGTTTAGGATAAAAAACTGATGAGGGCCCCCCGTTTCGCACAACCCTGGTTAAAATAAGTACATGACAATAACATACGAAGATGGGCCTTATTAGGATTAGTTCACATGCCTCGTTGCTATATCTCAAAGGGTTCCTGAGTTATAAAACAAAAGCCGATTTTTTTTAGCCACTTTCAAAGGGGCTTAGCTTCCTTACGACGCATTTTTAGACATATAAATAATAAACAGGACAATCCTGAATTTTTAAGAAGATTACCATTTCGTGTACCAGTCACTTCAACTAGAAATGATAATTTATTTTACATACCACCAGCAAGAACTAACCACTACAAAATGTCTCCGCTTTACCAATTATGCCACTTAGATATATAGATTTTTTTAATGTTAGAATTTCTAAATTTAAGCAATTCATTGTTAGTTTAGATTTAAGCATTTGAAAATTTATTTAAATTTAGATTTGTATATATGTATATATTTTGACCTACCCTGTAATTGGGTCCATTAGGACCTGTATGGATTTGTATATAAATAAATAAATAAATAAATAAATATGTTTATAGGATTTTTTTTTCGTAGTTTTGATGAAGAATCATCTCTTAAAATAAATGACACTATTTCTGAATAACCCTGTATATATTTTCATAAAAAAAATTATGACCATAAAAGTTTAAACGGCTCCTTTCTTATTTATAATACTTGTATTTTATATTATCCTGGATTTATGGTCCTAAAAAGTGGTCGAAAAAATTCAAGCACTCTATTAAGGCCGTGCCAGGAGGTAAAATTGAATTTAAAAAACTGCAGAACGCTGTAACGTTTGGTACGCGTAAAAATAGTACATTGTATACCTAGGCGGTAAAGTGGCATTTTTACAGGCTGAAAGAAGAAATGGACACTTCTTGAAGCCTGGAAAAATCACTTTACCGCCGTGGTTTACACGTTATTTTTCTTCCTACACAATATTACTGCAATAATATTTTGATTTAAAACTTTAACATTTTAATTATTTAAAAAAAAAATCACATTTGAAACTATTTTAATTAGGTATCTAATTTGCTTATTGTGACGTTTTTACCTTGGCCGCCATTAACTAATTTTCTTTTGGTGCAGTTTGAAGAAACTAATATCCTGCTGGTTGAAAGTTTCAGACATTTTAGCTACGTGTCCAACAGATTGCTTCTTTAAGAAAAGCGGTAACTTTTGTAAAACTTCCAATGTCTACATTATTCTTAACTAATAGGGTAGCTTTTAAATTTCAGGGGATGTATAGTACTCCGTCTCTTCTTCACGACTACCACGAAATCCATTATTATGGATTTAAGATCTAAATCGAATAAATTTAAAAACAAACATTCACAATAAACGCCATATTATTTTCAGATTCTTTTGATAAAGTGAGATCAGCGCGTAGCGACACCTATAAATAGTTGAAATAACTTTTTAATCGTAATATATAAAAGTCATTGTAATTTTCTAATATTAGATTACATTAAGCGGATTATTTTATAAAAAGAATACAGGCTTTAATTTGAATTAAAAAAGATAATTTAAATAGTTTAAATCTTTTTTATTTAATTTTGATTTAACACATTATTGCAGCACCCTCTTGGGAAAATTAAAAAAAATACCGCCTACTCATTTGTGTTTTTTTGCAGGACTAGCCATAGAAACAGCTACTTTATGGAGGCGGTAAAATTCAATTTTACCATAGTGTAGGAAGAAAAATAATTTTAAATTGCTATAAATAATTCTTAGGTGTTTAAACAAAAAGCTCAACTTACCAACGCGGGCCACAACACCTTTGAAGAGGAAGAATGTGGGGAAAATGGATCTCTACGTTCAGCCCAAATTAAAGCTTGCTCGACCATAAATAAATGAAAGATGTGGTCTTTGTATATGCTTATCCATTCTCTTCGATGCCATTCTACATCGTCATATTCCACTAACACCTGAAACAAAAAAAAAAGAGTTATTATATGTTTATGGCCAGCGGTAGGAGGGTGTTACAACTCTCAATTATAGTCCAGTTGGCTTTTAAAGTTCCCAATTGACTTTTTAAAGGATCCAGTTTTCTATTTACAGGAACCAGAGGATAATACTTTTTTAAAAAACCACTAGTCTTGAGTTGCCTTTTTACTCATGGGAGTTTATTTACTCTGTAAAATTCATAGCAAAGGTGATATAACCTCTAACACTGGGCTTGAATACATTTTAAGTTAGGTGAGCATAGAAACCCTCAATATGAGTGGATATCACTGGATATCATTAGAATAGTGTCCAACATTAACAGTAAAATCGAAAAGTATGTACGTCAAAAGTTAGTAAAAGTTTTGCTGATAGTTTATTATTTTAACTCATTTTGATAAGATGCTAGCTGATTCTAGTAAAATTTTGCCCGCTTAAAAAAAATTACTTTTTCTGTTTTTGGCTGGTTTTGTGATGTGAACGCTATTCTAATGGTATCCAGTGACAATAAGCGTCTTAACTTAATGGGTTGTTCTGATTTCTAAAGCAAAAAATTGACGATTTTTGATTTTTTTTTTCAGACGACCTGTATTATTTTTATGTACAAAACTTTTTACAAAGTAATAGACAACTCTTAAAGTTCACAAAAAAAATGTTTCTTTTTTTGCCGTCATAAATAAATGTGCAGCGCGCGCTGAAGTTAGACACCTCAAAAATAACATGGCAAACGGTTCCAGCGATAGCTCTGCCCCCAATGGTCCGAAACACAAAAATCAAAAACAGTCTTGTTAAAAATTACATCCTTTAGTTCGCTAGTGTAGACATAAGACAACATTCCAAAAAAAAAATTCCACGCGTATTTTAGTGAAAAAAAAAAACAAAAAAATGCAATTTTTCCGACCAAAAACGGGTAAAAAAGGAGGAATAAAAATTAAATTACAAGCCTTAAAAAAAAATTACACTAGCAAACTCAAAAAAAAATAAAATGGAATTTTGAGAAAAACGCGTTTAAAGTTTTTTTTTGTATTTTAAAGTATATAAATAAAATTTTAATTCTGCAGGTCGATACAATAGAAACTGAACGAAAAAGTATTCTTTACCGAAAAACTAAATTTAATATTAAAGGAGTAATAGCCTTTTAAAAAGTAGCATTTTTGCTGGTACAGAATGTAACTTCCATTTTTTTTTAAACGGTTTGGACTACAGTGTTACACTATCTGACATTTTTTATGTATTTTTACTGAAGGAATCTATATTTTTTACAAAAAATTAAAAAAAGATACACATAAAAAAGTTTGGGGCGAAAAACCTGTAAGGCCCCCCGTTTCGCACGCCCCTGGTTAAAATAAGTACTTAAAAATATCATACGAAGATGGGCGTTACTAAGAATAATTCATATGCAAAACCTCCTTGCTATATCTCAAAGGGTTCCTGAGTTATTAAATAAAAACGGAATTTTTTAGCCACATTCAAAGGGGCGTATCTCCCTTACGACGTATTTTTAGACATATGTTTATAGGAACTTTTTGTGATACTTTATGATGTAGAATCGCCCCTTAAAATTTTATAATTTTATTATTTTTTTAGGTATATCTTTTAAAGTAGATATATGTATAACTTTTTCAACAAGACAAATTTCGTCAAAATATTTTAGAAGCGTATTCTACACATATGTGTAAAAAAGCAAAAAAAAAATTAAATTTTTTCTCTAGAAGAAAATTCCATAATATATGGTTCCTTTCAATAAAAATATCGTTTTCAATGTTTTGCTGATATATTCGCTAACTCTATATGAGAGACATAAAAAAGTGCTTCAAAAAACAGAAAAATAATAATGAATACCTAGAGAATCTCTTTAGTCATTCTATATCGAGCACGCTTGTCAGAATTCTGGATATGTTCCCCCATTTTCTCGTTCCCGAAATGAATATTTCAGGCCCCGTAATCGCTTCTACACTTTGCATTTAAACTCGCGGGTTTATATTGGTATTGAAGGGTCTAAAGAGGGTAAATTGAGAATGCATTCCTTCGCATGCCGGTTACTTTATCTTAATACAAAATTGTTTTCATGTGATGACTTTTTAATAATATTTCAAAATATATATGTGGCAAGATGTTTAATATACTGTATTTATAATACATATTTTAATATTAAATACAAGCATTTGAGTCGAAAATGTACAAAAAATATTTAAAATGTTTTGTTCCCAAATAGGAAAAAAGTGGTTTTAAATGGTTATTTTTTTTATATAGGCTAATTTTGACCTTAAATGATTTATTAAACCTTTCTCTACCTAAAAAAACACTCCAACACTTGGTTTAAATGCTTTTTTGGAAATGAACACTAAACCACATACGGTGACACTAAAAATATTTTTAAACTTAGCATTTTTAACGCATTTAACAAAATATGTATTTTTTAGTAAATATAACCCGTTTTTGTTGAAATTTGCCATATTTATAAAAATCATCTTATTTTATCGATTGGATAGTAAATAACGTACAATAAATTTATTTTTATTATTTTTTTCGATAAATAAAAAAAGTATATATATATATATATATATATATATATATATATATATATATATATATATATATATATATATATTGTACCGTAATTAATACGTTCACTGCCAACGGCTAGTTTTGACAGCGGAGCAATGGGTATGGGCAAGGGAAAAATAGAAAGAATTGATTAATGTTGTTAGGGGCGCCAGTTACTTTAGCTTTTACTTCTTTAGGTAAGTAACAACCTAGTGTAAATACTTAAACTTTTCAGTTTGAGAAAATATAACCCTTAAATAAAATAAGATAATTCATTTGAGAAATTTATTATAAATAAACTTAATGAAAGCACATCAAGTAATGTATTAATATATCTAAAAAAATATGTGTAATTATATTAAGATATAATTAAAGAAATCTTAATAAAAATTACTAAATTCAGAAATCATTCGACTTAAATGTATAAAGAAAACATGAAGTTCAGCAAGCACCAAGAAATGTATGTAAACAGCAATCATTTCTTGCAGTGTATAAAAGTCATGCTTAAATTAGAAATCATTTAATCAAAAGTATGATATTTAATAATTAATAAATGAGATTAAATGTTTTAAAAAAATAAGTACCTAAAAATGAACAAAAGCCAGAAGGGCATATAGTATTAAACAATACTATATCAGATCTGATAAAGTTTACAGTTATAAGAATATTGAAATAAAAGAATTTTAAATATGAAATATTGCTTTCAAAAGTTTTCAGAATGAGTACTTAGCTGGTTTCTGCAAAATCCATGAGGTATGAATTCCATCGTCTCCATCTGTGCAAGTCTCCCCTATGCTGATGAATTCATTTCTCAAATGAAAGAAAAAAATATAGGCTGTCCCATCTACTTTGGAAAAATCATCTTCCAGGATAAAATGTATTATTGAAAATGTTGTCCGGGATAAAATATACTTTTGAAAATTATGTCCAATATAAAATTGTCTGCTAGACGGTCATATAGAATTTATCTATGCCGAAAATTACAGAACCATGTTCCAACAGAACATCACTCCATGCGGAGAACTTGTATATCAAATATACCAAAATAAACTTCAACTTAAATTAATGTAATTCCATATTAATGGTATAGAAATGGTGAGTAATTAATGGTAATTAATTAATGGTCTAGTAATGTAGTAATAATGGTGCTAAAACAATAATTATATCTCAGAAATATTCTAAGAAACAGAAAAACTTAACTTACGTGTCATACTAAGTCTTCGATGTCCATCGAAACGTTATAAATGCGTAATTGTAGAAAATAACAGTTACAATATCTTCCGCATTGTTTAAATATTCATTTTCACTAACTTTAAATAAAAATACATGAAGGATTACTTCGATGATTACAGAAAATAAACACTCGTCAAAATGACACCACCATTTTAACAGAGTTGCTTCAAGAAGAACGAAAATCGACCTTATTCACTAGTATGAACCCTTCAGGTAAATAAAATACTATTTCTGAACTATTAGCGACATCTATGCAAGTCATTATCAACTACAGTTTTACCGTATAGGATTCCTAATAAAGGTAACGGCAACGACACCAAAAATAATAACCAAAAAGAATATTTCCTAATAAATCCGTATTAGTGATATCTAACCTCAAAATATTACTCTAAGAAACAAATATAAACAATACTTATTGTTTATCAGCAAAACTAATAAAAATACGAACAGAATACTAAGTGTCCTGTGAACTAAGTATAAACAAAATACTGAATCTAAGTGAGCAGTTCCAGCAAACTATTTTCAACAAATTCTGGATTATCCCGAAGGAATAAGCATACGAAATTTTCCAGGAGAGACAAGCTACAGATGAAAGCCAGTGAAATCCAACCCTCAATAGACTCTGAAACATATAAAAACCAGGTAAGTCCATAGACAAATGTATTATAAAGAAATAAGTCATATGATTCTTTATTATTAAAAATCATATTCTAATTATGTTTTCTTTATGTTATTTTCAGGTAGAACTATGGAATAGAGACTTATATGGTTAGAATTCAGTTCCTGCTACAAAATAGTCCCAGATACAAAATAGTTCTGTACGTACGTAACTATTTATATACAAAATAAACATAAATTATAACGTAAGTAAACGAATAGTTTAATTAACCCTTGCTATATTACAAAGTGACGATTTATATCGTTACAATATATATATATATATATTAAAATATTCAAGAAAAAAATGTTTTTTAAGTTTTAGGCTCCCGCTTCCTCTGACGTCATTTATAAATATCAGGTCTCGAAAACAGCCAGAAGTATTTTTTTTGTAATTTGAAAAATGTCAAAAAAATATTTCTTTACATAAATAAAAATAATAACACTCTGTATAAATAGTAGTTTACTTTAATTAATGGCCGATTGCCTTTTTCAGTTAATTAATAATTGAAATTTGGCGAAGGCGTACTCCCTAGATATATTGGTTCGAAAGTCAATTAAAGCCGGTGGTTCCCTACTAGCCCACACAAGTCCTGGACTTAGGGGATGCTTAATTAAGTAGAATAGTACGAGGTTAAAAACAAACATAAACATAAAACATAAACATAAGTTTAATATATTTAATTAATTGTAATGCAAAAAAATAAATACAAGCTTTACTAAAGCTGCTATGGTAGACTTTTTCGTTTGGTATATCATTTTAAAGCCTTTAAAATTCTCTATATAACTATACATTTTTAAACTTTTTAAACATGTTATTTAAGGTTTTGATTTTTTAGTTTTTTGTGCTAAAAAAATAAATTTTTAAGTTTTTTTTTTTGTTAATTTTTATTTATGTCAACTAAAATTAGTTGAAAAGTATAATTTACTTTTTTTCATTATGAAATTATGCATTTTTAAAAATTGTTAGGTTTTTTTAGAGAAATTTTGACAAAAAAATACCCATTTTCAACCCTATTTAAAACCCAAAAAAAAATGTTATAAAAAATTAAAAATATACAGTTAAATGGAGAATTTTATAAGCTTTAAAATGATGTATCACACGACCCACCTTTCCATTTAAAAAAATGTCGCCCCATGCCCCCCTGCCCACATTTTAAGAGCTAAAAGTATCAAATATATGCTTAAAGATAGTTTAAGTTGTTTTATTTAAGAGTTCTAAATTTGAAGTCGATATCTAAACTCGTTCAAAAGTTAAGAGGGGGGATGACTTTTTATATATATATACAGGGTGTATTTGAAATAGGGTCCGAAATTTTAACAGGTGATTCTACATGATAAAATTTGACAAAAAGTTCCTATAAACATATGTCTAAAAATGCGTCATAAGGGAGCTACGCCCCTTTGAAATTGGCTAAAAAAATCGGTTTTTAGTTAATAACTCAGGAACCCTTTGAGATATATTAACGAGGTTTTGCACGTGAATTAATCCTAATAAGGCCCATCTTTGTATGTAATTTTCACGAACTTATTTAAACCAGGGGTGTGCGAAAAGGGGGGTCCTTATCAGTTTTTTGTCCCAAACTTTTTTCTGTGTAACTTTTTTGCAATTTTATTTTTGAAATATGATTCCTCAGGTCAAAATACATAAAAAAGGTACTCTTGTTGTAATACTGTAGGATTAACCGTTTTCGAGAAAAGTTAATTTGAAGGTGAAATTTCACTGTTCGAGGACGAAAAATTAAATACTAAAATGTCGAAAACCAAAATTTTAATGATGCAATACATCAAAAGCTAAGAAAAAAAGTTTCCATACATGTAGGTCGAAAAAACGCTTTTAAAGCTACCATAGCCCTTTAAAAATGGTGCATATTTAGGAGACCATAGCTCCATTAGGATTCATTTTTTGAAGTACCTGTATATGAGGTTTTTTTCTTAGTTTTTAATGTACATTCGCCCTGCATCATTAAAATTTTGGTTTTCAACATTTTAGTATTTAATTTTTCGTCCTCGAACCGTGGAATTTCACCTTCAAATGAATTTTTCTCGAAAACGATTAATCCTACAGTATTACAACAAGAGTACCTTTTTTATGTATTTTGACCTGGGGAATCATATTTCAAAAATAAAATTGCAAAAAAGTTACACAGAAAAAAGTTTGGGACAAAAAACTGATAAGCCCCCCCCCCCCCGTTTCGCACACCCCTGGTTTAAATAAGTACGTGAAAATTACATACAAAGATGGGCCTTATTAGGATTAATTCACGTGCAAAACCTCGTTAATATATCTCAAAGGGTTCCTGAGTTATTAAATAAAAACCGATTTTTTTAGCCACTTTCAAAGGGGCGTAGCTCCCTTATGACGCATTTTTAGACATATGTTTATAGGAACTTTTTGTCATATTTTATGATGTAGAATCATTAGTTAAAATTTCCGACCCTATTTCAAATACACCGTGTATATATATATATATATATATATATATATATATATATATATAAAAAATGTTTTTTAAGTTTTAGGCTCCCGCTTCCTCTGACGTCACTTATATATAAAAGTATTCGTATTTAGATACCTAATTGATTTATAAATATCAGGTCTCGAAAACAGCCAGAAGTATTTTTTTTGTAATTTGAAAAATGTAAAAAAAATATTTCTTTACATAAATAAAAATAATAACACTCTGTATAAATAGTAGTTTACTTTAATTAATGACAGTTTAATATATTTAATTAATTGTAATGCAAAAAAATAAATACAAGCTTTACTAAAGCTGCTATGGTAGACTTTTTCGTTTGGTATATCATTTTAAAGCCTTTAAAATTCTCTATATAACCATACATTTTTAAACTTTTTAAACATGTTATTTAAGGTTTTGATTTTTTAGTTTTTTGTGCTAAAAAAATAAAAAAGTTTTTTTTTTGTTAATTTTTATTTATGTCAACTAAAATTAGTTGAAAAGTATAATTTACTTTTTTTCATTATGAAATTATGCATTTTTAAAAATTGTTAGGTTTTTTTAGAGAAATTTTGACAAAAATACCCATTTTCAACCCTATTTAAAACCCAAAAAAAAAAATGTTATAAAAAATTAAAAATATACAGTTAAATGGAGAATTTTATAAGCTTTAAAATGATGTATCACACGACCCACCTTTCCATTTAAAAAAATGTCGCCCCATGCACCCCTGCCCACATTTTAAGAGCTAAAAGTATTAAATATATGCTTAAAGATAGTTTAAGTTGTTTTATTTAAGAGTTCTAAATTTGAAGTCGATATCTAAACTGGTTCAAAAGTTAAGAGGGGGGATGACTTTTTATATATATATATATATATAAAAGAAAATTATTATATAAATCTTTAAATGTGTCGGTGAAACATCTTAAAATAAAATTTATCATGTTTAGCACCGCAGGAATTTTTTTTAATGTTTTTGCATTTTCCAGATACCTTAGAATTGTATATGTAAATAATTTTATAAAATCCATTAATTAAAATAGTAATTTCTAATCAAGTTGAAAATGTCTAGATTTTACAGTTTTTTAGGATAAGAAATGTCTAAGATTTCGAAAAGCTAATTATTGTATAAAATTTCAAATGAGTAGGGGAAACCTGTTAAAATACAACTTATCATCTTTTACGCCGCAGGCAAACATTTTTAGATCTCTTCATGGTTTGAAATTCCTAGTTTTATGGATCATATTATTCTATAAAATGTATTATTAAAATTAGCGCCGCAGGCAATTTTTTATGATACGCTAACAAGCAAAATAGTTAAAATATTAAAAAAAAAATAAGTTTGGGCTTGAAGGGGTTGCAGAACGCCAGATTTTTGCACATTTTTGCCTTAACATTGATAAAGACTATCATTTCATGTAATTTCTATTTGATCATTTTAAACAGGGACGTGCGAAATGGGGGGGGGGAGCGATGTCACTTTTTTGCCCCAAACTTTTTTATCCGTAGATTTTTTGATATTTTCCCAATAAAATAGTAATCTTTAATTAAAAATACGTAATAAAGGTACTCTTTATGTAACACCGTAGAGCCAACCGTTTTCGAGAAAATTGCAATTAAAGAGGCAATTTCAAGTTCTAAGCATCAAAAATAAGAATTAAAAAAAGCACCAATAAAAATTTTAATACTGCAGAAAAATTCTACATAAAAAAACTACGAAAACAACTTCCCATATACAAATATCCACAAATTGCTTTTAAAGGAGCTTGTCCCTTAAAAAGTGGTACTCTTTAAGAGGCTGTATTACTCTTAATAGTATATTAAAGTACTAGTTTCATAACATAAGTTTTTAGCGCACGAGTACAAGTTTAGAAAACGAGCCGCTTGTGGTGAGTTTTCTAAAGTACTAGTGCGCTTAAAACGTGTTATGAAACGAGTGCTTTATACAATTTTTTCTATTTTGCTGTAAAATTTTAAAAAACTTACATTTAAATTGATTACTGATTTAGGGATTTTTGTTTCGAGTTGGCATTACAGTTTTCGCCATGTTTAAAATTCTAAGAACAAATATTATTTTGATATATTTTATAGTCATTTCTTCTCTTTTCCACTGCAAGTAACCAAGCCACAATTTTAACACGGTAAAACATAACCTAAACACAAAATTTTGTAGAAAATTAAACTTTAAACCGACGTTCACAATTGCAGGGCAAACGTCAAGAGATAGACTTTTGTCTGTTGCCAACCCAAAAGAAAAAAAGTAGAGACCTCTTATGGGCCTATAAGAACACGCAAAACGCGTGTGATTATGAGCTTATAAGAGTCGCAAAATAGAAAAAATTAATTTTAGAACCTGGATGTATAAGAGCTTTTTTTTACAGTTTTAAATGTAGGGGTGACTATAGTATTAAAATTTTTATTGGTGGATAAAAAAAGTTTGAGGCAAAAAAATGACATCGCCCCTCCATTTTGGACGTCCCTGGTTAAACTTACTAAATAAAAATTACATGAAATGATACCCTATATGCTTAGGCAAGTGCAAAACTACTTTTTAGACTTACCCTTAGGAGGGTCGTAGCTCCCGTAGGGCTCATATCCAGACCAACCTTTAATGGGACTTTTTTTCAAATTTTTTAACTAAATAACCCTGTATATATAATAGCTACATACAACATACATACAATTATAAATTTAATAGAAACGCTACATAAATTGATTCCCAAATAACACAATTCAGAATTTCCATCCATTTAATTCAGTTCGTGTATACATCTCTTCTTTTTGCGCTGTTTTCTCGAAAATTTCTATACACGCGTTTTATGCAAATAACACTTCGAAGCACAGTGGCAAAAACAACAAAAAAGGGGACCAAAATACCTGTAATTGTAATAAATAAAAAAATAGATTTGTATTTAAATTAAGTTTTTTTTTTATTTTTTAAACTAAGTTACTTAACATGGAAATCTCATTGAAATTTAGGTTTTTAACATTTTAGTATTTAATTTTACTTCCTCGAAACGTGAATTTTCACATTCTAATGCATTTTTCTAGAAAACGGTTAATCCCACTTTATTACAGCGAGAAGAATCATGTTCCAATAATAAAATTATAAAAAAGTTACACAGAAAGACGTTTAGAACAAAAAACTGTTAATGCCTTCCCGTTTCGAACACGCTTGGTTAAATTAAGTACATGAAAGAAAAAACTACGAAGATGGGCCTTATTATGATTAGGCCACATACAAAACCCTTAAAAGGTTTCTGAGTTATTAAAAAGAAACCGAATTTTTTAGCCACATTCAAAGGGGCTTAGCTCCCTTACGACGCATTTTTAGGCACATGTTTATAGGAACTTTTTGTCATATTATATGATGTAGTCTCTAAAATTATTGACACTATTTCAAATACACTATGTAGAAGACACTCAAAACTACGTTCACCTTTTCACATTAAACATTAAAATCCCAGAACTCCTAGTTGTTCACTACAGCGCACAGTGAAACATTTACTTATTTATTTATTTAGTACATACAGATTTACATCCAATACCAAGTACAAAAAAATTGTAAAGTATAATAAAAAAATAACCACAAATTAAATTATTTATGAAGCTGAAGTTTGCAACGTTTTTTTGCAACGAAAATTCAAATAGTATATTAAAGTACTAGTTTCATAAAATACGTTTTTAACGCACGAGTACAAGTTTAGTAAACAAGCCGCTTGCGGCTAATTTTCTTAAGTACTAGTGCGCTAAAAACGTGTTATAGAATAAGTGCTTTAATGTACTATTTGAATTTTCGTTGCAAAAAAACGTTGCAAACTTCAGCTTCATATTATTTTTCCCACTGTTTGGTGGGTGGGTCCTGAATAACAAATTACGAGTTAAATAAATCTACTGCAAAGGCAGTTACATTGCGAATATGTAAATGGTATACTGTTCTATAGAATGCTAATAGCATACCGCAGGACTGCATGTTGAGGAAATATTTTGATAGAATAACCAAATTAAATTAGTTTACTAATGGATGAATATATTATTCAGTGAAAAATATATACCTACAAAATTGTATTTACTTTCATTTACGGAAGTTGAAATTTGAATGCTTGGTTTCTGGGTAACTATACCAGTTTAATTGAAATCAAAAACCAACTTATGCGATATTCGAAATATAACTAGTGTACTGTAGTGTAATTATTGGCATAATAGTAATGTTATTGGCCGAAATTTAGTTTGTGGTTGAAAATTACTTAACAGCATTAGTTATATACGTTATGGATTCTATCCATTAGATAGACTTTAACTATTTCATCTATTCCTTTTGTACAACTAAACTACCATACTCAGTACCAGGGTTGTTTGATTTTGTCCGGGTGAACAAAACTGGACGGAAGTAATCAAATTTTGGCGGACTGGACAAAATCAAAAAAACTGATTTTGTCCACAAATTCTGGAAAAAATTGAAAAAAATTGGATAAAATCAAAATAAAATTATATATTAAATTTTATATAAATAATAAATTCGTATTTATACATAGAAACATTAAAAAAAAATTGGACAAAATCAAAATAAAATTAAATATTAAATTTTAAAACACGTAACTTTTTTTATTAAATGCGTATTTAGACATAGAAAAATAAAAAATAATAGTCAATCAGGCCTATTCACATGTACCATTGATATTGAGATTTGTGGCAATATTTATGGGAGGCATAGCGTAGTGGCTAGCGCGTATGTATAGCAAGTCTACTATCGTGAGTTCGATTCTCACTGGCGCCGATTTGCCTTTTTCAGTTAATTAATAATTGAAATTTGGCGAAGGCGATAAGTGAAACGGACAATCCCTAGAAACTGGTTCGAAAGTCAGTATAAGCCGGTGGTTCCCTCTACTACTAGCCCACACAAGTCCTGGACTTAGGGGATGCTTAATTAAGTAGAATAGTACGAGGTTAAACAAATAAACAAATAAACAAATTGAAAATTGCAAGGTCATTTAAGTCAACTGTATTAAAACTTCATGGGATTGTAATTTTTGTCAATATTGAATAGATTTCAATGGTACATGTGAATAGGCCTGAATATCTGGGATAAAATCAAAATTAAATGTAAATTTTAAAATACGTAATTACTTTTATTAAATACGTATTTATACATAAAAACATTAAAAACAAAATACTTTAATTAAAACAAAACAACGAAAAATACCAAAAATATGTGACAAAATTTAGGTTAGTTAACCTAATAATCTAAAAGTTCTGTTTGAAATACTTATATATTGAAAATAATCATTTATCAATTTTAAAAATTTCTTTTTTTCTGAAATTTGTTGCCTTTCCATAACTTATAATTTATAAGATATAGCACGAATAAAAACAAAAAACTCAAAGTAACAAACTTTTTGTTTTCTAAATCCAACACAGGCTTAAATTTAAGCTGCTGAACTTATCGGCACTATATTTAATTAATTTATTTGGTCTGGTTTCCAAAGTAAATCAAATTAAAAGGCCAAGAATAATAATTTTTAATATTTTCAGACCCATTTTTCTTAAAAACCTGAGTATAAGGCAAATTCTGAAGCCAGATTAGGATTCAGCGCTTCAAAGTGTATAAGAATAGTATAGGATGGGATCAGGGTCGGCCTTTGCATTTTGGTGCCCTGAAGCAAGCCTTGAACTTGGAATCCCTAGGAAATA
Source organism: Brachypterus glaber (assembly GCA_958510825.1). Classification (NCBI taxonomy): domain Eukaryota; kingdom Metazoa; phylum Arthropoda; class Insecta; order Coleoptera; family Kateretidae; genus Brachypterus; species Brachypterus glaber. The sequence continues at coordinate 24,022,054 of OY294047.1, read as the reverse complement.
ACACGTTAAAAAAGAAGCTTTGTCCCTGACGGTTTCAACCAAAACCTGGCGCCCCTACTAAAAAAAGAATGGAGCCCAGAAAAATACCCTCAAGAAAAAAAGCTTTGTCCCTGACGGTTTCTACCAAACTTGGCGCCCATACAAAAAAAAAACAAATGGGCGCCCAAAAAAAAAAAATACCTTCACGAGAAAAAGCTGACGGTTTCTACCAAAACTTGGCACCATAGCAAACAAAAACACCCTCGAAAGAAAAAAGCTCAGGCCCTCGGCGTCCCTATAGGCTCGCGCCCTGAAGCAGGGGGTTCACTTGATTCATACAAAGGCCGGCTCTGGATGGGATATACCAGACCTAGAGGTGTGCGCCGCGAAAATTTCGCGACGGCTGTTTTTTTGTAAATTTTAGCCGGGAGCGGCGTCGCGCCACCCACGAAAATTTACGACAGCGCGCAGTCGTCGCCGCCTCGGCGCTGCTCTGCTAAAATTATTTTTTTAAGAACATTTTTAGGATAAATGTTAAAATTTTGTCCAAATTTGTTCAATTTTGTCGGGTTTGGTCCACCGGCTGAACAATTTCAAAAAATTTGTACTTTTTCACAACCCTGCTCAGTACCGGGGGCACGATATGTATATCTGCTGGGACAGTCAAGCCGCTCTAAAGGCATTGTGTAATCCCAGTACTAGGTCACCCTTAGTCAGAGTGTGCAGAAGCCTTAGAAGAGTTAGCAAGGACCAAGAAGGTTCAACAGGTATGCCCGGTCATAGTGGAATTACCGGAAACGAAAAGGCAGGTGAACTTGCAAGACTCGTAACAGCACGATTCGCCTGGGCATTTTAAATAAAAATTTCGTGAACCCCTACATTTTTTGGACTAAAACATACCTGATGGCATAAGAAATCAATTTGAAAGAAAATCGAAAAAGATACGCTTTTTTAGACATATAAAAATACTTTTTTTTTGAGTAAGGGAACGTTCAAGTATTATGTAACGCAAATTTTGATCATTTTGGACCCCCCACCCCCCCTGTAACACTATTTTCCTATACCATTAACATGGGCGTAACACTCCAAAATGAGCCAAATCGATTAATGTTTAGAGGTAGCTCAAAGCACTCAAACTTTGAAAAAAATCGGTACCTGTTTTTCGGATAAAAAGTGAGGAAATTTTGGAGGGTTTCTTTGGTAATATTTAAAAACAATACTAATTGTGAGAAACTAAAAAAATTATATACCCCCTTCACTTAAGTTAGAACATAAAAAAAGCCAATTATTTCGCGAATAATCCATTTTTGCAAGTTTTAAAAGGTGCATAAAAAATAGTTTTAAAAAAAAAATCTGTAAATTTATAAATTAGTATAGAAGCATATATACATGTCCAAAATGATCAAAATTTGCTTTGCGTAATACTTGAAAGTTTATCTTTTACGATTTTCTTTTAAATGAGAATTGATTTCTACTGTCATCAGATATGTTTTAGTCCAAAACATGTAGGGGTCCACGACATTTTCATTTAAAATCGCCCAGGTGAACCGTGTCAGGGATGCGCTAACTTTTTATACAAGTGGAATAATTATTTTTTTTCGTTTTGACTACACGGTAAAAATAAATTACATAGTTCGTAAATGGTAATATGTTGCCACAGACCGGTACGTTACATAGTCCCTAAGGGTAATATTACTTTCTTTTTCCTACGACCTAGTTAGTATTTAGTGCCTATTTCCCACCCGTTGCCTATGACAACGGTTGGGAAGTGACTATCAGCTGATTTTACATATCTGCTGTCAGAAAATTAGTAAACGTCAAACACATAACCGCAAATTGACAAACTAATTTTAAGATAATTTTTGCGTTTTTTGGATGTTTATGTGTTAGGTCGTAGGCAAAATATTATACGCACCTCGACGCAAACCGTTTCAGTGCACATCGAGTGCACTAGGTTGGCGTACTCGATGCGTAATAAACTATTACATTATTTTATACACAATATAATCTTTATACACATGTTTACACAAATTCATGAATTCTGCAGGTAAAGTTAGTAAATTTACTTAGCGTACTATACAAATTCATGTAGTTTTACATTATTTTACATTCAGTTTTTACAGTGTACAATTTTAATTTTTAATTTTTAATTAAAATTGGAATTATTCGACTTGTATAAAAAGTTAGCGAATGGATATTTTTCATTTTTCTTGCACTTGCACTGGGTGTACATGGGTACCAAATTCAAGAATCGCTTAAAACTTCCTAATTTAAAGAATTATACAAGAGAAAATTATTTTTTGTAGCATTAGAGTTTATTAAAGATGTTGTAATGTAACCACCAAGCTCCCTAAAATGCAAACCCGAGGCACGAAATCTCTACAACAACACAAGGACCCTATGTGGCGGAGTATACACCGAACCCTTTTAGCTAGGTGGCAACTAAAACAGGTTCTAGGCCGATTCTAGGCTGTATGAAGTGACGCTACTAAGTAAGGAATGGGGAAGGAAATGACTTTAATAACTTTTATAACCACAATATATAATATATAATTATGTAATTTACAAAAAAGCGAAATAAACAGTAAACTAACAGTCGAGCTCAATATCAAACAAAGCTGATTGCAAGTATTGGTTATAAAAATGAAAATGGCGAATTCGGTGCTAAAACGCATACAGAGGAAAGAACTCATCAATAATCAAATTGAGTGGTTTAAGTCATGAGAGTTTCTCACATGCCCCACATTTAAAACAAAGAAAATTAGTAAATAAATAAAGGATAGGCAACGGCCCCGTTTAGCTTGTCACAGCCTAAAGTTAAACACTTTGTACAGGGTAATTTGTTGGTTGGCTTTACAAGATATTAAGAGTGAGAGATATACGCGATAAAGTAGTAGTAGGTAGTAGTATGCGATAAAGTATATAAATCAATAAATAAAAAAGTTCAATAAACAAATAGAGAATAATATACAGTACACAATAAGAATAATATATCTCCCGATCAAATCGACCATGGAAGCCGGAGGCTTTTAAAAAATACATTTTTTTAAAGATCTTTTTTAAAAAACAAAAAGTTATTAAAAAAAATAAAAAAAAAGTTTTCAAAAAAACTTTTTTTTCAATATTTTATTTTTTTTAATAAATTTTCTTTTTGCAAAAGACGTACAAAAAATTTCAAAATTTTTCATTTTTTTTTTGTAGAATTGACTTATAAAAGTAATTTTCCTGAAAAAATTACGTTAATCGGAATTTTATTTCAGCTTTTTTCGATTTTTTTAAAAGTTTAACCCCCATAACTTTTTTGTTTTTGGGGGATTGCTTTTAAAAACAATAGGGATCTTCTCCTCATAGAACTTGATTTTTCCTGAAAATTTCAAGTCGATCGGATTATTCGTTTTTGAGTTATCGTGCTCCCAAAAATCGTGACATCGGACGGACAGACGGACATTTGAAAAAAAAAGTTGGGTATTTTTTCATGAAACAAATTTATATCCAAGAATTTTTTTGTCTAGGACGATTTTTGATTTTTTTTTTTTTGAAAATTCGAACTACCGTATACTATTATTCTAGCACTGGCGCTGTGACTAATATAATAATTAGACAGACAAACAACAACAATGTTTAAACGTTAGAAATAAAAGAAATATACAGATAAATTTAGATAAAGATAACCGATAACTAGAAGCCGGTGTAAGCCGGGTGACGCCCGACGTACTCATCTAGCGTCGGCCTCCTTTATACTAACCCTTAAGGCCAAATAGAAAGTTAGTACACTAAACAAGGTTCCGTTTTCGCACAAGTACACCCCTCAAACCTCAAAAAGTCTGATACCACCATGGTGAAAATTCTACTTATTTATTTAAACAGTTTTTCTATTTTGCGACTCTTATAAGCTTATAATCACACCCATTTTGCGTGTTCTTATAGGCCCATAAGAGGTCTGTACTTTTCGTTATTTTGGGTTGGCAACAGACCTGGCCTATCGCTTGCACAGAACTGAATGTTCAGTTCTGTGATCGCTTGACGTTTTCCGTGCAAATGTCAATGTCGCTTTAAAGTTGAATTTTCTACAAAATTTTGTGTTTGGGTTATTTTTATTATGTTAAAATTGTGGCTTGGTTAATTGAAGTAAAAAAGAGAAGAGATGACTATAAAATATATCAAAATATCATTTGTTCTTAAAATTTTACACATGGTGTAAACTGTAATGCCAATTCAAAACAAAAATCCCTAAATCAGTTATCAATTTAAATGTATTTTTTTTTTTTAATTTTAGAGCAAAATAGAAAAAATTGTATAAAGCACTCGTTTCATAACACGTTAGTACTTTAGAAAACTCGCCGCAAGCGGCTCGTTTTCTAAACTTGTACTCGTGCGCTAAAAACGTATGTTATGAAACTAGTACTTTAATATACTATTGTGAAACCAGCCTATAGAATTTACATGAATAAATTACTTGTTAACTATAGTAAAGTTAATTCAATTTAACATCTATTTACTTTGGTTTTCTAGTAGTATGTTTTGTTACATAATGGTTAAAATAATGAAGTTGCAACATTTAACATAAAATTTAAATAAACTGTACACAAATCTATAATAAAAGACAGTGTTCTATATAAATATTTTATAAGACTTGTTTTGGTATGTTATAGACAAACGAAGTTATCATGTTTAGGTTTAAGATACAGAATAAAATAACACAGACCTTTTTACATGGAGCTCCCCATGGATGGAAACTAATCACATGTTAAATCTTTACCGCCATTTTGAACGAAAGAAATCAGTTAAAAAACGATATCACATCTCATACGTCACCCATTTGTCACGATATAAATATATAACATTAGACCATCAAAGAACATATATTTATATAAAATTAACAATAAGATACCAGATACAATTTCACTGGAAAAATCACTCACGCACCGAACTACTGTGTTAATTTACTGCGGCGTCGCTACCAAAAACCACACTAACTCCTCTTCCCGTAGGGTAGGGGATAACGGCTTTTTGAGTATTTCGCTCTGCGGAACCGTCGCTTTGATAATGTTTTTCGTTAAACCAAAAACTGTTGCAATTTTTAGGTCGCTGGTTTTGGAAAACAATTCTGAATTTAGGGTAAGACCCTTTCAATGTCATAAATAAATAAATAAATAAATAAATAAATAAATGGCGCACCTAGTTAAAAAAAAAATAAAACAAAATAATATTAAAATTTGGCATTTAAAATGTCACTTATCAGTGTTTTCAGAAAAGTGATGTCGCACTTAAAATGTGAAATTTGTCAGCACTTCCGGTAAAACCGGAAGTAGCAAAGTTTTGTTTTATATGTCAAAAGTTGAGGTTCCTTAAGTACATTACAGGTACCAAATTTCAAAATATTATCTTTACAAATACAGAAGTTAAGGGGTTGTACATTGGATCTGTGACACCCGGTATACTTCGTTCTATACAATAAAGTGTTTAAATCGAATCATGGCCCCCTCGACTCACAACAGGGGGGTCGGGCCTCCCTTATATTTTGTCTATACTTTTAAATTACGATTTTCTTATAATTTTTTACTTTTACTTCAAAATATTTGGTCCCTACCCACCTGGGATTTTGAGACGTCGGCGCCTATGAATGGAATTATAGCTTTTTTGATATAATATTACACTTCAAACCGACATACATTTACATAATTGTCAATCGACGGTTTAATTAACGCACTATGGGGTATTTGACCCAAAAAGTTGAACTTAATTATTTGTGGTATTTTTGTTTTAAAAACCCTGAGAATAATCATAAAAATGTTTAAAAAAGTCTATCCCCACCACTAGGGGCAGGAGACATCCGTTTTTAATTTTTTCTAAATCGGGTTAGCACGATAAGCGCCATGAGCATCATATATGCTGCCCAGTTAATTTGCCAAAATTGCTCTGAGCATCATATATGATGCTCAGACAAAATAGTTTAAATATTAGCATAATAAATCTAAATACATAGATACCGGTAAAATAACCATTTATTTAGCATTATAAGACTACACCTCCGGGAGCTCCCGGAACACGGTGCGGCGGTTCGACGGTTTAAATCAACTTCAAATTAACCCATTTCTGTTTCTATACGTCGATTCTATGAGACGTTAGGATGAGTTTAACCAAAAATTTAAAAAATCTATCCAGCACTTTTTTTTTTATTAAGAAAAAAACCCCGTATGCTGGACCCTTACCTTGTATTTGACTATTCACTAAATATTTACCCAAATAATTTTTTTTTGTTTTATATTCTTTAATATAAGTTAACTGCAAAATAATCTTCATAAAAAAAAATAAAATAAATAATAAAAAACCCCTATATCGGGTGACACAATAAGTATTGCCTACGAATTATCTCCGTCACTATAAAAGATAACTCTTTGAAATTTACAGAGCTTGTATGAACGGTAAATACCCCCATTTTGGCATGGTCGTTATAAAAAATATTACTTCTGGTCTAAGCGGAAGTGATACCAACTTTTGGTTTTTTAATGGAACCCTATATATTTGCTTACATCTTTAAATTTGTCTTTAAATTCTCTTTTAATTGATATATCACTAGTCGATATTTGCATTAAAGATGGCGCCACAGGAGCTATTTTTCATAAAAACAACATGGCGGTCCTATGAAATCCATTATGGAATATTTCTGAAACTTGACATTTCAAATCTTTTAGTAGTAGGTTAATAATTGATTGTTCTTTTGATTTTATGAAAATGGCGTTATTTTAAAGTTGTTTTTTTTTTAATCATCAACTTAAACACCCATTTTTGATTTCGGTAATTTAAAAACTCAGGTATGTTGGTAAACTGGAAAAATTAACTACTACTAACTATCGCGCAGTAATAATTATGTATACAAAGGTTTTTTTATTAGCAATTCAATAAAATGATTGTACTCGTCTTCATGTGTATGAATAAAAAAAAGTTTTAGTATATTTTACCTCAAAATTAAAAAAAAAAGAAACTACTTATATCTAAACTAAAGTTAATGCATGCTTCTTTCAAACTCATAAGAGTTTTAAGTTGTTATCAGGTAACATGGCATAACATGACATTGTCAAGTTGGCATTTTTTTTAAACCTGTAAGTTTTGTAATGCTAAAGAAGTGATTTTTTTGTCGTTAAGTATTTTCGCTATATTATGTTAGCATCTAAACAATTTTGTTTCAGCATTCTTTACAAAGGGTGCTCAAAGCAATTTTAGCAAATAAATATGCGTTTAACGTGTTAATACGCATAAACTTGCCTTGGTTGCTCTGAGCATCATATAGGATGCTCACCCATTTTAATCTTTAAAAATAGTTTTTTTTAATAAAATTATTTTAGTACAAATCTGTGGCCTATTTCCATTAAATTACATAAAAAATCAGGTGACCCACTGGAGTCTTATTCATTTCTGGCATGGGCGCTTAACATGTTAGGGAGGTTTTTGGACTCCCTAAAATTAAATTTATTATTTAAAAAAGTTCTAGCCATGCCCACAAGGCGGTTGGACTATCTAATTTGTTTTTTGTTTTTATCTTTGTAAAAATGGGGTTCCAAGGATTTTCGCTAAAAGTAAATCTGTAGTATTCCGCGAGTACATTTTATATTTGTAAACTAGAATAACTATTCTTTCATATTACACTGAAATAATTACCGTGATGCAACCTGGAGTTTAAGAAAAACCTTTGATTAATCGTTAAAATAAAAAAATAAGGAGTCCATTCTAAACATGCTACTTGGTACAACAACTGAAAAAATAGTAATAAACAATAGTACATATCTTGTTTAACACAATAAATAACGAAAATCACCACAAATCATGACACAAGTTATTTTCTTTTATCTTAACAAACAGCAAAATAAATCTCTAAACGCACGGCTTCCAAGACATATAGACCGACATATAGACCGTGCGAAAAAAATCAAAATAGCGCCCAACTATTCCCCATTAATTATATAATCCTTTTCTAGAAAATCCTAATTTCAAAAATCGAATTTAGTTCATGTTTATGGGTGAAATACCCCATAGTGCGATGTTAGCACTCATCGAATTGCAATTATCTTGTCGACCAAATCCCAAACGTAATTTTAGAATGTTTCGTAATTTAATCTAGTTGTTTTAGATTTGGATTAAACTAATATAATCGAGAGACCTGTGTTTGAGAAGATCTTTTGGTTTTACATGGTTGATATGTTCCTGACACTACGTCAGGATATAAGATCGACCACTTCCAAATAAATTAATTTTTTATGTGTTATGTTATTCACGAAAGTGGCCTATTAAAAGTTTATGGAGAACCAATCATTTTTAAAATCTGATATTTTGCATTTTGGGCTTTTTGAATATGGCTAATCAATTAAAAATATTTTCATGCTTGTGTCACTTCCGGTTGTACCGGAAGTGGCACTAAACTTTCATTTTTTAAATACACCCCATATATTTTTTAATTTTTAAAATTTGCAATAAATTTAGTTTAATATGCAACACTTTCTCTCTATATCCGGTAGTTTTTAAGATTCAAGTTTTTAGCAAAAAAAATAGCAAATTCAAGCACCCCTAAAAAGATTAATTTCTCCTTGATTTTTTAAATTGGAGAAAATTTTTTTTGTTGTTTACTTAATAATACCCAACCGAATTATCCTAAGCCGAAACGTGCAAAATTTATACAGGATGTCTCAGAAAGCAGGTCAAATCTAACAAATTTAAAATAGCCATAACTCAGCCAGCAGAAAATTTAATACAGAATATCCTGATTTACCAAGACTCTTATGTAAAAAATTTAGAAGAGTTTACAAAAACCTTTCGCAAGTTAGAAAATAAAACGCAGTGAAATCTCTAACAAAATCAATTAAAAACAACGAAGATAATGAAGTCAATGTTTTGGGTTACTTTTATGCTCATCCATATACCTAAATTCCTGCAGCTAGTCACGACTTGGGAATTTCCTATTCAAGCATCCAAAGAATATTAAAAAAAAAACACAATATTCACGATTACAAAAACCAAAAAGTACAGGCCTTAAAACCTGATGATTTTCAAAAATATTTTAGCTAATGTCAAAAGGTACTTTACTTTTAAGGTTAATATTAATGGTCCTTTAGGTAAAATTTACTTTAAGGACCATTAATATTATTTGTATTTAGGTATTTAATACCTACAAATAGATTCATTTTACTGGCCTACTTGATTAACAAATATAACAAATTTTAACAGAAATACGGCTTTTTCACAATAATTTGCAAGTAGCTCGAAAACGGTTAATGTTAGGTATAGGGTATCCTATATTCATTAAAGCAAATTTAATTCTTTCTTTAACTAAATAAAAATATATATACGGTGCCATTAAAAAAAAGAGTTACGGCTATTTTAAATTTGTTAGATTTGACCTGCTTTCTGAGACACCCTGTATAAATGTTGGGTTCTGTTTTGGCTTAGGATAATTTGGTTAGGTATCATTAATTAAACCACAAAATAAACATAAATATTAAACAATCAAAGTTGAGTGCCACTTCCGGTACAACCGGAAATGGCACAAGCATGCAAATATTTTTAATCGAAATTCAAAAGCCCCAAAGGGCAAAATTTCAGATTTTTAAAATTATTGGTTCTCCATAAACTTTTAATAGGCCACTTCCGTGAATAACCCTGTATATATGTGTACTTCAAAACCATTTTTTTAAATTTTTATATTGCTTTGTTTTGGGGTGACCACTCTCCTAAATTTGAATTTTTCTGATTTTTGCATGTTGGGAAACTTGATAGTTGGTTGTTAAAAGAGATAGTAATATGAAACAAAGCCAGTTTCTTAAGCAACTATTGGGCTACTTTTTTTGTCTAATACACTTTTTTACCAAAAAAATTAAAATATGCTAAAATGGCATCCAAAGTTTGACATAAAATTCAAAAAAGTTTGAAATAAAATTCAACAAAATCGCGACTTTTTCAATATTTTTTTATAGGGCTGACTTAGGGCTTCAATTTTTTTATAGAAAGGGCTATATAGGTACTATATGCTGTAAAAGTTTTAAACCAAATATTTATTTATACATTTTTTACAGTACTTTAAAAATATAAATTTTTCGATAATGACCTCTATTTCTCATTCATAGTATATTTTAAAAATCTAAAATTTTCACACATAAAAGCTCTATATGTGAACATTCCAGAAAAAAAATCAAGAATGTGTTTTGACTTAAATTAAAATTATATCAAAAAACATATCACCGAAATTTATTCATTTTATTTTTGAATATATACTTTTTTAAGAATATTATCGTCTTATGAGTTATAAAAAACCAAAAAAAAAAAAATTAATAAAAACCAACATAAAAGAGAAAAAAATGTATTAAACAACTTAATTTTAGGATATTTTTACGTAATATTAATTATACACAAGAAATATACCCAAATAAAAAAATACATTATTTGAATTTTAACCCATTTGTTGTAATTATATTTTCACTTTGAGGCAAAAAACATTTCTGATTTTTTTTTATGAAATGCTAACATATAGAGCTCCTACTTGTAAAAATTCACTACATAATATACTATTTATTACGCACGAGGAGGAAAACTTCATACCAGACATACTGTCTTAGACAGTTTCTGTCTTAAAATAAGGATGGTCCTTATATTAAACCTAAGGCCTAGGGTTAGTATTTTTGCACCTTCAAAGAAGATTTACTTTTTACAGTGATATAGTTTTAAATTAATTGAATTTTATTGGTTATAATTTTGATGTTTTTTATATATTTTTTGTCTATCACGGACAGTATTTATACTTAGTGTTTTTTTTTTGCTTTAAATACACTTATACACTTCATGGGGGTAAGAAGAGTGCTTGGACTATAAGATATATTTGGAGCAAAAAGCTTCTAAGGAGTGCACTATGGGCCAGAATTTTTCTTGCGCGGCCAAAATTAACGAAAATCGACCTTTGACTTTCCGAAAAAGAATAAAAGCATTTGATTTAGGGATAGTTGAGGCATATATTACCAAATTTATTTGCCGATAAAACAAAAACTTTTTTGTGGGCAGCCGTTCAAACTTAAAAAATGTGATAATTTTTTGTAAGATTCTTAAGTTCAAATATTAAATATATTTGTAAATCAAATAAAATGTTTGCTGTTTTTTTGAAATGTGTTGATTAATAAATGTTAAAGCAACATAACTATGTTTTTATTTATTCTAAATATTAAGGATTTGTCCGTGTACCATAATATTTTATCAGAAAAATTAAATTTATAGGAAACTGCATACTTTCATTAACAGTCAACATGGCTCAACGCAATTTTAAACTTATATACATCAATTTGTAGCTTATTCTATGGCAATCATGTTAGGTATGAGCATTTTTGCGCAAATTAATATTTTTAGGAGAACTCGAATTTTTTCTACCTTAGCGCATATTTCTTATTTCATATAATATACATATGGTCTGTCACATATACATTATTATGCACGATAACTGAAGAGCGCTTCAAGCTAGAGGCTTGAAATTTGGTATACAGGTATGTTACTAAAAGTTATCCCTCCGGATTCTTTTTTGTGGACATTGCGGTGCGGAAAGGGGGACAAACGGGGGCAAATGGGGAAAAATATTTTTTACAAACATTTTAAAATTGCTATACCTATAGCAGTTTTTAAGGTTGCTGAAATCGAATCTGTTAATAAACATTTTCTAAATCCACCCCCGCGAGGGTGAGGGGGTAAATATTTTTAAATAGTTTAAATAGTTTCGTAAAAATTTGCATTTGGTGGCTTTTGAGGTTGCTAAAACTGAATCTTGAAATATTTTTTTTCTAATCCACCCCCTTAGGGGTGACTGGTGATTATTTTTAAATATTTTCGTAAAAATTGGTATAGGGGTTTTGGAGGTAGCTTAAACTGAATTTGATAATGAAAAAATTTCTTTTTGATACAGATATTTTCAAATTCCGAGGTGTCTGGAAAATACGAATTCTTGAAAGTTCCAAAAATTTTGCCTAATCCCAGATTAGGAGGAAAAGTTGGTTTTAAATTTTTAGATTAACCCAAAATAAGCTGTGTTCACGGGTTCTAGGATTAATAGACTACCAACCAAAAAGGCCATTTTAAATCTAAAATTTTTAATATTACGTTTGCTTTCAGCGTCCTCAAGAACCCCTATATAGGGTGTATTTGAAATAGCGTAGGAAATTTTAACAGGTGATTCTACATGATAAAATATGAGAAAAAGTTCCTATAAACATATGTCTAAAAATGCGTCATAAGGGAGCTACGCCCCTTTGAAATGGGCTAAAAAAATCGGTTTTTATTTAATAACTCAAGAACCCTTTGAGATATGTTAACGAGGTTTTGCACGTGAATTAATCCTAATAAGGCCCATCTTTGTATGTTATGTTCACGTACTTATTTAAACCAGGGGTGTGCGAAACGGGGGGCCTTATTAGTTTTTTGTCCCAAACTTTTTTCTGTGTAACTTTTTTGCAATTTTATTTTTGAAATATGTTTCCTCAGGTCAAAATACATAAAAAAGGTACTCTTGTTGTAATACTGTAGGATTAACCGTTTTCGAGAAAAGTTCATTTGAAGGTGAAATTTCACGGTTCGAGGACGAAAAATTAAATACTAAAATGTCGAAAACCAAAATTTTAATGATGCAATGTTATTCTACATCAAAAACTAAGAAAAAAATTTCCCATACATGTAGGTCGAAAAAACGTCTTTAAAGCTACCATGGCCCTTTAAAAATGGTGCATATTTAGGAGACCATAGCTCCATTAGGATTGATTTTTGGAAGTACCTGTATATGAGATTTTTTTCTTAGTTTTTAATGTACATTCGCCCTGCATCATTAAAATTTTGGTTTTCAACATTTTAGTATTTAATTTTTCGTCCTCGAACCGTGGAATTTCACCTTCAAATGAATTTTTCTCGAAAACGATTAATCCTACAGTATTACAACAAGAGTACCTTTTTTTATGTATTTTGACATGAGGAATCATATTTCAAAAATAAAATTGCAAAAAAGTTACACAGAAAAAAGTTTGGGACAAAAAACTGATAAGCCCCCCCCCCCGTTTTGCACACCCCTGGTTGAAATAAGTACATGAAAATAACACATAAAAACGGGCCTTGGTAGGATTAGTTGACGTGCAAAACCTCGTTGATATATTTCAAAGGGTTCTTGAGTTATTAAATAAAAACCGATTTTTTTAGCCACTTTTAAAGGGGCGTAGCTCCCTTATGACGCATTTTTAGACATATGTTTATAGGAACTTTTTATCATATTTTATGATGTAGAATCATCTGTTAAACGACGCTATTTCAAATACACCGTGTATACCAATTTTTATCAAAATCCGTTAAAAATCAAAAATTTCTTCCGCCATATTGGTTCCGCCATTTTTAATTTTTAATGCTGAATTCGAATTCAGAGACCTCGAAAACCCCTACATACCAATTTACAGAATTTTGGCCGCGGAAAAAAAATTCTGGCCCATAGTGGAGTGAGTTTAAGGCCTTATAAGTCGGTGGCTAAAACTACTGTATTAAAATGCACTGATAATTTGTTACCGTAGTAAATACTAAACGTTTTTTGCTAATATGGAAACCAACGAAAGTTTAGTAAACATTCACTGGTTGTTACAGTAATACTTAACGTTGTTATGGTTCTGGTAACTGTAACACGCAGTGAATATTTACTAAACTTTCGAGGGGTTCCATATATGCAAAAACGTTAAGTATTTACTACAGTAACGATTTTTCAGTGTCTCCTGAGGAGACTCTGCTCTAAGGACGATTTTAATAGATTAACAAAATTATCAATTTGTTTTAATACAAGCTATACTAAACTATTACTGAAATGATTATATTTATATCTGTCAACTGTCATTTTTAAAAAAAGTTCAAATATTTTTACATAATTTTTATTTATACATTTATATTTTAATTCTTTCTTGAAAATGGCTGTACAATGTAAGCCGAAACGTTGAAAGAAAAGGGTTCTAAAAAGCAAGCAAATAGTTATTTATGGTACTAGTGGGTAAAGTAAGATATGCAGTAGTGGTAGTAGTAATGGTGGGGAGGTCAATCCTGACAACTAGACCATATTGGTCCTTTTTGCCTACCCCTGTGTTACTTGTTTTTCTACTCTAACAAGAATTTTTGTAGTTGTACCCCGGGACCTACAGTTTAGCGAGGAATCCGAACCTCGTTTTGTCGGCTTTTTTGGCTAAGTGAGCGGCTTTGATCCTTAAGTTTATTGGCTGCCAGTGCACTTGGACTGGCGCCAAACTGCTTAAGGATCATTTTCGCTTGCAGCCTTAGTACAGATTCTGGATGCTTGAGTCCCTAAAGTGAGCTCGGCCAACAGACCTGACAGCTACCTTGCTGCTCCCTTTCGGTGCGCCCGGATAGTATCACAGGTCCGAGTGCTAGTGCGGCATTATCCACTGCAAAACTTTTTCTGTACTGTGTGCTTAGATCTTAGGCAGCACAAGCCAACGTGGTGGGGAAACGACGGTATTTTATTTCTGTGAAAAAGTTTTTCCACAACCGAGGATTGACCCGGCCTCTCGAATACTAGATCAAGGTGTTCACGAATGAGCCACCGCCGCCCCAAAAGTAAGATATTGTCCACGAGAGAATGTTTGACCCACTTGGGAATATTCTTGAGTGGACAATATCTAATTACCCACGTGTGCCATACAAAATTTTATCCAATACATTTGTAATCATAAGAAAATGCGATCTTTAATAATGCTTTTTATGTACACACAATGTTTTGTTTCATTATGGCCGCTGAAACAGTAGGCGGCTACGGTACAAAAAAACAATTACAAGTTTGACAGTTTAAAATCAAGATTTATTTTACCGCGTGGTGTCGTTTTCAAATTAAAATTGGACTTTAAAAATGAAAATAGTGTTTTTGTCCCTGAAGAATCAAAAGTGGCTACTTTAAATACTATATCACCCAAATCAAAAGAAAAATACGAGCGAGTATAAAGTTTTTGATAAAAAATTATAATTTAAGTAGTTTCAATTTTAAAGTTATGATTGCAAGTTTATAGCTTTAAAAATTTCAACATTGTTACTGTTTATTTTAACCATTTGGCTCGTAAGATCAATTAAATGGGATCCCGGGATAAACCCACACACCCCAATCCCTAAAATGTAAGTATTTTGTGAAAAAACCGCCTTTTCTAAAAGAGTGGGGTAAAAATATTACCTCACGTTGCTAGGGGAGACGTGAGACAATTTATAAACAATTAATAAAATGTCAATTTCCTTAGGTAAATTGACGACAGTAATCCAAGTCTTTATATTGATGTATTGGATAAAATATATAAGTTAATTTAATAGAACAAGAAAAGATTAACTTTATATTATATTTAACGATATGAAATGACTGCAGAAAATTTAAACTATATATAATATATAACAAACATCTCAAACTGTTATACAATGTACATTTCCATTTATATGTAGATAAACTACAAGAAAATACCATAACTAAAGAAAACTGAGAGATAAAAGATGGAAAGCTGCCTTTCAGATAACATTGAATTGAATAATTATAAGAAAACTTTACACCCATTTGTATTTCTGAACAAAGCGAGCCATTACTACGTACTTGCTGTAAATTTTAAACTAACTCATAACACAAAACAACAATAAAACTACGTTATGCAACAACAACTCTACGAGAAACTTTATTACTGGTTTTAAAAATCATCCTAGACAAAAAATTCTTAGATATAAATTTGTTTCGTGAACAAATAGAAAACTGTCCGTCCGTCCGTCCGTCTGTCCTTTTTCGCAAATAGAAAATAAAAAGAAAATTTATTTTTTTTTAAATCTTTTTTTTATTTTTTTTTATTTTTTGTTTTTCGCAAAAAGAAAAAAAATGTTAATTTTTTTTTTGTTTTTTTTTGTTCTGAAACATTTTTTTTTCAAATATTTGAGAAAATGCAATATACCATATACTTTTAAGGTCCAAAAGTGCCCCCCCCCCCCACTTAACTTTTAAACGAGTTGAGACATCGACTTCAAATTTGGAACATTTAAATAAGACGACCCAAACTATTTTTTCGAATATATTTAATATTTTCAGCTCTTAAAATGTGGACAGGGGGAATGGGGAGACATTTTTTTAAATGGAACTGGTGGTCTTGCGATACATCGTTTTAAAGCTTATAAAATTATCTATTTAACTATATACTTTTTAATTTTTTTAACTTTTTTTTAATTTTTATTTTTTTATTTTTTTTTGCTAAAAAATCGAATTTTTAAGATTTTTTTTGTATTTTTTTATTTATATCAATTAAAATTAGTTTAAAAGTATAATTTACGTTTTTGCAACATAAAATAATTAATTTTTCAAAAATTGTTTAGTTTTTTTAAAGAAATGTTGACGAAAAAACATTAACATCCACCCCCAAAAAAATAGAGAATTAAGCTTTAAAATGATCCCCTTTATATATAAAAAAATCCCACCCCTATTACCCCTATTACCAATATAATTATTAAACATCAATTTTATTTCATGGATATTAAAAAGACATGAAAACAAGTTGAAAAAATAATTTCAAAAGAAATACCCTACTTGGTATTCATTAAGCTACTGTAAAGTCTGCTTTAGCTACACCGTTATGTTTAAAACAAAGTTAAACTTCATTAAAACTTTTCTAGAATTCGCTAACAAACTTAAAAAATAAAAAAAAAGTTTTAAAATTAACCTGTTTTCAAGGTTTTTGGTTAAATAAGCTTTTAAATGATCCAAATGGAACAATCTATACTTATAAAGTTAGTAAAACAAGAATATTGAAAGTTCATATATTTTTGTATGAATACATAAATATTAGAACGTCCTAATAGAGACCGCTTTTTAAACTATTAATACTTGACCGATATGTAGCTTCGATATGCTCAAAACGTGTAAGATTCATTGGAAACATTTTTTATAAATTAATTTTGTGGAAAAAATATTACTAGCCAACAGTTTAGCTTCAACGGGAAGGGGGTTTCAAAAATAGTATACGTATACGTATACGTATACGTATACTAAATAAAAAGTTAGGTTACATTATCTATATATATATATATATATATATAATTATTTGGCCAACGGGCCATAGTAATACAATCAATTAAGTAATTAATAGTGTTGAAGTGAAGGTCACAACTATTGCAGTACGTATTAACATAATGCATCATATTATAAATAGAATTACTACGGATAATATTGGTTCTTTCATTACGGTTATAAAATGTAAGGTATGTTCTTGTATGATTTCGGGGTACATAAAAGTTAAGATTAAATAAAATGAAGGGCGAGTCGATTTTACCATTAAGTAGAAAATACAAGAACTTAACACTAGAAAAGATTCTACGCTGTTCAAGAGATACAAAGTCAAATTGTGACAACAAAACATTATAATCATAGCCTCTACTCAGGTAAATACCTGAAAATTTGAGATATAATAACTTTAAAAACTTTTTCTGAACCTTCTCTAACTGTTGTTTATGTGTTTCGTAATAAGGAGACCAGATGATACTACAATATTCTAATTTGGAACGTATAAAAGAATTATACAAAGTTTTGAGAGCAAGTTCATTATTAAAGCCCCTGCAGTTTCTCACAATAAACCCATATATCCTCATTGAAGCCGAAGTTATATTATCAATGTGCTCTTTAAAGGAAAAATCGCTGGTAAAAGTAACACCTAAGTCTTTAATAGAGTAAAGTCTTTCCAGAGGAGAACCATTTACGGTATAATTAAAGACAAAGGGCTGCTGTTTTCGCGTGAATGTAACGACTTTACACTTAGATACATTTAGGTCCAAACTGTTTACATTACACCACTCCTGCACTAAATCAAGGACTGCTTGAAGTCTCTCACAATCAACATTATCAATGATCTCCAGAAATAACTTTAAATCATCAGCAAAGAACAAGAACAACTCTATGCATTTTCCAAGGTCATTAATAAATAATAAAAAAAGTAGGGGACCAAGATTAGAGCCTTGAGGAACTCCTGACTTAGCTAAAAACAGAAAAGACATAAAACCGTTGTAAAAAACATAGAGGAACCTATCACTCAAATAAGATATAAAAAGTTTGATCAATGCATCGCTAAAACCAAACTTTCGAAGTTTCCGGATAATAATCGGATGATCAATACGATCAAAAGCCTTCATGAAATCTGTATAAATCACATCTGCTTGTCCTTTGTTGTCCACAGTACTAGAAATAAAATGCGAGAACTCAGTAAGATTAGTAACTGTGGAGCGTTTTTCCATAAAACCGTGTTGTTTTTCAGATATTACATTTTTAACAGACGCGTAGACCATTCAATGCCACCTCAAATATTTTAGAAAAATTCGAAAGAATGGTTATAGGACGATAATTGGAGATCATCGACGTGTCACCTTTTTTTAATATTGGACAAACTTTGCCCATTTTCCATAAATCTGGAAAAGTGCTTTCTTTTAATATTAAATAAAATAAAATTAATAAAGGGTATGTGAAAATCTCGCCGCAATCCTTGACCAAAAAACTTGGTATACCGTCGTAGCCCGATGTAAATTTATTGGGTAGTTTCTTGATAGCAGTTTGAATGTCACACACCTTGAAACAGTTTATATTAATAGAAGAAGAATCGCATTCTTCTGTGTTAACATTAACATTAGGCTTGGGATCTGTGAATACACTACTAAAATAATCGGCAAATCCATCGACAATTGACAATATAATATAAGATGCCACGAACCAACATGTAATTTTACAGAAAATTACATGTTAGTTCGTGGTATCTTATATTATATTGCCCCTCGCCCCAAGTGCGTTACGTAACTACAGACTGATTGATAATAAGTGTAATTCATTCAATATAAATATATGTGATTTTAAATAATTTTACATTGATGTCGTAATTTTGTGTAATTTAAATTAATATACAAAATTTTACAAGCCGTTTAAATTATTTTACAATAAATTAATTTTTTTTACACATATTTAGGTACACAAATTCATAAATAGCAAAATTACTTAGGTACATACATTATGTATAAAATAATATGTATAAGGGTCCATTCAAGTACAACGTAACACACTTTTTGAACCATTTTAACCAACTTCTCCTCTATGTAAGCGCTTTTCCTATACTTTTCTATATGTATCATACATATACATATTAGAAAACTAAGGTATTTTTACGTTATTTTACATTTATTTTTTACCGTGTATAGAAAAATATAGGAAAAGCGCTTACATAGAGGGGAAGTCGGTTAAAATGGTCCAAAAAGTGTGTTAGGTTATAGGTACTTTAATTTACACACTGAGAGCTCGTTACCGTACTAAATACTAAACGTTTTTGCTTATATGGAACCCCACGAAAGTTTAGTAAACATTCACTGGTTGTTACAATTACCAGAACTATAACATCGTTAAGTATTACTGTAACAACCGGTGAATGTTAACTAAACTCTCGTGGGGTTCCATATAAGCAAAAACGTTTTGTATGTACTACGGTAACGAGCTCTCGGTGCATACTACTTTCAAAAGTGTATAATAGCGACATCTAGCGCTCATAACAAAATAATATAAGTCTTAACACTATTTAATCATTTTACTTTTGTAGGTAATTCTCTGGCAAAGAAAATGAAAAAAAATATATATATATATCAAATAAATAATTAATTAAAAATTAATTTTAAGTAAAAGGTCATTTGTTTTTAAATTTAAAACAAATGACAAAAGTTAAAGAAAATGTTTGGTAATTAAAAATAATAATCTAGGATGGAAGTGACCTCTATTATAATTAGGTTAAGTAATTACCTAACGAAATGAAAACAATAAAATAGCTCCCAAACAAACTTAGAAATTCCCCAGACATTATGTCTGGCACGTTTATCCGAGAAACAAACCAACATTTCTTTCTTAGTTTATGTGTTCTGTCGCAGGGGGCGTATCAGTACAGCAGTAGCAGGATTATGTCATAAATCCATCATGGCTGCCGTTCAAAGCTCCACCTAGTTTGCAGGAGAAAGGAGGAGTTCTGCTAAAAACACGTGCTTTTTAACTCCGCCTCCCGCCGTGTTTTGTTTTCGGTTGCCATGGTAATTACGACGCCATATTTGCTTAGCGCGCGAAATTTGTATTTTGTTTAGAACGCTATGGATGACTAAAAATGTTTTAGATTGGAGGATATGGTATGTTTTTTATGAAAAATATAGATATCTAATTAAAAATGTAAGTCAAAGTATTTAACAGTTAAGGTTACATTTTAAATGTAATCCTAAATTCTACTTGCTAGCATTCAAAGACTCCAGACTAGGAGAGGTATGAGTAGTCGTCTACATCTAGCAATAGATGGCGCACAAGTCTACATCAATCTAATGACTATATTCCTTTTGCGAATAGTCTAAAAACGTTTTCTTAATCAGCGTGCAGAGTTGACCCTTGGTACTGAAGAGGGCCAGCAGCCCGAAACTGTTAGTCTACCAATATCACTCTGTACGATGATTAGAAAATAGATTGATGTAATAATAAATTAATATTTTTATAATTTTGTTTAAAGGGAACATTCAAGTATTACGTAACGCAAATTTTGATAATTTTGGACCCCCCCCCCTGTAACGCTATTTTCCCATACCATTAACATGGGCGTAACACTCCAAAATGACTACCTCCCCCTACGAGCGTTACGTAATACTTGAACGTTCCCAAAATTAGAAATTTCTGTCCTTACTAAATTGTAGAGCTACAAATTTCAAATATTCTAAGCGGGATTTGTGTTTTGGAAGATTAAATTATTTTTATAGTGTTGGTGATTTTTTTTTTATTATGCAGCTCTATAATTTTAAAAGGTTTAAAGCGTTGTTATTTATTTTTTGTCATTTTCATTTTTAATTTTTGAACTATTCTGCAGTCCGTACTGCATTTTGTCGGCGGCTTCGTCATATATTGAAATCAATTTATTTTTCACTAGCCATCAAGTCAATGTTCGTTGATTCTTTTAGCTTATGAGTCCTATCATGTTTTAATAAATACACTCAGAAAATGTCATTGTAATTTTAATATTAAAGTTTATTTGTAAATACCGAGGTAAATACATTTATTATTTATATCGCCACCATTGGTATTTAATACTTTACTTGTGATATTGAATACTACAATGTGTGTATTATATACAATATGTTGTGATACTACCAAATCACAACGTGCTGGTAAATTTGGATCCCCACGCAACATATGTTTATTAATACTAGCATGTTATGGTAAAAATTACTGTAATATTTGGTAAAGAATATCACACTTATAGTATGGTACTTTGAGTTGTTTTTAAGATGTAATGATTTAAACTAGATCAGCAATTTAAAGTATGTTATAGTGTTCAGAAGAATTAACAATCGGTAAATAATACCAAAAATTTGATAAGTAATAATATAAAGATTGCAACCACATACAATTACACACTGACAAAATAATCGATCCATTTTTTACTTTCCTTTGTATTATTACTAATCAAAATTTTGGTATTATTTACCGATTGTTATTTTACTAGATACTGTAACATACTTTAAACTGGATCAATAACACAACAACTACAACTTAAATTATACCAAACTATAACTGTGATATAATTTACCAAATGTTACAGTATTAATAAACACATGTTGCGTGGGATCCAAATGTACCAGCACGCTCTCTTTGTTAGTATGACAACATATTGTGTACAATACACAATTAAATACCAATGGTGGCAACATAAATAAAAAATATGTATTAACAAATAACATTAGTATTAATAAAAACTTTTCGCAAAAAAAAAATTAATCGACTTCTGTCTCTAAAAAGTAAAAATTAAAAAATACATAAATCTGTGCCAATTTCACCATTCCCTAAATTTATTACTAACAATTGTTTTTTCATTATTTTATTATTGTTTGCTGTGAAATTGGCACCGACTTAAGTAATTTTAATTTTTTACTTTTTAGAGACACAGAACTTTATCTTAAAGATAAATTTCTAGAAAATAAAAGTTATATTTTTAGTTCAGCACCCAAAAGTCCAACCAACCTTATTTTAAACGAAATACTAAAGAAAATCTTGTTAAACTTTAAGCGTTAAGTAATAATCAAATAACGCCTTATGGTAAACTCACAAAATTCATCATTTTCCCTTGGTATTTTAATATTACAGATCCAAAGAATCAAGTTTAGAAGCAAAGATTTTCAGTGTGCCGCAATATTTGAGTGACCCCTTAATCAAGTTATCCGGCTTATCCGAGTTATCCGATATTTCTCTAAAAATTTGGTTGGTAGTAGAACCAAATTAAGCCGTTTTTAAGTGAAATTGCGTTAAAATTATTAGATTTATCTTAATTATCCGGCTTACCCGTTTTAATGTGACGCTCGGATACGTCAAATTAAAACGGGACCACCTCATGAATGCCCTCTTTAAGTTGCAAGAAGTTTCATCAAATTCCGTTCATTTGTTCCAAAGTTATGCGGAAACAAACATAAAAAAAAATCACACGTCGAATTGATAAACTCCTCCTTTTTGGAAGTCGGTTAGAAATACATCGAAATTTTTTGTAGAC
This sequence comes from Brachypterus glaber, assembly GCA_958510825.1. Taxonomy (NCBI): domain Eukaryota; kingdom Metazoa; phylum Arthropoda; class Insecta; order Coleoptera; family Kateretidae; genus Brachypterus; species Brachypterus glaber. The sequence continues at coordinate 23,999,480 of OY294047.1, read as the reverse complement.
CAATTAGCTACCTACCTATCCTACTTAACATACAAATTCATAACAACAAAAGAAACCAACAAAACGCATTTTATCGCACATTGTGCGACGCAAACACGACTTGTTTAAATATGTTTAAATATGTTTTTTTTTAATGGAACCCCTGTAATTTTTGAATTCAGCCGAAAATTTTATGTATGAAAAACTGTTCTTTCCCTTTTTTTTTTCGTGTTCGTTTTTTTCGTGTTCGTTTTTTAGTGTAAAAACGAGATACCTACACATAATTTGCCTTCTTTTTACTTACTTAATCTTAAAACTAAGGGTGACAGGGGTAGTTGTCGCAGGGGTAAGTTGTCGAAGTACTTGTATCTCAAAAAGTAAAATAGTTTTCTGCACCCAATCGAGATTAAAATCTGCGTTACAAAAGTGCCATTTATTATTTGTAAAAAAAAATTAAAAGAGCAGCAAGATAATCCAAAAAATGTCAAAATTAAAGCGTCCAGTAATTTTTTTGTGGTAAATATATTTTCTTATTGTGAGTGATTTAAAATATTAAGATAAGAAAATTCTATGTATATTAGTAGTTTAAGGTGTTTATTATTTGTTGATATTGTCATTTAGAAGTGTTCATTCGTTAATTAGAAAGTACTTGATACATAACGTAAAACTGACCACTGGGGCTAGTCAGAGACTACTTTTATCTCTAGTTGTCGCATTTGCTTTGGAGCTAGTTGTCGCATGATCTGGAGATATGCTCATGGTATAACATTTCCTTTTTCGCATTTTTTATTCAAAACTGCGTTAAAAAGTAAAACTTTGTTAGATATCAACTAAAATCGTTTATTAAATTAAATTAAATTAAATTAAATTAAATTAAATTAAATTAAATTAAATTAAATTAAATTAAATTAAATTAAATTAAATTAAATTAAATTAAATTAAATTAAATTAAATTAAATTAAATTAAATTAAATTAAGTTAAATTAAATTAAATTAAAATAAAAAAAAGAATGAAAAAATATTATTTAATTATAATGTTTAGTACAAGAGTGGAAAGTTAGATAACAATCGGCTTTTGGGAAGGCACGTTGTCGCATTTGTCGAGACTTCACAAAAAAAATCTAATACCCTATAATTTTTTCCATGTTTTATCTTATAAAAATATTACTGGAACATGCAGCTAAAATTACCATTTGGTCGATTAAAAAAAAAAAGACAAAAATAACGGAAAAAATTGACTTTAAATTAAATTAAATTAAGTTAAATTAAATTAAAATAAAAAAAAGAATGAAAAAATATTATTTAATTATAATGTTTAGTACAAGAGTGGAAAGTTAGATAACAATCGGCTTTTGGGAAGGCACGTTGTCGCATTTGTCGAGACTTCACAAAAAAAATCTAATACCCTATAATTTTTTCCATGTTTTATCTTATAAAAATATTACTGGAACATGCAGCTAAAATTACCATTTGGTCGATTAAAAAAAAAAAGACAAAAATAACGGAAAAAACTGACTTTAAATTAAATTAAATTAAATTAAGTTAAATTAAATTAAATTAAAATAAAAAAAAGAATGAAAAAATATTATTTAATTATAATGTTTAGTACAAGAGTGGAAAGTTAGATAACAATCGGCTTTTGGGAAGGCACGTTGTCGCATTTGTCGAGACTTCACAAAAAAAATCTAATACCCTATAATTTTTTCCATGTTTTATCTTATAAAAATATTACTGGAACATGCAGCTAAAATTACCATTTGGTCGATTAAAAAAAAAAGACAAAAATAACGGAAAAAACTGACTTTGAATGAAAAGTGCGACAGTTAGCCCCGTTCACCCCACATATATTTGGAATAAGAAAAATAGCGGAAAGATACTCTACAAAAAAAGTTTAAATCAAAATGACTGTAAAGTCATCATGGCTAAACCAAGAACCTAAATAAATAGGAGTTCAGGAGAAACCCCGTTTGGACTATAGCTCTAATTCGCTGTCACTGATCAAATTTTTATTTTAATATTAGTTTTATATATTTTTAAGCTTAAGTAAGTAAAAACCAGGTAAATTATGCGTATCTCGTTTTTATACGATAAAAACAAAAAAAAAGTAAAAAAAAACAATAATTTTTTATATCTAACACAGAATTTTGGCCGAATTCAAAAATGCAAAAAATTACAGGGTGTTCCAATTAATATATATATATATATATATATATATATATATATATATATATATATATATATATATATATATATATATATATTTATGCCGGCGAAACCGGAAGTGAAACAAAAAAAAATAAATCCGAAATTTTATAGCGAATATAAAATTAGCAATTTTATTGGCCAATATAAAATTATATAAATCACTAAAGTTTCGTTTTTATCGAATGAAGATTAATCTTAATTTTTAGGGTGGACATAAATAAAACTCACCCGGTATACAGACGATATTTTGAAATAAATTGCTCTTTTCATAAAAACAGACTTCACGCCCTTTTAAATTATTCCGCCACCCATCAAGTCAACCCTCGTTGACACTTTCGCATTAACAGGTCTAAACAAAAGAACCACTTAAGCCATTCGCTTATAAACAAAAAAAAAACCTTAACGCCACCTCTTGTTTTACTCCCTGCCCCCTTTCAACCCCTTTGTGTTTCGCATCTCATGGAGATAACACGTCATGACGTCATTACAACAGAGAAGTTCGAGCCATTAAAAAAAGTTAAATAAGGGTAATTCTTGATAAATGGGCTATTTTAGTTGTATATTAATAAAGTTTTAAACCATTTCTATTTTATTGTATTTTTTCAAGGCGTCCTTCACTTCGAGGCCGCGCTACTGGAGCTTCTAGTTGGCTTTGATATGGCCCACTAGGGTCTGACAACGCTGGTACGCCATCATAAAGAAAAAATTACTAAAAATAATACTAAGCATTTGTTATTGTCACTTTAGAAGTTTTATATTTTGAGGCTTAACATTTGATTATAAAATGGTGAAATGTTTAAAAAATGTGGATGCAATTATAAAAATGTTATTGTTTCAGTTTTGCCTTTAAATATCCTAATGCTAAATATAACATTTATTAAAAAACAACACGAAACTACTCAAAAAAATTAAATTAATTTTGGTATGTGAGAATTCTGAGCCATTTACTAAAATAAAGTGTAAAATTAAGCTGATTGAATCAAGGATAGTGTAGTTTCATGTATGGCAATAAACTAATAAATTAATTTAGAATTTATATATTAATTATATCTATTATACTTACAAATGTCGGGAAATAAAAATACAATATTTTTTATCTCTAGGGGTCATTTGCACCAACAATGGTTTAACTTTAAACTTAGATTAAGTTGACGGTCGACCAATCAGAACGTAGCATTTTTAACTTAAACCCAGTTTAGTTGAGATAATCCCAGTTTAAGAGTTGGTGCAAGTGGCCCTAGGTACATTGTTTTATAATGTAATGAAAATAAAACTATGTAGTTATGTAAATATATAAAAAAATCATAGAGTTACTATTAAGGCCTGTCCAGAAGCTTGCATAAGAACATAAAACATAAGAATGCGATGCCGTGATTGGCTTTAAGATACATGGCGGCACATCAAACCAATCACGGAATCGCATTGTTTTGTATTGAGTTCTTATGCGAGCCTGTGAATAGGCACTTAGAAGGTGTCACACCTTCAAATTGGTACATATGATGCAAGTTAACAAGTAGTTTGAGAAAAAAAATACAAACTTCTAAATATCGGAGAATAACGAGGTCAAATTGACCACTTAAATTTAAAAAAAATCACAGCGTTACTATAAGAAGGTATCACACCTTCAAATTGGTACAGGTGATGCACGTTAACAAGTAGTTTAAGAAAAAAAATACAAACATCCAAATATCGGAGAATGCAACGTCAAATTGACTAATATAAAAAAAATCATAGGATTTCTATTAGAAGTCGTCACACCTTCAAAATGGTACAGGGGATGCACGTTAACAAGTAGTTCAAAGAATAAAAAACCAACTTCCAAATATCGGGGGATGACGAGGTCAAATTGACCTTTTAAATAAAAAAAAATCATAACGCTACTATTAGAAGGTGTCACACCTTCAGATTGGTACAGGTGATACACGTTAACAAGTGTTTTAAGAAAAAAAAATACAAACATCCAAGTATCGGAGGATGACGAGGTCAAATTGACCTCGTAAATAGCCTATTCCCCGTAGATTCATGCAACCGTGACTGCACTATGGTCACGGATTTGGGTGAATTATGTTTTATGGGTACCTTCTGACATCAGAAATAGATTCCTAATTGGATTTTACCGAAAGACGCATATTTTTTAAGATATAGATTTTTTTAGATTTTCCTAAAATCAAAGATTATTATAAAAATTGACTTTGCCGTATAATAACTTTAAAACTATTAGAGATATCCAATAACGGTTTTAAGATTAGAAACAACGTCAATTTATTGATAAAATTAAAAAAAAAATATGTTAAAATTGACTGTAATTTGTTGTTATATCCATAGGTTGTAGGTTCATAGAGTAACTTGTAAAACGTGGCAGCTGGGGGAAGTAAGGCGAGAGAGTGAATATGCACTTACCCTGTGATGCTGCATCCGTTGCGTAGAGGCGCCTCTGATGTTCGATGATGAGATGAGAATGCGTTGTTGCACTTGTTGCGGTATATAAAAATGGTACAAAACGAATCGTAACAGAAAACAGAACGACCGTTCTTAAACCGCGGTAGACATTGAATGTGTAGTATTTAATCCAGAGACTTGCGTAGTAGCTAATTCAACTCTCTGGGCGCGATAATTTAAATATTGATAATTTAGCCATTGCAAGTAAATATAAATTAAATTAAATATAATAAAGTTAATTTATCCCAAATTAAAATTAAATAATAAAAATGAGAAAAAATATGTACAAGTTTGTACATTCTGCCCCACCTTCAAACCAGGTGGTTTGAACAAAGAAAAAGAAAATGATTAGCAGTAAAATTATAAACAAAAATAAAAATAAGAAATAGCGAGATTTAATTAATCTATTAAATCTGGTAAAGGACAAATCTTGACTACCGGACGCTTAAAAATGCCATAATTACTACGAACAGTAACCACCCGGACAATACCATCCTTGCCAGGGTGTACCTCAATAACTTTAGCTAGACGCCATTGAAGTGGCGGTGCGAGTTCATTTTTTAATAATACAAGCGTACCTACTTTAATAGCAGGCGAATCACCTTTGGTCCACTTATTCCTCTGTGTAATCGAGTGCAAATACTCCAAGTGCCACCTAGACCAAAAGTCCTCGTGTAAACGCTGCAATAATTGCCAACGTGAGAGTCTATTTAAAGCGATTTGCTGAACATTAGGTTCCGGTATGCAAGTTAGCGGTTCAAGTGTTAAAAAGTGCCCAGGGGTAAGAGCGCGTAAATCATTAGCATCATTTGAGAATGCACATAGAGGTCGGCTATTGAGGACGGCTTCAATTTGAGTTAGGACCGTGTAAAGTTCCTCATAAGTGAGAACTTGTTCCCCAATAACTCTGGCGAGGTGTGTTTTTACTGACTTTATTCCCGCTTCATACATGCCCCCGAAATGACTCCCAGCAGGAGGGGCGAACCTCCACTCAATATTTTCTACCCCCGCAGCCTCCTTTAAGTACCGTAAGAGTTGGTTGTTAGCCCCTACCAGATTTGTACCATTATCTGAGTAGATCTTACTAACACGACCTCTTCTAGCGATAAAGCGTTTTAAAGCGGCGAGAAAAGCTTCTGAGGATAGATCAGAGCAGAGCTCAACATGTATAGCGCGTGTCGCGTAGCATACAAATAAAACAATATAGGCCTTAAGGCGTTTTGCACCCCTATTCCTACTCATTAATATTGAAAACGGCCCCCCAAGGTCACAGCCTACAATAGAGAAGGTTTTAACACGTGATATGCGAGAGGGAGGCAAATCACCCATAGGGGGCTGCGGGGGCGTTGGATGGGTTTTCCAACACTGTATGCAACGAGAGACAACTTTGCGAATTGTATTTTTTGACGATAATATCCAAAAGTTTTGCACTAAAAGATACTGTAGAGTTTGGATCCCCGGGTGGAGATATTTAATATGCGTATAAGAAATTAACATATGTACAAAGCGATTATTACTAGGCAGTAACGCAGGATGACGTTGCTCGTATTTTAAATTAGAGTATTTTAGTCGCCCTCCTACTCGGAGAATACCATTTGTATCGAGAAAAATATTAAGTTTGCGCATTGGTTTTGTTAAAGTCAATTTATTAACTAATGCGTGTATTTCAGTTTTAAAATGTAAAGTTTGAATATGTTTAATAATAACATATAAAGCGAAATTTAATTCCTTTAAAGATAAAGGACCTGAGCGGTTTATTGTAGATTTTTTAGAATTATAAATATAGCGCAATACATATGCGGTAATTCTTTGAATTTTAGAAAAAGACGAAAAATTATTAATTATAGTATCGAGAAAATTATTTTCAGCGGTCGCGGTAATATTTAAAGATATTTTACGCTCCTCCGGTACATCACAAGGCGATAAGATACTGACTGGCCAATGCTTTTCCCCTTCTGCTAGCCAGGAGGGACCTCCCCACCACAGGTGGTGATTCACCAGCTCGCTGGGCATGACTCCGCGGGAGGCTATATCAGCAGGATTTTCGGCGGTAGGACATTTTCGCCAACATTCAGGGGGTATCCTGTCTTGTATAAAACTAACACGATTAGCGACGAAGGATAGCCACCGATGTGGAGACGATTTAATCCAATATAATGTAATTGTCGAATCGGACCAAGCATAAATATTTTTAAAATTAATTTTATTTTGATATGCGGTTTTAACGTAATCTAGCAATTCTGCGAGTAGCGTCGCACCAAGCAGCTCGATGCGTGGGGTACTCTGACGGCGAAGTGGACAAACACGCGATTTCGCGCAAATGAGATAGGTCCTGGCGGGTTCGGCGGTTGTCGGCACAACACGTAAATACACCGAACAGCCGTAGGCCCTTTCGCTCCCATCAGAAAATCCGTGTAATTCAAAATAAGAAATGTTATCATTTAAAGTAGGAATAAAGCGGGGAATTTTAATTTGCGATAAAAGTGGAAGTTCAGCTTTGAACGTAGTCCACTTATTCACGACTTCTGGAGGGGGAGTTTCATCCCAGCCCAACCCCAGGGTCCATAAGTATTGTATAAGATATTTTGAAGTTATAATAACTGGACAGAGAAAACCAATAATATCATAAATTCTAGCGATTTCCGAAAGTATAGTACGCTTGGTGCATGTACCGTCTTTCGAGGTAACTTTGTACAAAAATGTATCAGCGGTCGGGTTCCATTGCAGCCCTAAAATCTTTATAGTGGAATCTTGATTAAATTCACAAGACCCCATTTTTAAATGGGATTCTGGTAGATGCGACAATAAATCGGGACAGTTACTCGCATATTTTCTTAACTCAAATCCGCCCTTAGCTAAATGATTTGTAAGTTCGGTTTGTATACTAAGTGCGTCTAATATGGAAGAAGACCCGGTTACTACGTCATCTACATAAACGTCATCTAAAATAATGTTAGATGCGCGGGGAAAATTATGACGTTCGTCATATGCTAATTGTTTAAGAGCGCGGTTAGCTAAATAGGGACTACAATTTAATCCGTATGTTACCGTTTTTAGGCGATAACTCGAAACTGCATCATCAGGAGAAAAACGCCATAAAATACGTTGATAGTCCTGATGAGGGCGTATAATATTAATTTGTCGAAACATGCTGCGTATATCACATGTGAATGCAACTAAATGTAAGCGAAAATGAAGTATGATTTTTAATAAATCCTGTTGCAATTTTGGACCGGTTAATAAAGTGTCATTAAGTGACAAGTTTTGCGGTAAATGAAAAGACCCGTCAAAAACTACCCTTAGTTTTTCGCCCACTACTGGATGATGGGGAATGTAAAAGGCATAATTTGAGTGGTCGTCACATTTTTCCATGTGCGATTCAGATAAGTATTCCGACATAAAATCCGAATATTTTTTATAAAGATTAGGATCTGATAATAACCGACGTTCAAGCGAATAAAATCTTTTTAAAGCAATAAATCGCGTATTAGTGAATTTTGGGTCACCGTCGCGAAATGGTAAAGCAACAGTGTATCTGCCGGTGACGTCACGCGTGTGAGTTTTCAGAAAGATATCCTCGGCCAACGCGTCCTCCGCGGAGGTGGGGGATAACCTAGGTACCTCTTCGACGTGCCAAAATGATTTTAAATTTTCATTTAACGTATTATTTGATATAGTTAAAAAACTGCGTATAATAGGAGAAGCGCGGAGCGGTAAATTAGTATTTCCCATAAGCACCCATCCAAATATGGTATTTAATGCTACGGGCTGATTTTTAGAAATTTGTATTCTACCATCTAATAAAATTTGCGGAAAAATAGCAGCGCCTTCTAGGCAATCAATTTCACTAGGTACTGCCCAGTCAGCATCGGCCCAGTTTTGTTAAAAAAATTCTTACCTCTACCCCCGGGGAGCGTGACGTTAAAATTATTTTGGTATAAAATAAACAATGGAGATCTCTACAACTAGAATTATGAAACAAAAGACGTCTACCCTATCTCTATCTCATTTGTGCTACACTTTCCAGGCAACCAAATAAATACTGTATTTGTTTTTCATACAACAAATACAGTATTTATTTGGTTGGCCGGAAAGTCTGGCACTGAGCGGTACGAACGAACGTAGCTAATGTGAATCTGTAGAATAAGATAATTCTACTAAAATTTAGATGGCGTCAGTAATTTCTTTAATAAAAATTAAATTGTTACACTTTTCGCCCGGCCAAGTAAATATTGTATTTGTTCAACAAAGAACAAATACAGAATTTGTTTGGTTGGGTGGAAGTGGGAGTGTATGTATGTCTTCTATCCTTTTTGGGTAGAACTTTTGTTCCTGTCTAATCTAACGGGAGAAATCGCCATTAAGTTGCCTTAAACGTTGAAGCCTTTTTAAACTATGTAGCAACCAACCCACACATTAAAAAAAAACGAGATAATGACGTATACTGATCTAGAAATGTCCATCCAACCCACAATATGTGAAATATTGTGGGTTGGTTCCTTTTTGCATAACATGGTCCATTTATGAGGTTCAAAAACTCATGAATCCTTTTTCGATGTTTTTTATACATTTCATTTGTTGAGGATTTATGTCTGTATAATAAATATTATTTAATTACAAATGTTAACATAAAAACATGGCAATTAAAATATTTAGATAGTTTTTTTTTTCTTTATTTTATTTTTTTTTTATTAATATTTTAAATACCATGTTTTTATGTTAACATTTCTAATACAATAATATTTATTTATGTGCAGACATAAATCCTTACCAAATGAAATGTATAAACAACATCGAAAAAGGATCATTGTTATGAGTTTGTAAACCTCATAACTGGACCCTGTTATTCAAAAAGCAACCAACCCACAATATTTCACATATTGTGGGTTGGATGTAGAAATGTAGTATGGAAATTTCTAAATCAGCATACGTCATAATCTCTTTTTAAATTTGTGGATTGGTTGCTTTTTGCATAAGAGCCTGAATTATTCTATGTTATACAGAGCGGTCCAAAAGTCACCCCCCCCCCCGCTCTTAACTTTTGAACCAGTTGAGATATCGACTTAAAATTTGGAACTTTTAAATAAGACAACTTAAACTATCTTTTAGCATATATTTAATACTTTCAGCTCTTAAAATGTGGGCAGGGGGGCATTGGGGCACATTTTTTTAAATGGAAAGGGGGGTCGTGTAATACATCATTTTAAAGCTTATAAAATTCTCCATTTAACTCCATATTTTGAAATAAAAAAAAAAATTTTTTTTGGGTTTAAAATGGGGTTGAAAATGGGTATTAATGTCAAAACTCTAAAAAAAACAAATAATTTTTTAAAAATGCCTAATTTCATCATAAAAAAAAGTTAATTATACTTTTAAACTAATTTTAGTCGACATAAATAAAAATTTATAATAAAAAACTTAAAAATCAAATGTTTTAGCACAAAAAATTGAAAAATCAAAACCTTAAAAAACATTTTTAAAAAATTTAAAAATATTAGTTTAAATAGAGAATTTTATAAGCTTTAAAATGATGTATCACACGACCCCCCTTTCCATTTAAAAAAATATCCCCCCATGCCCCCCTGCCCACATTTTAAGAGCTGAAAATATCAAATATATGCTAAAAGATAGTTTAAGTTGTCTTATTTAAGAGTTCTAAATTTGAAGTAGATATCTCAACTTGTTCAAAAGTTAAAAGGGGGGGTGACTTTTGGACCGCACTGTATAAACAAAAACATAAGAAAAAAATAGAAGCTGTTTTTCTTTAAAATATCAAGCTTGAAACTAGTTTTAAAAGCCTTCAACGTTTAAAGAAACTTAATTATTTATTTTATATCAAAATAATTTTAACGTCACGCTCCCGGGGGGTAAAGGTAAGTTATTAAAAAAAAACTGTATATATATATATATATATATATATATATATATATATTTTATTATAAAAAAAAGAAATAATGACTTTTATCCGGCCTACTTTGATTATAACTTCAAGAAATTGACAAAAAAAGGCAAGAATTTTGGAATTTTTGACATTCTATTGAAAATAAAAAAATAATAAAAAAAATGTGCATTTCAATAATTTAGTTTGTTGAAAATATACATAGTCAAAAATATATCCTAAAATCATAAAAAATATTAAGGGTGGGTTTTTTAAAAGCTTTTAGCTAATATCTTAAAAAAAAACAAAACACTATGGATATAAAAAATATTAAATTTTATTAAGAAATTGACGTTGTTTCTAACGTTAAAACCCGTTTTTGGATATCTCTGATAGTTTTAAAGTTATTATACGGCAAAGTCAATTTTTATAATAATCTTTGATTTTAGGAAAAAAGTAAAAAAAATTATATCTTAAAAAATATGCGTCTTTCGAAAAAATATAATTCACCCAAATCCGTGCAGTCACCGTTGCCTATTAGAAGGTGTGACACCTTCAAATTGGTAATATATTGCACGTTAAGGAGTAGTTCGAGGGGCTGACCGAGAGGAAATATTTGTACAAGCCAAAGGAACTCAGGAGGAACTCTGGAGGAACTCCGAGGAACTCTGGAGGAACTCCGAGGAACTCTGGAGGAACTCCGAAGGAAGGTAGAGGAACTCTTTGCAAAAAGGTATTTTGGGGCGCCAATTTTTGTTTTAAAAGGGCTCAAGTTTGGTTGGTAAAAACTGTCAGGGACAAAGCATTTTTCCAGAAGGTAATTTTGGGGCGCCAACTTTTGTTTTGAAGGAGGGACGCCAAGGCCACCAAGTTTGGTAGAAACCGTCAGGGACAAAGCTTTTTTTTCTTGAAGGTAAATCGGTGGCGCCAGGCGCCATTTATGCTTTGAAGGGGCGCCAAGTTTGGTAGTAACCGTCAAGGAAAAAGCTTTTTTTTATAAAAGTATTTTTTAGGGCGCCAACTAACTTCTTTTTGGGCGCCATTTTTGCTTTGAAGGGGCGCCAAGTTTGGTAGTAACCGTCAGGGACAAGCTTTTTTTATGAAGGCATTTTTTTTGGGCGCCAACTTCTTTTTTAGTAGGGGCGCCAAGTTTGGTTGAAACCGTCAAGGACAAAGCTTTTTTTTTGAGGGTGCCTTATTGGCAGTATTGCTTGCACAGCGGTAATTTCTACGGCTTATTTGCCAAAAATTACTCCTTCTAGAGAGGAACTCTTAAGGAACGCAGGAGGAACTCCCAAGGAACTCTGGAGGAACTCCGAAGGAACTCTGAGGAACTCTTTGCAAAAAGGAACTCTTTTGTACAAATTTCAGACGCGGTCAGCCCCTCGGAGTAGTTTAAGAAAAAAAAAAATACAAACTTCCAAATATCGGAGGATGACGAGGTCAAATTGACATAGCGTTACTATTAGAAGGTATCACACCTTCAAATTAGTACAGGTGATGCACGTTAACGAGTAGTTTACGAAAAAAAATACAGACATGCAAATATCGGAAGATGACGGGGTCAAATTGACCTCGTAAATATATATAAATATGATATAAAAAAAATCCAACAACGGTTTTTTAACATTGGGTTTTCGGTAACTTCTTTAATAAAAGGTGTCAAACATTAACCAGTAGTTTAAGAAAAAAAATATTTTTGTCACACCTTCAAATTGGTACAGGCGATGCATATTAACAAGTAGTTTAAGAAAAAAAATACAAACTTCCAAATATCGGAGGATTACGAGGTCAAATTGACCTCGTAAATATTAAAAAATTCATAGCGTTACTATTAGAAGGTAAACACCTTCAAATTAGTACAGTTGATGCATGTTAAGAAGTTGTTTAAGAAAAAAATATAAACTTCCAAGTATCAAAAATGGTTAATCCTGCAGTATTAGGACAAAAAAAAAATAAGGCATAACATACGAAGATGCGCCTTATTAATTTTAATTTACATTCAAAAACTCGTTGATGTACCTCAAAGCGCTCCTGAACTATTAAATAAAAACCATATTTTTTAGCCACTTTCAAAGGTGAGGTAAGTGAGCTACGGTGCATTTTTAGATATTTGTTTATCATAACTTTTTTTCATGTTTTTCTATGTTGATTCTACCTACCCTTAAAATTAATGACATCATTTACTGGACATCCTGCATGTTTGTTTGGTATATTATATTTATCCATTTACTATCCCTTTATACCGTGCTGTGTTAAAAAAGCTAAAGAAACGTAATATATTTAAATATTTAGATTTGCCTCCAATAATAGTTAGATACTGTAATTAATAAATTCCGCACAGAAGGGCGCATTCGCCCATCGCCTGATATGAATTTATGATGTAAATCATTCTGCTATAAGCCAATAAATATTCAACATCATCGAGTTGTTTTATTGTGTTATAAAGGCCAGAATCACCTTTAATAATTTATTAAATTATTTCAAGAAACATATCTTTTAAAAAAATATCTATGAGCGACCTCTAGATTTTTTGAAAAATTCTGAAAAAATCAGGGATGATAATCTTACACAAATGAACAAATTTAAGGGGTGAGACCTCCAAAAAAGTTGTGTGGATCTCACAAGGACGCAGCTACATGGGTTTTAAATGTAATGTTTAGTAGGTCTGGTCCCCTATAAAACAAAATGATTTTCTTCCTAAAAACTCTTTCATTGCAACTTATTAAAAAAAATCATACCTATATGAAACTTCCTTTCAATAAAACTATCCTTTGGTCCAGGAATAAATTTTTAAAATTTAGTGCTGGTCGTTAACCTGTTAACAGGTAAGGAAAATTATTTCCTTCCAAACCTAACATGATAAAATATCACTTTATTTGAAAGTACGTATTCTTTTTGGGTAGATCTTTTTTGGAATTTTTGGGTTTGTAATTGATACTCCTCACGCTGTTCTAGAATAATTTTAAATGACATGACAACTTCCATTTTTTTTTCTTTTTGGAATTTGTTATATGAGCTCTAATTAAAAAAATAAGACCAAAACTTTAAAAATCGTTAGAGCCGTTTTTGAAAAAAAATGTGTTTTTAGGAAAATATCTCTTATATTTTACGCTAACATACTCGGTTTGCCCTCAATATCTCGGATTTTGACCAAACTTGGCATAGTGGTACCACTATGGTACCTAAGCACTCCATCCAAATTTTTTTTCAAAATGGTCCATCCGTTCACGATACCGGGTGTCCCACCAACCAGGTTCTTGACAAGTTATATCTCCGTTATTTGAAAAGGTAATTTTTTTGTAAAAAATTGCGTTAAATGGGAGCCAAAAAAAAAATTATTGACTTATTCACTCCCTTGTAACCACCCCACCCTCTGATTTTCAAATAACACTTCAAACCCCCATTTTTATCTAAGAATATGAAATTACATTTCATTTTGAATTAAACCATGTATTATAAATAGTATCTTATTCTTTTAAGGGGCTTCCAGTAACAATTATTATTTAGTAATAATAATGTCCCACCAGGTTTTAGACGAACTATATCTCCGTTATTTAAAAATATAAAAAATAAAAAAAAATAAAATTAAATTGGAGTCAAAGTAGAATTTACTGACATATGCAAAACTACCTCTTATTAACCCACCTTCTATTAATAAATAATAATTGTTATTTAGAGCCCCTTAAAATCTAAGATACCACTTATAATAAATGGTTGATTTCAGAATAAAGTGCACTTTCATAGTCTTTAATAAGAACTAGGGGGTGCTATTTGAAAAGCAGAAGTTGGGGGTAGTTTCAAGGGAGTGGGTAAGCAAGGGGCGGTTTTGAATAAGTCAGTAAAATCTTCTTTGGCTTTGATTTAATGCTATTTTTTGAAAATTTTAATACCTTTTTAAATAACGGAGATAAGCTATTTAAAGAACTTGGTGGGACACCCAGTATAGTGAACGGATGGACCGTTTTAAAAAAAATTTGGATGGAGTGCTTAGGTACCATAGTGGTACCACTATGCCAAGTTTGGTCAAAATCCGAGACATCGAGGGCAAACCGAGTATGTTATAGCGTGAAATATAAGAGATATTTTCCTAAAAACACATTTTTTTCAAAAACGGCCCGAACGATTTTTAAAATTTTGGTCTTATTTTTTTAATTAGAGCTCATATAACAAATTCCAAAAAGAAAAAAAAATGGAAGTTGTCATGTCATTTAAAAGTTCTTCTAGAACACCGTGTCCTAGTTTTTTAAGTAGTAAACTAATCAATTAGTTGTACACGGAAAGAAATTAGTGGGCTCTGCGCTATACATTATAAGATATTTGGTAACAGTGGCAAATTATAGTGATTTAAGCTATAGATTATAAGGGACACAATAACTAATAATGTTAAAAATAAATTGGAAACGATTATATATATTACAGACACGATTATATTTATTACAGGCACTATTATAAATTTACAGAAATTTTATTATATTATAAAAATTATTAGCACGGACAATAATTAAATCTATTTAAGCTATAAATGCCATACTATTTGTTATATTTTATTATTCACTAAACAATTAAAGTATTTCATATAAATTTTTACACTGACTGCCATAATTGCAAGAGAAAGCCTTGTATTTATATAATAAGCGATTATAATTTGCTTGGTATGTGTGTTATAGCGCTCCTAGCTATAATTTTTTTTCCGTGTAGTGAAAAAAAGCATAACCCGAAAAAACGCAAGGCGGGCGCGAAAACTAGATTACGATTTTTCAAATTTCTGGAACAATAATCATACCTAATGTATCAAAAGCTTTAAGGAAAAAAAATACTCCAAGAAAATCACTTTATTTCTTTTTCAAAATTTTCCAGGCAAAATGTTTTCAAAAAAGTAATTAACTATTCTAAAGTAAGTAATCAAATTACTTACAAATCGATGCCTTGCACTTTAATATAACTTTAAAGATAAAGGAGTTACAAGCATGGGGAGTTTTAAGTGGCGGTCCCTGTATACAAGTTATATATAACGAAGAGAATATATTCTTCTTTCATGTATACCATATTCTTATCCTTTCATATTTGATAATATATTCTCCTTTCAAGCATACCATATTCTTATCCTTTTATACTTGAAAAAAAAATTACTTTAAAGGAGAATACCTATATTCTCTTCGTTATATCCAAATGACACATTCTTGATTTAGGACAATATTTTTTTCTGTGTAGTAAAATTTCTGAGCAAACTAAGTTATTGTTACATAAAACGCTTCCTGAGGGAAGTATACTTTTTGGGTAGATCTTTTTTGGAATTTTCCTTTAATTTTTGGGTTTTAATATCCTAGAATATTATTTAAACATTAAAGTACCACCCAGGTAGCAAGGGCTGTTATATTACAAGAAATTAACATCACTTTTGGGTGTATTTTTAAACTAAATCATAACATCACATAATATTGAAAAATAACATGTATTTAACATCACATTTGCAACGTAACACGTGAGATGTGACAACCATGTTATTTAATAACAAATATTTAGCAACGCTGTGAATAAATCGCATGTCACATATTAACGTGGCTTTCACGTGAATGTCATGTTATTTTGCTACCTTGGATACTTAATCATACCTAATGTATCATACATCAAATTAAAGGCAATTTTTTTTTTGAGTATTTGGGAAAATGCAATATACCATTTACTGTGAATAGTATAATGGAATGCGTAGAATTACATATATTTAACGGCTTACTGAGAAAATTACAAAGTTTTTGAATATAAAGCCTTATATTCAAAAACTTTGTATCGCTTTGTACTAAACTATATTTTTACTTTCGCTTGATTACCTACAATTTTTTTTTTATTTTCTACTCATTAACGCCAATATTACTGCCGACTTTGATAAGAACTAGCACTTAAAACTTCAAAACGGTTGCCAACATTTTATCTAATAAAAAAACTTTCCAAAGTTTTAATTAGGAAAGATATACATAGGTAAACAGCTCTATACTTCTAAACTGTATTCATTTATAGGTTGTGCTTCAAATATAACTTAGATGACTAGTCCAAAGTGGCAATCTATTATTATTAATGGCAAAATGGATCAATACAGTTTATTTTATTTTATTTTTTTTTAAACAAAAAATTCCCAACTAAAGATTAAGGAATTATCCAACTTTTACCCTGGATAAATTTTGACGACTATATCCCACCCTATGGAGACGTCCCTGATATACCATAATTTTCCTAACATATACGTACAGACATTAACCAAATGAGTTTTTTTTGTTAATTATTATTATTATTATTATTATTATTATTATTATTATTATTATAATTATTATAATTATTATTATTATTATTATTATTATTATTATTATTATTATTATTATTATTATTATTATTATTGTTATTGTTATTGTTATTGTTATTGTTATTGTTATTGTTATTGTTATTGTTATTGTTATTGTTATTGTTATTGTTATTGTTATTGTTATTATTATTATTATTATTATTATTATTATTATTATTATTATTATTATTATTATTATTATTATTATTATTATTATTATTATTATTATTATTATTTTATAGGTAGGCGGCATAGCCGGTAAACTGTATAATTAACAAAATATGCGAAATAATTACATTGCCATGTTCTTAATATAACTTAAAATAAAACTTAAACTAGTTTTAATTTCTAATAACACAGACAAAATCACCAAAATAAGAGCAGGGATCATAAAAAGAGTTCCAAGCTCTATCAAGTCTATTTTTAAAACTGTTGACACTGGGTGCTGAAACTATATCTTCTGTGAGGGCATTCCAGTCGTTCACCACGCGATTACTAAGGAAGTGGGTTCTTGGAAGCTTTCGGCAAAAGTCTTTCTGAAGTTTTAGAGAGTGACCTCGGAGTCTTTCATTGGGGTTATGGTTAAAGATTTGAATACTACAGGAATAGTGGTTATGTAAAATTTTGTAGCACTCTATTAGGTCACCTCGTCTACGGCAGTTTTCCAAGGTGGGCAGGCGGAGTCGTTCTTCGTAGGGGAGATGTCGCAGTTCTCTTGGTATCTTGGTAGCTTTACGTTGGACTTTCTCTATTTTATTTAAAATAATGCAGGAGGTAAAAAACAATCCAACTGTCTTTCTATCTTAAGTAAACTTGCCTGACTAGCACGTGGTCTCTTGTCATTTTCCGATTCCCTGACTTGCCCTGTTTCCCCTGATATGAACTCTAGTTTTCTTCACCATTATCGGTGGAATATACATTTTTTTCGCGGATTCACGGGCATGAGTAGTCAAAGAACATCTCTAGACGTCGCTTTTGATCTCAAAAGCGTCCGTAGCGTCGTGCTTCGTCTCTTATAAAGACACTTTAAACCCATTACTGGAAATTGGAGGCCGTCTACTGAATTGAACAGGAATATTATACTGTACGAGAATAATTAATTAATTTTAAGAAGTTTTACGTGCTCCTTTATAAATTTAATTAAGACTGTAATTGGATTCTGCCGATAGATAATGAAGGGGCTGTTTAACAATTATAATTAATATTATAATAATGTCACAAACATTTAAAAATATTAAATGAAAATCGGTTACATAAGGGCTCCCCCCTTATGCAAGGTCAAAATTTTGCAAAAAAAATACACAATTGTTCGAATTTAGGTTGAGAAAATTTGGCTTACATCATATCAAGTTTTTGTGGTGCAGGCATAAAATGCATGTGTATGTACACTGCCGTTCTAAGCACAGAGGTGATAACTTACTTTTTTGTCTAAAATGAGTTATGACTCCAGGATAAGATTTTGTTTTCCTTTTGATCTGCGCTCGAAAATATAAATTCTGACCTAAATTTAATTTTTGAATATGCTACAAAAAACAATTTAAAATTAAACTCTGATAAAACGGTAGGTATAATATTTTCTAGTAGTGCCAAATATGCTTATTTAAAAAATAACGTAAATATTCAGATAAACGGTATAAAAATTAGGTTTTTAGATACTGCAAAAAACCTGGGAGTACACTATGACCATGAGCTTAAATTTACGAATCACGTAAGCAAACTCGTTTCACAAAAAAAAAATGAATTTCATTATTAATTTTGCAAAATAATTTTAAGTTTCGATAACATTTCGCAAAATTTGTTTATAATTACACTGCGTTTAAAAAAAAATCGTAAACTTCTTGTTTGCAACTTGTAAAAACACTGCAATAGTTATCGTAAATATGTGAAATATTTGTAATAATAATGTGTAGAATTACAAATAATTTCTTTATTTAAGCAATAAATTTACAATATTTTTGTAATTATACTATAAAAGGAATTAAAACTGCTATTATAAATGAAGCAAATATAAACAACCATTGGGAATATAGTATGGTAATTTTACTCGTATCTTATGAATTTTAAGTATTCTTTTGTAATATTATCAATACTATTGTAATAATTTTAACAAATGTTTTGTAATTTTAATATGTATTTTTACATAACTAGTAGTAAAAATATATTACGCTAATAAATTTACTCTGATAGTGTTTGGCAAAAAATAACCAGCGATAGTTATAGTAATTTTACAAAATAATTTTTTCAGTGTATAGTATACTCTATTAGGGCGGTTACAAAAATTTCAAAATGAGTTCAGAAAAATAACTTTAGTATAAATTTGATCTGTATACGGTCCGTATACCAGAAAAAAAAATTGAAGTTATTCGCATTATTTCTAGGGGCTTTTTAGGGGATTTAAAAATCCCAAGATAGGCATATTTTACTTTTTTCTTTTTTATTTTTTTTTATTCACGTAGATTTTTTAAATGTTTATTATTTCTTTATATAAATAATGTACATACCATACAATTATTACTTTATGAAATTAGAACCCTAAAATAAAAATGGAGAGTTTCACTAGGGGCCCCTAAAGATTAAAAACGCAAATTTATTAGCGATTTTTTAAACGTGTTTTTAACTTTCCAATTACAGTTTAAGTAAATCTTTCCACGATCATTCAAAAACTGAAAGACCCATACCTAGTCCAATTCCAAACCAAATTTGAAGTGAATCGGTTACCCGAAAGAGGTCGCTCAAATCTCTTAAATATTTTTTTTTCATTTTTTTTTTCATGTAGTTGTAATTTTCTTCTTGCAGTAGTATAGTAGAGATTTTCAAAAGCATTTTTTAGTGTTTTTAAGGTTATTTTTTATGCTGAATTTAAATCGATATAGATCAGGTCCCTAAAACCTTCGCTGGGATGGCATAATATATGAAGAAAGCAAAGGCAAGAAGGTAGACCGACTCTCAATAAACAAATAAATTACTGGACATTTCCAATTCCAATTATCTTTAAATAGTTAAAAATGAAAAGTGCAGTAAAATATTTTTTTTTTTTTAATTTTAAATCTAAAACAAAAAATGCAGAAAAAGAATACGTTTATTTATATATAAATAAATTAAAATACTTTACAAATTAATTCTTAAACAGTAGGAAAAATTAAATAAATTATTATTTATATAGTGGGAAAATTGTTTCTGTGCTTTTCTACCACTTGGTAGATAAACTGCTTTTGATTTTCATTTTTGGTTAGTTTTTTGTGATATGATGTAGCAAGGGCTACTTGTCTTTCTGCTACATCATTCACCACTTTTAAATTATTAAAATAATTTTTTGCTGATTGGTAATGCACATTACTATTCCACTCACTTGGTTTTAATTTTAAAAAGTCTGTGTTTATTTTAAATATTTTAAAAAATGTTTGAGTTTTTTGAGTAATAAACGGAGTTAAATTTAGAACTGCCGCAAAGTTAAATTTCATTGGGTTGGCTTTCCGAAAACACTGTACACTTTTTTTATTTAAAGCCAAAACCATTTTATTTTTTTCGTTGTTCGAAATTGTTTCATCGAAGAAACTTAGCCCGACATTGATTTCCCCCAAATACCATAAATGACCTAAAATTTTTTTTATAGCTATTTCTGATGCATCTTCGTCTATTCTTTTAAAGTTAATAAGGCTCTTAATCAAATTTAGGTCATTCATGGGAGCTGATATTGTCAAAGGTGCAGTAAACCATGCCTTAATGTAAATAATAATAATAAAAATACATAGTCTTCTTAAATTTGATAGCTCTTGATTTGACATCTTAAACTCTATTCTGATAATGTACATTTTTAAGCAATAAATAGCCTTTGACATCCATCGAGCATGATGCATGGGGCCAGGCGCCCGAAATCCAAGACCACGGGGAGGCGTCTCACCACAAAATATTAAGGCGAGTTCAAGAAGCTCTAGATAATCATCACGAGGTTGATTAAAATTTAATTGTTCAATAATAAACGTAATAATCTTATTCTTTTGAGTGACACTTTTTTTAAAACTATTTTGTATAATTTTATCAGAGTCGGCATTTCTATAATTTGCTTTGTTAATAGAATTTCAAGAATCTTGAAATTTTGTAAAAAATGTTACATTAGGACAATTAGAACGTCCCATTACTTCCTCAAATACTCCTGCTAACATCAGCTCCATGATATAATGCCTACAAGCTAAATGTGCTAAATTTTTGTCCAGTTTTTTTTTTCCAGTAACACACAGGCACCTTTTTTTACACCAGTATTGCTGTTTGTTGTATCGAAACAAAACCCACCAATATTTTCTATCAAATTCCAATCATTAATGGCGTTATATACAGCATCCGCTTGTTCAACACCAGTTCCTGATATTAATTTGGGAATTTCCAATAATTTTTCTGTATTTCCTCCTGTTACAATTATTGGGAGTCGGTCTGTTTTTTTGCCTTTGGTTTCTTCATACAGTTTTCCATCCCAGTGTACTATAAGGGCTTGTTCAACAGAAAACTGATCTTTTATTTCGTTGCTAATTTTTTCGCGAACTTTTAATCTTTTGTTTCTTATATTAGAACGACTTAGTGCAAAATTTGATGTATCACCAAAAATACTGGAAACCGTGGCACTAACAACAAATGCTGCTTGCCTGTCAGTAATATTCGACCGATCAAGTGCAGAAGCAAGTTCATCTCCCACTAAGTTTTTCGGTCTTTTTCTTTTATAGTTGAAGCATACATCATTTTTATCTTCAGGTTCTTCTTCCTCATCTTCAAAAATGTCTATTGAAAGATTTTCTTCGCTCGTCCTTTTGTCTAAATCGAATTTTTTTTTACTTTTAACCAGGAATTAACCAAAGCTCTAATTCTTCTTATTACATTGCCCTTGTGAACTTCTACAAATTGCAATAATTTATCTGTAACCAATTTCGCTGTATTTTGAATATCTTTTCTTTCCGAAGCTTCATGATAAAAGAAAAAAACACTTAACACTTCGCTATTTGTAATACAGGAATGTTTTATAAATTCGGGATTTTTTGGTCCTATAAGATATATATTATTATTATTATTATTATTACTGGACATTTTTTTTTACAAAAAATAAAGTATCAACATGAATAGCAGCAAATGTGAAAACATCACAAATGCTTAATAGTCAGTTCCTTATGAGTAAAGTACGCTATATTTCTTACTGTTACTTTTATTGAAAAGCAAAGGAACATAATTTGGATTTAAACCAGTATTGTTCAAAAGTGCATTTAAATATTGATTTATTTTAATTTTACTCTATACATTAAATTTTATTAATTTTAATAATTTTAATATTTTTTTTTATTTTAGTAAATATTTAAATAAAAAAATATATTTTTCTATAACTTAGGAGAAAAGCTCATTAAATCTTTTTTAACGAATATTAAATAAAAACAATATTACAAAGGAGATGCCGCCAAAAGTAAAAGTTTTTGTCCCCTTTGCCCCTCTTCTGTAAACCCTATATGACCCCTGCCGAGATTTTTACATAATGAACATATGGTTTAAATTTAAATTTCGTATCTTAATTCGTTCGTTAGTTATCGGTGGTGGTGACAAAATGCACAGACAGACAGACAGAGAGACCAAAAAAGATAAAAAACTGGAAAGTTGTTTTTTTGTGTAAAAAAAACGATGAAAATGTTAAAATAAGTAATACAAAAATTGAGATTAATTTTACTGGTACAAGACTTTACCGACTTACGTCCTTTAAAGCAATATTTACTTAATGTACAAGTTTAAAAATTCAGGACTAAGTAAGCAACGTCATATTCAGATTCAGCGACCTCAAATTAGTTAAAAATAATGGTTTCCAACTATAATGACTTATATTTTTTTATTTTAATTTAAATATCTCGAAAATTGTTTAATATATTTAATTTTTAAATTCAGATTTGGATAAATCATAAAAAAATATCCTTAAAAAACTAAACAGGTGTTCCTTACAGTCTCTAGTATACAACTACAAGAAGAAAATTACAACTACATGAAAAAAAAAGAAAAAAAAATATTTAAGCGATTTGAGCGACCTCTTCCGGGTAACCGATTCACTTCAAATTTGGTTTGAGATTGGACTAGGTATGGGTCTTTCAGTTTTTGAATGATCGTGTGAAGATTTACTTAAACTGTAATTGGAAAGTTAAAAATACCTTAAAAAAATCGCTAATAAATTTGCGTTTTGAATCTTTAGGGGCCCCTAGTGAAATTCTTCATTTTTATTTTGGGGTTCTAATTTCATAAAAAAATAATTATATGGTATGTACATTATTTATGTAAAGAAATAATAAACATTTAAAAAATCTACGTGAATAAAAAAAATAAAAAAGAAAAAAGTAAAATATGCCTATTTTAGGATTTATAAATCCCCTAAAAAGCCCCTAGAAATAATGCGAATAACTTCAATTGTTTTTTCTGGTATACGGACCGTATGCAGATCAAATTTATACTAAAGTTATTTTTCTGAACTCATTTTGAAATTTTCGTAACCGCCCTAATACTCTATAATAGAGAATATATTATACAGAACGTGTCAAAAATCCGCCTCCACCCTTAACTTTTATGGTTTATTTTATGATGCAAATACGTCAATTATACTTTAAAACTAATATTGAATAATATAAATAAAATTTTACAAAAAAAAATCTTAAAAAATCGCATTTTTTAGCAAAAAAAATTGTAAAATGAAAACCTTAAAAATAAATAAAAAATATATGGTCGAATAGAGAATTTTATTACCTTTAAAATGATGTATTACACTAACCCTCTTTCTATTTGCCACATGTCTATAGATATACATACATAATGTATACATTGTGTATATCAACAAATTATTTGGTTATTTACCTGTTTTAAATTTCAAGTTGATATCTTAAGCCATTCAAAAGTTAAAGGGGGGGGGGGCGGACTTTCGACACCCTTTGTATGTGCCACTAATCATAGTTTATAATTAAGAGTAAAATGTATTTTTTTTTTAATAAGAATTTCGAATAACTGAATTTTTATAAAAAAAAAAATGCAAACAGTACGGTACATTAAATAAGTAAAATATTTTAAAATGTATACGTTTTAAGGTAATTGTATTATTCATACTTTTTAAATATATACTTTTAATTAACACTTACCGGTTATTTCTGTAAAAAGTCCAGCACAGGAAATTTGTACAAACGTAAACAGTTGTACTGGCTGCCAGCTAACAGCGTTGAAGCCAACAAGAGTCATGTGACTAGCTTAATGCACTGCGATTGGCTGGTTTGTACATCAGGAGTGTAGTTCTTGTATTGTTGAAAGTGGTATGCTTGTAAAAATACACTTTCTTGCACTTTGAGTGTATTGTTGCAAATGGTATGTATGTAAAAATACACACCCTAGGTAAAAATCACATCACGAGTGAAATTTAGGTGTTATGATACATTATTGTTGTTGATGATTTACATAAAGGTGTAAAATTTACACCTCCATGAAGTGTGTTTTTTACACCTTTTAAATGTGATTTATCTCAGTGTACGTTTATTTTGCCTTAGTAACGGTAAGTTACGGCACATGTCCTTAGTAATAGTTATGAAAAACAATCGGTACTTTCGTTGACAATTAAATTGCTTTATCCAGTGCAATCTCTTATTATTTAAAATAATTTATTTTAATAAGTATTTTTATAACAAAAGGAGGTACGTAAAGTTATATAATATTCGCTAATAAACCTTTTTTTCTTCATTTTGTTCATAAATTTTTAAGATACGGCAAATCTCCTTAGTATTACAAGTTAAAAATATTAAATTTTAAAGTGGTAACTATAAAAATTTCTATTTTACCGAGTATTTTACTATTTAATTATGCAATAATTAACATTTTTATAACATTAACAACTAATATAACCTTTTATCTTTCTGATTCAAATCAAATTTGAATTTTTTTTGACTTGGAATATAATTTTTAGTGACTGAGAACATTGAAAATTAAAAACTGTTAATATATCAAAATGGCCAAAATAGAAGTTACCACTTGTCCATAAGTGTTCGTACACTGATAGAACACTATCGTAAACAATAGCGTAATAAGGTTATAGAATAGAAATAAATAGTTGTATATGCGTCAACCACTTAATATTGCATAGAATACAACAACGAACGCGTTCGGTATTTACAAACGACTGCAGTTGTTCGATCTACAACAAATTGTACGCATTTTATTTTAAATTCACATACATATACATACATACATGTATGTGCACATAAAAATTATATATCACATGTAATTACATGTATACTGCCGTGCTAGTGACAGTGATGAGTAGACATCGGATTTTAGCGAGTCGTGACGTCAAAATGCACGTTTTATTTAAGTAAAAGAAAATTTAAAAAAAATAATTCTGAAAATTACGATTTAGTTGGGCTCTTTAATAATCCAAATTTAATTTTATAGTATTGTGGCATGGAGGCTGGGTATTACTTTTACCAAGTTAAAAAAAAAATCTGCCTGGCCAATCGTTTTTTATTCGCAAAAAAAGGTCACGTGACTTTTATAACTTTACTTTAAATATAAAATTGTCCTTGCTCCTCATCTCATTTATGGGTTTTTGTGTTCACATGTCTGTAAAAATATTAGTTTTTCTTTCCCAGGTTAAGTCTTTTTTACAAAATGTGCAGTGTACAATATTGCCGTCGAACTTTAGTTCGGGATAATCTTCAATCCACGATTTAACCGTAGTAAGTAATGGTTTTACGAACATTTTATTAAGGGATTAACTAATGAAATGAACGGTGACAAATGAATATTAGATTAGGCACAAAAAAAAAAAATTAATTCGCATTGCTAAGTCAAACGAAATGACTCAATTTACTTGCAATAAAAACCTTGTTTCCGCATGCGCGTGATTCTAACCAATAAAATAACGTACATGTTACACACTTGATCTTACATCTCACTTATTTCGTCGCACGAATACGGAAACAAGTTTAGAGCTTTTAGATTTCTGCAGAGTACATGTTTATAACGATTTCAAATAGATTTTACCCTTTAGTCACATCTTCACAAATTGAATAAAACACAAAAAGATTTCGTCGGTAGTTTGTTTTTTCTACAAACACTATAAGTTTTAGTTGTGTAATTTTGTATTTTATTTATAATATGAAAAAAAAAAGATTTGAGTAAAAATAATAATTTTGAAGAAATTTTTAAAAACATTTTTCACAAGTTATAAACGTCACGTGAGCTGTTATTGCAAATAGAAAAGGATTGGCCAGATTTTTTTTTAACTTGATAAAAGAAATACCCAGCCACCATGTTATTGGATTATTTAAAAGTCCAACTAAATCATAATTTTCGGATCTGTTGTTTTTTTTAATTTTATTTTACTTAAATAAAAACGTTAGGGGAGTTTCATAATATTTATATACTTTTCTTCGTAAATGTAGTAGTTTGATAGCTTATAAAACACGATTCACTCACCGCAGTAATGAGGAGAATCCAGCGCATGGGCACTGATTTTCTTATTTTTGTTTTAACGTATGTCAAAAATTATTTTAAGCTTATGTAACATTCTTTTGCGGAATTTTATAAAAATATCTACTTTTTTCTTATGCATATTGTTACACCAGGCGAGCATTTATTTTTTAATTAGCTAAAGGTAAATTATTTAGCCTAAATATCCTATTTAATTCCTAAAATATATCTGTATGTGAAAAATGCCTTCAATTAAAAAAAGAAACACCAAACCAGCAAACTACCAAACCATTATTAACGTAAACCAACGCCTTCTATTAAAAAAAAACACCAAACCAGCAAACTACCAAACCAAACCATTGTTAACGTAAACCAACGCCTCCCATTAAAAAAAAAACACACACACCAAACCAGCAAACTACTAAACCAAACCATTGTTAACGTAAACCAACGCCTCCCATTAAAAAAAAAACACCAAACCAGCAAACTACCAAACTACTACTACCAGTAGTAAATTTTCAAATTTATCAACTTACACATCATATTCATCAAGAGCAATTTCCATAACACACTATAAAATAATAAAGGTTAAACAAGCAAAATAAGACCACAAAAAATTGATAACAAATAAAGACAAACGGTATATATAAATATGATGTATCATAACACCTAAATTTCACTCGTGATGTGATTTTTACATAGGGTGTGTATTTTTACATACATACCATTTGCAAGAATACACTCAAAGCGCAAGAAAGTGTACTTTTACAAGCATACCACTTGCAACAATACAAGAACTACACTCCTGATGTACAAACCAGCCAATCGCAGTGCATTAAGCTAGTCACATGACTCTTGTTGGCTTCAACGCTGTTAGCTGGCAGCCAGTACAACTGTTTACGTTTGTACAAATTTCCTGTGCTGGACTTTTTTATTGTCCATTTACGTAGTTTACTGCGAAAAAAATGAATTCGGCACCTACAATAATTTTAACGAAGCACTGAATTGTGCATCGGTTTGTTTTATATTTGCAACTTAAAATACCCAAAGGGATTTAATTTAAGTTTGGGAACACTACAAATATATATTTTGTTAATATAAAGTTAACAAAAAGTATATATAATGTTTTATTGTAAAAAAGTTTACTTTGGGGTTTAAGTACCTAATAATCTTTTTTAAATAAAAAAAAAGGATTTTATTTTTTAATATTATGTTTAATTTAATTATACCTCTAAGTTCTTTCTGTTTCAACTTTACACTGTGATATTTTATAAACGCTTTGACATGTTGACTTTAAATTTGTACTACAGATTATACTGTAGCAGATAATTATCTGTCTAAAGGAAAATCTTAAATCCAGATTTCAAGTCTCTATGTTAATGTGTTTCTGAAATTCAAACCAAAGAGGACTTGGTCACATAATTAGACTATAGATTGTTGTATCCATCTAGATGTAAATATACTTACACACTTAGTGTAATATTTACATACAAGTTGTAATGTACCCGTTGGTGTAAATTTTACACACTGGATGTATGTAAAAATATAATACACACCACATGCATATTTACACCTCGAGTGTAAATTCACATCAGCAGCAGCTGCAAGTAAATTACCCATACACGTGTGTGTAAAAATTTGTCTCAGTGTAGTGAGGAGGATTTTACTTCTAAACTACCAGATTGGCGAAAAGTTATAAGTGCTGCGACCTTGTAAGGTTATAAGTTTACTGCCTGAAATTTATATATTTATTTATTTATTTTAGATCGTAGAAAAAATGCTGTTTGTATTACGAGCGCAACATGTGATTTCTGCTTTCGCGTGATTGCTTATCTCGACTGGCCGCCTCGATCAGCAAATTTCACAGAAATCAGTCATTTTGCGCTAATAACTATTTTCTATAGCTAAATAAATGTTATAACTAACGTTAGT
Organism: Brachypterus glaber; assembly: GCA_958510825.1. Taxonomy (NCBI): domain Eukaryota; kingdom Metazoa; phylum Arthropoda; class Insecta; order Coleoptera; family Kateretidae; genus Brachypterus; species Brachypterus glaber. The sequence continues at coordinate 23,971,254 of OY294047.1, read as the reverse complement.
TTGATTGATGGAAAAAAAATAGAATTGAAAATATTTGAAAGATTTTACGAAATCTGTAAAAACTGTACGAAGGATCTCAAACTCCCCCTACATACAGTAAATAAATAAAAATATGGTTTTCGTAGACAGCTGGACGTCTATTTTTAATTGAAGAGTTGAATAAAAGGAAGTTAAAATAGTATATTACGCACAGAGACTCTGTGACAGAGTACGCGAACCTAGTTTTTAGTGCACGAGCTCAGCCGAGTAAAAAAAGCACTCGATGTGCAGTGAAATGGTTTGCGTCAAGGAGCCTATACTATTTTTCCTACGACGTAATACCTAAACATAAAATAAAAACGCAAAAATTATCTTAAAATTAGTTTTTCAATTTGAGGTTATGTGTTTGACGTTTACTAATTTTCTGACAGCAGATATGTAAAATCAGCTGATTGTCACTTCCCAACCGTTGTCATAGGCAACGGGTGGGAAATAGGCACTAACTACTAACTAGGTCGTAGGAAAAATATATTAATATTTTTTGACCTTTCAAACATCAAAGTACCACTTGTGCACCCTTTTGGTTGAGTGCAGAAACATAAATACAATGTTATTTCCTCGCCTACTGCCATACCGGAAGTTCTAAATAATCGCACCTGTTCAAAGCGTATTTCTCTGTTAAGGTAGGTCAACAAAACATTACTAAACTGTGGTCGGAATAACGGGGGAAATTCAAGGTCAATTTCAGGAAATTTAATTATAAATAATTGCTTGTTTATAATTATTGGTATACGTTTGTCAGGACATTACGGTACAATTGCAGGAAACCTCTATGCTAAAAAGGTAAAAGAGCATAAACATTATAAAACAATGAGATTATAAATTAATTTTTAACTGAAGCATGTAGGATAAAAAGGTGATGCGGCAAGTCCAAATTTTTCAAAATAAGATTTTTATACTATGAAGTTTACATTTCAAGGGCTATCGAATAAGGTATTTAGTATGCACTATCGTAATCAATTAGGTTATTACATTAAATTTTTGTTTAACCTCCCCTAAGTCCAGGACTAATGTGGGCTAGTAGTAGAGGGAACCACCGGCTTTAATTGACTTTCGAACCAATTTATAGGGAGTGTCCGCTTCACTTACGCCTTCGCCAAATTTCAATTATTAATTAACTGAAAAAGGCAAATCGGCGCCGGTGAGAATCGAAGAATTCTACTTAATTAAGCATCCCCTAAGTCCAGGACTTGTGTGGGCTAGTAGTAGAGGGAACCACCGGCTTTAATTGACTTTCGAACCAATTTATAGGGAGTGTCCGCTTCACTTACGCCTTCGTCAAATTTCAATTATTAATTAACTGAAAAAGGCAAATCGGCGCCGGTGAGAATCGAACTCACGCTATTTTGGGTAGTAAACTCGTCAAGTACGACGCCGGTAGTCCACTACACCAAGCCTCCCATGATACAACAACAAACAAGTAAACGTGTTCGGTATTTATAAACGAGTGCTGTTGTCTGATTTACAACAACAAATTGTGCGCAATTTATTTTAAATTCACATATGAGGGGAAAAGTGGTACAAAAGACAAAATTATTGTTTTGAGAAATTAAGCGAAGAAGTTTCTGATAAATACAAAATTATTGAATCTTCAAATAAAAAGTAATTGTGTTTTTGTATATATTTATTTCATTGGTAAACTGCCAGTATAAATAAATAAATAAACTTAACATTATCTAGTAATTGTCAGAAAAAATATTCCTTCATTTAAAAGTAATTGTGTTTTTGTATATATTTATTTCATGAGTAACCAACCAGTATAAATAAATAAACCTAACATTATCTAGTAATTCTCAAAAAAAAAAAAAACATTCCTTCACTTGCAAAAATAGTATAAGTAACACTGGAAATATTATTATAATAGATTTTCACAAATTCTACCTTTTTAAAATAATTTTTTTTTAAATATTTTTTTTATATAGAAAGAAAAAATATATCATTGTGAAATTTTGTAGGTATGTTTATTTGCATTCAAAAAAAACGTAGGCATTTTGTTATTTTTTGACCAAAAAAAATCTTTTAGATAAGGCTATAGCGACTTTAATACTGAATAATATCCCGTGTTTTACTTTCCCATTTTGAAAATTTTCAAAATTTCGGAAAGCCTTGTATTCGTGCAAAAATTTTCAGATTTTTTTTGTGCGTGTTTTTGCGTTTTATGAAGTTGTATGTCGAACGCTTTAAGCTAGAGACTTGAAATTTGGCATACAGGTATGTTACCAAAAGTTTTCGCTCGGGATTGTTTTTGGTGAACATTGGGGTGCGGCAAGTGCCACCCTTGGGGAAAAATACATTTTTTTAGAAAAATTTGAAAATTGCTATATAGGGGTTTTTGAGGTTGCTGAAATAGAATCTGAAAATAAAATTTTTCTAACTCAACCCCCGAGGGGGTGAGGGGTTAAATATTTTTAAATATTTTCTTCAAAATTGGTATATATGGGTTTTTGGGGTCGAAGAATATGAATCTAATAATATATTTTTTCTAATTTCAGCCCCTGAGGGGTGGGGGTAGTTTTTGTGAAAACTTATATATTGGAGTTTTTGAGGTTGCTGAAAGTGAATCTGATAATAAAAAAATTCTAAATCCACCCCCTGACGGGCGGGGGTAGTTTTCGTAAAAATTGGTATATTGAAGTTTTTGAGTTTGCTGAAAGTGAATCTGATTATAAAAAAATTGTAACTCCACCCCCAAAGGGACGGGGGGTAGTTCTCGTGAAAATTGGTATATTGGGGTTTTTCAGGTTGCTGAATGTGAATCTTATAATACAAAAAAATCTTACTCCACCCCCTGAGGGGAAGGGGGTAGTTTTCTTGAAAATTTGTATATTGCATATTTGTTTTTTAGAAAATTGGTAGATTGGGGTTTTTAAAGTTGCTGAAAGAGAATCTGATAATAGAAAAATTCTAACTCCACCCCCTGAGGGACGGGGGGTAGTTTTCGTAAACATTGGTGTATTGGGATTTTTGAGGTTGCTGAAAGTAAATCTGAAAATAAAAAAAATCTAACTTCACCACGTAAGGGGCGGGGGTAGTTTTCGTGAAAACTGGTATATTTTTAAGGTTGCTAAAAGTGAATCTGATAATAAAAAATCCATTTCACGCGCGGAGGTGAAAAATGAGAAAGCTCTTTTACTAGGCAGTGTATTTTTTTAGTCGTACAAAAAAAGGCCTACATTAAAAAAATTAATAAAATTTGAACTTAATAAATAAATAGAACAATACAAATAACATGAACTATTGAAAAAAAAAACAGTTAACTAAAATATTGTAAAATTCAACAAATAAAAAACGCATAGTCATAATTAAAAAAGAAATGTTTCGTAATCAGTGTTCTGGGGTATGTCATACCCCAACCGACTTCCACAGAAGCGACCAACGCTAAATAGGGAGCGGGATGCATTGCGAGGTCGCATACTTCACTTATTTTGATTTTATTGTTGCTGTTACCTGTGATGGGGTATGTCATACCCCTCAACACTTACGCGGGATTAATAAAGACAGCATTATTTTATGTTAATTAAAATTATACAAAATTTATAATATACATATTTACAAATAACTATTTTAAAAAAATAAAGATTTGTGAAAATTTTAGGAAGGTCGAAGCGAAAGTGACAAAGGGTGACAGGGGGATGGGTTTAAAAATTCTCTAAATTTCGGAATGTATTTTGGAAATTCCGGACGTGAGTAATAGTTATAGCACTAGATAGGTAGGTTTGTTAGGGTAGATGGGTAGTTTGAGTGGTTCCGCAGGAGTGTAGTGTGTAAACTACCTACCTAACCTAACAAACCTGCCTATCCAGTGCTCTAGTAATAGTAACAATGATCAATTAGGAAATGTAAAAGTGGTACAAACGAAACTAAATACACTGCCCAGTAAAAGAGCTTTCCCATTTTCAGCTCCGCGCGTAAAATGGATTTTTTTATTATCAGATTCACTTTCAGCAACCATAAAAACCTTAGTATACCAATTTTCACGAAAACTACCCTCTGCCCCTTTGGGGGTGACGTTAGAATTTTATTATAATCAGATTCCCTTTCAACAACCTCAAAACCCCCAATATACCAATTTTCACGAAAACTACCCCTCACCCCTCAGGGGGTGGATTTAGAATATTTTCATTATCAGATTCACTTTCAGCAACCTCAAAAACCCCAATACACCAGTTTTCACGAAAACTACCCCCCACCCCTCAGGGGGTGGATTTAGATTTTTTATTATCAGATTCACTTTCAGAAACCTCAAAAACCCCAATATACCAGTTTTTACAAAAACTACCCCCCACCCCTCAGGGGGTGAAATTAGAAAAAAGTTATTATCAGATTCAAATTCGTCAACCCCAAAAGCCCCTATATACCAATTTTGAGGAAAATATTGAAAATATTTTAAAATATTTACCCCCTCACCCCCTTGGGGGTGGAGTTAAAAAAAATTATTATCAGATTCAATTTCAGCAATCTCAAAAACCCCTATATAGCAATTTTCAATTTTTTTTTTAAAAATTGTATTTTTGCCCATTTGACCCCCTTGCCGCACCCCAATGTTCACCAAAAACAATCCCGAGCGAGAACTTTTGGTAACATACCTGTATGCCAAATTTAAAGTCTCTAACTTAAAGCGTTCTTAAGTTATCGTGCCTACAAGATTTCCCGGATAGACCGATCGACCGACCGACCGACCGACCGATATTTTTTTTTTGCTTGAAATTGATTTATATCGACATAAAACGTCATAAAACGCAAAAATACGCAAAAAAAAATTGAAATTTTTTGCACGAATACAAGGTTTTCCGAAATTTTGAAAATTTTCAAAATGGGTAAGCAAAATTAACTACGCAGATTTGTACTTTTGATTAGATTGATTTTTACAGTATTATTAATCTGAGCCATTTCGCCTCAATGATTATTTATATCGATAAAAAATCTAAAACACAAAATAAAATTAAAATGTTCTGTTTTAGATTTTTTATCGACATAAATAACACAACTCTACAAAATAGGCTCAACTTTTTACTCTGGGAAACGGAAGGTTGGACCTTATAGAGTTTTTTCTCCTGAGTCCGAATCTGATTTAAGAATTTTTCCATCACGTCACAATTTTGCGCAAAAGTCGTTTATAAACCAAATATGCGCTAAATTCGTCATTTTGGAAAGGATCTATTTTTGTTATACTGGCAGATTTTTACATAACCATCAAATCAATTTATAGCTTCAACCTTAAACTATGCTTACATAAAATAAAAAATATGAAAACTTTTAAAATATAGACGTAAGATCAGTTTTTTTAAGCCCCTTATTTTATCCAAAATCAATGAACTCAACTTTTGTACATGACTGTTCACGTCACTAAGACATCAAAATTGATATGAAAATTTGCAAAATTTATTATTTTTAATTAAAATTAGTTTAAATGGTTATTTGCATAAACGAAATGTGTTTTTTAGCGTAGATTTTCATGAGGAATTGAAATATTTACTCAGATTTTTTCCATCACGTGCAGATTTTTAGCAAACCGTGATTTAAAGTTTCCTGCTTTTGCACCATTTTCCGTTTCGGTAGTTTTTTAAGCAACACATTTAAGCGCTACATTAATATATTTATTTTGATTAATGCAGTTTTTTTTGCGGAATTTAAATATGCAATTAGGTTTTTTCTAACACGTCACAATTTTGCGCAAAAAGCACATAAGTTTCAAAGTTTCGTAGAAAAGCCGTCTGTTGCAAGTAAATTAGGCCTAAGCTGAATTAATTTAATATGCTCAACTAGACTGAACATGCTGGTCAATACAGTTTTTTCTGCTGAATTCAAATATGTAATTAGATTTTTTGCAGCACGTAACAATTTTGCGCAAAAAGCGTATACGTTTCAAAATATCGTAAAAAGTCGTCTTTTGCAAGTAAATTATGCCTAAACTAAATTAATTTAATATACTCAACTAAACTGAATATGCTGGTCAATAAAGTTTTTCTGCTGAATTCAAATATATAATTATATTTTTTGCAGCACGTAACAATTTTGCGCAAAAAGCACATAAGTTTCAAAGTTTCGTAGAAAAGCCGTCTGTTGCAAGTAAATTAGGCCTAAGCTGAGTTAATTTAATATGCTTAACTAGACTGAACATTCTGGTCAATACAGTTTTTTCTGCTGAATTCAAATATGTAATTAGATTTTTTGCAGCACGTAACAATTTTGCGCAAAAAGCGTATACGTTTCAAAATATCGTAAAAAGTCGTCTTTTGCAAGTAAATTAGGCCTAAACTAAATTAATTTAATATGCTCAACTAAACTGAACATGCTGGTCAATAAATTTTTTTCTGATGAATTCAAATATGTAATTAGAATTTTTGCAGCACGTAACAATTTTGCGTAAAAAGCGTATACGTTTCAAAATATCGTAAAAAGCCGTCTTTTGCAAGTAAATTAAGCCTAAACTAAATTAATTTAATATGCTCAACTAAACTGAACATACTGGTCAATACAGTTTTTTCTGCCAAATTCAAATATGTAATCAGATTTTTTGCAGCACGTAACAATTTTGCGCAAAAAGCGTATACGTTTCAAAATATCGTAAAAAGCCGTCTTTTTAAAGTAAATTACGCCTAAGCTAATTTTATATAATATGCTCAGTTAGGTCAAACATGCTGGTTGATGCAGTTTTTTTTGCTGAATTCAAATAGGTAATAAGATTTTTTGCAGCACATAACAATTTTCGGCAAAAAGTTTCAAAATAGCAAGGTAAAGCCGTCGATTTTGAAACGTATACGCTCTTTGCGCAAAATTGATACGTGCTGCAAAAAATATAATTACATATTTGACTTCAGCAGAAAAAACTGTATTGACCAGCATGTTCAATTTAGTTGAGCATATTAAATTAATTTAGTTTAGGCCTAATTTACTTGCAAAAGACGGCTTTTTACGACATTTTGAAACGTATACGCTTTTTGCGCAAAATTGTTACGTGCTGCAAAGAATCTGATTACATATTTGAATTTGGCAGAAAAAACTGTATTGACCAGCATGTTCAGTCTAGTTGAGCATATTAAATTAATTTAGCTTAGGCCTAATTTACTTGCAAAATAAGGCTTCTCTACGATAATTTGACACTTATATGCTTTTTGCGCAAAACTGTGACGTGCTGGAAAAAATCTAATTGCATATTTGAATTCGGGAGAAAAAACTACATCAACTAGCATAATTTACCTAGTTGAGCATATTAAATTAATTCAGCTTAGGCCTAAATAAAACTAGGAAACTTATGTGCTTTTTGCACAAAATTGTGACGTGTTAGAAAAAACCTAATTGCATATTTAAATTCCGCAAAAAAAAAACTGCATTAATCAAAATGACTATATTAGTGTAGCGCTTAAATGTGTTGCTTAAAAAACTACCGAAACGGAAAATGGTGCAAAAGCAGGAAACTTTAAATCACGGTTTGCTAAAAATCTGCACGTGATGGAAAAAATCTGAGTAAATATTTCAATTCCTCATGAAAATCTACGCCAAAAAACACATTTCGTTTATGCAAATAACCATTTAAACTAATTTTAATTAAAAATAATAAATTTTACAAATTTTCATATCAATTTTGATGTCTTAGTGACGTGAACAGTCATGTACAAAAGTTGAGTTCAATGGTTTTGGATAAAATAAGGGGCTTAACATAACTATTTTTTTAGTCTGTATTTTAAAAGTTTTCATATTTTTTATTTAATATACGCAAGGCTTAAGGTTAAAACTATAATTCGATATGATGGTTATATAGAAATCTGTTAGGATAACAAAAATAGAGCCTTTCCAAAATGACGAATTTAGGTTTGGACTTTGGCTCAAATTAATAATACTGTAAATATCTATACGCCTCAAATAAATTATAGATTCTATTTAGATTGATTTTGTTAAAAAAGTCACTTTTCCACTGGCCCCCTCATATTACATGTATGTGCACATGGATTGTAACTGAATATTCAGTTTACCTTTTATAGTGAATCTAAATAGTGCACGAAAAAAAGGTTTAGTAGATTTTTCTAAATAATTATTACAGAGAAATCTACAAAAAAATCGCCATGCCACTAAACGTCTTTTAAAAAGTGAACTAAAATATATTCCCTTTTACCTAACTGCAACAAAATAATTTAACAGCATAATACTGCATTTTATGGTTTAAACGAAAGTGGATTAGCAAAAGTTAGTTAATAAACTTGAGCTTATGTAGGTCAATAACACGATACGATGCAGTCATATAGGTAAGTTACATGACCGGAGTCATGCTACTCAGCAACTTATTGTTTATATAATAAAATGTATATTGTTTTGTCAGCATAGTTTACCTATGTAGCTTTTTACTTTCTTTCAATCAATCTGTAATTATATTGTAAACTATTAACATTATTTAATAAATTTGTAATTCAATAAAATACTTCAAAAAACTTTAAAATAACTTTTTAAAAAACTTCTTACGGCAAGGTTGCAACGTAATTGGCGCAGTCGGCAGTTTTCACCAATCAATTTAGCATAAAATTGATTCGTTTCGACGATTTGTTGGTGATAGAACCTGGTAGTTTCCAAACAAGAGAAATTACAAAAAAAAAAAAAAAAGTTTTCTTCGAGTGTGAGTGCACATCACAGATGAAGGACATCATAGCAGCGATCATTTGCCTGTAAGTACCTATGTCATTTAGTGATTGCAGATTCAATTTTCAAAATACTTTAATCGATTCTGAGTCCAGTTCCGAGTCCGAAACAAACTCTGAACTAGAACTTACCATAATAGAAACAAATAACCCCATTCCCGAAATAAATAATTTAAATTTAAACATGGCTAACGTTCTGAAAGCCGACTACTTGAACATGATCCCTGAATTTAGGGGCGAGTCAGAACTCCTTCCTAGATTCATCGATATATGTGAAAAATTAGTCAATAAATTTTATAACCTTAATGACCCGACGGACTTTCAGAATGAGTACCTAATGTCTAGCATTTTGGCTAAAATAAAGGGCGATGCCGCAACTAAAATATCCTCTTGCATTCTGAATAACTGGAATGACTTAAAATTAGCACTCCAGAATACATATAGCGATAAACGCGACGTTTTCAGCTTGCAATTGGAAATGATAGAGTTAAAGCAAGGGCTCAAACAGTCAGTTTTCGATTTTTACAATAGTATACTTATGCTACTTAACCTTCAGATAGCATATTTAACGGTGCATCATGGTAATGCACAAGAGGTCGGAACTTTAACCGCATACTTAAGAAAATACGCCTTAAGGGTTTTATTGAGGGGCCTCCGAGACCCAATAGGATCCTTAATGCGAACCAAAAATCCAGAAGATCTGAACTCTGCGTTAAATATGCTAACGAACGATTTTCAATTAGAAATAAATGACCAAATAATTAGAAATTCTTATAGCCAAAATCCTAGACAAAAGCCAAACTTTAATAATAATCGTAACTTTACACAAGGAAGGCAGCAATTGCCAAATATTAGGCAATTGCAACTAACAAATTACCCACAAAATTTCCAGCCAAGGCCAAATGGTTTCAATAATAATAACACAAATACAAACTTTCAAAATCAGCCAGGGCCTAGCTCCAGAAATGATGTGTTTAGGCCAAACCCTAATGTAAGGTTACCGAGACCAACTCCAATGAGTGTTTCTACGCGAAACACTAATATGTCCCATGCTAGGCAAAATTTTAATAATAGAAATAATTCAAATAATCAAATTAGAACGCCTAATTTTCAAATAGAAGAGGTTTTCAACTTGCATAATGCGCCGAAAGTAGAGTTTCCGGAGGAAAATTTAAATAAAAATCAAGATGACTCACCTTTTTTAGAGAATTGAGCCTCGGAAAAATAGATATCATGAGTTTAACAAACGAAAAAAGTCAATTGTGCTATATAATTTACCCAGAATTAAATTTAAAAGTTTTATTAGATAGTGGTAGCACAAAGTCGTTTGTTAAACATGACATCGCAAATAAATTTTTTTCTAGGAATATTATACATGACCCATTTTTAATATCTAGTGCACACGGTACTTCCTTGGAAAAGTATAGTACAAAGATCCCGTGTGGCAAATTGTTTAAAAATAACATTAATCTTAAATTTCATATGTTCAACTTTCATAAACAATTTGACTGTCTACTAGGCTTAGATAACCTAAAGAAATTAAACGCGATTGTCGACCTGCATAATGATGTATTAATTACACCATCCCGCAGAATCAAAATTCACTACCTTGAGTTATCTAGTGGGGCCGACAGCATAGTCGTCCCTGCCAAGACAGAACAAATTATTAAAATAAATATTAAAAATGTTAAAAATGGTGACGTAATAATTCCTCACATGAAAGCTGGTGATCTAGAAATAATAGAAAGCGTAGCCAGTGTAAAAGATTTTTCTACTTATTGTAGTATTGTTAACCCTACAGATAGGGACATTTCTGCTAAAATAAACCCAATAACTGTGCAAATGTTCGACGAATACGAACACCACACAGCTTCTAATTTTAATAATATTAATACATATTGCGATAACTCGCCAATTGATCTGTCTAAAATTAAAATAAATCATATGAATGCAGAGGAAAAACAAGCAATTTTAAATCTTTTAAATGAGTACTCTGATATTTTTCATTCAGAAGGAAAACCCTTAACTTTTACGCATAAAATTAAACATAAAATAGTTACTAAAGACGAAATACCAGTGTACACAAAGTCCTATCGTTTTCCAAATGTCCATAAACAAGAGGTAGATAAACAAATTAAAAAAATGTTACAACAAAAAATCATAAGACCCTCTTATAGCCCGTGGAGTTCGCCAATTTGGGTGGTCCCCAAGAAAAGTGCCCCTTTTGCTGAACGCAAATGGCGCATAGTAGTTGACTATCGTAAATTAAATGAAAAAACTATTGATGACCGATACCCATTGCCGAACATTACGGACTTATTGGACAAGTTGGGACGTTGTTTATACTTTAGTACAATGGATTTAGCCAGTGGTTATCACCAGCTGGAAATGGCTAGGGAGGATATTCAAAAAACTGCTTTCAGCACAGAAAATGGTCACTATGAATTCCTGCGCATGCCCTTTGGCCTTAAAACGGCCCCAGCCACATTCCAGAGGGTCATGGACAACCTGTTAAGGGGTATATTAAATAAAAAATGCTGCGTATTTCTTGATGATATCATTTGTTTTAGTACAAGTTTACAAGAACATATAAACAATCTCAAAGAGATTTTTGATAGATTGCGATCTGCTAATCTTAAATTACAAGTCGATAAATGCGAATTTTTGCAAAAAGAAGTAGCGTTTTTAGGTCATATAGTGACACCCCAGGGCGTAAAACCGAATCCTGAAAAAATTAAAGCTGTTCAAAACTATCCTATTCCTAAAACTACACGACAAATTAAGGCTTTTTTGGGACTATTGGGTTATTACCGCAAATTCATAAAAGATTTTGCGAAAATAACTAAACCTATGACTATCTGTCTGAAAAAGAATCATAAAATTAATATTAAGGACCCCGAGTATGTAAAATGTTTTAACCATTGTAAAAATTTGTTGATTAACCAACCCATACTGCAGTATCCAGATTTTAATCAACCCTTCATTCTAACTTGCGACTCTTCTAGTTTTGCTTTAGGTTCGGTGTTGTCACAAGGGAAAATAGGCTCTGATTTGCCAGTAGCTTACGCAAGTCGCACCCTTAACGAATGAGAATGTAATCTAAGTACTATCGAAAGGGAACTCCTAGCAATCGTTTGGGCTGTTAAATACTTTAGGCCCTACCTTTATGGCCGAAAATTTACAATAGTATCTGACCATAAACCCTTGCAGTGGTTGTTCTCCCTTAAAGAACCTAATTCCAAATTATGTAGGTGGCGGTTGTACTTAGAAGAATATGATTATGAAATTATTTATAAAAAAGGTGTCCTTAATAGTAACGCAGATGCCTTGTCACGCATCGTAATAAACCCAGAAACCAATATTCCCAAAAATCCCGACCAACTACAAAACCCCACAAACGAACCCCCCCAAATAAAAAAAATCGGTAACGCCACTGACTTAACTTATGCCCAAGTTTTAAGTAATAATTACAATAAAAATACTATAAGTAATTCACCTCTACAAAATAACATAAAGTCACGTACGAGTTTCAAAGATAAGGAAGTATCAGATTACGATGACAATATATGCGAATCTATTCCCACGTACGAAATAAATTTAAATGAACTTTCAGACGCCGTTTATAAAAATGAAACTCTTCGTCAAATAATTTATAATAACCTTAATATAATTAATAATAATGTAAAAATAATCGACAATGATCTATTTAATTGTGACGAGAATATATCTCTTGCTCATTGCGTCTCCCAGTGTTTTAGCATGAAAAAAGGAATCGCCCGTAATTTCAGGGAAAAATTTAATTGCGTAAACACACTAAAAGCACAAAACAAACCTGTAGGTGAAGTTGCATATTTAAAACTTCCTACAAGAAATATTTATTATTTAATTACCAAAAAGATATTTAGGGACAAACCCACCTACACTACTATAATTTCCGCCTTGATAAGCCTCAAAAGATTATGTTTAGAGCTACAAGATTTTACTGTAGCTATGCCAAAAATTGGATCCGGCCTAGATAACCTAAAATGGGATATCATACTTAATTTAATTAAAATTATATTTCAAAACTCTAAAATTAAAATACTTATTTACAATATTGACCCACCCCAAAAAGTTGAAATTAACGTCACTAATCACGAAAATAATAAAAGTGCTATTTCCAGCTTTATAGAAGAATTCTGCGAAGAGTTGACAAATGACGAACCTGACATTACAGACAATATTAATGAACCCTTATTAGATTATATGCAAAAGTTTAACGACAGCTTTTCCGCGAATAAAGACTCAGACAATATGTCTATAATTGTTGAAACAGGGGACCTTGACGACTTAGAGCGGGAAGAAAATATTAAGCAAGCGGAACAACCTACAGAAACCGATCTTAATACAGTACACTCTAACGCGGAAAACCCAATTATTGGTGTCCCAATAGTAACTTGTCCAGTCAATTATGGCAAAAACCAAATTATTCTTTCACTAGTAGAATTTGCCCCTGCAACCCCCTCAATCGTTATCCTCTATAAATCAAAACAAAGAATGCTTGTTCAATTGTCAAAAAATAATTTTGAACAAGATGTAATAAAAGTTATGAAAGAATATATCGCCCCAAAAATTAAGTATTATGTATTTTTCGAGGATCCAATCTATGAACAATTTTGTGCTGTATTACAAACATATTTTAAAAATGGACAAATAAATTTAATTAGGTGTACAAAATACCTTACAGACGTAATAGGGGAGGTAGAAATAAAAGAAATTATAAAAAATTTTCACGAGGGAAAAACGAACCACCGGGGAATCGAAGAAACCGAAAAACGTATAAAAGAGTCGTACTATTTTCCGAATCAACGTCGTGTGATTCAAACGTACATAAATAACTGTGAAATTTGCCAACTTACGAAATACGACAGAAACCCCCTAAAATTAAAATTTAACTTGACACCGACAGCGACTAGACCATTTCAAATTTTACACATGGACAGTATCACCCTAGAAAAATCTAAATTTCTTACAATAATTGACACTTTCTCAAAATATAGTCAAGCGTATAAACTAAGTGCTGCTTCAAGCATAGAAGTAGTAAATAATCTCATAAAATATTTTACGCACCATTCCATCCCCGAACAAATCGTATCGGATAATGGTGGTGAGTTTAATAGCGGTGTGTTAAAAGAGTTACTAGAACTCCATAAAATCAAAATCCACTTCATAAGCTCGCAACACCCCGATTCAAATTCTCCAGTAGAAAGATTTCACTCCACCCTAATCGAGCACATAAGGTTACTTAATAACCAAGATATTTTTAAGAGCGAGCCAATTGAGATAAAAATAAATTATGCAATATTGGCCTATAATAATACAATACATAGCACTACAAAATTAAAACCTTCAGAAATAATCACAGGACACTTAGGCACAGATTCACCCTTTAACTTAGAATTGAACAAACAATTAATGAATAACTATATATTTAACCATAAAGAAAAAACCAAAATTTTATATCAAAAAATAAACAAAGACGCACAAAAGACGAAAGAAAAAATTATTAACAAATTAAATGAAAAACGTGAAGAAATTCCCAAAAGTATACCCGAAAAAGTATTCGTTAAAAATAAACAAAAACAGTCAAAAACCAAAAATAAATTCAAAAAAGCAAAAATCAAAAATATAAACTGGAAATTAAAAACCGCAAAAATTGACCCAACCCATTTTAATACCATAGATAAAATCCACCTTTCGAATATAAAACGCCCTAGAAAAAACAGTAACTCAAAAACTCAACAAGATTTATCTATTCCAGGTTGCTCACATGCGGACGAGCAGCGGACATCCGCAACATAACAACAAACCTTGGTATCCTTCCTATAAATTTGGGCCCTGCAAAATTGCAGCGCACGGACCATACTTTTGTCCACTACTACGAATTACAACCACTTTTCGACCAATTCGAAAAACTTAACTTAGAATATAATAGGCTAGATTTACTTAAGATTAACAAAACTTTTTATAGTAGAGAATTAGATAATTATAAGAAAATTATTAACTATACACAGGGAAAAATTTATGAAAAAATTAATCATATTAATTTAGGGTATAATGAAAGTTTCACAAGAAACAAACGGGGACTTATTAATGGTTTTGGAACCATAATTAAGGGCATTACAGGTAATTTAGATGCAAATGACGGTGAAAAAATATACAAAATTTTAACCGACATTCGCAAGAAAAACGATAACTTTCAGTCGCAATTAAATCAACAATACTCTATTAATCAAAAACTAATACAAAATTTTAATGATACTCTACAAGAAATACAGCATAATGAAAATATTTTAAAAAATAAAATTTTACAATTAAATAACTTCATGAACGAAAAAGTTCAGAGCCAAATTTTTATGTTGTTTGCACAAGACCTCCATAACCAAATTTTAATTATATATAATACAATTTTAAATATTCTAACGGATATCGAAAACTCGATAACATTTTGTAAGTTGAAAACAATGCACCCTAGCATAATAAAAACAGATGAATTATTCCTCGAAATTAGAAAAATCGCCGAACACTATAAAAACCAACTCCCAGTGGAGTTAAAATACGAAAACATTTTAGAACTTGAAAACCTTATTCAAATTAACTGTCAAATTGAGCCTACAAGAATAACATATTTTCTATCCCTCCCAATAAATTACGAAACAGATTTTGAATTATACCGCCTCACACCCATCCCTACCCTGTTCAAATCAGAGTTTGTGACGATAATTCCAAAAACTAAATATTTATTAAAGTCAAAAGAAAATGGATTTGTACCATTGAATGACATTTGTAAAAAGGGCAAAAGGTTTCAATGCGCAAACTATTTGCAAGCAAGTCAGGATGTGACTTGTGAGAAAAATATTATCCTACAGGAAAACTCACACTCATGCTCGTATATAAAACTTGATATTACCGAAAACCATATGGAAGTCATCCCGAAAATTAACCAGTTTCTCGGAGTATTTCCCAACGAAGAAAAACTCCACATTAAATGCAACGAAGAAAGCGAAACTAAGTCACTTCAAGGAATTTACCTCATAAAAGAAGAAAACTGCGAAATTTTTTTCAAACAAAACAAGCTATTTTTCGAAGAAAAATCATCTGGAAAGCCTGCCCTCGTAAATAATTTAAACCTTGCCATAGAGGACCGACAAATACAAAATTTAAAAATAAACCTAAAAACGCTGAAATTAAACGAAATTTCGGAAAATGCAGTTATACCAATGGAGAAAAATCAACAAGATATTTTCACCCCAAGCATCATGACCATTTCCCTCTACGTGGTAATCGTCATGGCGTTAACATATTTTGGACTGAAATTCATCAGAAGCCGAATCCAGGAGAGAAAGAGAGAACCCATTCCACAGGAAGAGGAACTCCAACCACTCCCCCCCGGACAGAACTTCAACCTCCCAGGGGATGCTTCATTTTGAGGAGGGAGGAGTTACATGACCGGAGTCATGCTACTCAGCAACTTATTGTTTATATAATAAAATGTATATTGTTTTGTCAGCATAGTTTACCTATGTAGCTTTTTACTTTCTTTCAATCAATCTGTAATTATATTGTAAACTATTAACATTATTTAATAAATTTGTAATTCAATAAAATACTTCAAAAAACTTTAAAATAACTTTTTAAAAAACTTCTTACGGCAAGGTTGCAACGTAATTGGTATACATTTGAATTCCCACATTTACTATTTACTTTTACTCTGAATCGTTTATTTTTGTTATAAAAGCCAGAAAATACCCACTTTAGTGATGTTACACTTGCAAAGTAAAGAAAACAGTATTTTAGAAAACATGTACATGTAATAAAATATAGGTATACTCATGGTTCTCAGTAAATGTAGGCAAACACACACACACACACGTTTTATTCCCTTAAATTGGACACTTGGCACAAAAGCAACTTCATAAAATTTAATCATTATAATTATTATTAATTATTATTCATTATTATTAATTATTATTAATTATTATTAATTATTAATAATTATTAATTATTTTATTATTCACAGCGCCAGCGCTAGAATAATATTATACGGTAGTCCAAACGAATTTTCAAAAAAAAAAAATAAAAAATCGTCCTAGACAAAAAGTTCTTGGATATAAAGTTTCATGAAAAAATAATCAACTTTTTTTTCAAATTTCAGTCTCACAGTAGTTCGTTTGGATCAAAAAGTGGTCACTGGCCCATAACTTTTTTGTCACGATAGATATTTACATAAAATTTTTAGAACATTATCCCAAATAGTTATAGATTAGATTACTTTATTCAAATTAAAATAATATTTTCAGTGGCGTCCGTTAGCTTCGTACACTCTGTCTTGTCGTCGCTCATTCTTTTCATATGTCCGAACCACCTTAGTTGTCCTTCCTTAATGATATTTTCTATTGGTTTGGACTTTTAGACATTTAGAAATTGACAAACAAATGTTTAATTTTAAGTGTTTTAGTCAAAATGTTTTAAAGTTATTAGGGAAAAAGTTCAACAATTTACTGTCATCTCACAATGTGGGTTAGTAGGTTTCTGATTAACGCGGTCTATTTCATATTCATTTCTCATAGAAACTGATTTTTTGCGTATGAATAAATTTATGTGTTTAACAATGTTAGGTACATTTAAATATTGACAAGCCAAGAATGATGGATACTTTGATCAGGTATTCTTTCCGAAAAATTGATTCAGAAAATATAAACCATTTTAAATTTCTTTTAAACAAGCAAAATTTTAAATTTTGTAAATAATAATTGTTTTAATTCCAATTGCTTTCCCATTTTGTAAATTTTCAAAATCTCGGAAAGCCTTGTGCAAAATTTTTCGATCGGTCGGTCAATCGGTCTGTCCGGGAAATCTTGTGGGCACGATAACTTAAGAATGCTTTAAGTTAGAGACTTGAAATTTGGTATACAGGTATGTTACCAAAAGTTCTCGCTCGGGATTGTTTTTGGTGAACATGGGGGTACGGCAAGGGGGGCAAAAATACATTTTTTTTTAGAAAAATTTGAAAATTGCTATATAGGGGTTTTTGAGGTTGCTGAAATTGAATCTGATAATAATTTTTTAACTCCATCCCCAAGGGGGGAGGGGGTAAATATTTTGAAATATTTTCAATATTTTTCTCAAAATTGGTATATAGGGGCTTTTGAAGTTAAAGAATTTGAATCTGATAATAACTTTCGGGGGGTAGTTTTTGTGAAAACTGGTATATTGTGGTCTTTAAGGTTTCTGAAAGTGAATCTGATAATTAAAAAAATCTAAATCCGCCCCCTGAGGGGTGAGGGGTAGTTTTCGTGAAAATTGGTATATTGGGGTTTTTGAGGTTGTTGAAAGGGAATCTGATTATAACAAAATTCTAACTTCACCCCCAAAGGGGCAGAGGGTCGTTTTCGTGAAAATTGGTATACTAAGGTTTTTATGGTTGCTGAAAGTGAATCTGATAATAAAAAAATCCATTTTACGCGCGGAGGTGAAAAATGGGAAAGCTCTTTTACTGGGCAGTGTATTTTGATATGTTTTTTAATACGTTTTTGTGGTGTTTTAATTGTGCATGTCCTAAAATTACTAAAAAAAATATTAATTAATAGTGTTAAAAATAGCTCCAAGTATAGTACTAAAAAAATAAAATTTTCTTTAGAATTACACAATGAACTAAACCAATTAAATAACCTTAACTGGTTACTCAAAAGGGTCTCTTCTATAGAAACACAAGAATTGTATAAATCACTTAAAAAACGGTTGAATAAGAATATTATACTTGAGAAACAAAAATTTTATGCAAATATTATAAATAATTCTTACAATAAAACTAGAGATTCTTGGAAAATTGTTAAATCTTTACAAAATAGTACTACAAAGGTCAAGAGTGTTGCTTTAATGGACGACAATTGTTTAATAACTGACGAACTGGGTGTTGCTAGCACTTTCGGTAAATATCTGTGTAATATAGTAAACAATACATTAAAAAATGCTTTTGGTCAAAATCTTTCAGCTAAATATACTTCTTGTCCAAGAATTTCAAAAGCTTTTATTTTTAAGCGAGTTGTTAAAAGTGATGTTATATCCGTAATAAAAGGATTTACATGTAAAAAGTCGACGGGGATTGACGAAATACCAATGAAGCTTCTTAAATCATGCCTTTAGCTGATTTAATAAATATGTCGGTTACTTCTGGCCAATTCCCGGATACTTTAAAAGAAAGTGCTATAACTTTAATTCATAAAAAGAACGACCCAACCAACCCTGCTAACTATAAACCCATATCGCTATTAATTACGCTATCAAAAATCTTTGAAAAAGTTGTTTGTCAACAATTGTTAACTTTAATACATAATAAAATTCTTGATGCATGTCAGCACGGATTTAGGGATGGTCGTTCCACAGAAACTGCATCACTTGAGCTTTTGCAGTTCTTGTATGATGATTTGGATGATGGAAACTTTGCTATAGCAATAAGTTTCGATTTGACCAGAGCCTTCGATACTGTAGATCCGAATTTCCTTAAAACCAAGTTACATAGTATCGGACTACGTGGGTGTATCAACGATTGGCTAAATTCTTTTTATCCAACAGATCCTTTAGGGTGAAAATAAAGAATATATTCTCAAATTTATTGAACGCAACTTCGGGTACCCACAAGGCAGTATCTTGGGTCCTTTGCTTTTTTTTGTTTGTCAATGACTTTTTTATTTTATTTTATTCTAGACGGTAAGATATTTATGTACGCGGATGATACCACTATAGTTATTATAGACCTAAATAGAGATAAGAAAGTCAATTCAGTTATTAAAGCTTTTGCTTTTTGCTTTTTGCTTTTGCTTTTGCTTTTGCTTTTGCTTTTGCTTTTGCTTTTGCTTTTGCTTTTGCTTTTGCTTTTGCGAGTGGTGCTTTAAAAATAAATTGGTTTTAAATGAAGAGACAACGGTTATCATTGAGTTTGGTCATCAACGTAAAGTGTTTTCTAATGCCAGCTTCACAATAAATAATAACTTGTTTACACCTGAAGAATCTATTGACTTTTTAGGCATAACAATAGATAAACACTTTACATGGTGCCAGCACATTGATAAAATCTGCTTAAAATTGAACAAACAGGTTTTCCTAATGAATAAGCTAAGATGCTTATTAGATCGTAAAACATTGTTAAGCGTTTATTATGCTAATGTCTATTCATTAATATCATACAATATTGTAGTATGGGGACAATCGTGTGATATATTATGCAGGATGTTACTACCATAATATTTTACCTGAGTCTATTAAAAACAAAGAACAATATATTCTCTGGAAGAGTTTAAGATATTCATGTTTTCCCCTGGGGAGCTGTAAAGATTTATTATTTATCTATTACGTACATTTATTTGTATTTATTTTAATGTTTTGTCTCTATTCTTCATGTGTATTTATATATTTTTTCCTTCATCAAATTTATTATTTTTTATATGTTTACTATTACTTTTACAATTTGTATGTATTTGATTTTTTTGTTGTTTTTTTTTATTGAAATGTATAATTTTTATTATTTTTGTATGTGCAAATTTTTAAGTAATATTTTATTGTGAATAATACTACATTGACGAGTCTATCTATTGTAAAATAGCCAACAGGCATTAAATAATCTATCTATCTATCTATCT
This sequence comes from Brachypterus glaber, assembly GCA_958510825.1. Taxonomy (NCBI): domain Eukaryota; kingdom Metazoa; phylum Arthropoda; class Insecta; order Coleoptera; family Kateretidae; genus Brachypterus; species Brachypterus glaber. The sequence goes on along the minus strand of OY294047.1, from coordinate 23,950,907 downwards.
ATCTATCTATCTATCTATAATAATAACAAAAGGTGTAATGTAAATTGAAGTATTGAAAAAAAAGTGACAAAATTCTGTTTTTTGCATAAGGCCATATTTTGCACCACTGATTACGTAAAAATACCGATTTAGCTGAAACTTGGTATAAAGGCTTCCTTTGGTAATATTAATGCAGACCAATTCAAAATGGCGGAATAAATATGGCCGATTTATTTTTTAAACTTTGCCAAAATTAAAGAAAAAATGGCACAAAACAAAAAAAAATACAGACCCCGCCCATTCTGTTATGGGTTATTTTCCTTATATATACTAGTAATTACTATAAAAATTTTACGATTTTCTACTCGCCAGTTTTTTCTATAATTTAATTTTAAAAACGAATATATTAAAAATTTGGAAAAATGTGAATATTTTTTTTATTCTATTAATATATTAAACAAAATTACCTTAACATATTTTCAGATTTACGAAAAAAAATTGTTTAGTCCAAACATATATATTTTTTTTAATATTTAAGAAAGAAAAGTCATAATAAAAAATATCTAATTGGTCCCAGAAAAAAAAAGTGACCAAATTCTGTTTTTTTTTTCATAGTGCCATATTTTGCACGCTAATAACTATTTTTTACGGCGGTGGCCCTATGCAAAAAAAAAGAAATTTGTCACTTTTTTTTCTGGGACCACTGTGGATCGCGTTAATTTTTATTGTTTTGAATAGCAAAGTTTATCACCTTCACTGATATGCCAGTTGATATGCCTGGGACGGTTTGGACTTTTTAACATTGTATTGACTGTGTTGTATATTCGGTCTACGATTTCACGTTCAATTAGTACTTGTTTAAAAAAACTTGGTACTATTTTTTATTATTTTTAGTATTTTAAATACTCAGTATAAATATCTACTTGCCATTACTTGGATCAAAGAAATGCTAGCCTCAAAACAAAAGAATATGGCTTTGAATATATCAAAGGACACGTGTCCTTGGTTAAAGAAATCATTTTTCCTGTGTAGATATTCTTCGCATAAAATTTGCGTTGGATTTAAAAGCCCAATGAAACGCCTTCGGAGGCGTAATGACGTATCGAGCCCTGGAGAATACTAAGCCAAGCGATGGCGGGTAACTTAACCATTTATAACCTTTTCCCAAACCGACACTGAAAAGAAGCGAAATCGCCAAGCCGTTATCTACGCGAAAAGTTTTAGGAGATAATGTCAAAATGGAGTGTACCTTTGTTAGCGCGGAAATTCCAGGGACATTGTCCCTAGGACAACCTATCTATCATAATTGATACTTTAATTACAATAACAGGGACATATTCAGGGTTTTACTTATTTTGCATTCATATTCTAAAATTTTAAAATTTCACGTGAAAATTAGTATATAGGTGTTTTTAAGGACGTTGAAAGTAAAATTTTTTATCTCCAAGGCAGGGCAATAATTTTTTAATGTTTAAAATAATTACATAACCCTGAAGAAAAAATGATCTCTCTTGATGATTTTGAGAAGAATTATTTTTAATTTTTCAAAAGAGACTTGAAATTTGGCATACACGGTTCATCGTTATTCCCTTTTAGTTAGACTTTGGAAAACACTCAGTTTTCTTGTACAGTTTGTTTACTTATACTGTAAATATCAACGTTACATTACATTACATTACATGTTTGTTTAACCTCGTACTATTCTACTTAATTAAGCATCCCCTAAGTCCAGGACTTGTGTGGGCTAGTAGTAGAGGGAACCACCGGCTTATACTGACTTTCGAACCAGTTTCTAGGGAGTGTCCGTTTCACTTATCGCCTTCACCAAATTTCAATTATTAATTAACTGAAAAAGGCAAATCGGCGCCAGTGAGAATCGAACTCACGATAGTAGACTTGCTATACATACGCGCTAGCCACTACGCTATGCCCCCCAAAAATCAAATAATCTATCGTGCGAAACGGTTAATTTAAACAAATATTACATTTTCTTGTTTATTAATTGCAAATAAAAGACGGTTTAATCTAAAAGTACCAAAAATTAAAAAAAAAATTGAAAATATATATTTTTTATCTATTTTATTTTTTAAGATGTTTCGAAATTTATTTTTTATTTTTTTTTATAATTTTATAATAAATTGTCTTTTGATTTAAATTTCAAGTAATAGAATATAATTTTAGTTCAAATTAACCTATTTATTCAATAGGTATGGAAGTCACGTTATACTTTTTTTGTGATTAAAAAACGTCGCGACGCGTCGCCCTATAGATTATTTTATTTTTGGTTTTAAATTGATATTTACATTATAAGTAAATAAATTGTATAAGAAAACTAGGTGTTTTTCAAAGTCGAACTAAAACTCAAGTATGGCGAACCGTGAAAAGTTTCCGCTAGGGATTGTTTTTGGTAAATATTGGGTTTTGGACTTTTGGGGAACAACTTGGGACAAGGGGGACAAATGGGGAAAATACAAAAGGTAGTAAAAACTTGAAATTTGGTATTTAGGGGTACAATGACAAACAACAATCGACAAAACCAAAACACAAAATGGCCGACCTGTCAAAGTGACATTTTTCGAATGGGGGGAGGTTGTTGTTTTTTGGGGGTAGGGTCTTTGTCAGCGCCGGACAACATACCGAATTTTAAGTTTCTACAACCACCCGTTCGAAAAATGTCACTTTGGCAGGTCGGCCATCTTGTTTTTTGGTTTTGTTGATTGTTGTTTGTCTTTGTACCCCTACATACTGAATTTCAAGTTTCTACACCCTCCCGTTAGAAAAACGTCACTCTGACAGGTCCGCCATTTTGTTTTTTGGTTTTATGGAGGTTTGTTTGTCATTGTACTCCTAAATACCAAATTTCAACTTTTTACGACCTTCTTTTCCCCCATTTGCCTCGCTTGTCCCACCCCAATGTTTACCAAAAACAATCGGAATTAATCCCGAGCAAAAACTTTTTACGGTTCACCGTCATTCACTTTTAGTTCGACTTTCAAAAACACTTAGTTTTCTTGTGCAATTTGTTACTTACTTACTAAAATTATATTCTATTACTTATTAATTGAAATTTATTATAAAATTATAAAAAAAAAATAAAAAATAAATTTCGAAACATCTTATAAATAAAACATTTTAAAAAATATATTTTAATTTTTTTTTAATTTTTTGTATTTTTAGATTAAACCGTATTTTATTTGCAATTAATAAACAAGAAAACGTTATATTTTTTTTAATTAACCTATTTATTAAAAAGTACTGTTTAGCCCGATAGATTATTTGATTTTTGGTTTAAAATTGATATTTACATAATTTAATATAATAATATAATTATTATAAGTAAACAAACTGTAGAAGAAAACTGAGTGTTTTCCAAAGTCGAACTAAAAGGGAATAACGGAGAACCGTGTTTTAGTAACAAACCTGTATGCCAAATTTCAAGTCTCTTTTGAAAAATTAAAATTAATTCTTCTCAAGATCATTAAGAGAGCATTGCTACCATGCCGTGGAGATAAAAAAAATAGCCTTAACGTCCTTAAAAACATATGTACCAATTTTCCCGTGAAATTTTAAAATCTTACAATGTGAATGCAAAATAAGTAAAACCCTAAATAAATGTAATAAAAGTATCAACTCTGATCATATATTTTTTTTCTTTGCGAGCCTAATAAATGCCCACAAAAAAGTTGTCTGTGCTGGGGTTGAGACAATATTTTTAATTTTTTTTAAGTTTTTTTTTGAAAATTTGTTTTTCGCTAAAAAAAAATTTAAAATTTTTTTTGAAAATTTTTGAAAAATGTTCAGCATCCCAAAATACATAAGAATAGGTGGTTCTTAGCCCACAAAAAAAAGTTCTTATGTATTTTGGGATGCTGAACACGAAACTGCCATAAAAAAGGCAACTCATGGGCTCATTTTTTTGTTTCACTAAAAAAACTGTTGTGAAAATCTCGTCTGCAATTTTAGTGTAGCAAAAAAATGAGCCCATGAAGTGCCTTTTTTATGACAGATTCGTGTTAAGTATCCAAAAATACATAAGAATAGGTGGGTCTCAACCCCAGCACAGAAAACGTTTTTTTCGTGGGCCTGTGAAATTAATCTTAGTTTTAGGGGTTGACATAAATAAAACTCACCAGGTATAATACCTATAATACCGTAATCTACTAATCGACGAATCGTTACGGAGCTCCGCGGAGCCTGGCACGAATGGAACCTCTGAGGAGCAATTTATAATAAATCACGACTGGCCGTGCACGGCCTAGAAAAGCGAGGTATTGTTCGTCGACCAACAATAGTTTTGTGATCTATGTTCCTCTTTTGTACGTGGCGTAATGTGGGTTATGAAAGGATGAAACCAGCAACGCCAAGGCGGTTTCAGGGACCCTGTTTACACTGAGTCGGGGTAAACATTGCTGTATTACAACATGAAAATTAAATAAAGAAAAAATCTACGATAAAACCCAAATCATAATTGTACACCATATTTTACGTGTTCAAACAGTCTATTTCATGTGAGGCCCTTAAAATCATGAGACGAGGTAAAATTTTATTTAAGAAAAGCTCCCTCGCAATATGAACATTACATTTTCGCACATACGACATAAATCAAATAATAAATAATTTAATAAAAATACACCCGGCTGATTAACTAAAAAGTATGAAACAAGAATAGTGTCAAATAATATAAATGTTTACGCATTTTCTTAACACCTTAGATTTTGAAACGCAAATTATTTTATAAAACCTTTTAATTTTTCATGCACAATGTTTGATTTTAACCTCGTACTATTCTACTTAATTAAGCATCCCCTAAGTCCAGGACTTGTGTGGGCTAGTAGTAGAGGGAACCACCGGCTTTAATTGACTTTCGAACCAATATATCTAGGGAGTACGCCATCGCCAAATTTCAATTATTAATTAACTGAAAAAGGCAATCGGCGGTCATTAGCTCAGTGTCAATGCTATATCGATTCCTTAGACCGCTGAGCTAATTCTCCCAAAAAAATGGATCTTAGGTCTGAGTGTCGTGGCTATTACTTGCAATTACCACACCGCTTCTGCTGAACCTTTTTATAAAAAAAAATTGCCGGCGCGCCGCGGCGTGGAGGCATTCCTATGACTTCATTATCGGTAATTATGTTAGACCTGCAGGCAAAAACTTTTATAAAAGTTGTTCCAAACAGCTTAGAATTTTTAAAACAAATTATTTATAAATAATTTTAAGTACAAGTTTTCCATAGAAATAGATTTGGTATCCATTTTCAGCGCCGCAGGCAATTTTTTTAGAAATCTTATGGGCAAAACACCTTAAAATTATTACTACTTACTTACTTACTTGTTTGTTTAACCTCGTACTATTCTATTGGTATATTGGTAATCAAGGATTTTCTTCCGGGTAGGTAACAAACGAGTCTTTACTATTTCTTTTTAAATTGGCATAATATATATATACCGGGTGTCTCAACTCTATTTACCCTGCGATTTTCTCGAAAATTAAAATAGATAATCAAGTTCTGCGAAAACCATCTTAAATAAGACAACTTAAACTATGTTTTAGCATATATTTGATACTTTCAGCTCTTGAAATGTGGGCAGGGGGCAAAGAGGGGCATTTTTTTAAATAGAAAGGGGGGTCGTGTGATACATCATTTTAAAGCTTATAAAATTCTCCATTTAACTATATATATTTTAATTTTTTTTAAACATTTTTTTTTTGGGTTTAAAATAGGGTTGAAAATGGGTATTTTTGTCAAAATTTCTCTAAAAAATCAAACAATTTTTTAAAAATTACTAATTTCATGACGAAAAAACGTAAATTATACTTTTAAACTATTTTGAATTGACATAAACAAAAATTTACAAAAAAAATCTAAAAAGTCGCATTTTTTAGTACAAAAAAATAAAAAATCAAAACCTTAAAAAAATTGTTAAAAAAATAAAAAAATATACAACACAATAGAGAGTTTTATTTTCCTTAAAATGATGTATCACACGACCCCCCTTTTCATTTAAAAAAATTCCCCCCCATGCCTCCCTGCCCACATTTTAAGTACTGAAAGTATCAAATGTATGCTAAAAGATAGTTTAAGTTGTCTAATTTAAGATGGTTTTCGCAGAACTTGATTATCTCTTTTAGTTTTCGAGAAAATCGCTGGGTAAATAGAGTTGGGTCACCCGGTATATATATATATAAATTATTTTTTTTAATTTTATTTATACGCTTGTAACTGTAAATGGCTGGTAATCTAGTTTATAGTCGCAGGCAATTGTTTGGGAATTTCAAGGTCACGTATATTTCAAACAGCCCAGAATTTAAAAAACAAATTATTTCATAAAAACCCCTTTATAAGCTAAATATTTTAATTACAATTTTCTCATACATTTTGACCAAAGATTTTGGCTGGCGCAGGGACTCGCTTGGTTATTGTGATTACATAATTAATCTACAGCGCCGCAGGCAAAAAATAGTAATCTAAAGGTGAAAATAACTTTAGAATTACATTTACATTTTTGTTTAACCTCGTAATATTCTACTTAATTAAGCATCCCCTAAGTCCAGGACTTGTGTGGGCTAGTAGTAGAGGGAACCACCGGCTTTAATTGACTTTCGAACCAATTTATAGGGACTGTCCGCTTCACATACGCCTTCACCAAATTTCAATTATTGATTAACTGAAAAAGGCAAATCGGCGCCGGTGAGAATCGAACTCACGCTATTTGGGTAGTAAACTCGTCAAGTACGACGCGGTAGTCCACTACACCAATCCTCCCAATAATGTGTTTTAATTTTATTTTTACTTGCCTGGATGTCTGATCTCTAGATTTTTTTTTATTATATAAGGTTAAAAGTGCATAGGAAGGTGGCCTAAAATACCCAGGGGGGGCTTAAACCAAGGCCAGGTGGGGCTCAAACCTTGGCCAGGTGGGGCTTAGCCCCCCTTGCCCCCCCTAGTTACGGCCCTGCCTTAGGCTTAGGCTGTAGAGTGGTGCAAACATACATACAAACATACATACATATACTGTTAAACAAATTATACCCCCCTTTCTTGATCAGCAGGGTAAAAATTATAAAAATACCTTAGTGAATACTAAATTCAATCTACCGTGCGTATCAAAAGACCGCTTCCCGATATCAACTTAAATTTTGGAACACGTAAATAAAATAACCCAAGTTATTTTTTAGTTTATTTTTGATATGTTTAGGGAGTACAGTGGAGGCAGGGGGACAAGGAAGGGATTTTTAATAAATGGGAAGGAGGGTGGTGTAATATATCATTTTAAAGCTTAGAAAATTCTTTATTTAACCATATATTTTTTAATTTTTTAAAATTTTTTTGAGGCGGTTAAAAAAGTGTTGAATATAGATATTTTTGTAAAACTTTCTTAAAAAAAATCAAACAATTTTATATTATATGGTCAAAAGAAGAATTTAATAAGCTTTTAAATAATATATCACACGACCCCCTTTTCCGTTAAAAAAAAAACTTTTCTCTTGCCTCCATTGTGCTCTAAAAAAATATGAAAAATATACCAAAAAATAGTTTGGATTATATTTATTAATTTAAGCTTGGTTTGGTAACCCAACAATAATAGATAGTAGATTGCTGGATTAGGGTTATTTATATTAAAAAACTTTTTTTACTAAAACTGCCGACGTTTCGTTGGCTTTATTCCAACTTCTTCAAAAGGCACTGTAAGTGGGTATAAACCTCCTAAGGGCGTTTAGAACCACTTTGGCACCGGGCATCGGAAAATACGGAAATGCGGATTTACTCAGGCGCCAGATTTGAGAAGTTTACTCTTCGATTACGAAACAGAATTGTTCAAATAAGCCAGACACAGATTTAAAGAAATAAACGATTTATTTAACACTAATAATAATTATAACACTAAAATAATATTATGTACAGGTCCGTTCATCTTACGGGACTTCTATAGGCTCACAGGAGTAGGTACGGGTCTCGGTCGACTTGGAGAGTAAAGGGGGTCCACTTGAAACCGTTTATCGAAGTTAGCGATCACGGCCCTTTAAGAAGAGGCCGATACCAACCGTCTCGTAGCACTCTTAGTAACGGGCTGTGTTTCCGCGATAGATTGTTAACACGACCTTTCAAAGAGTAGCCGATACCAACGGTCTCGTAACTTACTCGGTGACAGGCTGTGTTCACGTAAAAATATACAATTGAAAGGTACGGTTCGGTTCTGGCCCCTTTTACTCACCTGTTGCTGGTCTTACGGCGGGACTTCGGCTTCGGCTTCGGTGGTATCGGTTCGGAATGCGGAAAATAAGAGGGCGAGTGGCTACACCTGCTTATAAGGCCTTTCCTCGGAATCATTCGGTTCTTCGTCGGTGCGTATGCGCTCTTTGACATTACGTCGGCACTTCCTTTAGTAATGGAGTATTCACTTCATTACAGCACACTACAAGAAATGTAACAATTATGTTTTAACTTTTTAACAATTCAAAGAGCCAGAAAGAAAACAATATAAGTTTAAAAAATTTGTTAATAAAATATGATTTATTTTTTTATATAATAAAAACATGTTCAAAATTGTTTTGCAGACAAAAAAGGCGTTGATTAATTATATTAAACGATGCATTATAATCTAAACATAGAAATAAAAGCATTTAAAATACGGTTTAATTTAAAAACACCTCGTATAAGAACAAAGATTTATCTTAACGTGGAAATATCATCAGCATAAGCAATAAAAAGGTAATTCCATGTATATTGGCCAAACCGGTCGATATTTGAAATCGAGACTTGTTGAGCATCAACGTGACTGCAAAAAAAATAGAGAAAACCCCCAAAAAACTGCTTTAACTCAACATTCTTTTAATAATCACCATAAGTTTAATTTTGAAAATGTACAGATTTTAAGTAGACAGGCAATCGAAAAAAAACGTGTTTTTCAAGAAATGATTTGTATTACAAAAATTAATAATAGTGTAAATAAAAGGACAGATATAAAAGACTTAAATATAGCATATTTTCCGCTTATTTCAAAAATAAAAAGTAAACTCTAGTTTTAATTAAAATAAAATAATTATAATAATAATAATAATAATAATAATAATAAGATATATAATTTAGCTTTGGTTTCTTTACAAGTCGAATTTTTAGTTTAAACCAAAAAAATAAAATCCCGCCCGTACCTGTATCTGTCAACAATCCGAAATTTCCAGTATACGTTTTTATAGCACTGGTATACAACTTGAAATTTCTTATCTACATATGTTTGTTTATTTTCTTGTATTTCGAATACCCATTATGTATTAATAATTATTATTTCAATCCTTAATTGTTATATTTTAACGAAGAAAACGTAAATTACTCTAAGTACCATTTTTTTACCTTTATATTGCTGAAAATCTAAGCTAAATTTTACAATCTGAAGTTATAAAAATAGCGTTTAAAAATGAAAATTCCATAAAGTCATTTTATTCTAACTTAAAAACAAAAACTCCCACAGAATATGAAGCTAATGTTATTTATAAAATTCCTTGTCTAGACTGTAATTCCATGTATATTGGCCATACCGGTCGATATTTGAAATCGAGACTTGTTGAGCATCAACGTGACTGCAAAAAAAAAATAGAGAAAACCCCCAAAAAACTACTTTAACTCAACATTCTTTTAATAATCACCATAAGTTTAATTTTGAAAATGTACAGATTTTAAGTAGACAGTCAATCGAAAAAAAAACGTGTTTTTCAAGAAATTATTTGTATTACAAAAATTAATAATAGTGTAAATAAAAGGACAGTATAGCATTGGTACACGACTTGAAATTTCTTATCTACATATGTTTGTTTATTTTCTTGTATTTCGAATACATAATACATAATTTATATATTTATTATTTCAATCCTTAATTGTTATATTTTAACGAAGAAAACGTAACTTACTGTAAGTACCATTTTTTTACCTTTTTATTGCTTATGCTGATGATATTTCCACGTTAAGATAAATCTTTGTTCTTATACGAGGTGTTTTTAAATTAAACCGTATTTTAAATGCTTTTATTTCTATGTTTAGATTATAATGCATAGTTTAATATAATTAATCAACGCCTTTTTTGTCTGCAAAACAATTTTAAACATGTTTTTATTATAAAAAAAATCATATTTTATTATTTTATTAACGAATTTTTTAAACTTATATTGTTTTCTTTCTGGCTCTTTGAATTGTTAAAAAGTTAAAACATAATTGTTACATTTCTTGTAGTGTGCCTTTTGAAGAAGTTGGAATAAAGCCTACGAAACGTCGGCAGTTTTAGTAAAAAAACGTTTTTTAATATAAATAACCCTAATCCAGCCATCTACTATCTATATTTATTAAGTTTTCTATATTTATTAAGTTTTCAGGTTGATATTAAGTTCAAAAGTTAAGGTGGGGGGAGGGGCGGTCTTTAAACATGCACTGTATATTATTTCCACACAGAAAATGTGGCAAAATATAACAAAAAAAAAACATTATTATAGGGTCATTAAATACGGGGCGGTTTCTATTAAAATTATTTATATACATATGATTTAGGACCTATTAGGTTAAACTGAAAAACTTTCGCGATAACACAGTTCCTTAAAATAAAGATCATTAAAACTTCTTTGGATTCTCAGTTCTAACAAACTCAGTTTGTTAAAGAATAAAAGAATCGGTTCTTGAAGAATCGATCTTTGATTTTTGTTAATAATTGTATAGTACAAACCAAACTTTAGAAATTTGGATGCAAAAAAAATAAAAAAAAGGTCCTTACCTCTAAAAAAAGCTTTACCCCCGGCGGAAATAAACTGAAAAAATTGTTCGATTCTATAAGATCGATTCAAAGAAAATGAATCAATTATGAAAAAGATCGAAAGTAAAAAAATCGATTAATTATAATAAAAGAACCGATCTTCAAAAGAATCGATTTAAAATCGGTATACCAGCCCTATTCGGCCATGTCTTGGCCGGCATGTTATTCAACGTTGCCCAATTTCGCCTTGACATTTTCTTTTTTTTTTAAGTCTTCTAGTACAACGTTTATTGTTGTTCATGTCTCTAGATGGTATGTTGATGGCATGGTGATGCAGAATTTACCGACCCGGGTTTATAGTCCAGTCAGTAAATCATAATATGGGCTTTTTGTGCTACATTCGAAGGATACATGGATATATTACCAACCATAACAAAAAGTCCCTAGAAATTAATAATTTTTGCGGTTTTATGATTTAAAAATTACGTACAAAATGATGGACAGAGACAGCATTATGAGTATGAGTAAGAAAAAAATAATTGCTGACATCAGGGCGAAACCAGAAATTCGGATTCGTAGGTCGGTGCGTAATCCTTGTTTCCTATATATAATTTGAACAAGCCTTCATATCATTCGATTTAATTTATCTCAAAAAAAAAAAAACTATGATGGAAAACTTCTATTATTGTCCCTTCCTCTATTTAAAAACTATAAAAGAGATAAAATTCTAAATAAAAATAAATGATAAAAATGAAATAAACCTTTATCCAACACCTTCACAGAAACACTTGTTTTGAGCACTATTTTAAATGTCAAAAGTGAGTTTTTTTTCCACTAGTGACTACAAAATTTTTCACCCACTCTTTTACGTACAGGTTTTGATCTCACCCAAAATTAGTTACATACCCTATTAATTAAGTATTATAACTATTCTATAAATAGAAGCACGTTAACTAAACCATAAAAATTAAAGAAAACCCCAAATTATTCTTTAGTTTTTGAATAAAATACTGAACATCATCAGATATTTGTGAAAATTCTGTCATCACCGCGTCCATTTTGACGTTTATAAGAAATGTAAAACTAGCAATTGTTTATTTTTAATAGGCATACTTAGGCCATGGCTAACTATTATTTTAGTATTAAGAAAACTTAATCTTAATATTTTTGACATAATTTTTCGCAAAATTATAGCTTTTTTATTTAAAAATAGAAGGTGTTGGATAAAATTAAATTCTCAACTCGTGTATTAAGTGATTTTATCCACTTAATACACTAGTAGAAAATAACTATTAAGTGAAACTATCAGGGTAGGGTAAGGAACAAAAATCTTATTTTTTATCCATAACCTTTCTACTAATTAACTTATAAAAATTCTAATTAAACCAAATAAAGCCCAAATAATTATCTACAAAAAATGGCAAATGTGTGGGTCCAATGGCACATCTACATGTTTTTGTATTTTTTATTGTGCACCTGAATATTTCATCGCCGGGATAATTCCTTAAGCCAAGGACACGTGTTTTTCGATATTTTTAAAGCCATATTCTCTTGTCTCATTTCGTTGAACCAAAGTCAATGTCCTTGAATAAAAAGCACGGGTTTTCGAATAAAAATCCGCGCTCTTTATTCAAGGACATGGACTTTGGCTCAAAGAAATGCTTGAAAGAAGAGAATATGGCTTTGGATATATCGAAAGACACGTGTCCTTGGTTCAAGGAATCCATTTTTTCTATGAAAAAAAGTAAAAATTACTTACTGACTGGGTTATTAGTAATAGGTAGACTTTCACTACTACCAACCAACAGACGTGCAACGGGTAATAAACAAAGCAATAAATGACTAATGCATTTGTGGAATAAATTGCTTTTATATAGGATATATCCTTTATATTATATAAATTTTAAACTGATCACCAGATCAAATACAAGTAGTAAAAAATATATGAACATATTAAAATATTTCAATCTGAAATATACCAATTACAACTTGCGGTTTACAAAAATATACATTTAGACGGCTATACTCGAAGGTATAGTATCTATTCACCATGAATGGGACACTTTTTTTAAACCGCTGCAAAAAATTTATTTTTAATCTTTAAAAGTTGTATACGTATTTTTTTTAAGTTATTATATTTGTAAGTAAAAGAACATAGTCCAAGGGTTAAATGGTTTAACTTAAACCTGAATAATATTTAGTTTTAACAAAACACGGTATATCAATAATAAACATATTTAAACTCAGGATCTTAAAACTAGGAACTCAAAGCTTCAATTTGCTTTTTTATCATTACTATGACCATTTTTTGCCAAGTTATAGCCTTTTGAAAATCACCTAAAAATGTATTATGTCCTTTAATTTTTGAGCCTAGTGTATGTTGTTGCGCCTTCGCCAAAATTTGAAATCGACAATTTAACATTTTGCAGTTTTTCAATTATTAGATTCCAACTCTTCTTTTAGAGCAAATGTTTAAACCAGTCCAAACTCATGAAAGTAATGTAAAAGCTAGGTTGTAGATTTTATATTTTGGCAAATGTGTAAAAAATTTACAACTAAGAAGGACACAAGCTAAAACGATGGACTAAAGTTGTGGTCATAATGCATTAATGCATTGTAATATTTCCTATTAAATTCGTAAAGGCTTTAACCTGCTAGTCATTTCTACAATAATTAATAGTGTGGATTTTTTAAAATTATAAATTAGAAATAGTATATTTTTAACCTAATAAGAAAATGAAATATTTCCAACTCGAGAGATATCTCGAGATATGGAAATGTAATTTTATTATGAGGTTAGAAAAGTATTTTATTCATAATTGGGCGGTCTTATGCAATAAGCGTCTAACCCTCAATATGAAATGACAGTGGGTTACTGACAATTTTACCCAATATCTTTTAAAGTAATTGAATTAAAGATTACATATTTTGTCCATGTTCTGATACATGAACAAGTGAAACAAATGCTTAATTTTAAGTTTTTTAGTCAAAACGTTTAAAAGTTCAACACAATTGACTGTCATCTCACAATGTGGGTTAGACGGTTATCAGTGATAACTTATCACATAACACAACCCAATTATATAAAACATAAAATATTGCCAACATAATTGCATTTAAACAAATGTTTGGTTATGTTGCTCTCATAACTAGTGACAATCACAGCCCGCTAAGTAAGAATGATTTCGCGCCTAGCGTGCCAAGATTCTGCACTCATCTCACGGATTTGGACCTAGTAGGTATGTATACCAAGGCATCATATTTTTCAAATCCATATATCCATCGTTTAACATATACACGGTGTTCAATTTTCCGAGTACCATCTACAGTCATAGATTTAGACTAATTAAGCCAATTTTGAAAAAAATCGAAGGGGTTATATTTTGAGAAAAAACGATTTTTATATTTTGCTAAAAATACTAGATTATGTTTTTTGGTTATGCCAAAAATTAAAGTATGTCACGTAGAAAGGAGATTTTAAAGCATATTTAATGGCTGTAGACGGTACTCAGCCAAACTGAATACCCTGTATATGTTATAATGCACAAAAAGGACATTTTACTGTATGATTGTGAATAAAATAATATTTTTTAGAAAATTCCTCAGACAGATTGTTTTTTATTCTGCGCGGGACTTTTAATTTCACAAGGAGCGCCATCTTTAAAAGTTTAAATAGGACCATAATATATTATATCAAGCGACTTTGTAAGTTTTTTTATTCTGGTTTCAACAGTGTGTTGTTGAAAATTAGATTTGCATTTCTCGAGTTATTCGACATTTATTTCTTTCAGCTGACATGTTTGATGAACTGCAGCGCCCTTGCCAAGAGACCCTTGGGAGACAATACTTGAACTAAGGCCTTATGAACTATTTGTATTATTTTTCATTATATTTTAATTTGCTGTGTACAGGTACTAGGTGCTGGCTTTGAGACAAAGGTTTGGCTTTTTAAGGACCGATGCGGAAGACACCAAACCAATATGTGGCACCTATGATTGCAAATAAGCGTGAAATAGTAGCTATAGTCATTTTGGTAGGGATTTTCTTTATGGATTATTTTTAACGTTTAATTATTTCTATTCTTATTTTCAAAATTTCTTATCATCAAGCAAAAACATTTGGCGATGGTGTTTTTTTTTTCAAAATTATGAAAATTATTAAGAATAGAACGTCAAAAAATTATGCAGTTTATCAATGTTGTAAGGTTGATAAAAATAAATGTCGAGTTGAATCGCTGCGCGCTGATTTGATTTTTACAAACAAAACGCTGTTGAAACCAGAATTAAAAATATTTTAAATTGATTAATTCACATTTAGTCCCATTTAAACGTTTAAAGATGGTGCCCCTTGGCGGTGGTAGTCAACCCAATTATAGTGTATACACTGTTGATTTAATCTCCTCCAAAGACATGGGTAGTATTTATTTTGACATTTTTAAGGGGCCTTTCTACCTAAAATTTTTTTGTTACTTTTTTTATATATGAAGAAAAAAGATATCATTGTGAAATTTTGTAGGTATGTTTATTTATATTCAAAAAATACATTTTTTTAATTTTTAAGGTGCTATTTTTGGCCATATTTTTTTTGAAACAAACATCAATGGTCGCCATGATTCCGGCCGTTAGTCCCGTTTAAACTTTTAAAGATGGCGCCCCTTGGCTGTGGTACAGTCAATCCATAATCTCCTCCAAAGAGAAATTTTGCAAAGGTAACTAAATTAGTATTTATTTTCACATTTTTAAAGAATTTGCACTACACATTTCAAAGTACAGTCCATTGTTGTTCAGCAGACCTTTGTTGTTTGTAATACAATTAGGGTTGCCTGGGTAAAGTTTATTGACATTCAAAACAATCGGAAATTAGATCTATCAAACTAACTTACGCCCTTGGGCGAACGTATTGTTGGTTTTGTTTTGTAAAATAGCACCAAGCGCCAAGTGTAAATATTTATATTTAGACGAAAATTTTGCATTTTACTCAGTGAAACGAGCTCAGAAACTATAAATACGTCAATACACTAGAAAGAGTTATTGTAATATTTACAACAAAAAAATATGTGGTTTGGTTTTCTCTTGTTTATTTCTGTAAATATTCGCAAACGTATTACAAAAATATGTTTTTTACAACTGCATTTTTGTGAATTTTACAAAATCTTGTAAAATAATTTTAAAAATTTGTAATTACCACTGATTTGTTGTAAATATTACACAATTGCATGTGGCGTCATCCTATTGCTGAACAGCAATCTAGACAGAATTACGACTTTGTTGTATTTACAATTTCCTGTAATTTTCACACTAGATTTACGGTAAATTTTTTTAATTACTAAGTCACTTTTTTGCAAAAATGGGATTTTTATGGTACTGTAATTAATTTTTGATGATCTATCTACAGGTAAACCGAACTAACTTCTAGGTGGACTGCCAAGGGAGTTATGCACTATACAAAACGCACCAGTTTGATTTTGAATAAAATGTTATCTAGCAATAGGCACTAAGTCACTTAGTGCACTTAGTGCGTTTTACTTGTAGATTATTTCAAATGTTTCTACACTAAGCGACTTAGTGTTTGTTTGGCGAAACGTGCATTTTTATAACAATTATTACAAAAATTAAAAAACAATAGTGAAAGTTGAATTTGTCAATATCTCAAAACCATGTTTTTGGACTTAGTGCTCTTTACTTGTAAGCCGACGAAATAATCTCGGGAATAATATATTAAAAGTTAAATAATACACAGGAAAAAAAATCTCGTGGCCACAACCAGTTAAAATTTGGTATATTTTAATAGTATATTATTCAACGAGAGTATAATAATTAATATTAATCAATGTGGATAAATTTTTCGACACGAGCCGTTAAGCGAGTGGCGCTATAACCCGAATGATTAAAAGCTATTATACGCGAGTGGAATACCATTGGAATACTAAGCTTAAGTTGCTCGGGGTAAAGAAAGAGAAAGTAACTTTTTCACACTCATTGTCTGAATGAATTAATAAACTAGTAAATTACAGAAACTTCAACCAATGTGTTTAACAATATATTTTTAGCGAAAAGGGTGTTGGATAAAACACTGTACAATATGCGTGAATTAAGTGATATTGCTCATAATTGTTTTTTTTTGAATAATACATCACTAGTAGCGTTAACACAGGTCAACAAGGATTTTGTGATCGAATGTTGTTTTTTTTTCTAGCTTAGTCAAGATCCACTGCCAAACAAGTATTTTTTTGTTTACATCACGTATAATTTTTTTCAGCTTTTTTTAGGCACGAATAATATCGTCGGCTTACAAGTAAAAGGCACTAAGTCACTTTTTGCAAAAATGGGATTTTTATGGTACTATAATTAATTTTTGATGATCTATGTACAGGTAAACCGAACTAACTTCTAGGTGGACTGCCAAGAGAGTTACCCACTAAACAAAACGCACCAGTTTGATTTTAAATAAAATTTTATCTGGCAATAGGCACTAATTCACTTAATGCGTTTTACTTGTAGATTATTTCAAATGTTTCTGCCCTAAGCGACTTGGTGTTTGTTTGGCGAAACGTGCATTTTTGTAACAATTATTACAAAAATTAAAAAACAACAGCGAAAGTTAAATTTGTCAATATCTCAAAACCATGTTTTTGGACTTAGTGCTCTTTACTTGTAAGCCGACGATATAATCCATGCCAAAAATCTCATTCTTTAACAAGAAGTGTAGAATTTTTAATTTATGGACATTGATCTACATCAACATAATCAAAAGAAGCCATTTGACACATTTTTATAAAAATCGAATCAAAAATAAAATTTTGGTCCACCCTAATGACACGGATTTTTTTTGTAATTCTTTGTTATTTTATTCGAAATCGCCGGTATCAAAAATAGTCGTATGCAAAAATTCAGAATTTTTTCCCTGTTTTTTTTTTCTGGCTAACTATGCGGTTTATCAAACCCCTTACGTGATGGACAAACACGGAAGTTGTATTCGAAATCAACATAACTAAATTACTGAAAATCAGCTGTCAGATCCAAATCAACTCCCAAAATTTGAAAATTTGTTGGCCTGTGTAATAAAATATTGCTCCAATTTCCTGGTTCAAATTTAAATATCTTTTTACAGTGTATTGCCATGACTGTAATATAGGGTTAATATCCTCCGGATCGAAATAGCGGTGCATTATATCGAAAAATTTAATAGTTTTTCAAGAATTTCAGGCAGCTTCGAGAATCGCATAACGGATCTTTAATAATAGTCTTTAGTCCTGCGTTTCAGCAAAAAACAACAAATAAAATAAAGCATCAGACATAATCATCTGTTTTAACAAAAAATATATACTACAGGTGTATATCTTACTAGCCGTTTATCCTGTTTTTCAACTAATCCAGGCACTGGGTAGGTTCTAGCTTCCAAAAGGTCAAGAAGACTTTTAATTTGGTAGATTTGTACAGTTTGGTGTCATTATTATTCCGAGTTTTCGACTTTGAGCGACCGCCGCTCGCGCCGCCATATTGGAAAAATGTTACCGAAAACTAGTTTTTCGAGAATATATTCTCTCCAGCGCCACGAAATAGTTATTTCCTGCGACTTTTGCAGGAAACATTTTTCAATCAGATGAATAGTTCACGAGTTACAGCGGAGTCAAGCTCAGCAAATTTCTACAATTCGCAAAATCGCTACATAAAGGGTGATCAGTAACTGGCATGCCAAAATTTAAGAGGTGATTCTACATTCAAAAATATCAACAAAAATTCCTATAAAGGTTGGTCCGGAAATGAGCCTTAAGGGAACTACGGCCATTAAAAATTGTACTAAAAATAAGGTTTTTACTTTGGTACCCTTTAAGCTAGAGCGACGAATTTTTGCATGTATACAAGTATTAATAAGGGCAATTAGTGTATATTAATTTATTTTTTTGAATTCATCTAGAAGCGTGCCTAGGCGGACAAAAAGCATTTTGAGGGTTAAGACAACATTTTAACACATTTTTTCACCAAACTTTATTATGTGTACTTTTTTGGATTTTTTGTAAAAAATATAGATTCCTTGAGTAAAAATACATAAAAAATGTCGTATAGTTTTACTATAAAACGTTAAAAAAAAATTAAGAAGTAACATTTTTTTGCCGTCAAAAATACTTATACTTTTTAAAAGGCTATTACTCCTTTAATATTAAATTTAGGTGTTTCGGTGAAGAATACTTTTTTGCTTAGCTTTAAATGAAGAATCCCTGCAGAATTAAAATTTTATTGGTGCTTTTTTTGTTCCCCATTCAATATTTCCATCTTCGAATGCCCATAGCTTAGGGCTCATTTTCGAACCAACCTTAATAGGAACTTTTTTTTTATATTTTTGGTTTAGTTTGATGTAGAATCACCTTTTAAATTTTGGCATGCCAGCTACTGATCACTTTGTATTTCATCGAAATTTTAGTAAAACTACAGGGTGATCTGTAACTGCCAAGCCAAAATTGAAGAGGTGATTCTATGATTGAAGAAGATGGCGGGCGAGAGATGTACTCGCTCCGGATCAAAGAGTGAAAATAGTGAAACTCGCAACGAAAATGACCCTTGTGGGTACTGTAAAAATTGTGCGCGAAAAAGCACAGTGTATAAAGCATCATAATTTTCCATCCAGGATGTCTCAAAAAAGCGGTTTAGTAGAATCCTGATTGTGTCCATGAAACAGTGCCTTTAGAAGCTAAAGTTGAATATGACTTTAAAACGCGCTTGATCGGTGAGCTGGAAGATAAAAATAGACTACTTTATGAAAATAATGAACTACTAAAACAGAAAATTGTATGGTTAGAATTTCAACTACGGGCATAAAACCACGAAGAACAGGTAAAAAACGATTTTCAAGTTAAAAAAACTGTTTCCATTCCAAATAAAAACGTGGGTACGGTTAAAGAAACTGCAGCGTCTACGAACAAGAACCCTGTAGCTAATCCTGTAATCAAGTTAATACCGCCCCCCACCGAGAGAGTAAGCCGTTCCTCGCAGCCGTCAAGTCCTACTACACCCACTCATGCGAAAGTGACAGACGTCAAAGATGGTTTTACGACTGTCACAAAAAAACGTAAACAAAAAGAAAGAAAATGTCACGAGGATGGAGGTTGCTACCTTCAAAGTTACCTCGTTTCAAGCGGTTTTAAAAAGGTCGAAGTGAAACCAGGTTACCCCAAACATCCACATCTGTACAAATCATTTATTGTTGTATTGTTGCAAAAAACAAAGACGGGGACCTAGGAACCTAGGATCCATAATCACTGATACAAAAATTATTTTATCAAAGTATTTTATCAAAGTACACAGTGCTTGGGAAACAAAATCAATGAAATTGAAGCATTCACACAGAATGACTCCAATATGCTGTGTTTTAATGAAACCTGGCCTGACGATGAAGAAGTTAAGTTCTGAGAATAGGTAACTATGTGCCTGTATCACATTTTTCTAAAAAAACTATTTCACATGGCGGTGTTGCTGAACTTTTGAACCCCACTGTGAATTGTGTAAGATTAAACAACCTAAATTTTCTCTCAAGAGCAAGATTATGAAATATGTGGAACTTATTTACTCATTTTTAACCTAACTGTTACTGTTTACAGATCCGCTAGTCCCAATGGAAAAGTTTTTAAGGAAGTAATTGAGAAACTCTGTGATAAAATTGATTTTAAAAAGGGTAATGTCCTGAGTTGGTGATTTTAATGTATTTTTTAGGAATGAGCATAGAAACACAGACGACAAAGATGCTTCTGCATGCACTTACTGACCTTTTTAGAAGTTATGGTTCGTACAAAATGGTTAGACAATGTATTCACCAATGTCAAAAATGCAAACATTGAAGTTCTTGATACACATATATCCGACCATAAGGGAATTTCTATAAATCTAGAATTTGACATTAAGCCATTAGACACAAAAATTCCTACAGTAAGTAGGCCTATTACAAGAAGGGGGAAGTCAATATTTCATAATGAACTATTAAATTTTGATTGGTCTTCTATACTTAATTTAAACACCTGTCGAAATGATAAGTTTACAATGTTTTTAGATGTAATCACAGAAAAATTAAATGCTGCTTTTCCTGAAAAAATTATTTATAAGAAAAAAAGTCAGTTTAATAAAATTTCCTGGTTTTCTCCCTACTTACAAAGGTTGAAAGAAGTTATTGCTTTTTTGGATGAATCCTACCAAAATTGTAGGACTAACGAACTTAAAATTTTGTTGAAAAACTATAGGAATCTTTAAAAAAGCTAAAGTTACTTCACATGATAGGTTTATAAAAACCTCAAGCAACAGCTCTAAAGCTTGCTGGAAACTAGTAAATAGTTTTAGAAATCCAGGAAAAAGCGAAGAAAAATGCACCATTACACCCAATGATTTAAATTATTTTTTTTTAATATCGCTAAAAACATTGTAGACAAGATTCCAACAGGCTGACCCTATTGGCTTTATGTTGGATACGAATGTTCCAGATGGTGCTAGTTTCACTTTAAGGGAGTCACTTTTAATGAGGTGCGCGATACTATTGACGCGTCAATAGTACGCGTAAGACCGTCATGACGGTCTTAAGCGTAGCAGGAGTAGAGACATATTTGGGCTAAACGTAGAGGTGTTTAAAACTATTAAGAATATTATAATTATACCTTTGACAAAATTGCTCAATCAGTGCATAAATTCCCCTCTGTGCTAAAAAAAATCTCTCAACAGTACATGGAATACTTTCTTTTGTTGATACAATACAGGACTGTTTTAAAAGAGGTGAATTCTCTGCCGCCACCTTCTTTGACCTAAGCAAAGCCTTTCACTGCGTGTCACCCTCGATTATACTGCGCAAACTATTTTATTACGCTTTTTCAACTAAATCATGTATGTAATGTCATATCTCTCTAACAGATATCAGCCTGTTCTAATCGCTAGCGTCATGTCGGATGAAAAGTTCACAGATATAGGAGTGCCACAAGGGTCAAATTTTGGCCCCTTTCTCTTTTTGATGTATATCAATGACTTACCTGATAATCTTTTTGATGACACATTCCAACTTTTTACCTCGAATTCTGACATTGACGTTGATAAATGCGTAGATATTGACAATGTAACTTTATTTGCGGATGACACCTATTTTAATGTCAAAAATAAATAATTGAATGTTGCAGTAAGAGCGAACGGTAGGGCACAGTCGGGGGCCAAGCTATGGTTCAGCTCAAATAGGCTCTGATTAAACGCCGGTAAGACCGTAAATATGATATTTACTTTGCGTCGTTTTGATGGCGATGGCTATTCTCAGTGCACAAAGTTTTTAGGTTTGCACCTGGACACAAAGCTGGGTTGGAGTGAACATGCGGTTGCTAAACTTAATCAAGGCTGTTAACTTCTGCGTAATCTTTCTTGCTCCCTGTCCAATAATGTACTTCGTATTGTATACTTTTCTGTAATCCAATCTACTCTCAGTTACGAAACCTTAGTTTGGGGCCACTCTTCCTCCATGGAAAGGATTTTTGGATTGCAGAGGAGGGCAATACGGATAATTGATGGACTGGGCTACAGAGAGAACTGTTGATTAAGCTTTGTGAGATTCGGTGTGCTTACGTTTCCCTGTTTATACATTTTAGAGTGCCTACTATATATTAAGAAAAACATGAATAACTTTTCTCAGCATAGCTCTGTGCATAGCTATGACACAAGACAAGCTAATAACATTAACCCTAATTTCTTGAGACTCAGACGAGCATCTTCTGGAACTAATTATTACTGTGTCAAGTTCTTCAATGTGTTGGCACCTCATTTTCGCAACGACAAACTAATAACTTTTAAAAATTGTATCAAAAAGTATCTGATGTCAAAGGCATTTTTTGATTTTAACGAATTTCTATCCAAAAACAGTATTTTTTATGTGATCTATATTAAATGCGACTTTAACTGTAATTTTATTTAAATTTATTTATCTATTTTTTATTTGTATCCATATTTTGAACTCTTTACTGAGATTAATATTTATGACTATGTTTATTTAACCTATATTTGTAAACTTGACGTATGCAAAATGCATTAGTGTTAAAGCATAAAATAAAATTCTATTAGGTTCTATTCTATTCTACATCCAAAAATATGAAAAAAAGATTCTATACAGGTTGTTTCGGAAATGAGCCCTAAGGGAGCTACGGCCCTTCAAAGATGACATATTGAATGGGGAACAAAAAAAAACATCAATAAAGTTTTAATACTGCAGGGTGATTCTTCATTTAAAACTGAGAAAAAAAGTATTCTTCACCAAAACACCGAAATTTAATATTAAAGAAGTAATAGCCTTTTAAAAAGTAACGTTTTCGGTGGCACAAAATATTACTTCCTCTTAATTGTATTTTTTTTAAACGGTTGTTCGTACACTAACGAGGGGGTTATTTATTGTACAATCCTTGTACCCCTATCCAACAATCTTCTACAATCCTTGACAATTCCTTTTTTCACAATCATCTCCCTCCAGAATCCTTCACAATCATCTACAATCTTCCACAATCATCTGAAATCTTTCCACAATCTTTAACAATCTTCATTAAAATTTTGTACAATCTTTTTGACAATCTTTCACAATCTTCCACAATCCTTTGATTCTCACAATCCTTGTACACTTTTTTTCAATAAATAAACCCCTCGTACACTAAGCTAAAAGGTCCTATCTATATAGGTTTAACATACACAGATAGAACCTTTCAGCTTGGGAAGGCAGTACAGTGTTACACTATATGACATTTATTTTTACTCAACGAATCTATATTTTTTACAAAAAATCCAAAAAAAGCACACATAAAAAAGTTTGGGGCGGATTTATTTCATTTTAAGGGGGGGCCATCCATAAGGAAAAAAATTGCGCATTCACCAAAAACTTAATTTTGTAGGTATTTCCATACTAATATATTTCGCATAGCCCCCATGGCTTTTCCTAAATCCGCCCCTGTGTTAAGCCTAATACATTTTTCCGTCTAGGCATGCCACTAGATAAATAAAAAAAATAAATTAACATAAACTTATTGGCCTTATTAATAATAGTATACATACAAAAGCTCGTCGCTCTAGCTTAAAGGGTACCAGGGTTCTTAATTAAAAACCTTATTTTTATTACAATTTTAAAGGGCCGTAGCTCCCTTAGGGCTTATTTTTGGACCAACCTTTATAGGAACTTTTTTTGATATTTTTGGATGCAGAATCACGCCTTAACTTTTGGCATGCCAGTTATTGATTACCCTGTATATTGTATATTGTAGAAATTTGCTGAGCTTAAGTCCGCTGTAACTTGTGAAAACTACCAACGAACTAATAACTCTTCTCTCTAGAATAGGCATTTCATTCGTTAAAACTGACAAAAACGTCGGCAACATAAACATTCGTTTGTCTTACTCGCACATCTTTGTTCTTACAGAGACAACAATACCAGTTACCGGTAATTGTTATTGTTGAGGCCTGAATATACCTACTATTTGTTTACAAAAAAACCGAGATGTTAGCGATACTTTATTTTAACGGTATGCGTATTCTAGTATTAGTTCGTTGTGAACTACTCATCTGATTGATAAATGTTTCCTACAAAAGTTGAAGGAAATGCTCTATAATTTTTGTAATAGCTATTTTTAACCTAGGTTGCGCTGAAGAGAAGATATTCTCGAAAAACTGGTTTTCGGTACCGTTTTTTCCAATATGACGGCGCGAGTGGCGGTCGCTCAAGGTCGAACTTGGAATATTAATGAGGATACCAAACTGTACAGATCTACCAAATTAGAACTTTCCTTGACCTTTTGCGAAAGCCCCCTTTTATGAATTCAGTGCCTGGCCTAAACAGGAAAGCTTTTATTTAAGATCGTGCAGTTTTCAATGGTAGCGCCTTCGCCAATTTTGTAAATTATTTTGTTTTTTTTTTTTGGGTTTCAGGCTTTTTCATTAGCAGACCCAAGTTCCTGACTTTTATGCCAAGTTTCAGATTTCCAGCAGTTTGGAGGTACGAAAAAAAAATTGGAAGGACAAACAGCAGACAGATACCTCATTGATTTTATTAAACATATACAGGGTGCCCGTTTTTCGACCTCAAGCATGGGTATCTGGGTTATTATAAGAGATACAATATCGGTTAAATTAGAAAAAAGTTGCGCATTTTTATGCTGATCAATAACACTAGTCGACAAATCTGAAGATTTCTCTAACTGAGATTCCAGACATAGGTTTATACTTATTTTGGGTCGCTGAATCCAAATCCGAAGGCCGTTTGTCTCCATCACCCTCAGATTTTTGTATATCATAAAAAAAGTTAAAATTAGGGAAATCGATTTTGTGTAATTACAAGAAAATACTTTGACTTATCACATTAAAATTAAGTACGATTAATAGTGGTAATATAAGTTATTTATTCCCCTACTTACCCAAAAATACAATTGTGTGTATGCCAGAGGCGTGCGTTCTAAAGTGTTTCTGTAATATATTTCTCCAACAAAATTTATGTTTAAGAATTTTACAATTTCGATAAAAAATTATTATTTATTGATTAATTTTACATAAAAAACATATTGGACCTTTTGATCAAAGGTTAATAGTTTTCGAGAAAAATAGGTTTAAACATATCTCTGCAAGTTCCACTAAGAAAAAAACTGCTGCCAACAAGATAATACTTTCTTCTATAGGTTTGGTTTGATAATACTTTCTTCTATAGGTTTATTAAAATAAAAATACTACTTTTTTAATTTTAATTTTTTATTTCAATTTATTTTTCGTTAAAACGAAAAAAGACACTTTTCGGTGTTTTTTTTTTTTAATTTATTTATTTATTTTTATTTTAATAAACCTAGACCTATAGGAGAAAGTATTATCTTGTTGGCAGTTTTTTTCTTAGCGGAACTTGCAGATATATGTTTAAACCTATTTTTCTCGAAAACTATTGACCTTTGATCATTACGTTTTTTACGTAAAATTAATCAATAAATAATAATTTTTTATCGAAATTGTAAAATTCTTAAACATCAATTTTGTTGGAGAAATACAGTACAGAAACACTTTAGAACGCACGCCTCTGACATACGCACAATTGTATTTTTGGGTAAGTAGGGGAATAAATAACTTATATTACCACTATTAACCGTACTTAATTTTAATGTGATAAGTAAAAGCATTTTCTTGTAATTACAAAAAATCGATTTTCCTAATTTTAACTTTTTTTATGATATAAAAAAATCTGAGGGTGATGGAGACAAACGGCCTTCGTATTTGGATTCAGAGACCCAAAATTAGTATAAACCTATTTCTGGAATCTCAGTTAGAGAAATCTTCAGATTTGTCGACCAGTGTAATCTGAAAGAAAATTTGTCTTATAATTTTTGTTTTTTAATTATCGCAAAAAAAATAAAAATCCTGAGTTTCGTTTTTATTTTTTTGAGCGAAAACCGACACAGCTAGACGTTTTTAACTGAAACATTGTTGAAGTACTTTTTTGCAAGGAATCTAAATCTGTTATCATATTTTTCATGGCATTTTAGATGCAAGAGCTACAACACTTAACCTTGTTTT
Organism: Brachypterus glaber; assembly: GCA_958510825.1. Classification (NCBI taxonomy): domain Eukaryota; kingdom Metazoa; phylum Arthropoda; class Insecta; order Coleoptera; family Kateretidae; genus Brachypterus; species Brachypterus glaber. The sequence continues at coordinate 23,924,655 of OY294047.1, read as the reverse complement.
CTTATAAGGGCCATTTTGGATTTTTACATTTTTAAATACAGTTTTTTTTCTGATTAAGATAATATTATAATATATTTTTTTCTGATTAAGATAATATTACACGAGATGATCTTTTTGAGCGAAATTAAAAAAAATCATTTTTGCGCAGAACGCTTTGGATACAACGAAACAATTAAATTAACGGAGGTTAGGTTTGAAACTGTTAATATTTTTAATGTGACATTGCCACCTACGCGCATGTGTGAGCTCGGCATTTAGATCTACATTTAGCCGCTCCTCACATTTTAATAATCTAAACGCCGAGCTCACGCATGCGCGAATGTGGCAATATTACATTACCAATTTAACAGTTTTAAACCTTACCTTCAGTAATTTAATTGCTTCGTTGTTTCCAAATCACTCTGCGCAAAAATTATATAGTTTTTTCAATTTCGCTTAAAAAGACTTCAACATCTCGTGTGATACATGTTTTTGTTTTTGCATAAACTAACCTTAAACTATAAAAGCAAAAACGTTAAATTTAGGTTACGGTAAAAGTTAATTTAAAATTTCAGTTAAAATAACATCCAAATGAAATTAAAATTAAAATTTACGGTAAAATTACAGTTAAAATTAAGGTTAAAATAACACTACCACACAAAAAAAAAGGTCAATAACTTTTAGGAGACTATTGTATAAAAGGTGCTCATTCCGAATTTGAGCATCCGATTAGTTTCCGAGATTACATAAAAAAAACGTAATTTTCAAGTATAAAAATAACGTTTGTTTGAGGTTACGTCCAAAATTTACCGGATAAGGTGCTACTTTGTCCTCAAAATGGATTCAGCGCCTCAAAATACATAGGAATACAATGCTTTGAAAAAGTTCTTTACCTTTATTTATCATATATTATGCTGTCAAATAATGACAGTGTAATTGTGTGTCTGTGTTATTTATTGTGGTTCATTGTAATTAATTATTTTCTTCTAATTAATTTATTTTTATCTAAAAACTTCCAATATTGGTCCTAATTTAGTTTTCCTAGACAAGAACTTAGATATACGCTTCAAAGAAAAACATTATCTTAGTCGCCACTCCAAAGAGCGTTTGTCCGTCAAAGGAAACATTTTCCGCTGGCGAATGCGTAAATTATGGATACAGAGAAAATACCCCCGTAAATTATTCCTAGATGTGGTCACAAAATTCTCCGGAATAACACAAATGTATGTCCCACTCACGCACAAAGTACGAAAAATTCCCAGTCCTGAAAAACTAGGGAAAATAAATAGATTTTACCTACGACCTAGTTAGTACATAGCGATAATTTTCCACCCGTTGCCTATGACAACGGTTGGGAAGTGACAATCAGCTGATTTTACACATCTGCTGTCAGAAAATTAGTTAACGTCAAATACATAACCTCAAATTGACAAACTAATTTTTGCGTTTTTTAATGTTTAGATGTTAGGTTGTAGGAAAAATAGTATACGCACCTCGACGCAAACCATTTCGTGCGCTAAAAACTAGGTTCGCGTACTCGGTGCGTAATATACTATTATACGCTGATAAAAATAGTTTGTCATAACGAATTTAACATCCCGCCGCGGCGGAGTGTTCATATATTTATTATTAGATTTGTATTTTTTTTACGATCTAAAATAAATAAATAAATAAATAAATAGGCAGACAGGAACGTTTCTTATGGAAACTGGCTTTCGGTCAAACATTCTAAATTTTTTGTATGATGTAGATTTCATCTTTCTTTATAGGTCAAAAAGTCAAAAACAGTAAAATTTTAATTTTGTTATTTAAATAAACTGAAATAAAAAACTTTACATTAAGTTTTTTCTTATTATACATATATTTTGTTTTGTTTAAAATAAAGATGAAAATTTAAAAAATCTTTAAAAATTTGGCGAAGGCACCACTGCAAGATAAAAAAAAGAGAAATAACGGTCAGATTTTCTTAATAATATATCTGTGGCTTGGTTCTAAAAGGGCCAATGTCACTTTGTTTTCACATCAACTCTGATGTAATATTTTGAAAACGCTATTATTGACAAAGTGACATTGGCCCTTTTAGAACCAAGCCACAGATATAAAATGGAGGAATTTACATTAAAAAGACGTATAAAAATATATTTATGGGAACGTTTTTTTCTTATTTTGTCCTTTAGATCACATCCTTTAAATATTTCCCTTTCCTCAAGGAACACCCTGTATAAAATGAAAGAATTTACCTTAATATGATGTACAAAAAGTCAAAATCAGTAAAATTTTAATTTTTTAATTTAATAAACTGAAATAAAAAACTTTACATTAAGTTTTGTTCTTATTATACATAGTAAGTAAGTAAGTAAGTAAGTAAGTAAGTAAGTAAGTTTATTGCCTTTGAATGTGACTTACAATAGCAACATATATCATACATACATAATACACATTACCATCTCAGTGACATTATAGGTAACGTCAAATGTAAACAATATAAATAAATAATTTAAAACTTAATCTAAATATCAATAAAATCAATTTTATAATATAAACATAATTTAACTATCATCTAAAAACTCATTTAAAGAATAATAACACTTAGCGATAAGAAATGATTTTACCCCATTTTTAAAAGCATTCTTGTTTAATGTAGCAAGTCTACTGTCTAATTCAAGGAGTTTTTTATAACATTTTACTGCCATAAAATTGGGATGATTTTGGCTTACACACAGTCTATTAAAGGGAGTTCTAGGGGCATTTTTTTTCCTTGTGTCGTGTTCGTGAATACAGGCTTGATTATTTAAATTTGTTTTATAATATATAAGCAGGTTATAGACATACAAAGACGGTAGTGTCATTATATTTAAATCCACGAATAGGGGTTTACATGAACTCTTATTTGGTGTTCCTGTCATTCGGCGCAGTATCTTTTTTTGACTTGTAAATATGTCCCCGGAGTTATGATGAGCTCCCCAGTATATTAACCCATACGATATTATTGATTGTACTGTTCCAAAGTAAGCGAGTTTAAGCACGCTTAATGAAACAGTGCGCCGTATATTTTCTATTAAGTAACATCTGCTGCCAAGTTTCGAGTGTAAGTAGTCTATATGAGTGTTCCAAGTAAGCTTAGAGTCCATGTAGACCCCTAGAAACTTACATGATTGGCTGTTCATAATATCCGCGTTATTTAAATTTAACCAAGGGGTAGTTTCTACACAAATATTTTTTTGTAAGAATTGCACTATAACTGTTTTGGAGCTGTTAAGCTTTAATCCATTATCTTTGCACCAATCATTTACAAGGTTTGCACAAATCTGAGCCTGTTGCATAATTACAGACTTTGCTTTACCGCTAATTAGTGAATTTGAGTCGTCGGCGTAATTAATCGATTCACAAACAGTTTTTACTAATTCTGGCAGGTCGTTAATAAAGATGTTAAAGAGAGTGGGGGACAAACATGAGCCTTGTGGTGTCCCGGCGGTTATTAGGCGTAGTTCAGATCGTTCACCATCTATTTCTACTAGCTGAAGTCTGTTTTCTAAAAAAGTTTTTATCCAGTAGTATGCTTGGCCTCTTACCCCTATTTTATACAGTTTCTTTAAGAGAAGTTTGTGGTCTACAAAATCAAAAGCACGAGATAAATCAAACATCAGTGCGGCTATTAGTTGCTTTTCGTTAAGTGACTTATAGATACTAGCCAGAGCTTTATCTATGGCGTGCATGGTTGAGCGATTTGGTCTAAAGCCGTACTGACTGTCTGATAAGATATTATTTTTTTCTAGGAAATCTGATAGACGTTTATTAAAACAAGAGTCAAAGACCTTTGCAAAGTGAATTTGTAGTGATATGGGTCGGTAATTACTCATATCGGTCTTTTGCCCTTTATTTTTATAAACTGGTACAACTTTTGAGGTTTTTAATGTATCAGGATATTCACCGGTTATAAAACTTAAATTAACAATGTGGGCCAGTGGTTTTGAAACTATAGTCGCCACCTCTTTTATAATTTTCCCGGGAACACCGTCAACTCCGGAAGAGTCTTTGTTGCATACTTTACTGATTACCGATTCTATTTCTAAATAGTCGGTTTGGGATAAAAACATAGATTTTTTATTGTATTTTACGCGATTTTGAGCATTTTTATTTATGTTTGAATTATTCTGATTTAATTCCGCAAAATAATTATTAAAAGAATTAGTTATTTATTTGATGTCTATAATTGTTTTACCGTCAATGTTAATTTCATTAATTTTCTGTTTGTTTGTAATATTACTTTGCTCTTTTATTATTTTCCAACTCTCTTTATTAATATTATCCGCGTTTTTTAACCTAATATCATTATAACTTTTTTTAGAATTTTTTATTTTGTTGCGATAATGTCTTTTTAGTTCTTTAAAATGATTGTTATAGTCTTCGTTATTTATTTGTTTATTTATGGATGCCATTTCTTTTAACATTTTAGATGTATTAACTATTTCGTTTGTAACCCACGTCTTATTTTTTTTGTGTGTATGTTTTACTTTGTAATTATTTAGTGGAAAACAAGTGTTGAATATATCTATAAACTTTTTATAAAAAACATCAAAAGAGTGGTTTACATTTTGAGTATTGTAGATACCGGACCAATCCGCAGAACTTAATTGGTACTTAAAATTATTTAAACTGATTTCGTCGTATTTCCGTTTTTTGTAGGAGGATTCTTGAGATTTAGGAATAGTAGTTTGTAGTATTTGATATGTGTGGTCTGACATGTATGATTCCGCAACAATAGGGGTAAAATTATTAATATTTGTGTATATATTATCAATACATGACCTAGACTCATTTTTTATACGAGTGTACGCAGTTATACTAGGGATTAAGTTATGTTCATTAAATAGGTTTTTTAGAGTATTTGCGTTTTTTTGTTTTTGTTTTTTTGTGGATAGAATATCAGTATTAAAATCTCCGCATATTGCATATCTAACACCTGGCCTATATATTAGTTTTAATAAATGTGTAAGTTTTTTTATAAAAGTATTGAAGTTACCGTCTGGGGACCTATATATGGAGCAGACTATTAATTTTAAACTATTATATGGGTTAAATTCAGTTGCACAAGCCTCAAAGTCTAATTCTTTACAAAAATTTAGTTCAATATTTTTGAACGGAATTTTATTATTTGCGATAATACAGACTCCCCCTTTTTTGTATTTTACTCTGTTATAACTGTTAACAACTGTATAATTACCTATGTTTAGGTTGGATATTTCATTTTTTTGATGATGTTCGCTTAAGCACAGTATATCAATTTTATTTTCTAGAAGAAGTACTTCTAGTTTATCAATTTTGTTTATGTTATCGTTCTTTAGTGAGTTAATATTAAAATTCATTATGTTAAGTGGGGTCTCTTCTTCCATCCTAGTAGAATGCTGTTGTCCATATTCCGCAGATCTTACTCCAGTAATATACTAGTTATTTTTGTTTTGTTTAAAATAAAGATAAAAATTTAAAAAATCTTTGAAAATATGGCGAAGGCACCACTGCAAGATAAAAAAAAGAGAAATAACGGTCAGATTTTCTTAATAATATATCTGTGGCTTGGTTCTAAAAGGGCCAATGTCACTTTGTTTTCACATCAACTCTGATGTAATATTTTGAAAACGCTGTTATTGACAAAGTGACATTGGCCCTTTTAGAACCAAGCCACAGATATAAAATGGAGGAATTTACATTAAAAAGACGTATAAAAATATATTTATGGGAACTTTTTTTTCTTATTTTGTCCTTTAGATCACATCCTTTAAATATTTCCCTTTCCTCAAGAAACACCCTGTATAAAATGAAAGAATTTACCTTAATATGATGTACAAAAATCTAACTTTCAAAATAATGTTATTAAAAAAAAATTATATAAATAAAATAATATTTAAAAACTATAAATTTCACTGCATAGAAAGTTGCCTTTATGGTGCAGTGAAAACGGAGTGATTCTCTTAATAAATTACTCCGGGTTAGAATCCAGATAGCAGCATAGGCATATATTTTGTTTTTTTTTTTATGTTTTTTATGTTTTGTGCTTTTTGTTTTTGTTTATGTTTTTCGCGTTATATCACGTTACACGTTATAGTATGAAATGTGTTTTTTTTAAATATAAAAATTTTATAAAAAGATTGTACAAACATAATAAATAAAAAATAAAAATTCATACATTTATTTGTATATAAAAGAATATAAAATTTTTACACATTTTATACCTATAATTGTTAAGATAGTTTTATTACTATTACTACTAGTAGTACCATAGTTGCTAATTAAAAAAAAAAACACTTTTCATAAATAAATAATTATGATAATTACTACACACGCCCACAAAAAAAAATAAAGCCAATTACTCTTAATCAGACTATAATTTTCTTACGTATTTTTGTGTGCTGAAAACAAAACAAAAAATATAGTTTTTAAGAAACTACATATTATTAGATTTTTTTATTTATTTTATTTAAAAAAAAATAACATTATTTTAAAAGTTAGATTTTTGTACATCATATTAAGGTGAATTCTTTCATTTTATACAGGGTGTTCCTTGAGGAAAGGGAAATATTTAAAGGATGTGATCTAAAGGACAAAATAAGAAAAAAAATTCCCATAAATATATGTCCAAAAACGACTCGTAAGGGAGCTACGCCCCTTCAAAGGGGTACCAAAATTTCGTTTTTTTATTAATAACTTAGGAACCCTTGGTGTTATAGCATCAAGGTTTACTATCTGATCTATACTTTATAATGTCTATCAGCCAATGGTATTTACATATAGTTAATTTAACCAGGAGCGCCAGTTATCACTTTTTTGCCCCAAACTTATTTCTGCTTAATTTTTTGTGGGTTTATTTTTAGAATAGTACTACTAAGGTAAAAACACATTAAAAAGGTACTCTTGTTGTAATACCATAGGATTAACCGTTTTCGATAAAAATACAATTAAAGGCAAAATTACACCTTTCTAGAGCCAAAAATCAAACACTAAAATGTTAAGAACCTGAATTTCAATAATGCAGGGTAATTCTACATCAAAAGCTATGAAAAAAAGTTTTATACGTGTAGGCCCGAAAATCGCTTTTAAAGGTAACATCACCCTTTAAAAAATTTGGAGAACGTAACTCCCTTAGCACTGATTTTTGAAATTACGTGTATGAAAACTTTTTTCTTAGTTTTTGGTATATAGTAACCCCATACCATTGAAATTTTGGGTTTTTAATTTTTGGTTCTCGAAAGGTGCAATTTTAACTTTAATTGTATTTTTATCGAAAACGGTTAATCCTATGGTATCACAACAAGAGTACCTTTTTAATGTGTTTTTACCTTAGTAATACTATTCTAAAAATAAACCCACAAAAAAGTTAAGAAGAAAAAAGTTTGGGGCAAAAAAGTGATAAGATCCCCCATTACGGACGCCCCTGGTTAAATTAACTACATGCAAATACCATTGACTGATATGCCTTATAAAGTATAGATTACGTGCTAAACCTCGGTGCTATAACAGAAAGGGTTCCTAAGTTATTAATGAAAAATCGAAATTTTGTTACCCCTTTAAAGGGGCATAGCTCCCTTATAGCCGTTGTTGGACATATGTTTGTCGGAACTTTTTTTCGTATTTCGACCTCTAGAACCCATCCTTTAAATATTTCTATTTCCTAGAGGAACACCCTGTATATTAGTAAGAAAATCTGACCTTTTTTATCTTTCAGTGGCGCCTTCGCCATACTTATAAAGATTTTTTAAATTTATTTTAAACAAAAAAAAAATAGTTTTAGTTTTTTATTTCACTTTACTTATTTAAAAAGAAAAATTAATATTTTACTGTTTTGAAGTTTTGACTATAACTCAAAAACCAGTCGTCAGATCAAGTTGGGTCAATGGAAGCTTTTGATCAGAAAGATGAAATCTATGTCATACTAAAAATTCAGAATTTTTGACCGAAAGCCAGTTTCCATAAGAAACGTGCCTGTCTATTTCCGAAATGCCTGCCGGCAGTAAGTTCATAACCTTACAAGGTCGCAGCACATACAATTTTCTGCAAATCTGGAGTGTAGAAGTAAAATCCTTATCACTGTCACTCTCCATAATTTCTTCGTAAGAACAAATATTTAGCACACGAAGTTAGCATATACATGACAGCTATTTTACGATTGACCTGCCGGTTGCCTACACTCTAGCGCGCAAAATTCAATTTTGCGCTTACTGTTATAACGAGGAGAAAAGTAAAATGCTAAGAAATAGGTTATTTTTAGGTCTGACATAGTTGATTACAGGTTGACTCGGAAAATAGTACTTTTCCGAGACCATTTATAGGTCGAATAAAAGTACCATTTTCCGGGATACCTGTATACTATTTTATTCGCAAGTGTTTTTTATTTAAAGATATAGTACTAATTTTTTTGAAACATAGATGTTTGAATTCAAATCAAGAAAATAATACTATAATACTTTGCTTTTTAGTTCTTTTCATATTTACCACAAATCATTTTTCCTGCATTTCACGAGAGAAGCACAATCATATAAAACTGAAGTTTTACATACGCTTAACCCAAAAAAACAACCACAAAAAGCATTTGTTGATAGTTCACAAGGCACCGTTTATAACATTTATTATTCTTTTCAGTCTCAAAAGTAAAAAACATTGACTAAAACTGTACATTTAGGTTTTTTAAACAAAATGTATTAGATTATATTCGTGTTTATTAAAGTACTTTGGTGTTTATCATGACAACAGCAGTTCAGCCATTTTGATATTGTAATCGGTGGCTAGCGGAAATTAATGATTTATAATGCAGACCAGTACTAATTAGTTTACTGGTCTCTATTTTTCATTACAGGTCAGGTCCAGGCGTGCAAACAGTGGGACAAGAAATCACGTACTTCCAAACTTATAATACCTATAATGTATTACATATACAGTTGCGAATAAACTTAATTTGTTTTTGTAGAAATGTTAACTTTTTTAGTAGATCGTAGAAAAAATTTATTTTTCGTGTGCACTTTTTGCCTAAGAGGGACACTACATTTCCTTAGACTCTTCTCGTCTTTATATTTAATTCATGTCGCAAAACAAATCTTACTGTTTGTATAGGTGAATTATGGGTGTGGAAATCATATGGAATAATGTAACTGACTTGTGTATTTGTGGGCACATTCCAAAAAAGGGCTTTTCTATTATAGTATAATACTCCTCGAAGTTTCACAGCAAAGGGTATTATACAGTATATCAGTAACTGGCATGCCAAAATTTAAGATGTGATTCTACATCCAAAAATATCAAAATAGTTCCTATAAAAGTTAGTCCGGAAATAAGCCCTAAGGGTTTGGACTAAGGTTTTTGATTATTAACTCTGGTACCCTGTAAGCTAGAGCGACGAGATTTTGCATGTATACTAGTATTGATAAGGGCAATTAGTTTATGCATATTTATTTTTTTTATTTTCCAGAGGCATATCTGACAGACAAAATTGATTCCTTGAGTAAAAATACATAAAAAATGTCATATAGTGTAACACTGTATACAGTATACATATATTGTATACAGTA
>OY294047.1:23843294-23914919 GCA_958510825.1 Brachypterus glaber | reverse complement strand
AGTGGTCAAAGCAAACAACCAGTGGATATGTGTAGAATGAGGTCTAGGCTATTCATAACCATCAACAGCAAAATCGCAGCAGATGGTTTGCAGAAGATACTGTTAAAAGTTGTTGGTGATGGCCTTGTTGTACCTTAAAATTTTAAAAATTGGGGATTTGAGTAATAATTGTAACTAATTTTCGTCCGTAGAATCCGAATCCGTTCACAGAATTGATCTATCTGTTTTCGTTTTCGAAAAAAATGCAAATCAAAAATCGGTTTTTACAAACTTTGTTAATCTGTAAAAAAATAACAATAAAAGATATTAACTTTCCATTATGCCCAAACGACAGAGAAAGGCTTAGTATTAAAAAATGCAATCGAATAATTCATAAAATATGAGTATAATTATTAATAAGCAAGACCTCCTTGTGGTCACATTCTGAAAAAATAAATACTAAGTTGAGCAGTCTATTTGTTTTGTCAAAAATTATTAGACATTTTAATGTCACAAATTTTTCGAACTGTAAGTTATCTAAGTAGAGATATAGGTAGTTATCTATAAGTCTAACTTTTAAGGTAATACTTTAATTTTCCATTACCTATAATATAGTATAATAATATTATATTATAATAAATATACCTATTTATAGCTATGTAGGTAACGTAGGTAATTGAAATAAATACCTAATATAATAATATAATAAATGGACCTTTGGCTTTTTGGGAAGACCAAACAAAAAGCCAAATGGGCAAATGCTGTGTATTACACAGTGTGTAATAGGTAATAATAATAATATGTAATAATATTATATCATATTATAATGGGTAATATTATATTATCATATTATAATATTATGTTATAATAAGTAATAATAATAATAATTAAAATCATCAATTTATAATAAATGAAAAACGATTTATTGTTATAAGTTTATAAAATTATTTATTAACATAATAATAACATTTTAGTTAAAGTTCGTATTTTATAATATATTTGTAGTTTTGGTAACACAAACCCCATGATTTATTGTAAATTTTACAATAACTAAATAAATAACTAATTCAAATTAAAATCAAATCAATTAATAGTGCTGTTTGTAGATTATAAACCAACTGTAAACTAACTTTTCCAATTTGTTATCACCTACGATCGGATCCAATTTAAATGAAAGTGATTTTATAAATCGTATAATTTCCTAAATAGAACTGTGTATATTATATTACACTGTATAAGTACTAAAAATTTACAGGTTTACAGATGAAAATTCCACTACACTTTTTTTTAACCGTTTGCTATAATTTGGATGGTCTATTGCTATTACTTTATATTTGTTCCAATATTTTAAAAACTCCTTGTGAATGGTTTCACCAGGTTGCTCTGACCATAAACCAAACCCGTTACCATTAAGAAAATACAAAGAATGTTTTGCATGATATATTAAAACGTGCATTTTCAGACTTTGTGAAACCCCAGTTGCCTGAAAACTTTTTTTCAATTCAGCAATGTGCTCATCCAGTTCTTTGGCAACAGTTTTATTGCCAAAAGAATCACTGACAACTTTGTCCATAGCTTTAAAAACCCCTATATAGGGAACCACTTGTAGTGGATTATTTAAAACAATATCGGGATCGTTTAATTTATCGATATTTTTTAGCAGTTTTCTGCAATCGTTACCATCAAAATGAAAACCGTGGTATTCTTTTGGTTCTATATGTAATTTTTTTGGCCAAAGCAATGCTTTTTCTTTTCCTAAAAGGGGAACCAGACCCTGCCAAAACATACGGTTAACAAAACCTTGCATAACGTGAAGCTCCGGAAATATACATTTGTCTATTATAAAGACATGGTCTTCCTCACATATAAGCGAAGGATTCACTGTACTGCCACAGTCTTTGGCAAACTTTTTAGAATGACCGTGTTCGCAGTATTTTTGGTATTGGACTTTTAGATCTCCGTAAGTTTTTAAATGCAAACAGTCATGATCAGTTACTAATTCTTCTGAAGATATCTCTTCAGAAGATGTTTCATTATCATCAATGATAGTTTTTGATCTTAGTTTTTGCAGAGTAGCAAAACAATACGGACTTGGGTAGGTGGAAGCTGCAGTTTGTAGTCCATTTATTGTTAGTATTAATTTAAAATCTGCCACCAATTTAAATGGGATATTATTAACTTTTGTAAGTTCAAATAAAATTTTTATGTTTTCATATGTTTCTGTTATAGACGGTACAATTGCCAATAATATTATTTTATGAACTCCACTTAATTTTCCCTCCTTACCCACAGTTCCCCCATCTTTATAAAGACTTCTTTTTTTTTCGTTTAGCTCATCGTCCTCAACAATAAACGAGAGAGACAATTTAAAAAATCCCTGCCCTCCATCAGCCAATAATTTAATTGATGTTTCTCCATATTGATTTCTTTTTTCCATCACCCTCTCCAGAAGTTTCTCAGCATCGGCCCAAATTACTGGTCGCTCTTCTTTATCATTTTTTTTTTCAACATCAAAACAAAAGCAACTCTCATTGTATATATCTTCAAGCAAACTTGACTGAACCGCATTTTGTTCCCTAAAGTATGCTGGTATAGAATTTCTTCCAGCATGGGTTCTAATAAAATTTGTCATTTTCTTCATTTCATTGGTAGATGATCCAGTATTAACTCTATAGTTGTGTAAAGCTTGATGGGAAAATACCATCGGCTTTGGAGCCTCTGGGTTTAATGCCACCCTCAATTTTCTTCCCTTTGTACACAAACTTAAGTCTTCATTCTTGTTGTCCGTCTCCATACATGTTTTCAAAGCTTCAGAAACCACCTGTTCTTTCTGTTTTTTAGGCAATGTTTGAACAATTTCTTGAATGTTATCGCGTGCATTATTCAAAGAACAGGAATGCCGTTTTCCTTTTCCTATTTTACTAAAACATATTTTACACAGTACTTCATTTTTATCTGAGGTTGAGGTTTGTAGAGTATCCTTTTTATGTCCTTTATACCGGCTTTTTTCACATAATGAACATTCACATTTTCTGTTTCTAGTAAGCATATCTTCTTCGGTACCAAAATTAGGCATAACTGGCAGTTTTTTTTTAAATATATTTTTTTCCCACTGCTGAAGTGTTAGCCGACAATTACCACATATTGATGACGGAAATTTTGAGTCTTCCACATTAAACTGGCCGCATAAAAATTTTTGTATTAATACTTCTAATTTTTTCGTTATAATATGTTCCGAACTTTTGTTTTTTTTAAATATAATTTTATTACCACACCCGACGCAAATTTTTTTTCTATTTATTTCGTGACTCATGTTGGAAATTAAAAATAATCTGACAGACTGTCATGTAATTACTTAAGTCAAATTTTGTGTATAGGTTTAAGTATAAGTGTAAGTATTTCTAAACACTGCTCAACCTAACTTTTTTTTTCTAAAAAATTCTTAAAAAGAATCCATATTAAAATAGTCACACAACACAATTTTACGAATTATTCTATGGTATTTTTAAATACTAATTTATTTGCTGTCATTTATACACATTCTTTATCTAATATCATGTGTAGTTATTTTTTTACAGGCGATGAAAGTTTACTAAAACATATTTTTTATTTTAATTTTTTCGAAAACTAAAACAGATAGATCAATTCTGTGAACGGATTCGGATTCTACGGACGAAACTTAGCTACAATTATTACTCAAATCCCCAATTTTTAAAATTTTAAGGTACAACAAGGCCATCACCAACAACTTTTAACAGTATCTTCTGCAAACCATCTGCTGCGATTTTGCTGTTGATGGTTATGAATAGCCTAGACCTCATTCTACACATATCCACTGGTTGTTTGCTTTGACCACTGTTTCAAACTTAAGTTAACCTCAGGCCTAGCGTGAACAAGTGGCAAAAGAAGTGCTGCAACCGTCCTGAAAGATCTTCAATCATCTCCTAAAAGAGCGGGAAAGTATAAAAAAGCCTACCGCAGCAGCCTTGAACCTACAAAAAAATCATTGACACCGTTACAGGCTCTTTCAATATTTGCTGACGCAGGTCTAACAAAATCTCAATATCAAGTTATCAAGACTTTAACGGAAAGTATGAAACTATATACGAAATGGGGTTGTGATGGCTCCCAGCAGACACAGTTTAATCAAAAGTTTGAGGATGACACTCATTCTGATGCCAGTATATTTCAATGCTCAATGGTTCCACTACAGCTAACTTGTGGAGTAAATAAAAAGGTTATCTGGCAAAACTCTACACCATCATCTCCAAGGTTTTGCAGGCCAATTCGAATTAGGTTTATAAAAGAAACTGCTGATGTAATAGCTGAAGAAATTGCTTACATGGAAAACAAAATTGCAGATCTAAAACCAACTAAACTTCAAGATATAGCAGTAGAACATGTAATGATGTTAACCATGGTGGATGGAAAAGTCTGTAACGCAGCAACCACCACTACATCGACAATGCGATGTTATATTTGTGGAGCAACATCGAAGCAATTTAATGATTTGGACAGAGAATGTGTTGACAAGCAAAGCACCTACAAATTTGGACTGTCAATTCTGCATGCTAGAATACGGTGTTTTGAAAGTCTCCTTCACCTATCATATAAATTGCCTTTGAAAAAATGGCAGAAAAAGCTAAATGAAGATGAGAAGAGACTCATCTCAGATAGAAAGAAGAAAATTCAAGATGAATTCAAGAGCGAAATGGGCATTCTTGTCGACATACCTAAGGCTGGATTTGGGAACACCAATAACGGCAACACAAGCAGGAGATTCTTCAACGACCCGGAAACATCTGCAGCTATCACTGGAGTTGACGTAAGTTTGATTGCTAGAATAAAAATTATCCTACAAGTAATTTCCAGTGGCCACAAGATTGATGTAGAAAAGTTCAGACAGTATACTTTGGATACGGCAAAACTTTATGTTGAACTATACCCCTGGTGTCCAATGACTCCAACTCTGCATAAAGTTTTAGTACACGGTCCTGATATAGTAGAGAATGCGCTTTTGCCAATTGGACAATTGTCAGAAGAGGCTGCCGAAGCCAGAAACAAACATTTCCGGGAGTACAGACTTAGCTATGCTAGAAAATTTTCTAGAAAAGATTGTAACCAAGATATCATCAATAGGTTATTGTTAACATCCGACCCTCTGTTGTCCAGCCTTGGGAAAAAGAAACACAAACTTACAAAGCCTTTTTCAAAAGAAGCTGTGGAAATGCTGCTTCCTGGAGAAGTCCAAGATTCCGACACTGAAAACAGTGAAAATGAAAATATATTCTGACAATGACGAAGTAGAATCTAATTAAATATCAAAATATATATATATGTTATTTACCATAATAAAGTTTGAAAAATAATATAATTTTTATTTCCTCAACTCCTATTGAATGAAAAAAATGTAATCCTTAAAGTACCCATCTTTCCCCTATATTGAACGCCATTGGCTTGGGTTTGTACAAAATGCATATATTTTACAATTTCTTGCCATATGGTAAGGTTTTCCGCCAATAAAAAGACATAAATAATTTTGGCCAGCTAAAATCGTCAAATACTCCTATGTGCGCTGTCTAACGTTTAGTATATTTCTTATTATTTTAAAAAATGGTATAAAGCACCTAATTTTCTTATTGGTTTCTTTTATTTGCAGGTCTCATCTGAGGTGTTGATCCAATGTAATACCAAGGAGACAAGGGGTCGCTGATATTTGAACCAATCCGCACGTATTGTTTCCTGTTTGTTAGGTAGCTTGATAATAATTTTAATAGTGTACCACGAATACCTAAATCAGATAAAATAGAGATTAGTTTACTATGACATACCGTGTCGAAAGCCTTGGCAAGGTCTAAAAAATGCAAAGAGCTGGGGTTCCTTTGTCAATTGCCTTATATATTTCTTTAACTAGGGCGACTATTGCATGTTGGGTAAATTTGCCTTTTTGAAAACCGTATTGATTTTTTAAAATTATGCCATATTTTTTAATAAAACTTTCCAGCCGATTTTTGATAAGGGTTTCAAAATGTTTTGTAAAATTAGTAATAAGTGATATTGGTCTGTAATTGACCGGCTCTAACTTATCTCCCTTCTTAAAAATAGGAACTATTATGGAAGTTTTGAAAGCAGTTGGGCATATTCCCGTTTTAAAAATTTTATTAATAAGTTTAGCTAGGGGATAAGCTAGGTTTGGACTTTTTAAGTTAATATTTTTTATTATACCTACACTTATGTTATCTATACCTACAGACTTTTTTATACTTATATATATATATATATATATATATATATATATATATATATATATATATATATATATATATATATATATAATTGTTTTTTAGTTTTCTAATTACAGATTTGATTTTCTCAGGGCTGGTGGACATTAGAAATAAAGAATTAGATAACTTAAGTCTGTTTTCTTTATAATTTTTTGGTTTTGTTATTTTATTTTCCCCCATTTCAACATAATGTTTATTAAACATATTACACATCTTACTTTTATCTGTAATTATTGTATCATGTACCCTAATTTCTTTGATGTTATTCACTTTTTTATTTGACTTTTTTAGATTATTTATTGTATTCCATAATTCTTTATTGTTTTGACTAGACTCGATTTTATTTTTATGAAAACTATTTTTAGCGTTTTTTTATAATATTATTAAGATGATTTCTAAAATTGTTGTATTTTTTTTAGTTTCGATATTGTTAGTTTTAAAATATTGTTTTAACAGATTATCACGGTAATATATTGTCAATTTTTTCTATTGTTATCCAAGGCTTTCTTTTTTTGTAGGCTTTTTAAATTTTTTTATAAATAGTATTTGTTTCTATTTTATGTTTGCCTAATTTAAGGAATTTATCTGTTGCAGATTCCACGCCCGCGGATAGAAGTTCATTCCAGTCTACATTGTTTAGATCACGATTTAATGTCTTATAATTTATTTGTTTGATAATTTTTTTTTCTACTTGATTTTGTTTTATTTCATTATTTAAAAAAAATTGTACTGCCACGGGATAATGGTCAGTTATATTTGTATTTATTATCACTGGTATCATAAATTCTTCCAGACTTTCCCGTCCCTTAATAAAAATATGATCAATACATGAGCTTTCCTTACCTGCTTCCCTTCTTGTTACACCATTTATCACTGATTTGAAGTTGTATTCACTCCAAATATTTAAGTATTCACTGATTTGGACTTTTTATATTACTTATTGCCATTTGCCTAGGATTATGGTGAATTCGGCATACATATGCCGATTTTTTGTGGAGCAGCGGTTACTAACCAAGTTAGGGGAATATGTATTTCTCTCTCTTTTTAACTCATCAATTAAACAGAGAAAGAGTAACATACTGGTTAACCGACGTTACCACAAAAAATTGACTATAGCATGATATATTTTGTCGAAATGCCATTTTTATATATACTCGGACAGTGAATACACCTAAATAGGTTCTTATTATAGGTAAAATATTTATTTCCATGGTTTTATAAAGTTTAAGGTATTATTATTAAAATACTACTTTATATAATATAATGATGATTGCTCTCAGCAAAATTGTCTATGTCCAAAAATACAAAGGGTTGAAAAAATTAAATACTTGGGTACTATTGTAGATCAATATTTAAAATGGAACTATCATACTGAATATATAAACAGCAAAATACGTAAATTAATTAGGAAGTTCTATTTGTTGAGGGACAGTTTAAATAAAAAAAATCTATTAATAATCTATAACTCACTTGTTGAATCTATCATTAACTATTGTATTTTAGCATGGGGTGGCATTTATAAAAACTCTTTAGAAAATTTACAAGTAACTCAGAACACAATTTTAAAAATTATGTTTTATAAAAACCGACTTTTTTCAACAGATACACTTTACTCAAACTCAAATATTTTAAACATTAGGCAAATATATATCTACCGCTGTCTTCTTTTCCATTTCAACCCTTTTACCGAATCAATATGTTAATCATAACCAACATTCCCGTCTTCGTGAAAATCAAAATTTAATATTTCCCCCATTTAAAAAAGTTTTTTCACAAAAAACCGTATCTTATTAAGGTCCCAAATTATTTAATATTCTCCCCACTGATATAAAAAATTAAAAAAATTACAAAAAATATAAAACAAACGTAAAAACTAATATCAAATATAATTTAAGATTTTTAGATTTTTTTTCAAATTAATTTATTTTTTCTTGACTGTATTTTAAATTTACACTTTTTTTATTTTTTTTTATTTTTATTTTTTTTATTTTTATTTATTTTTTTTCTTTATTTAACACATTTTAAATTCGATTCCCTTCAGTTCTTTTCACCCGCCCGCTACATTTGAATTCACTGCTCTTCTTTCTGCTCTACTCTAAGTATATCTATAATTTTAGTTCTTAAGCAATAAAGTAATGTTATTCTAGGACACAACACAGGTTTTCAAAACCTAGGTGTCAAACTTTATCGAAATTTTTAAATTTATTAAATTTATAAAACAATGTACATGTAAAACTTAAACAAACTTATTATTATTATATTATTATATAATAAATATAACTTCATATAGTAAAAAAAAATAATCAATTAAAGTTAATTATTACTAAAAGAAAATCGTCAAATAATTATACTTCGTATACACTTGCTCAAAGATCAAAATAATTTTTCTCAGGCTGATCAGTAAAACTTGACAATTTTCTCAAAAATGAACAGACTTCTCCTGAAATACCAAGTAAATATTTTTTTTTTACACATTTTTGTTTCATATTGAACTATGTGAATCAAGAATTACCTGGATAGAAACTGGATAATTAGGCGAAAGATAGAACCCAGGGTGTAAGACTTCCTACAAGAAGAGATGGAATACCTATAGTTGCAAAATATATTCCTCAAACCAATGAACTATTGAATCCGATGATCCGATATTCCTTATTACCAAATTATATTAAAACTAATTTTATTAAGATACAGCGCACAAAGGTGAAGCAATTAACTAGTTTTTATTACCTTTAAGATTCCTATTTTTATTGCCTTTTAAACATTTAATTAATTAGCCTATTTATAGGTACCCCTCATACCATGGTAGCGTGCACGCTTAAATTACTTTTGAGAACCTGGTTAACTTGGTTTCTCCCTCCATTGAAAGCCATACTGCGATTATCTTAAACACAGAAATAAGTAATTTTATAACAGTTCAACGTTTCATGCCCTTTGCTCAACTTTGCCAATGTAGACTCTTTAGCTGGTTTGCAAACTTTACTTTAGCAATACCTTTTTTTAAATTTCATTTATTTGTAAGATTTACCGAGGATTTAAAACTTTTAGCTGACTGAATCGAGTTAATTTATTTTGATGTGGTTTACCCCCCATTATGCCCAAACAGAAAGACTTTGAGTACTCTAATAAACTTCGATTTCATTTATTTTTATTCAGTAACTCAAAAACTGTAAAATATATTACATTTTCTGTTTTTTAATATTAAACCAAAATTAACAATTAGCATTTTTAATATTTATTATATCGCCTGTTTTAGGCTGTTGCCACGGAAACACTCTGTGACCACTGTTATAACACTTTTAAATAAAGCATCTTAACATCTTGAATTTGCACCATTAATCATACATAAAAAAATGACAATAAAAAAGCACAAAATTTTAACAGGTGTAAAATTTTCCTGAATTCTAAATCACCAATTTTAAAGCTTGATATCTCAAAAACTGTACATACAATTAAGCTGAAATTACTAATGACATGAAGGTTAATAAAATATATAATTTCCAGCAAATTTAGCCGAGGCCAAAAACAGGGGGTTTTGAGCGGGCTTCTTTAGAAAAATATGCTTAAATATTAATTCTAAATATATAATAATATGTATATTAAATACTTAAAACCACAACACAAACCGTATGGTTTAGGCGGTATAATATATATATGTTGTATAGAAATTGTAAACAGATAAATAAATAAATAAATAAATAAATAAATAAAAAATGGTTTGATTTCCAGACTGCAGACGCGACGATTACCGAAACGACTCCTATCCCTACTACTGCACTGACGTTGAGATTCTCCTATCCCATTCAAATATTTATATTCTTGGCCACTCAACTATCATTCATAGAGTCACTTCATCTGTTCTTTCGTTCTCTTTCGTTAGTTTTCGGTTTTTGGACTTAGCTTTTCTCCTTTCGGGTAGCGCCACACAATAAAAGAGCATCGCACTTCCCCTCCTTTACCCTTAAGCTTAGGGGTACGATACGTGGTTTTTTTTTTGGCTAAAGTACCGCAATTTTGTCAAAAAAAAAACGCGCTCTGCCTTGCTTTGGCAGCCCCAGAAATAATTTCTGACATTTAAATTTTGTAATTTTGGACATCTATCAAATTTTAAATTAGTTTAAAAAATGTTTAATTTCTTAACGTAATACAAATGTAAAGTAAATTTTGGTGTAAAAAGTTATAAAATACATTAATGAACACAGTGATCCCCGGATATGATTAGGTTTTAAAGAAAGGGCATCAGAAACAAACAACGGATCTTGGTAGCACAGTGTGTGGACACCATAGATCCATTAACAGTTAAATCGCGTTTGCATATCTTTGAAAGATATTGGTGAAAACTCTTCAGGAGGAATCCCGATCAACACCAACTACTTAAAAGAAAATTTTTAATTTATTCTAGTAGTAATTTTCGCGCAGATTCTAACAATGATTAAAAAATTTACCTATGTTTTGCCTATTTTGAGAAAAAATTAACCATGATTTTAGTACAATTTTTCGACTGACATAAAAACTCTATTTCAGTGAATATTAAATCGTGACTGATTTTAAATAACAGCTAAAATAGTTAAGTTTAAAAGTATAATAGCAAATATAAAGAATTTTAATCCTACTGACCCGAAAGAAAGTCTTTCTATAGCAATGTTTTAACGTTATGGGATACTTTAAGGTGGCCAGTGTATAATATCTTCACTCAAAGTAAAAAAGGTCGTATGTTAAATTTTACTTTATTTTATTTTGGCGCTCAGTTGTGGCATTTTAATAAAACGCCATAATTCAGTAAGGTCTCTGAATAGAGTGGACATTAAGCTCTACACTGCGTAAAGTGTGAAATTTAATGTAATTTCATTTATGTTTCTTACAATTTAGACTAACAAAGTAAAATTTAAAATACGACCTTTTGCATCTTGAGTGATGATATACTTCAAATTTTGACTTAATTGTCAATGTAACATAGTTAAACTTTTTACTGCAGTAGTTCCAAAACAATTTTAAACTGTGGTTTTAGGGATAGTGAAGATGTTAAACTTGTGTAAGAAATGCTTAAATAATTTTTTTAAGGTGTTATGAATTTATTCCTTGCTTGAAGTAAAGTATATTTAGATCTTTAGTTTGAAAAAGTCAAGTTGACGTTTTGGTTTTAAATTTTTCTTTTTAGTGCATTTATGTGTACCATAATTTACAATATTAGTTGGCAGGCTTGCTTCTAAGAATACAATTAAAAATACTCAAAAATTATAAGGCCAACGTTTCGCCCTTATTGTTGGGGCTTCTTCAGAGCAATATTTAATAAAAAAATAATAGTTAAATATAAAAACAAGTATAAAATGATAAAATATAGAATACATTAAAATTACAATAAGAAATACTAACAAATTATAATAGATTGGATAAAGAACAAGAAAAACAATTTAAATAAATAATTTTCAATAAAATCGTGTTTTTAAATTGTTTTATAATTTTTTATTCTTTTTAGTCGTTATAATACTAATATATACCCAACACATGTGTAAGATTATTTAAGCTGAGCGACCCCAAAAACTATAACTCCTGGAATCAAAGCAAACTTGCTAAGCATGCAAAGACTTTAATAATTGTCATAGTGTTCACTATGATATCGGTCTTACCCTTTAGCAATCCTAAAATTGTTTTAGAACCACTGTAGTTCATATGTTTAACTAAGCATTGACAAGAAAGTCAAAATGTGAAGCATATAATATACTAGTCAACTTAAAGCACCCTGAGGTGGTAAAAATTGATATAGAAATATTGTCTTTAAAGTAAATAGGATAAAATTTCATTAAATTTGCTCTTATGCTTTTATACCTCTATATTCTGGCTATTATTTTAGTCTAGTTATGTTTTAATAGTCACTAAAGTAAAGGTATTATACCACTCCAACAATTGCACTAAAATCGTAGTTTAATGCTTTTTTCTCAAAAATTAACGATAGGTAAATTTGCCAAACGCTGTTAGAATCTACACAAAAAATACTATAAGAATCGACTTTTAGTTTTTCTTTTTTTAAGTAGTTGGTGTTGACCGTGATGCCTCCTGAAGAGTTTTTACCAATATCTTCCAAAGATATGCAAACGCGATTTAACTGATAATAGATCTATGATGCCCATACCCTGTACTACCAAGATCCATTGTTTGTTTCCGATGCCCTTTCTTTAAAACCTAATCATATCCGGGGATCACTGTGTGTACTAAATAGGATCTCAACATTCAATATTTAATTAAAAATATTCTACACAGCCTGAAAATAAATCTGCACTCATGGAATACAATAATATTGTGAAAAGGTAAATTTTTAATAATAACTGATCATTTTTATACTGCAATAAACGACTTATTTTCATTTTAGAGAAATATGCTATGAATGAGAGAAGAGCTTTCATATTTTTAGTATTCTACACACATATTTTTGCAGATAAATACTATATTGGGTTAAAACAAGAATTAAAAGGTTAATTTCATCAAAATTTCGAAAATTAAGATAATTCCTAATATACTATATATACTATAGTACAAGGGCGATTATTTACACTCAGGAGGTGGCCAATATTTAATGACGAATCACATGATTTATAGATCCCAATTTAAAAGAAATATAAGGACTGAACAAATAATATGAATACTTTTTATAGTTTTAAATTAAATATATTTTTTTGAAATTTAAGAAAGTTATTAGTAATTCTAGCCTCATGTTCCAATCTTACGCTACTCAGGACTTTATTATTTTGTAATTCTTGGTTATTGAATATAAATCTTACCAAATTATTAATATAAAAATAAACTATAATCTTATGTAATTAAGTATATTTATTACATAATATTACTACATTAAATTTTAATGCTTTTAAGAGTTGGCAAAGTTGCATTGAAGAGAGATAATACCCCATGTGGTACTGCGCACAGTAATGAAGGATAATATCACTTGCACTAAACTGCCAATTATGCCCACTATGATAGTGCATACTACCTTCTGCGGACCACCGGCTTATAGCGACTTTCAAACCACTGTTTTAAGGCACAGATAATTTTTTTGTACAACAATTCTTAAAGTAGTCCCTATTCTTCCCTCAACCGATAGGTTTCCTTCTTTTATAGAAATTGAACAAAGTATTATTTCTGCTCCCTAGCTTAATTTAAGGCAAGTAGAATTAAATTGAATGATTGATAATTCCGCAAAAAGAGCAGCCTTACTGTATAGTCGGCCACAATTCTCCATGTCACAAGAGTTTCAAATATTTTTATATAATATATGTTTACAAAAACATTTTACTTTAGGAAATATAAACAAAATAAAGAGAGTAAAATGGCTTAAGCTTATTGGAAGGTCAATTGAGGAAAGTCAATAGTTACACGTTTGTGAGGTGAGGTGAGCTATATGGAGTGACTATACTTTAGTTCAAAAAATGCTTTTAAATCCTCTTATATTATTGCTAAGATAATACATAATTTTCTTACCTTAGTATTTTGTTTCATAGATAAGTATATTTTTAAGATTTTAAATGGCAATTGGGGTTTTTAATCTTACTTATCAAACATTATTTATAAAATTGTATTCTACTGACACCTACCTAAATCAAAAAATTTACATTGTCAAATCAATGTAATAGGGTTGCCGTCTTGAGTTAATGAAGGCTTCTATATATATTTTTTTTAAGCTCCGGCACCGGAACCTTATAAAATGAAATTCCAAATCTCGTATCCCTAAGCTTAAGGGGAATAGAGGGGAAATTTTCGATTTTCATTTGTTTTGTGGCGCTACCCGAAAGGAAGAAAAAAACGAAAACCAGAGCAAAAACAGACCAAGTACAGATGAAGTGACCCTAATCATTCAACGTGTTTCGTACTTTTCACGCGCGCTGTATGTCCCTGCAGGAGCAAAAGGGTTAATAAAAATAGTTAGGTACATGTTTTAAAATTTAATATTCTATTTTAATTTTGTCCATTTTTTTTTATGTACGTATTTATTATTTATTTAAAATTTAATATTTAATTTTATTTTGATTTTGTCCAATTTTGTCCAGAATTCAGTTTTCTTGATTTTGTCCAGACCGCCAAAATTGAATTACTTCTGTCCAGTTTTGTCCACCCGGACAAAATCGAACAAGCCTGGAGTGAATCGGCTTCCTTCGTTAATGCCGCCCACTCCGATCGGAGTTAAGGTTATATTACAACTCCTTGCTTTAGTATTTCCAGAGACAACAACTTTATTTATGGTATTTCATCGTTTGCTGTTACTTGTTTGTATGTTTGTGTGCTGTTAAAACTTATTTTATAGTTCGTGTAAAGAATAAAATCGTTTGCAAAACAAGTTTACACTACGATATTTCAAGAACGCTTTGACATAGAGACTTGAAATTTAAAATATTTTTTTTTTACTACTTAGAAAATCTTTCTTCCAAATTTCAAGTCTCTGGATCAAAGCGACTTGCATCTTTACACGACCTATACTTTATATTTAGCAAAACGGAACATGAATAGTTAAAAAAAATAATTTGGCACCAGCCACGACCTCAAAATTATAATTGGCAGTCAACCTGTTAACCAGTTATAAACACTTTTCTCCGTGTAACTATAAAAGATCGTACAAAATATCATACTTTTTCTTAATCGTAAAAATGGAGGTCGCGAAAAAAATCCGCATCAAGGTAATTGACCAACGCAGTTATCCTTAAAAGGATCGATCAAGTTCTTAAAAAGTATTTAAATAAATTGGACATTACTGGTATGACTAAAATATCGCACAAAACTGCTTTATTTTTATACAGAGCTGGAAGTACAGCGCCTAGAGTGACGTTTTTTGTCTTGAAAAAAAAAAAAACATCAAATTTAGGCACTCTAGCTGGAAGCAAGCAAAGAAAATAAACTGGCAAATGAAATTTAGGGTTATTTATTCCAAAAACCCTAATTAAAAAGCTGCTAAAACTAGGAAGCCCATTTTAAAATATTCTCATAAATTACACCCAGGGCTGTAGCGAAGAAGATTTTGTGTGGGGGGAGGGAAGAGGGTCAAAAACTTTAGACAATATTTTATCAACTTTTAAAATATAATTTTAAATAAACCAACTTTTTAACAGAGGATGGGGGGAAAATTCTTCCGGAGACTTAACCCTCGGTTAACCAGGTAGGGGCTGACAAAGCCCATGAGTTTATTTTAAACAAAAAATATATTTAGTCTGTTTCTATGTGTACGTCCGCTCGTCTGTCTTTAAAGGCTCATTCCGTGCATTGAGCTCAGTTGCGAAATAGGAGTGAGTAAAAGTTAGTAAAAGTCTGTGGGACCCCACATGGTTAATGGTGTCCCAAATTTATTTTAACATTTTACAATTTTTTTAAGTTAAATATGCTAGATATTGCTTATAATTTATTACTATTTTATACATATTTTGCTGGCTGAAACTTATTTCAGCCAGAAAAATATTTGTTGCTGGCTGACTAACATTATTTATTCATTTGGGGGCAAATTCAGCAAAGGAAGGCTTACTGACCTATTATGGGAGTTTTATAGTCATATTAAAGGGAGTCTTATGGGATTAGCGACCCAAAAGCTCTTTAAGGCTAATGCAGGCACTTCACATTTCCTGAAAGCTCCCAGGGACTGAATATGGGACATCCCATGGAAGCTTATTGTGGGAGCTCCCTGGGAGTATTTTTTTTTTTTGACTGAGACGTTTGTATGGATTACTTGAAACCTTTATGTCAAAGCTGCTTATGTTTAAATGAATATAATACCAATAATTTTTTTTCGCAATAAAATTTGTTTGAAGTTGCATTTTTTGGTAACGTTTTTAATAAAGTTTCTCAGAGTATTCAAAAAATTTGTTTTTTGTTTTTTTTTTATAATTATCTAAGTAAAGTTTATTAAGTACATATTTAATTATCATAGAAACATTTTGATTGAAACAAATTGTGTTTGTTATTTTTTTCTGTGTATTTCATATTGGGGTTTAATAAACCCCACGTTATTTTTGTTCCACCTGGTTAACGGAGAGTTAAGTCACTGGGATTTTGAGTATCCCGCGAAAAAACAACTTCTTAAAAAAGGTTACCATAAAAAAATGGCACAATTTCCATTGCAGCCTCTCCGCTAGGCTATAGCCTAGCTATATACAGTTAATCTGTGACCCCCAGGACCCGAAAAAATTCTAATTGAGTTCCTACTTTCTCGGGTTGCCTGGGGCTATAACGTTTAGCTCCACCAATGATTTTTTTAGGTTTGTTTTGGTTTTGGAAAATCACAGTTCTGAAATGATTAGAAACGTGAGCAGTTGCGACTTGCCCCATTGCAACTGCGCCCGAATCAATTCAGAACTGTGATTTTCGAGAACCAAAACAGACCTTTTGGGTCATTGGTGCCCCGTTTCTGGGGTCCCGATGAGGGTAAGGTTGCGTTCGCACAATTTAGAATTTTTACGTTTATTTATTTCAAAACTAAATTAACAATCCCATAACGTTTGTACAAAAAAAAATAATTCGCAGGTTGGGGTGACTTAAATTTTTGTGTATAAAGACAAAAACTACAAAGTAAAAAAACAACATTAGAAAGCATGGCCTCACTGTAATAATTGTTGGATTATAACAGCAAACAGCTGATTATTGCTAAAATAACTAAAACTATAGGTATTTATTTATGGGCTTAGAATACGCTTATTTAAATATGTAGCTTTGCGGAAGTTATAGCTAAATTATTTATAGTGATGTTTTAAATCAATAATCGAGAAAAATTACTAATTTTTACTCATATTTACATCTTTTCTTTAATATAAGGTAAATATCAAAATTACTTACATGACTAGACGTGATAAAATTGAGGAAATCATTTTCTAAGCACTATTTTCATAAACACGCACTATTTTGTTGAGGTTTTTCCTGTCTCTGTCAAAACAAACAATAATTTAAAATCATCGAGTTCACATCGCGTTAACATTCACAGCCATTTTGATTTTTCAGCCCTTCCACTGCGAAAATCTGTTTTGATGATGGCGACATCTATTGGAATCATGTTTATGCATAGTGTAACGTACAGTGCGGAACGTTTTTAGAGCTTCTTTTATAAAAATTCCTTAAAAAATAACAGATTTTGGAATTCAAACTTTATTCACTACATAATAATAGTATATTACGCACAGATTATGCGAACTTAGTTTTCAGTGCACGTGAGTGCCTATTTTTTTACAGGGCCGATCCAAGTAAAAAAAAGCACTTGAAGTTCACTAAAATAGGTTTACGTCCAGGTGCGTCTACTATTTTTCCTACAACCTAACACCTAAACATCCTAATAAAGAAAAAATTGTTTTAAAATTATATTTATAAATATAATAATATATTAAGCACTAATTAAGGGAACGTCCAAGTATTACGTAACGTTCCTAGGGGGGGTGGGAGTAATATTGGAGTGTTACTCCCATGTTAATGATCATTAATCGGAATAAATTCAGTTATGACTCATCAACGTTGAAAATAAACAGAGAAACATAGGCTTACGGAATAATATTGCCGAATTATGAGGGAAATTTTTATAAAGGTCACTAAATCGAAACATTTGACGACTAATTTGTTACACACAACAATATTGAATATACATATTAACTAAAAATATGTAAATATATCGATGTTCTTCGAAGAAAATAAAAATGTAAATATTTAAAACCTCGCGTCAACGATAGAATCGACGCGTCGCCTATGCGAGCACTGGAAATTCGCCGATGAGTGTTAATGATATAGGAAAATAGCGTTACGGGGGGTGGGGTCCCAAATGATAAAAATTTGCGTTACGTAATACTTGAACGTTCCCTAAGTGGTCGTCCATAAAATACGTCACGCCAATTGACAAATTCATACACTTTATACCCCTTCTCTAGAGATTTTATATTTTGGCTGCCCCCCTAACACCCCCCTTGTTAGGGGGGTAGCCAAAAAATAAAATCTCAACAGCCTTTAATAACGCGAGAAACGAGGTATGAATTCTATGAATTTTGGTCAATTTGCGTGACGTATTTTATGGACGACCCCTAACTAGGTCGTAGGAAAACAATTGATATATTATTAAAAAAAATAAATAAATAACAACAATTGCAGTTTTTTGGGTTTGAAGGGATTACGAAAAAAGCGTATACATACCAATATAGGGAACTAGTTAGAGCCCTACTCGGAGCCCTATATTATTACTTACCCCGAGGAAAGCCTCGCGTTATTAATAAATTGGTGACATAATTGTTGAAATTGCCCCTAAAGACTTCAGATTTAGAACATGGATTTCCAAGAATTTTCGGCTGAAATTGTTTTTGGTAAACATTTTTCAAGTAGAAAAATATTTTTTTATGAACTTTGTGAATGAACGAGACAGTTAACTTACGTATCAAACTGTACCGAAGTCAACATTTACGGTCAGAGATTACAGATTCCTTCTCCATTAAACACCGCTAGATGTCACTACAAGTATTACCGAGAGGTGGTGCCGCCTGACCAGTTCAACCGAAAGTAAAATTTTCAATTTTTAACCGAGCTCTCGTGACAAGAGTCTCGTCGAATAAGCAACCACCAGCAGGAGGTTGGATTTCCTCCTCGCGCTGAGTACGAACAACGTACGAAACACTCCGAAAACTCGTCGTCACCGTGCGAGACCCAAAGTGTCTTCAGAAAGAAAATCTTTAAGCCGTGTGCGCCGCGCTTTTAAATTTCAAGTGTAGTGTGTTTTTCGTAGTGATTTTCGCCGATAGGAAAATATTACATAATTTAGTTAAATATTAAAATATAATGAATAGTGTTGTACATTTTAAAACATAGTTTAAGTGCTTAAAAAATATATTGTTGGTTATACAGAGTGTTACACAATGTCTTACAAGTGCAGAGAGGAGATTGTGGGAAAACGTTTTCTCTCAGTGAGTGGTTTTACCAAGTTAAAAAGTGGTAAAGTGAGTGAATGGGGCTGGAGAACTGGTATCATCCGAGCTGCCACTCATAAGGATAACCACAACCAGGATTTACAGGTAGAAACATGTTTTCCTGAAAGCACATGCTCCTGCACTAAAAGGGGGTGTGTCCGGTAAACGGTTGACAATCGTTGTAGGACCAAATATGTAAATGGGAATAGTTAACTTCACTTTTCACTTTTTTTGGGGGGACATTCCAGGTACTCATTATGAACAATTCTTTGGAGGGGGTTAGGCGTCAAGTATTTTAGTAAAATGTAAATAATGTTTGTTTTTTATTTATTTAGATAGGTCCCGTCAACTGGGGTGACTTTGGACGGTGTGGGTTACTTCGGACACTTTTTCGAAAAACTCTCCCAGACAAAGCACGTATGCACAAGTTATGGGGTTATGTGCACAGGTTGTGGGGTTCAATTCCACAACTTTTGCACACGTGCTTTGGTTCAGAGAGGTTTGCGAAAAAGTGTCCGAAGTCACCCACACCGTCCGAAGTCACCCCAGTTGACGGTACCTATACAGGGTGCCCGTATAGCGTTGGTATCTCGAGATCGGTTATTATAAGAGATACAAGATCGTTAAATTAGAAAAAAGTTTCGAGTTTTTATGCTGAGAAACAATCCGAAAGAAAAAATGACCTGAAATTTGTTGTTTTTTAATTATCACAAAAAAAAATAAAAATTCCGAGTTTCGTTATTTTTTTGAGAACAAACTGACAACGCTAGACGTTTTTAATATAATTGAAACATTGCTAAGGTAGGTACTTTTTTGCAAGGAATCTAAATCTGTTATCATATTTTCCATGGCATTTTAGATACAAGAGTTACAACACTTAACTTCGTTTTTTCTTATGGGCGTTTATTTTGGTTTTTTACATTTTTGAATACCTACACCTACAAACATTTTTGCGCAGAGTGCTTTGGAAACAATGAAGCAATTAAATTAACGGATGTTAGGTTTGAAACCGTAAATATTGTTAATATGACATTGCCACCTACGCGCATGCGTGAGCTCGGCATTTAGATTATCAAAATGTGGGAAGCGGGCTAAATGTAGATCTAAATGCCGAGCTTGCGCATGCGCGTAGGTCACATTAACAATATTTATTGTTTCAGACCTAACCTCCGTTAATTTAATTGCTTCGTTTTTTCCAAGGCACTCTGCGCAAAAATGAATTTTTCTTAATTTCTCTCAAAATGTTGATCATCTCGTGTGATACATTATCGTAATCAGAAAAAAAAAACTGTATTCAAAAATGTAAAAATTCAAAATAGCGCCCATAAGAAAAAACGAAATTAAAGCCAATTTTTTGTGGAAACACTGGTTAACCGTACGGTTTTTATCCCCATCACTAAATTCGTATAACCGACAGTTCTCACAAAAACGCATTGGTTATTTTCTTGAGGTTTTGACAAGTACCTAACCTAACTTCTCCCAAAAAATTGATAAGGTATATATTTTTTATATTTCCTTTGGATAAGATATGATGAAAAAGCACTTAAACTACATTTCCAAGTTTATTTGCTCATGGGGAAGGTAATAAACAACAATGATAAGTTTAAATAGTTTTTTATAAAAGAATTTAATTTTAAACCACAGAAGCAAACACTTAAAAGTTAGAAAATAAAAGTTGAAATACCTTACCTACTCTATTTTTTACATTTTGCATACAAATCGAAAAAAATTCCCACAGGCCTGTAAATTATGGTGTAAATAAACAATTTCTAGGTTAAGTTTTTACGGTTAACCGTATCTAACTCACCTCCGAACCTGTGTTAGACGCGGTTACTGCCGGTTAGTGACGTCATCGCTTTCCCTCACTTACCGTATGTAACCGATTCTCACAAAAACGAGTTTCAGTAACCTGGTTAGTTCCGGTAACGTGACAAAAAATTGGCTTAAGTGTTGTAACTCTTGCATCCGAAATGCCATGGAAAATATGATAATCGATTAACCTTAACAATGTGTCAATTAAAAACGTCTAGCATTGTCTGTTTTCATGAAGCTGAATTTTGCAACGTTTTTTTGCATCGAAAATTCAAATAGTATATTAAAGTACTAGTTTCATAACATACGTTTTTAGCTCACGAGTAAAAGTTTAGAAACCAAGCCTCTTGCGGCGAGTTTTATAAAGTACTAGTGCCGTTAATAGTACATTAAAGTACTAGTTTCATAACATACGTTTTTAGCGCACGAGTACAAGTTTAGAAAACGAGCCGCTTCCGGTGAGTTTTCTAAAGTACTAGTGCGCTAAAAACGTGTTATGAAACGAGTGCTTTATACAATTTTTTCTATTTTGCTCTAAAATTTTAAAAAACTTACATTTAAATTGATGACTGATTTAAGGAATTTTGTTTCGAATTGGCATTACAGTTTTCGCGATGTTTAAAATTCTAAAAACGAATATTATTTTGATATATTTTATAGTCATTTCTTCTCTTTTCCACTGCAAGTAAACAAGCCACAATTTTAACACGGTAAAACATAACCTAAACGCAAAACTTTGTAGAAAATTAAACTTTAAACCGACGCACTATGTCGCAAACGGACCAAAAAAGTGTCAAAAACTATTTTATCCTTGTAATAATAATAAATGTTCTTTATTCGTAATAAATTACAATAATTAATTACACAAATGGCCATCGACCTAAGTCCTTGTAATTGATAAAAAATATTTTATTTTTAAATAAAAACACAAATTCGTTTTTCTTCTTTAATTTTTAAGTGCATAAAGGGGCTATCAGACATTTTTTGAATGTAAAATGAGTTATCTATATAATTGCTTTTATTAATACATATTCGTATTTATTCTAAAAAGAATAATCAAAACAACAAATATTATTGGCAACTTTATGTAAAAACAGTTTAACCGCCAAATAAACAAGAGTGATTTCTATAAACATATGACCAAAACCGAGTCGTAAGAGATCTATCCCTTTCAGATTAAATAACTCAGAAACTCTTTGTGTTGTGCCAACGAGATTTGCATGTGATGTATCCTTACTAAGGCCTATCAGTCGATGGTATTTGCATGTGGTTATTTTCAACAGGGGCGTCCGAAATAGGGGGGGCTTATGACTTTTTGCCCCAAACTTTTCCATGGGTTAACTTTTTTGTGAATTTTTTATTACAATAGTATTCCTATAATGAAAAATACATAAAAAAGTACTCTTGTAATGACATAAGATTAACTATTTTTCAGAAAAATACAATTTAAGGCAAAATTGCAGGGTTTCAGAACAAAAAAAAAACTTTGTAGGGTTAGTGTAAATTAAAAACAAACAAAAAATTATTTTATACATGTAGGTACTTCCAAAAATCGATTATAAGGGTTCCCGGGAGTTACGGTCTCTCAAAATACACCATTTTTAAAGGGTCATGGTACATTTATTATTAAAATTTAGGTTTTTAACGTTTAAGTGTTTAATTTTTTGTTTTTGAAACGTGTAATTTTGCCTTTAATTGTATTTTTCTCGAAAACGGTTAATCCTGCTCGTAGCTACGTATTACAACCCCTTAAAAGGAGTTTAGCTATTTCAAAATCATCTCTTATATTTATGACAGACCTACATTATTTAAAACTCCCCTTTTCTATATTATTTAAACGTTTCACGATAGTCTGAATCAAAAAATTAAATATTACATGTTATTTTTGATTCATTTTAATTACGGGTAGCTACACCCGGTTCAGCACCCATAAATGTGTCTTAAAAGTAAGATTTTCATTTATTTTGTAAAAACTAGAGTTTTTTTCTTTTAATAACATTTAGTTTTGATAATTATCAACGATTTAACAATTTAAATCGTTCAAAAAAAGGCTACTTTAAAAAATTTTAGAGGTTACTTTGATTTTCTGCAGATTGTTTTCGATATACCGCCAGCTCAAGCCAAAGAATCCATAATACCACAGATTCTGTAGAGGTTTGGCTTTATTTTGGTACACATAACTTTACTAAGCATTACTAAGCACGAAACTTTATGCAAATTTAAAGATTGAATGCCGTAATAAATAATATACTACAATTTCTCCTGCCATACGGATACTTGTGATATTTTTTTGGACAAGTTATTTATATGTACGTAAAAAGGCATATTTTAAAATATATTTGCCCAAATTTTATTCATTTATCTAACAAAATGTAGATTTTAGAGGCATTTTGGCTAATAAGTACAAAATATTAAATTATGTTAATTTCTTGACTTGACATGAAACAAAAATCGCTACATCCAGATTATCATATTTCCCTGGATAAAAATAGTCCTTCATTGTGAGGAAAGGTCCAATAATGATTATCTGATACATAACATGTCTCAAATCTTAAAATAAAAATAGGACTTTTGGACACTTACACGGCCTCTATAACACATAGTGCGACGTTCACAATTGCACGGCAAACGTCAAGAGATAGACTTTTGTCTGTTGCCAACCCAACAGAAAAAAAAGTAGAGACCTCTTATGGGCCTATAAGAACACGCAAAATGCGTGTGATTATGAGCTTATAAGAGTCGCAAAATAGAAAAAAGATTTTTTATCTTTAGAATAAGTTGGCAGATATCAAAATCTCGCAACTCATTTTTTGAAGGCATAAAATCTAAACCTAAAGTTGTACAATTTTTTATGAAGCTGAAGTTTGCAACGTTTTCTTTGCAACGAAAATTCAAATAGTATATTTAAAGCATGAAGCTGAAGTTTGCAATTTTTTTTTGCATCGAAAATTCAAATAGTATATTAAAGCACTTGTTCCATAACACGTTTTTAGCGCACTAGCACTTTAGAAAACTTGCCGCAAGCTGCTTGCTTTCTAAACTTGTACTTGTGCGCTAAAAACGTATGTTATGAAACCAGCACTTTAATATACTGTTTAAATTTTCTATGCAAAAAAACGTTGCAAACTTCAGCTTCAGACAAAGTCTATTAAACCTTTTGCTATCTACATAGAACATATCGTCGGCTTACAAGTAAAAGGCACTAAGTCACTTTTGTGCAAAAATGGGATTTTAATGGCACTGTAATTAATTTTTGATGATCTGTGTATATGTAAACCGAACTAACTTCTAGGTGGACTGTCAAGGGAGTTTGGACCCACTATACAAAACGCACCAATTTGATTTCGATTAAAATTTTAAAATAGGCACTAAGTCACTTAGTGCACTCAGTGCGTTTTACTTGTAGATTTTTTTAAATGTTTCTGCACTAAGCGACTTTCTAAAAAGAGTTAATTTATAAAAATATGATTGCTTTAATCATTTATATGATACAATATCGCGTTATTTATTGTACTGACAAACGCATTCAAATTTTGCTATGTTAAAGTTGATGGAATATGGACAGAACAGAGAAACAGAACTTTACCTGTAAAATGACAATGCTTTTTACGTGTACTTTTGATGTGTAGGTAATAATTTAATTTTTATTTGCATTGGTTTTTTTATTATCAGATAATATTTCAAAACTAAATTTGAAGCCTTCACACTAAGTTCAAAGTCTCGGTGCATTTCTGAGGGGTGTTTTCGGAACTTGCGGAAAACTTTAGTTTTTCTTTATATTCTTATTATTTATGTAACCAACGATTTAAGAGGAAAATTAAAAAAAAAATCTATCGGTTAGTTTTTTTTAATTTAGATTTTTTTTATAAAAATCTGCACCTATTCAATTATTTGTCTATATCTCAGATATTTCTTATTATGTAATAAAAATATTATTAAAAATAAAAAAAGACTGCTTAATTTTCTACAAAAAAAGTAAATACCATTTTTTTTTAATCTTTTGCCGTTTTGTCACAATACGCGATTCAAGTTTAAAGTAAAACAAAAAAGTATAAATTAATCTTTATATTTATTAAAAATTATATAAGGAGGCTTATTCTATTATTATTTTAATAAATATAAAGATGAACTTTTTTGTTTTACTTTAAACTTTAATCGCGTATTGTGACAAAACGACAAAAGAATTAAAAAAAATTGGTATTTACTTTTTTGTAGAAAATTAAGCAATGTTTGTTTTGTTTATAATAATATTTTTATTATAATTAGAAATAGCTGATATATAGACAAATAATTGAATAGGTGCAGATTTTTATAAAAAAATATAAATAAAAAAAACTAACTAATAGATTTTTTTAATTTTGCTCTTAAATCCTTGGTTACTGCATAAATAACAAGAATATAAAAAAAACTAAAGTTCGCGGCAAGTTCGGAAAACAGCCCTTAGAATTGCACCGTGATTCATTATAATTATTGACTTTAGAAGATGCTTCTTTGCCGGCACAGCCGATGGCCTCTGAAAACTGTCTTAGTTCTGTCATTAATTGTGGAAACGTTCTTTAAACAATCAAAAAGTCCAAACCCTTCTTTTAAAAATTTAGTTTTTGAAAATTTATGTAAACATCTTGTTTTCTACTTTATAGTTAGTTATACATTACGTTTAATTAATAGAATGGTTTTAATTTTAAATAGTTGTTTTTTATATTATTTTATTGGCTGAAAAGTCCATGTCTTTTTTCAAATTTAGTTGAATTAAACTACTTCAATTTTTCTTTATTTAACTGCAAATGGAACATTATTACCTATGTCAAAACATGTCATTGCAATTTGCGTTAGTTTTTTCCAAAAACAAACAAAAATTAAAAAACAACAATGAAAGTTAAATTTGTCAATATCTCAAAACCGAGGGGCATGTCACAGGGCGGTATTTCGTCCCGTCGACAGGCGATCCAAAGGAGATACGGGCGATCCAACGGAGATACGGGCGATACAAGGCGATATCGAGGTGATACAAGGCGATATCGGGCGATACAAGGCGGTATCAGGGGAGATCCGAGGCGGTATCGTACATAACCGGCACTGCTAGATTTTAGTCGAGTACATATTTTTCGGCGCATAAGCAGTACATTGATCAGCGCACTTGTTTTTGGCTGAAAATAGCAAATTTGGTGTCTATTTTACGTGATAATAATATTTGTTTATTTAAGTACGTTCAAGTACATAGTGATATGTTATATGAACGGTAAGTACTGTTATTTAACATAAAATTGATGGGATATGCGGTAAAAATTTGAGTAAAGTAGAATTCTAACCTAAAATAACATTTTATATGGAGGGATATTTTACGACAAAGCATTTAGAATACATTTGTGCCATATTCCTACGTACGTTATATTTACCCGAATATAGCAACGCTGAAGCAGGGTTATGCTTTTAACACGTTGACTGCCGCATTAAATCAGGTGTTCCCGGGGACCTAAACCGCAGTCAACGTTTTTGTTTGTATCTACAGAGCATGTCAAAAGTCTGCCCCCCTTTAAGTTTTGAACGGCTCAAGATATCAACTTAAAATTTGGAACACCTAAATAACATAATAAAAATAATTTTTTGGTATAAATTTAAATGTTTAGCGGGCTTAATGAGACAGGGGGACAAGGGGGGGCATTTTTTAAATGAAAAGGGAGGTCGTGTGATAGATCATTTTAAAGCTTATAAAATTATCTATTTGCCCACATATTTTTTATTATTACTTTCCCCAAGGAAAGTCTTGAGTTAGTAAAAATATTTCGAAAAATTTTTATTGCTTTTTTTTACGTTTATATCCAAAAAATATGATTTCCGTCAAAACAAAATTTCTGTCTGTCGATCTGTGTGTCCGAAAAATTGTGACCACGATAACTCAAGAACGCTTTAAGCTAAAGACTTTAAATTTTGACCATGGGTTGATTATCCAAAGTTCTAGGCTGGGATTTTTTTTGGTAAAAAAAGTCCAAACATTTTTTTTTCAATTTATTTTTCGTTTTACAAAAAATTAAACTTTTTTGAAAAAAAAAATATTTTCTTTTAAGTTTTTTGTTGTTGTTTTTATGAACCTAGACCTATAGGGGAAAGTATTATTTTTTTGGCAGCAGTATTTTTTTAGCAATTTTTGTGGGTTTAAAATAGGGTTGAAAATGAGAATTTTCGTCAAACTTGCTTTAAAAAAAACAAACAATTTTTGAAAAATGGCTTATTTAATCATGTAAATACGTCAATTATACTTTTAAACTAATTTTGAATAATATAAACAAAATTTTACAAAAAAAATCTTAAAACCTCTTATTTTTAGCAAAAAAAAAATAAAAAAATGAAAACCAATGAAAACAAAAAATGAAAACCCGATGAAAACCTTGAAAAAAAAGTTTTAAAAATTAAAAAGTATATGGTAGAGTAGATAATTTTACGAGGAATTTTATGAGCTTAAAAATGATGCATCACACGACCCCCCTTCCATTTAAAAAAATGTTCCCCCTTGCCCCCTGTCTCCATTGTGCCCCCTAAGCATATCAAATATATACGTAATTTGGGTTGTTATTTACGTGTTTTAAATTTCAAATTGATATCTTGAGCCGTTCAAAAGTTAAAGGGGGGGAATTTTGACACGCTATGTATTAGGGTGGGTTAAAAAAACGACTATTTTTTTTTACTTTATACTCTTAAAAATCGGTTGCTAGATACCTCTAGAAAATTCTCACCAAATATGAGCTCTTAATTTTGATAAAAAGCTTCTCCGCTTTACAATTTTCCATTTTTTCCTCAGTATTAGAAACAAAAATTCATATCTCTTTGACAACTGTTCGTTAAAAAGTATCTTTTCTCATATTCTTGTAGGAAATCGAACGCTCTACAAAAAAGGTCTCTTACAATTTTTTCGTAAACCTCGCCGTTTAAAAGATATCAAAGGTTAACGTTTGATTATTTTAACATAAATTTTTGTTTTCCTTTTGAGTTTTATAACTCGTTTACAAAAAATTGTTATGAATTGCGCAATTCATAGTTTTGTAGGAAATTAACTGCTCTACAAAAATGGTCTCTTATGATTTGTCGATTAAATTAAGCATTTAAAAGATATTCATCGTCAAACTTCAATGCATACTAATTTAATTAGTTTTTGATGAATAATTACTAAGTAATGTATACGCACGTGCATATTAGGGACCCTAAATAAAGTGACGTTAAACTTCACACACTTGTGTGGCGTTTAATGTCATTATATATAGGGTCCCTAGTGCAAATTAATGTCTTTTCTGTCGAGTAATATCAATTGGAAAATCACGAGGCGATCTGGGCGATATCGGGTGATATCGGGAGATATCGGGTGATATAGGGCGATATCAAGGAGATATCGAGGCGATATCGGGCGATCTTAAGGTGATATGGGCGATATTGATGTAAAAGGCGATATTTCGTCCCGCAAATAAAGAGTAACATACCCCTCGCTCAAAACCATGTTTTTGGACTTAGTGCTCTTTACTTGTAAGCCGACGATATTAGATACCTATAATAGCATTGCCAAGAATAATGGTTTAACTTAAACTTTCGAACTCATGCGCTCTTTCAACAGTTATTGTAAATTAATTAATAATTAACAATTAACCATTTGTTTTCGTTTATTTGAGGTTGGTGTTTGGAGAATGAACCAAACACACTAGTACCAGGTAGTTACAACAGTTTTTTGACATATATGTTAAGAAATAATTTTTAAATAAATAAATATTTAAAATAATTATTCGTTTTAAATATATAGCTTCAATATTTTAATATTTTATTAAAGAAAAGGCTTTAAAATGTTATATAAAAGGCTTTATTATCATTTACTTACATGTGGTACTAATAAATATCAAAACTTTTGTGAATCTTCAAATACGAAATTTTTCTACGTATTTGCTAATTGCCTGTTCTTTAATTAAGAGAGTATAATAAACGTAAAACGACCAATTAGGTTAATATTAACGAAAGTAAAAAATTTACCTTAATATAGGTTAAAAAATCTGTCATAAAATTATATTTTTAAAAGCGTTTTTCTTTGAAACTGGTAATTTAATTTGGCTGTAATTTTGCTAATTTTATATTTACCCCCCAAATTACATCTGGAGTGACCCAAGAACCCCCCTATTTGTGTGCCAGGCTCTTTTTGAAAATAAAAAAAAACCTTTTTTTTTTAATTATTATAAAAGTTCAATTTTAGTTATAGATGTCAAAACATGATTTTTATAGTACCGGGTATCCCACCAGGTTCTTGCCAAGCTATATATAGCTTGATATATATATATATACGTTATTTCAAAACATAGATTTTCTTGCATAAAACAGCGTTAAATGGAAGTCTGAAGTTTTTACTCACGTATCCAAAACCACCCCTTGCTCACCCACCCTCCTGAAAACACTTCCAACTTCTGTTTTTCAAATAGCACATTTTATTCTAAATTCAACCATGTATTATAAGTAATATCATATTTTTTTAAGGGGCTTTAAAGTACAATCCTATCAGATCACAAGCAATATTTTTCATCAGAAAAAGTTCCAAAAACTCATTATATCTAAAACAGAACTGATTAATGTATCCAAAAACCACCCTTAATAACCCACTCTCCTGGAACTACCTGCAACTTTGCTCTAAATACCACCCTATTATTAATAAATAATAATTGTTATTTGGAGCCCCTTAAATGATAAGATACCACTTACATGGTTGAATTCAGAATAAAATGTAATTTTATATTCTTTGATAAAAATGGGGGGTGCTATTTGAAAAACAGAAGTTGGGGGTGGTTTCCAGGGTGTGGGTAAGCAAGGGGTGGTTTTGGATACCTGAATAAAAACTTCAATGGCTCCCATTAAACGCTGTTTTTTGAAAAAAATTCTATTTTTCAAATAACGGAGATATAGCTTGGTAAGAACCTGGTGGGACACCCGGTATATAAATATGCAAATTGTACAAATTTGACAACTAAATGACAGTTTATTAAGAAAGAAACAAAAATAACTGTTTTGAAGCAATTAAAACAACGCATTGAAAAAAAACACATGAAGCTGAAGTTTGCAACGTTTTTTTTTTGCAACGAAAATTCAAATGGTATATTAATAGTAATTCAAATAGTATATTAAGTAAATTACTAGTTTCATAACATACGTTTTTAGCGCAATAGTACTTTAGAAAACTCGCCGCAAGCGGCTTGTTTTCTAAACTTGTACTCGTGCGCTGAAAACGTGTTATGGAATAAGTGCTTTAATATGAAGCTGAAGTTTGCAACGTTTTTTTGCAACGAAAATTCAAATAGTATATTAACATAACATACGTTTTTAGTTTTTAGTTTTCTAAAGTACTAGTGCGCTAAAAACGTGTTATGGAATAAGTGCTTTAATATAATATTTGAATTTTCGTTGCAAAAAAAACTTTGCAAACTTCAACTTCATAAAAAATTGTACAACTTTAGGTTAAGAAGATTTTATGCCTTCAAAAAATGAGTTGTGAGATATTGATATTATATCTCCCAACTTATTCTAAAGATAAAAAAAAAACTTTTAACAGTATTAAATATATTTATCCAACACCTTCACAGAAACACTTGTTTTGATTACTATTTTAAATGTCAAAAAAAATTTCACCCACTCTTTTATGTACAGCTTTTGATCTCACCCAAAATTAGTTACATACCCTATTAATTAAGTATTATAACTATTCTATAAATAGAAGCACGTTAACTAAACCATACAAATTAAAGAAAACCCCAAATTATTCTTTAGTTTTTGAATAAAATACTGTTTTTATTAAAAATTCTGTCATCACCGCGTCCATTTTGACGTTTGTAAGAAATGTAAAACTAGCAATTGTTTATTTTTAATAGGCATACTTAGGCCATGGCTACCTATTATTTTAGTATTAAGAAAACTTAATCTTAATATTTTTGACATAATTTTTCGCAAAATTATAGATTTTTATTTAAAAATAAAAGGTGTTGGATAAAATTAAATTCTCAACTCGTGTATTAAGTGATTTTATCCACTTAATACACTAGTTAAGAAAATAACTATTATTTATTTTGCCTTAGTTATTGTTAAGGGGTTGTTCTGATTTTTAAGGCAAAAAATTGACGATTTTTGAATATTTTTTTCAGACGACCTGTATTATTTTTATGTACAAAACTTTTTACAAAGTATTAGGCAACTCTTAAAGTTCACCAAAAAAATTGTTTTTTTTGGCGTCATAAATAAATGTGCAGCACGCGCTGAAGTTAGACACCTCAAAAATAACATGGCAAACGGTTCCGCCCCCAATGGTCTAAAACACAAAAATCAAAAACAGTCTTGTAAAAAATTACTTCCTTTACTTCGCTAGTGTAGACATAAGTCAAAATTCCCAAACAAAACACAAATCCCACGCGTATTTTAGTGAAAAAAACAAAAAAATGCCATTTTTCCGACCAAAAACGGGTAAAAAAGGGGGAATAAAAATAAATTACTAGCCTTTGAAAAAAAAATACACTAGCGAAGTAGCCAACATGATTCTCGACAAAATTGCGAAAGATTTAAGTCAATATGTTAAATAGTTTTTTTTAATCGCTGGAACCGTTTTGAAAAATGGCATTTTGTGAAAAACGCGTTTAAAGTTTTTTTATATTTTAAAGTAGGGTTAATATAGGTATTTGTAAACAGGGGTTATTGTAAACAAGATTAATATTTCGCGCTGTAAATCTACAGGAAGTTGGAAATACGCAAAAATTTACTCTCTGATTCGTCAACTAATAAAGCCATTTTGAGTTTTATCAGAAACACTTGTTTTTCTACATATTTAGATGCATCGAAAAAAGGTCTGCTTTTTACTAAGTTATCTCAAGTGCATGGGTGTTTTGAATTGATGGTAAGTTTTTTATTTATATTTTGTTATTTATAGTTATTATACATTAAAAACAGTATTTTTTTAGTAAATCTAATTTTATTTTAATTGATTGATCGTTAAATTAAAGTTAAGTCGTTGTTTACAATTACCCATCCAAAATTGTCAGGTCGGGTATTTGAAAACAAAAAGTGTACCTATTGTAAACAGAAGGGGTGATTGTAAACTGTATGTTAAGTTTTACGGGTAATTGTAAACATAAAAATATTGCTTTTTCCTTTTTAGCTGGCAATGCCTAGAAAATATAAAAAAGAGAAGGATCCGGCCTATACATTAGAAGACCACCAAAATGCATTTCGGGACGTGGAAAATATGAATATGACCTATAGACAAGCCCAAGATAATTATGGGGTTCCTATAGCAGTAATATACAATCGCATAAAAGGGAGAAAAGCCTCAATCACAAGGATGGGAGCTGGTTTGGACTTTTATTATATTTCCCGATGCGATAGAAATAAACATTGTTTTAGCGTTTAAAATGAGGGCTCAAGCGGGATATCCTTGCTCAAAGATCGAAGTATTGGAGCTCACTGGCGAGTTCGTTCGTTTAAATAACCTAAAGACTAAATTTAAGGACGGAATTCCTGGTAACGAGTGGTATTACGGGTTTATCGAGGGGTTTATTTATTGAAAAAAAGTGTACAAGGATTGTGAGAATCAAAGGATTGTGAGAGATTGTCAAAAAGATTGTGAAAGATTGTAAAACATTTTAATGAAGATTGTTTAAGATTATGGGAAGATTTCAGACGATTGTGGATTGTAGATGATTGTAGATGATTGTGGAAGAAGTTGTCAAAGATTGCAGAAGATTGTTGGATAGGTGTACAAGGATTGTCCAATAAATAAACCCCTCGGGGTTTATGAAGA
This sequence comes from Brachypterus glaber, assembly GCA_958510825.1. Classification (NCBI taxonomy): domain Eukaryota; kingdom Metazoa; phylum Arthropoda; class Insecta; order Coleoptera; family Kateretidae; genus Brachypterus; species Brachypterus glaber. The sequence goes on along the minus strand of OY294047.1, from coordinate 23,882,148 downwards.
GACATCCTATGCTGCAACTAAAAATGGGTGGACTTAATGATGATATTTCTTATATGGAAGTGATAAGAGTGATTACATGTTTGATGAAGAAGATTCAGAGGAAAAAACATCGTTGGAAATTAATAAAAGATCGAAAATAAGAGACAGTAAAGAACAATATTTAGAACCAGAAGTTAAAATTTTATTTAACCGTCGAAATATGGAAAGCGAAAATATTAACTACATATACAGTGACGAGGATATTGGAGAATTTAAAGAAGGAGACTATATTGTGGCTAAATTTCCTGGAAAAAGAAGAAAGCATAAATATGTTTGTGTAATACAAAAGTTCCTACTGAAAATGAGGAAGAAATTGTAGGAATGAATCCGATCAAAGATCTTTTAAATTAGATGAAAACGATATTTGTGTTATAGTATGTGATCAAATTGTGGATAAATTAGATTTTTCTAAAATTATTGTTTCAGGGACCGCCTTAAGTATGAATTTGATAGAGATTTAGTTGTGGATGGCTAATACTATTTTTAGTATCATTTTTACATTATAATATGTAATGCAAAATAAATTTTGCGTTTCTGGTATTTGTTTACATTTAAACATTAAAAAAGTAATTAATTTATTTGAACTGTTCCCAAATGTCTCATATTTTTATAAAAATAATAAATTATGTTTCCATTTAACCTTAAAAAATAATAAGTGTAGCCATACTTTTGTTTACATTTACCCCCAAATATAGTTATTTTTTGCTTTTCTTTAACTTAAAAATTTCTACCGAGGTAGTTTTGCTTAAAGTATTATGAATATATTAAAATGTGAATTGTACCTACCATGTAGGCAATAATACTTGTTTTCATTCACCCCGAATTTTCAATTTTTCTAAAATTACTAAGGGGTGATTATAAACATCCTCTTTCTAATAAACTAAATATGTTAGGATAAATCTTACTTTATAGGCTAAAAGTTTAATAATTTAGATTCGCAGGAAAAAAAAACCAAACTGCTAAAGGCTTTTAAAATATTTTTTTTTTAATTCTAAGGTAACAGAACTGAGTGATAAAGAAAAACGTTTACAAATACCCATATTGACCCTATACAAAAAAAGCACCAATAAAATTTTAATTCTGCAGGGCGATAAAGCAATAAAAACTGAGCAAAAAAGTATTCCTTGCCGAAACAACTAAATTTAATATTAAAGGAGTAATAGCCTTTTAAAAAGTAACATTTTTGGTGGCACAGCATGTAACTTCCCCTTAATTGCATTTTTTTTGTGAAACCGGTTGCTCCTACAGTGTTACACTACATGAAGTTTTTTTATGTATTTTTACTCAAGGAATCTTTATTTTTTACAGAAAATCAAAAAAGGATACATAAAAAAGTTTGGGGCAAAAAACTGATAAGGCCCCCCCGTTTCGCACGCCCCTGGTTAAAATAAGTACATAAAAATAACATACGAAGATGGGCCTTATTAGGATTAGTGCACATGCAAAACCTCCTTGCTGTATCTCAAAGGGTTCCTGAGTTATTAAATAAAAACAGAATTTTTAGCCACTCTCAAAGGGGCGTATCTCCCATACGACGTATTTTTAGACATGTTTATAGGAACTTTTTTTCATATTTTATGATGTAGAATCACCCCTTAAAATTTTATAATTTTATTATTTTTTTATGTTTATTTTTTAAAGTATATATATATATATATATATATATATATATATATATATATATATATATATATATATATATAACGGGTGTTACAAGACCAAGGTACACCTCCCTTTTTTTCTTTATTTTAAAAGTTAGAGATTTCAAATTTGGGGGGTCTTTTATAGCCATAAAATGTCAACTTTTAACATAAACTATACATTTCAGCCACTTCCGGTTTAATCGGAAATTATACCAATTTTTGATTTTTAAATGGGACACCCTATATATTTTTTCATATTTCAATTCTACGCTTTATTCTGAATACAATGATACCAAAAAAGTGACATTTCCGATGTCAATGTATTTTTTAATTTAAATTTTAGTTTATATCATAGGTAGACCATGATTACTTAAAATTACTAGAAAGAATCTAAGTAATCCTAGAAAAATACATTTACGCTAAAAAAAACATTTATAACTCAGTTGCACCATTTTAAAGTTTTCGAAAATGGTTTTTGCTTAAAAACTCAATTTTTTTAAATGGCACCATATTGGTACACTGGTACCGTTAAAAAGTACCGCCTTTTAGGAATCTACTAATATCCTTTATTTTAATGTAGGATAAATACAGCCGTTTTTATAAATTAAAATCAATGATAATTATCATATTTTTAATTATTGCGTGATTTTAGTTAACAAAGTTGGCTTTGACAAATAAAAAGACAAAATACTGCTTTCTGCTTTCTGTCAAATTTAGTGTTATTAATTTTTGAACGTTTTTGTAACATACATAATTTTGTTTATTAAAAATGGTACATTATCGTCATCTAAAGGCTCTAACGGTCTAACTCCAAAACGTCATATTTTTCAGGAGTCGTAAAAAACGATTTAAAAGTTAATTATAGCAATTTAGAACTTTAAAACTAGCTTGTTCACAGGTAAAAATGTTTGAAATGTGTTAATGTATTTAAAACTTTTCATTGTTATCTATTTTATATAAATTATTTGAAAATTAAATTTTAACCACAGAATCTAAATTCACTAATGGTCTAACTCCAAGGGAAGATAAAAGAGGATATTATATCGCGTAATATTATTACAAAAAAATTATATTTTTATATTTAATATATAATATTACTACTAGGTAGGCATAATATATATACCTAGATAATATTAATATTATAAAATTTATACATTATAAAACCTTCATAAAAATAATTAAATCCCATGAGAAAAAAATATATTTTATTTTGTAACGTTATGTTATAATAAAAATATAATAATTATTAAGCAACATTCAAAACTTAAATACCTTATTTACATTTTTGTGGTCAATATTATTAAAATCTAATATTATTAAACAATCAAATATTATCTAACTAAATTCTAATGTATATTATTATACATAATTATGTATGTATCATAAATGTAACGAATCTTTAACAGTTTGCTGCATATTTTTTTATGTTTTTTGGATTTAGTTAAGTATTTATTATTATAAAAAAGATTTAAGTTATAATTATTTTAGTTTTTTTTTCTGACATAGAAACTTAAACATAGGGTATAAACGGGATCCCCTGTTGTCGAGAAATAGTTTGACATTAGTGACAGTTCTCATTTAATTGTTTTCTCACAATCATATGATGGAGTTAGACACTTAGCGACTTAAAATATTTACATTTTTGCATTTTTTGAGGCTGATATTGGTTTAATGCAACTTTTTTTTTTTGAAGTATCTTGGTAATCAGATAATGAAGCAAATTTGATAAAAATCTCATTTTTGAAAAATTTGGAGTTAGACAACTAGAGCCTTTAGTGGACGTTATACTAGAGACGAAAAAATTGACATGCTTTTAATTTATGGGGAGTGCAGGAAAATTCTGTTCAATCACAGTTACTTTACATTGAAAGATATCTGGAAAGGCAAGCCCCCTTGACAGCCTAAACTGCTTGACCGCTTATTAGAACCATTTTTAATTACAGATTACATAAAAAACCGAAACAAATCAACAAAATTTAACCTGACAGATAAAAATAAAGGCATCCTGTCTTTTTGGTTATCAAAGCCAGCTTTGTTAACTAATATCACACAATAATCAAAAATATGATTATTATCATTTATTTTAATTTATAAAACCGGCTGTATTTATCCTACATTCAAATAAAGGATATTGGTAGATTCCAAAAAGGCGGTACTTTTTGACTGTACGAGTGTGCCAATATGGTGCCATTTAAGAAAATTGAGTTTTTGAGCAAAAACTTTAAAATGGTGCAACTGAGTTATAAATGTTTTTTTTTAGCGTAAATGTATTTTTCTAGGATTACTTAGATCATTTCTAGTAATTTTAAGTAATCATGGCCTACCTATGATATAAACTAAAAATTAAATTAAAAAATACATTGACATCGGAAATGTCACTTTTTTGGTATCATTGTATTCAGAATAAAGCGCAGAATTGAAATATGTAAAAATGTATAGGGTGTCCCATTTAAAAATCAAAAGTTGATATCATTTCCGGTTAAACCGGAAGTGGCTGAAACGTACAGTTTCTGTTAAAAGTTGACAATTTATGGCTATAAGAGACCCTCCAAATTTGAAATCTCTAACTTTAAAAATAAAGAAAAAAAGGGGGGTGTACCTTGGTCTTGTAACACCCGGTATGTATAACTTTTTAAACAAGACAAATTTCGTCAAAATATTTTAGAAGCTTATTCTACACATATTGAGAAGTATAAAAAAGCAAAAAAAAAATTCTATTTTTTGAAATCAAAAATCAGAACAACCCCTTAAGTTTAGGCTGCCAGATATACTTGGGTGTGTATGTTTGGTTGCCTATGTTTTGCACTTGGTCCCGTGACCATACGCAGACTAATCAGCGATAGCGGGACTAACGACAAGTCCGCGGGTGAAACACATGTAGCTGTTACGCGATATATAGTTTATTATCCATAATTACAATGAATAATTAGTTCAGTTAATACGAAATAGTGAAATAACCACCAATCCATCCTTCCAAGTGTTTGCAATCAACAGCCAGCAACAAACCCAAATAGGGCCCTATAGAACATCGATGGAGCAAACCAAGGTTAGTTGCACGCTTTCCTTTCAATCTTACCCCTTACAAAAATAACAAACGGTAAATTTTATTTGGTAAAATTTAAACAAGAGCAAAATCTCCCCATTTATTTTATATATTAAAAATCTATAAACGCGAAGTTGGGAGATTTTATCTTATAAAAAATAAATAGGCCAAGACTCCTCACTGATTTTTCTCATTAAAGGTAATCAGCTAAAACTCCCAACTCAGAGTTGGGATATTCTATATTTATAAAAATAATAGGCAAAATCTGTTATCTTATAAAAAAGTTATTTATAACTTTAACATATATATATATATATATATATATATATATATATATATATATATACAGAGCGGTCCAAAAGTCACCCCCTCCTCTTAATTTTTGAACCACTTGAGATATCGACTTCAAATTTGGAATTTTTAAATAAGACAACAAACTATCTTTTAGCATATATTTAATACTTTCAGCTCTTAAAATGTGGACAGGGGGGTATGGGGCACATTTTTTTAAATGGGAAGGTGGGAAGGGGGGTCGTGTAATACATCATATTTTTAAATAAAAAAAAAAAATTGGGTTTAAAATGGGGTTGAAAACAGGTATTAATGTCAAAATTCCTCTAAAAAAACAAATAATTTTTTAAAAATGCCTAATTTCATCATAAAAAAAATGTTAATTATACTTTTAAACTAATTTTAGTTAATATAAATAAAAATTTATAAAAACAAAACTTAAAAAATCGAATGTTTTAGCACAAAAAATTAAAAAATCAAAACCTTAAAAAACATTTTTAAAAAAATTAAAAATGTTAGTTTAAATAGAGAATTTTATAAGCTTTAAAATGATGTATCACACGACCCACATTTTAAGAGCTGAAAATATCAAATATATGCTAAAAGATAGTTTAAGTTGTCTTAATTAAGAGTTCTAAATTTGAAGTCGATATCTCAACTCGTTCAAAAGTTAAAGAGGGGGGGGGGACTTTTGGACCGTACAGTATGTATAACCCCTATAGGAGTTAGGTCATTAAAAAAAAACAGTATCTATAGTATAGTAGTATCTATCTATAGCTATTTATTATAAATAAGTTTTTCTATTGGTATTTACCAATAAATTTAATATGCAATTACATACAAAAAATAGGTTTTCGCGTTGGTATATAACAATAAATATAATCTCAAATACAAACCAATGAATGCCAATAGGAATAAATTGATTCTGAAAAAAAACAATAAGGACCAATAAGTTTTGTATTGGTATGTATGTATGTCTAAATCTTCAAAAAGGGCGGCCATTGAACTTTTTCCGGCGACAAAAAAATCGCGCGTGTGTACCGTTCTATTAACAACAATGTATTGCTAGCCGTACTTGCGTGTGCGGCGCCGCTGCGGTCCCAGAGTGAGTGGCGGCGAAAAATTCACGCAATTGCCCAATTATTTTTACAGTAACACACACCGCAATTGCGGTACCGCGCGAAAAAAAACGCATGTGTGTTTTGGGCCTAAATATAAAGGGGTAAGACGGACGCGCGTTGTCGCAACGTCGCCGGAGGTGTATGTGCATTGGCCAATTGCGGTACCGCGTGGCAAAAAAAGGCATATGTGTACCGGGCCTTATATTTATAGTACCACACACCGTAATTGCGACCGCGCGGCAAAGAAAAAGAAACGCATGTGTGTACCGGGCCTTAAAGAACTACTGCGTCTAGATGCAGCGCCCGGACCCTGCGTCTAGACGCATAAGAAAAGCGCTGTATAGATACCGTACCTTTAGAATGTATTAGAGAACTACTGCATCTAGACGCATAACAAAAACGCTGTATAGATGCCGTACCTTTATGGGTCGAATATCTAAAAATCCTGAAACACTTATTATTTCGATTTCAATCGAGAACATTTTTTCCAAATATTAAGATTCTAGATTAAGAGGTCTCTGAGATACGCACACTTTTTTAAAAACCTTTCAATCCCCGTTTCAACCCCTTAAGGGTTGAATTTCGAAAATCGCTTCTTAGTGGGTGCTTACATGATAAAAGGAACAAATTGTCCAAATTCCATGTAAGCTCACTTTGAAAATACCAAAAAAGCAAAATGCTTTCCATTTTGAAAATTTTAAACATTCGGGAAAGCCTTGTATTCGTGCAAAAATTTTCAAATGTTTTTCTTGTATTTTTTTATGTCAATATTAGTAGTAGTAAGGGTGGGGAGGCTGTAAGCCAGGCACCTAGACCATTATGGCCCTTTTTACCAGCCCCGAGCTGTCTCAACCACATATACACTACTCCCGGCCTAAACCTACCGGACCTCCTTATAAAGGTCGCGATATCTGGGCAAGGCAAGGGTATGCAACTCCTCTCTTCGAAGCGTTGCCACTCCTAAGATCTCCTGTCGTATTCTTCCGAACCGATCGTATTGTCGTAGGTAGTGGAAGGGCGATTCTTCGTCCATCCCGCAACCCGAACAGATGGGGTGGTTAGCGACCTTTGTCTTGAACAGGTGCCTTCCTAGTCCACAGTGACTCGTGTGGATCCCTGTGAATTGGCTGATCGTGGCTCGGCTTCTTTTCAGTAGCCACGCGGTTTTTGAATTGCTTGGACCGGAAAGGAAGTCCTTTGCAGTTCGTGACCGTTGACCAGCATTCTCTTAGTTTTTCTCCAGCCCACGTGTTGAGGGCTGATGTGACTTGTTTCCTTGTAATACCAAGCATGGGTTCAGGTCCCATTCATGGAGTCTCAGCTCAGCGCCTGGCAAGTTCGTCTGCCTTCTCGTTGCCTAGAATCCCGCTGTGTCCAGGGACCCATACAAGGTGAACTCTTTTGTTCCTCGCTAGCTCCTCCAGGGCTTCTATGCATTCCTGCACTAGCGTGGATCTAGTGACGGGTGCACTGAGAGCCTTGAGGGCTGCTTGGCTGTCGGAGCAGTTGTATACATCTGGTCCGTTGCTCCTTAGAACCTCTTCGCATCTTGCCGTTTCGTGTATTGCAAAGACTTCCGCTTGGAATACGGTGAGGAACCTGCCGAGCGGATAGCTCTTTTGAACCCCCATGCCTTGCATAAAAAAGCCTGCGCCTAAGCTTTGTATAAATCAATTTCGAGCAAAAAAAAATTGTCGATCGAAAGATCGTTCTGTCCGGTAAATCTTGTCAGCACGATAACTTAAGAACGCTTTAAGCTAGAGACTTGAAATTTAGCATACAGGTATGTTACCAAAAGTTCTCGCTCGGGATTGTTTTTGGTGAACATTGAGATGTTACAAGGGAAAATACAATATTTTACAAAAATTTGAAAATTGCTATATAGAGGTTTTTGAGGATGCTGAAATTAAATCTAAAAATAAAAAAATTCTAACTTCACCCCCACGGAGGTGAGGGGGTAAATATTTTTAAATGTTTTGAATATTTTCGTCAAAGTTGGTATAGTATAGGGGTTTTTAGGGTTGATAAAACTAAATCTGATAATAAATATTTTCTAACTCCACCCCCGGGGGGTAGGGGCCCCCTACTAGAAGGTAATTATTTTTAAATGTTTACAAAATTTTCGTGAAAATTGGTATAAAGGGTGTTTGGGATTTAACTGAATCTGATAATAAAAAAATCCAGCTTCATCCCCTAAGGGGCAGGGGGTAGTTTTCGTGCAAACTGGTAAATTGGGATTTTTGAGGTCGCTAAAACTGAATCTTAGAATAATTTTTTTAATCCATTGACGGAAGAGTTTCCGGACAAGTTCGTTTAATAATTATTTCTTCTTAATAAAGTTTCCAATACTTTTGGGTTATTTGTTTTTTTACTTCTACACATAAATACATGGAAAAAACGGATTCCTTGAACCAAGGACACGTGTCTTTGTATATGTTCAAAGCCATATTCTCTTCTTTCAAGGCTGGCACTTTATTGAACCAAAGTCAATGTCCTTGAATGAAGAGCACGGGTTTTGGAATAAAAATCCGCACCATTTGATTCTATACCCCTCAATTTAGGTATGTTTCTAAGAATTTTAGGTCAAATATCAAAAAAATTGTTTGGATTATTTTATTAAGTGTTTCAAATTTGAAGTTAATTTCTTAAGTAGAGATAGACCGATACCGATATGCCGATATGGATACCGATATGCCGATATGGATATCGGTATCGGCCGATTCGCTGATATATCGGTATCGGCAGATATGCTGCTATATCTTTATATCGGCATATCGGCGGATATCGGTCGGTCTCTAATCTTAAGCCGTTTAAAAGTTAAAGGGGGAGGCGGACTTTAGACACTCACTATTAGGGTCACTCGATCGGTTGTTGCTTTGTCTAGTTGGTGTGTTAGTGTGTTTTGGTAGTTGGTCGGTTTGGATTTTTTTCAGGCGAAAACTTTCAGAAACCCAAACGGCTAACCACCAAAACACTAGACAAACTAACTACTGATCGAGTGACCCTACGCACTGTATTATGTGGATGGACTACATGAGTTCTAATATTATTTGTATATTTCCTATTATTAGTAATAATACCTTCCCTACCTTATATCACTTGGAGCTAGCACCTGGGTGGTGCCATGGCGGCGTGAAAATTAAATTTATTATACCCCACATATTTTATGTTACCCCCGTTCTAGAAACGAAATAAATCAGCCGTAATGATTATCGTTTGTCGAAAATGCATTTCCTCGAGTTTCCCTTCTACGACGAGGGTACAATAACCCCAGCTGAAATTGGAAATCGTAAATTTTCGGCAAAAATAGGCTGCCTCCAGAAAGCCAAATTGCACACTGACACACTTATTTCACACCATTTTTTTATTTAGCGTACGTATGGCATTATTGCCGGGGAGACCCACCGAAGTCGTTAGTCCGGCTCCTGTAGCATTTTTAACCCTGTTTTAGTAGCAATGCCTACTAACCCGGAGGTCCGATGGCTTTATGGTGTCCTCTGAAGCGCTTGGTTATGGTGGAATTTTTATTTGCAAATTTTGTTCTCTCACCGAGGATCAAACCTCGGACACGCTGTTCTAGACGAACTTTTAAATGACATGACAACTTCCATTTTTTTTCTTTTTGGAATTTGTTATATGAGATCTAATTAAAAAAATAAGACTAAAATTTTAAAAATCGTTAGAGCCGTTTTTGAAAAAAAATGTTTTTTTTAGAAAATACCTCTGATATTTCACGCTAACATACTCGGTTTGCCTTCGATATCTCGGATTTTGACAAAACTTGGCATCGTGGTACCACTATGGTACCTAATCACTCCATCCAAATTTTTTTCAAAACGGTCCATCCGTTCACGATACCGGGTGTCCCACCATCCAGGTTCTTGACAAGTTATATCTCCGTTATTTGAAAAGGTATTTTTTTTGTAAAAAATAGCGTTAAATGGGAGCCAAAAAATATTTTATTGACTTATTCAACCCCCCTCCCCTCCATTGCTTACTCACTCCCTTGTAAGCACCCCACCCTCTGATTTTCAAATAACACCTCCCACCCCCATATTTATCTAAGAATATGAAATTACATTTCATTTTGAATTAAACCATGTATTATAAATAGTATCTTATTCTTTTAAGGGGCTTCCAATAACAATTATTATTTAGTAATAATAATGTCCTACCAGGTTTTAGTTGGCCTATATCTCCGTTATTTAAAAATATAAAAAGTTAAAAAAAAATAAAATAAAATTGTAGTCAAAGTAGAATTTACTGACATATGCAAAACTACCCCTTATTAACCCACCCTCTTGGAACCACCTCCAAATAGTTTTTTAAATAGCACTTCCCTATTTTACTAAAGAATATACATTTCATTTTAAATTTAACCAGAAATTTTTCCAAAAACTTACGTTAAATTGTACCCAAATGAAAATTGATTAATATATTCAAAACCAACTCATAACAACCCAGTCTCCTGGAACTAGCCGCAATTTTGTTTTAAATACCACCCTTCTATTAATAAATAATAATTCTTATTTAGAGCCCCTTAAAATCTAAGATACCACTCATAATAAATGGTTGAATTCAGAATAACGTGCACTTTCATAGTCTTTAATAAGAATTTGGGGGTATTATTTGAAAAACAGAAGTTGGGGGTAGTTTCAAGGGAGTGGGTAAGCAAGGGGCGGTTTTGAATAAGTCAGTAAAATCTTATTTAACTTTGATTTAATGCTATTTTTTGCAAATTTTAATACCTTTTCAAATAACGGAGATAAGCTATTTCAAGAACTTGGTGGGACACCCAGTATAGTGAACGGATTGGCCATTTTGAAAAAAATTTGGATGAAGTGCTTAGGTACCATAGTGGTACCACTATGCCAAGTTTGGTCAAAATCCGAGACATCGAGGGCAAACCGAGTTTGTTAGCGTGAAATATCAGAGATATTTTCTAAAAAACACATTTTTTTCAAAAACGGCTCTAACGATTTTTAAAATTTTGGTCTTATTTTTTTAATTAGAGCTCATATAACAAATTCCAAAAAGAAAAAAAAATGGAAGTTGTCATGTCATTTAAAAGTTCTTCTAGAACACCGTGCGGACCTTTTGGTTACAAGACCAGTCTACTCGACTACTACCGCTCCACACCAATAAAAGTGCATGACCGGCGCACTATGTTCCCAGGTAGGAAAAAGTGTTCTTAATTATTTTTTTATGAAATTAATTTTTGGTAAGAGAGTATTGTTAAAAAAAAAACATTTTTTTTTCCAAAATTGAGTGTTCCAAACATTACATGTTTTTACATGTTTGTTTAACCTCGTACTATTCTACTTAATTAAGCATCCCCTAAGGGGCTGTCCATATATTACGTAACGCGCCTAGGGGGGAGGGTCAGAGAAATTGTTACAGTTTGTGACCGGGGGGGGGGGGTTCTAGGTAAACGTTACGTAACGGAATTTAATAAATTTAATGTTTATTTCCTAAGCTTAGCAGATGTATTTTTATTTCAACATAAATTACTATTTAGTGGCCCATAATTCCCTTTTTCACACAAAAATTGACGGAACTATGCATATTTAAATAATATTGTAATCAGTAAAACAACTGTTGACATTGATATTAAAAAAAAAATCTTACGGCCCTGTTCTTGCGTGATCTAGCCGATGAATCATCGGCGATGATACATTTTCGCGCGGAATGTGTACTCACAGAACACCAATGTGTGTACTATTTTGTGTACCTGTGCCTAAACAATATACGTGTTATATGTGACACTCAGTGTAAAAAGATGTATCTAGTATTTTTTCCCTGTGTGATATTGATTATGAATATTTTTTTTAAAGTTTGAGCGATTATTTCGTGTAATTTTTTTTTAAGGTTATGTTATACTATATTTTAGGTTCATGTTTGTTTTGTCGAGAAAAACGAATCAATAGTGAGAATACAGTTAAATTTATTGCGAAACAAAATATTTATATTGTTACGCGTTACACAGGGGGGGGGTGTAGGTAAATGTGACAGTTTGTTACACAGGGGGAGGGGGGGTCAATTTTTTTGAAAACTTGCGTTTCGTAATATATGGACAGCCCCTAAGTCAAGGACTTGTGTGGGCTAGTAGTAGAGGGAACCACCGACTTATACTGACTTTCGAACCAGTTTTTTATAGGGAGTGTCCGCTTCACTTACGGCTTCGCCAAATTTAAATTATTAATTAACTGAAAAAGGCAAATCGGCGCCAGTGAGAATCGAACTCACGCTAGTTGGCTAGTAGACTTGTAAAGTACAGACGATTTTTTTCTTGAAAATTTTAATTCATACACTGATAAAAAGGATTTATTTGGATATGGCCAATTAAGTAAATTATTTGGTTATGAGTAACAAATTTTATTCGAGTCAAATAAATATTTAGTTCATGTAAACAAATATTTTAATTTCAAAATGATTTAACAACAAAATAGTTTATTTGACAGAAATAAAATTTATTTGTCACAACCAAATAAGCCAATTGGCCATATCCAACCAAATATGTTGTTGACACAAATAAACTGTTTTATCACTGTATATACTTTTTTATTTATCGATAAAATAATAATAATAATAATGCCTTAAAGGAAATCAAAATTATCACACCAATTCATTCGTTTTTTAAATTCAGAAGTACATATTTGGAAATTGCTTGACCTTGAGATTTGTGCAAAATTTCGTCGTGCGACGCTAATAGACGCCTCCGACAATCAAAATGGCCGATCGACTTTTATCGACGGCGAGCTGCGGCTGCGCGAAATATTTACTTTTAATTTGACTTCTAAATTAGAAATTCTAATAAATGCATTTGATTAATCAGGAACATTCTGCTACAATCAAAAGAATACTTACTCTCATAGTTATAAACGAGGTTATAAAAAAATCAAAAAGTATTTAGCAAAAAGAAATTAAAAATTAAAAAGGGATTTTTTTTTTAATAAATGTTCTAAAAAATATCTTTTTTTTTAAGCATAAAAAAATTGTTTTTATTTGACCCCGCACCGATTTTTACCAAAAACAATCAAACCTATGTTCCAAATTTGAAGTCTTTAACTGAAAGCGTTCTCGAGTTATCTTGATCACAATTTTCCCGGACAGACAGAAAATTGGGTGGTATTATGCAATAACTGTCTAACCCATAATTGCATATGGGTAAGACGGCTATTGCATAACACCGCCCAATTTTGTTTTCGCGGAAATAATATGTTATACATTTTTTAAGATTTTGATAGTTTTAGGTTTGGACTTTTTCATCAGAATAAAAAAAAATGTCGCCTTTATACTATGAAGCCATCGATATTTTTTGCACATAAAAGGTCGAGAAACGTAAAAAAAGCATTTTTTTTACTGATGTAAAGCTTTTCTTGGGAAAAGTATAAATACAGTAGTGTCGCGATAATCTGAATATTCGACAATCCGAATGATGCGGTAATCCGAATGATGCGGTAATCCGAACGATAAAATTCGGACTAAAAAGTACATGCATAAAATTCGAATGTCATTGTGTGTATTACCGCGTTATTCGGATTATCGCGACAGCACTGCAGCTAAGCTAATTTTCCTTATATTAGAAAATAAAAGAAATTTTAATATTTAAGCTAATCTTTTAACATAAGAAAAATACAATAGAGTAAAATGGGTACCGAAAGTACCTTAAGTATTATTATTTAATTTTATTTTTTATGAACCTAGGCCTACAGGGAAAATTATTATTTTGTTGACAGCAGCATTTTGTACTTGTTAGCTGGACTTTTTTGCCCTAAATAGTTCGAGGCCGTTGCTTAGCCTACTACAAGATTATCCTACAAGTGCAGTGACTGAGATTCGTGGGGTCACCGAACCCAACACGCGTGCACCTCTGCAGATCTCTCTTTTTTCGACCCGAAAATAAAAACGACTGCTACAATCGCAGATTATTTTTAGCGAGTTTTTAAAAATCAAAATATACACGGTGTTTGTAGTCTTTTGGCGGAAAATAGGGGATGATTCTAATTTAGAATTTAGAATTTCTAAATCACAAAAGATCAAAAACCAACAAAGGAACATATGTCCAGAAATAAGCCCTAAGGGAGCTACGGCCCGTCGAAGATGGACATATTGAATTTTAAAAACCAAAATATACACGGTGTTTGTAGTCTTTTGGCGGAAAATAGGGGATGATTCTAATTTAGAATTTCTAAATCACAACAGATCAAAAACCTACAAAGGAACATATGTCCAGAAATAAGCCCTAAGGGAGCTACGGCCCGTCGAAGATGGACATATTGAATGGGGGAAAAAAAAGCACCAATAAAATTCGCCCCCTACACTGTAACAAGGATTGATGTAAATTTTTAATACACTAGGTCAGACGTTTCGGAGAATGGAATTTTGACGAAAAATATATACTCTTGTCAATCTGAGAATGCGACTCTGACGTCACAGCGCCTAAACTAAATACCACTCTGTAGGGTAATTAAAACTTATTTCTTAAGAAACTTATTTCTTAAGATTTAATAAATAATTTTTGTTTATATACATTTTCTATAGATATAATAATGTATAATAATTATGTATTAAGTCTCAATAAATAAGTTTCAGTTACACTACAGAGTGCTTTTTAATTTACGCGCTGTGACGTCAGAGTCGCATTCTCGTTTGGAGTATACCTTAATGGCTTTAAAAACTCTAAAAATCGGCCAAAAAAAATACTGGACGTGGAAATAGCTTCGTGTACGTCGGACGTGGAAATAGCCTCTTCCTCTTTTTTATATCTATGGCCATTATATTTACCTAAAAAAAACTAAAATTTATTAACGTTACACATAGGATAAATGTCGAATGCTGCTTTGTGGTTGCTATGCAACCGAGGTATCTTCCAAGCAGATATATTTACTTAAATTAAATTATCACTGTATTATCACTGATAATCAGAGTTGATACTTTCATTACAGAACAGGGTCGGACAACAGGAATTTTAAATTATTTCTAATTATTGGTTTCTTTAATACATATCTATGCCGAATAAGATTATATGTCTGTATACAGATTTTATTATTATAAGATTATATTATAATCTTATTCGGCATAGGTATGTATTAAGGAAACTCACCAAAAAATACAAATAATTTAAAATTCCTGTTGCCCGACCCTGTTATTGTAATGAAAGTATCAACTCTGCTGATAATACTATGTGGTTAATGTAATATTTGTATTGTAAAATTAAATAGATACGAGAAAAACACTTAATAATATAGTAAAATAACTCCAAAAATGTATATTTACTTTAAAAATATGGTATAAATACTTCTTTGTATAAAATTAGTGAAAAAAAAACATGTTTTTTCCATGTTTTTTTTTCTACGTCTTTTTTTAAATGTGTTTTTTTTTTCACTCAGCGCCCTTCGGGACCCTGGTATGAGTATGACCGTTCCGCGTGTAATCTGCCTCTTCGACGTGCAAATAAACGGCTCTTCGGCCGAACGGGGTATCGATTGGAGCTGAAAAACGAAATTATTTCGTGGCAAATATTTTGCCTGGGCAAATGTTTGCCCGAGTCTGTGAGAAATTGCTTAATCGCGTACGGTGGATGGGACGGAGAAGCAGAAAACGACAATTAATGAGAATCCCACGCTCAAACAAACTGTACCCGCTAACAACGAACGTTAAATGGACTTCCTATCAACTTTCATAAATAATAATAATAATAATAATAATCTTTATTTCCATAGACAAAAAAGTATCGGACAGGTCAAAAAAATATATATAAAATACACACATGTAAATAAATAATTTATGAATAATTAAGATTAACTTAATTAAAATTTTTTGCCCAAATATTCTGGAATTGAATAAAAACAATTTACTTAATTGAAAAAAAACTTTAACTTTTGATTTAAATTGTTTGAGGCTGTTTGTATTCTTAATCTCATTTGGAAGATTTTAAATAATCTGATAGACATCATTTTAGTCCCATCCCTAACCTGTGCATAATTGTAAGCTGGCACGTAAAGATTTGTAGCATTTCTTGTACAATATTGATTTATGGCACCAACAGTGATAAATGAATTAAAATTGTTCTTAACATAGATAACACATTGATACATAAACATACTGTAGACAGTCATTATGCGCTTTTCCACAAAAATATCTCTACAAGTAGAATTATAAGATAAACCAAAAATGAAATAATTCTTTTCTGCATAATAAGAACCCTTTCCACCTCAGAATTGCATTCCCAACACAGAATACCGTAAGAAAAGACAGAGTTTATGCAAGCATAGTAATATTTTAAAAGTGTGGATGTGCTTACGGTCCTTCTGAGCTGAAGGATGCAGAAACTCTTTGTGGCCAGGGTTTTCAGAACACTTTCAACATATCTTCTCCAGGATAAAGTTTCATCCATGAAAACACCGAGAAACTTGCAATCACCATCCTGCATGATGGATTTACCATTTGAACGTACCAAAATTCTGGAATTTTGTACCACCATTTTGGGATGAAACATAATTAGTTTTGCCTTGTCAGTATTCCAAATAAGACCATTTTTGAGACACCATTCCTGCATTTTAAAGATACATTCATTTAGTTTTAAGCTGAGAGTTTCAATATCCTTAGCGGACACCACTTCAGAGGTATCATCATCAAAAAGTGTAAGCAAGCTCTCGTCTTTCGAATCAAGACACAGATCATTTATAAAGATTATAAACGAAATGGGACCAAGAATACTGCCTTGTGGGACTTCTGTCTCACATGGTAAAAGTCGAGAAAATACATGACTCTTTCCATCTGAGACTCTAACAGTCTGGTACCAAACCAGCCAGATATGACTTCAACCACTCTAGTGCTGCACCTCTTATGCCGTAATCATAAAGCTTCAGCAACAATAACTTGTGGTTTATTGTGTCAAAAGCTCTGCTTAAGTCATAAAACAAACCACAAGTTTTTAGTTTGTTGTCGAAGTTATTTAGAATACGGTCATGGAGGGAAAATATAGCGTCTTGGGTAGATTTACCTTTGGTGAAGCCAAACTGCCTGGAAGTTAACAGACTGAAAGTAGCCATAAAGGATACAAGCCTAAGATAGAAAGCCTTTTCAAAGATTTTGGAAAACACGAATAGCAGCGCCACTGGTCTATAGTTTTGTATACTATCCGGGTCTCCTTTTTTATGTATTGCAACAACAACAACAACAACAACAACAACAACAACAACAACAACAACAACAACAACAACAACAACAACAACAGCCGTTTTTAGTTCCTTGGGAAAATACCCTAAAGCAAAAGAACTATTTATTAGATGCGTCAAGGGATCTAAAAGCTGCGTTGCCACTTCTCTTACCATGGAGCAAGGAATGCCATCCAAACCACAGGACTTTTTCTTTATTGTAGACACAATAATATCAAACACTTCCCTTGGAGTAACTGGATCTAAAAAAATTGAATTAACATTCTTTTGTATGTTGGGTGGGGGAAGGTCATTTTTCGCCTTACTAGAGATTATGGATTTAACAGAATCAATAAAATATTCATTTAAGGAGTCAGCCATTTTATCTGCACTCAAAGGTTCATTTGGACTGTTTAATATTTTGGGTTGGTTTATCCTTTTAGCCTTTAAGTTAAAATTTTGCTTTATGATATTCCAAGCCGCTTGACTATTATCTGCATTATTTAATATGCTGTCAAAATAGTTTTTTTTAGCCAAAGCAATTTTTGTTTTGTGTTTTTTAACAGTTTATCATAAAACTTATGCATAAGCATTTGAAGATTTACAAGAACGAAAAATATCCCTGACAAATATTCCCTCATTTATAATCCTATCTGTAATCCATGGATTTGGATTTGATCTGTGTCTTAATTTTTGTTTGACACTCACCACTGGAAAAGCCATATCAAAAAGTGAACCAAATTTTCTTAGAAAAAAAGAAAACTTATCTTCACCATCTGAATTATACATCTCACTCCAAGACTGTTGTTCCAATAATAATTTAAAATTTGCTTTTTTATTTTTACTAAAAACCCTTTTTTTGGTTTCTTGAGATACCTTTGTAAAATTTGTACCCAGAAGATTTACAATCTGCGCACAATGATCTGAGTACCCAAAACCAATAGTTTCTGCCGCAATGTTATCCACATTTATGTTAGTAAAGATATTGTCCAAGAGTGTACCAGACACGGGACGTGATATATCAAAAAGTTACTGATTGTACCCAAATGCTGACATTAAATTCAGTATTTTACAAGTATTTGCATTTATTGGCTCTAAAAAGTTATAGTTAAAATCAGCACAGACAAAACATGGGCCCCTGACATCCATCAAACGATTTAAAACCTGTTCCAATGAGCTCAAAAAGAATTCATGGTTCATCTTTTTGTTTATAGGAGTCTTGTATAAGGCACTTACATAGATATTAGAATTTTCATGCTTAATACTTACACAAACAGCCTCAAACAACTTATCTTTCTTATAAATCCTTTCTAGGACAATCTTCTTGAAACTGATATCTTCTCGAACAAGGATTAGAACTCCCCCTCTACCCTGTTCATGTCGACTATAAATACTAGGTAACGTATAGTTGTGGAAAACTAAAGAGCCTGCTACTTCATTAGTAATTCTTGATTCTGTAATGCACACAACTTCAGGATACTTTTGAATTTGCAGGAAAACATTTAGCTTATCAACTTTATATCTTAGGCTACGTATGTTTAAATTGACTATTCTAAAACCAACCTTTCTATTTGAAATCGAGTCAATTAAGAGTTTTTCTACTTGAGACTTTGTCTGAATTTCTTGAACAGAAAAGGAGATATTTCAATACCAGTTTGCCAGAAGCTGGGGTCTAACATAACATTTTCTAGGTCCTTATTGTATCCTATTTTAAAAGAGTTAAAATACCCAAGATTTTTAACCTTTTCAACTACAAAAACATTTTCGGGACACAGGTTTTTAAGGTATTCTTGTAGGTTTTCAGCAATGTACGTAGTCTTAAATTTTGAGGCAAAAATCCAAGATTTCTTGTCCACCGACACATTTTCATGAAATGCACTGTTTGTTCCCGTTATAATTTTCTTTCTACGGTTGTTTTTGTACTTCACAACTGTCCATTTCTGAGAGCTATTTTCTTCCACAACAACATTTTTGACGGTTGAATTTTGTGCTAAACTCACTGCGTTTGAAAGGTCTATAATTGTTATTTTTGAGGTTATGTCAGTAATTGTATTTTGAGTTGCCTGGCTGACAGGGGCAACTTGATTTACTGAACTAGAGGTGGTTTTTTAAGCAATCTTCCTTTCTTGGTTCTTGTTTGGCTTCTCACCACCAGGTAGTGCGGGTTTTAATTGTTTTGAATGTTTATCATTCGGTGTTTTTTCATTCGGTGTTTTTTAATTACTTTTTAGGAGTTTTACATGATCTTGTAGTAGGGAGATTTGATCACGTAAATCCTGTATTGTGACATCTTTTTGTTTCACAATTTCCTTAAGATATCGTATTTTCACAATATTTACATCTTCTTCGCACGCACTTGTAAACGATAATTCCATAGAACGCACTGTTTGATTTAGATCGTCGACGATTTCACCCTCACAGCAGTTTATTTTACCATCCGCGTACTGGACTACGTTTTTTAGCAAAGCAACACAACTGGGGTGACTATAACTATCACATTTTACACAAATAAGGCCGGTTAAGCACTTTTTTCTGCATCTTTTGCAAGGTTTATTAGGAGCGTTTTCACTGACGTTACTGCCGTCGTAACTCTGGACAGGAGGGGATTATCTTTTTTTAGAGTGTTATTTTCAATATTAAATATAAATTAGGGAACGTTCAAGTATTACGTAATGCAAATTTTGTTCATTTTGGACCCCCGCCCCCCCCTGTAACGCTATTTTCCTATACCATTAACATGGGCGTAACACTCCAAAATGACCCCCACCCCCCTAGGAGCGTTACGTAATACTTGAACGTTCCCTTACTCATAGTTTGCAATATTAATCTATTAAAACCTGCATTGGTATAATACTCAATATAAATATTATTTTATAAACACAATTTGAATTTTTTTAGTCTATACATTTTCTGAAAAGGCCCGATTGTTATTTATTATTTACCAATATTCAAGTCCATTTTTAAATTATCGTTTAAGGGATTAGTAGCCACGAAAATAACCCTTATGAAGGCAGGAATTCCTTAAATTCTTTCAAATGTATCAATTTTGCATAAATCATGTTACCTCATAGTTGAATGTTCCCTAAAAATTATTTAATTTTAAAGGAATGACAAAGGGGTGGGGGGCCTTTACCTAGAAAATTTTATATATAAAAAGTCACCCCCCCCCCTTTTAACTTTTGAACGACTTGAGATATCGACTTCAAATTTAGAACTCTTAAATAAGACAACTTAAACTATCTTTTATATATATATATATATATATATATATATATATATATATTTTTTTTTTTTTATTTATTTGTTTTAGAATTTTATACAGTGTCATGGAGAGCCCCAAATAAGCTTCTGGCTTGTGCTAGGGGCACTCCATTAATTTTGATATATCAAAAAGTTACTGATTGTACCCAAATGCTGACATTAAATTCAGTATTTTACAAGTATTTGCATTTATTGGCTCTAAAAAGTTATAGTTAAAATCAGCACAGACAAAACATGGGCCCCTGACATCCATCAAACGATTTAAAACCTGTTCCAATGAGCTCAAAAAGAATTCATGGTTCATCTTTTTGTTTATAGGAGTCTTGTATAAGGCACTTACATAGATATTAGAATTTTCATGCTTAATACTTACACAAACAGCCTCAAACAACTTATCTTTCTTATAAATCCTTTCTAGGACAATCTTCTTGAAACTGATATCTTCTCGAACAAGGATTAGAACTCCCCCTCTACCCTGTTCATGTCGACTATAAATACTAGGTAACGTATAGTTGTGGAAAACTAAAGAGCCTGCTACTTCATTAGTAATTCTTGATTCTGTAATGCACACAACTTCAGGATACTTTTGAATTTGCAGGAAAACATTTAGCTTATCAACTTTATATCTTAGGCTACGTATGTTTAAATTGACTATTCTAAAACCAACCTTTCTATTTGAAATCGAGTCAATTAAGAGTTTTTCTACTTGAGACTTTGTCTGAATTTCTTGAACAGAAAAGGAGATATTTCAATACCAGTTTGCCAGAAGCTGGGGTCTAACATAACATTTTCTAGGTCCTTATTGTATCCTATTTTAAAAGAGTTAAAATACCCAAGATTTTTAACCTTTTCAACTACAAAAACATTTTCGGGACACAGGTTTTTAAGGTATTCTTGTAGGTTTTCAGCAATGTACGTAGTCTTAAATTTTGAGGCAAAAATCCAAGATTTCTTGTCCACCGACACATTTTCATGAAATGCACTGTTTGTTCCCGTTATAATTTTCTTTCTACGGTTGTTTTTGTACTTCACAACTGTCCATTTCTGAGAGCTATTTTCTTCCACAACAACATTTTTGACGGTTGAATTTTGTGCTAAACTCACTGCGTTTGAAAGGTCTATAATTGTTATTTTTGAGGTTATGTCAGTAATTGTATTTTGAGTTGCCTGGCTGACAGGGGCAACTTGATTTACTGAACTAGAGGTGGTTTTTTAAGCAATCTTCCTTTCTTGGTTCTTGTTTGGCTTCTCACCACCAGGTAGTGCGGGTTTTAATTGTTTTGAATGTTTATCATTCGGTGTTTTTTCATTCGGTGTTTTTTAATTACTTTTTAGGAGTTTTACATGATCTTGTAGTAGGGAGATTTGATCACGTAAATCCTGTATTGTGACATCTTTTTGTTTCACAATTTCCTTAAGATATCGTATTTTCACAATATTTACATCTTCTTCGCACGCACTTGTAAACGATAATTCCATAGAACGCACTGTTTGATTTAGATCGTCGACGATTTCACCCTCACAGCAGTTTATTTTACCATCCGCGTACTGGACTACGTTTTTTAGCAAAGCAACACAACTGGGGTGACTATAACTATCACATTTTACACAAATAAGGCCGGTTAAGCACTTTTTTCTGCATCTTTTGCAAGGTTTATTAGGAGCGTTTTCACTGACGTTACTGCCGTCGTAACTCTGGACAGGAGGGGATTATCTTTTTTTAGAGTGTTATTTTCAATATTAAATATAAATTAGGGAACGTTCAAGTATTACGTAATGCAAATTTTGTTCATTTTGGACCCCCGCCCCCCCCCTGTAACGCTATTTTCCTATACCATTAACATGGGCGTAACACTCCAAAATGACCCCCACCCCCCTAGGAGCGTTACGTAATACTTGAACGTTCCCTTACTCATAGTTTGCAATATTAATCTATTAAAACCTGCATTGGTATAATACTCAATATAAATATTATTTTATAAACACAATTTGAATTTTTTTAGTCTATACATTTTCTGAAAAGGCCCGATTGTTATTTATTATTTACCAATATTCAAGTCCATTTTTAAATTATCGTTTAAGGGATTAGTAGCCACGAAAATAACCCTTATGAAGGCAGGAATTCCTTAAATTCTTTCAAATGTATCAATTTTGCATAAATCATGTTACCTCATAGTTGAATGTTCCCTAAAAATTATTTAATTTTAAAGGAATGACAAAGGGGTGGGGGGCCTTTACCTAGAAAATTTTATATATAAAAAGTCACCCCCCCCCCTTTTAACTTTTGAACGACTTGAGATATCGACTTCAAATTTAGAACTCTTAAATAAGACAACTTAAACTATCTTTTATATATATATATTTTTTTTTTTTTATTTATTTGTTTTAGAATTTTATACAGTGTCATGGAGAGCCCCAAATAAGCTTCTGGCTTGTGCTAGGGGCACTCCATTAATTTTGAGAAAAAAAATAGTCCAAATAATTACAAGGTTGACAATTAATACTTCAAATTTTCAAAAAATCTTCAGTTAAAATATATATATATATAAAAAGTCACCTCCCCCCCCCCTTTTAACTTTTGAACGACTTGAGATATCGACTTCAAATTTAGAACTCTTAAATAAGACAACTTAAACTATCTTTTAGCATATATTTGATATTTTCATTTCTTAAAATGTGGGCAGGGGGACATGGGGGGACATTTTTTTAAATGGAAAGGGGGGTCGTGTGATACATCATTTTAAAGCTTATAAAATTCTCTATTTAAACTAACATTTTTAATTTTTTTAAAAATGTTTTTTAAGGTTTTGATTTTTCAATTTTTTGTGCTAAAACATTCGATTTTTTAAGTTTTTTTTTTATAAATTTTTATTTATGTCAACTAAAATTAGTTTAAAAGTATAATTAACATTTTTTTATGATGAAATTAGGCATTTTTAAAAAATTATTTGTTTTTTTTAAAGGAATTTTGACATTAATACCCATTTTCAACCCCATTTTAAAACCAAAAAAAATATTTTTTAAAATTTAAAAATATGGAGTTAAATGGAGAATTTTATAAGCTTTTAAATGATGTATTACACGACCCCCCTTTCTATTTAAAAAAATGTACCCCCATGAAGTCGATATCTCAACTGGTTCAAAAGTTAAGAGGGGGGGGGTGATTTTTTGACTGCTCTGTATATATACAGTAGTGGCCAAAATTATAGCAACAAACATATTTTTCCCGAAAAAAAGGATAATCATTTTTTATTTTAAGACAATGCATTCAGATATATATTTTTTCAACATTGTTCTCAATCTAAAGCTACACAGTAATAGGAGCAGGATAAATGAAGTAAAATGTGATGGCCAAAATTATAGCAAAAAAAAACAAAAAACTGCAAATTTAATGTATTATTTATTAATAAAAAATATTTGTTATAACTAATTTTATTTAGTTAACCCTTGAACCTAATAACTGCTGCACACCTTCCAAGCATAGATGAAATTAAATTATTCACTAGTTAATCATCAATGTTAAACCACACTTCCTGCAAAGCTTAAAAAGGGTCGTTCAAATTCGATTAACTTCTGTCTCTAATCAAGTTATCTACATGGAGAGCCCCTACCACAAGCCAAAAGCTTATTTGGGGCTCTCCATGACATAAATAAATAAATAATAATAAACAAACAAATCCCAGAATGTTTCTATGGGATTAACTTTGGGTGATTGGGAAGACCAGTTCATAACATTGATTTTTTCCTGTTAAAGCCATTCCTTTACAAGTTTTGAAGATTGTTTGGGATCGTTAACCTGCTGAAATTGATGTCACAGGGGAAGGACTTCTTCTGCGTAGGGAGTAATCATATTTTTAATTTAATTTAATTTTAATTTTAATCCTTTATTAAATTTACAATAAATTTGTTAGTACTTATATTTACACATTATTTTGTATTTTAGCTTAATATAAAATTAGTATTTTCTCTTAACATAATCGACTAGGTTTAATTTAAATCTTTTAAACCTATCACAGTTTTTAAGTTCAAGGGGTAATTCATTGAAAAGTCTTATTCCACTATATAAGGTTGAGTTCTGCAGTTTTCTAGTTTTACAAATATTTAAGAAAAAGTCCTGGTTTTGCCTTGTATTATGTTCATGAACCTCATTAATAAATTGAAATTTTTCGCTCCAGAAGATAAGTACCATATTATTTTGTATATACATTCTATTGTTTTATATATAATCCTTTGTTTTACACTCATAAAGTTTAATTGAGTTAACATATCTTGTATGGAAGTACGTCTGTTACATTTTAATAAGTAACGCATAATTCTATTTTGAATTTTTTGTATTCTAATGTATTTTTATTTAAATTATATAATATGGTTGTACAGAACTCTATCTAAGGAGATATTATAGATGTTTAATTGTATTAAAGTTAAAGGCAAAACCAGTTCTTCTTAATAAATAAAAAAAATTGTTTATTTTATTCAAATAAATAAATCGATCCATAACACCCTCAATTCTGTGTAGTGGGCCCATCCCATATCCAGAGAAACATCCCCAAATTATAACAGACCCTTTTCCATGTTTTACTGTTGGTCAGGTGTAATGGGGTCGAATCTTTTGCCTTTGGGACGCCGAACGTTACCAGAACCATCACTTCGGAACAAATTGAATTTCGATTCATCACTAAAAATTACTCTACGCCATTGTTCCACTGCTCAGTGTTGATGTTCCGTGGGTTCCGGGCCTTCATATTCTTCTTGGACAACAGAGGGTTCTTTGCAGGCCTACGTCCAAATAACTGGTTTTCGGCCAGGCGTCGCCTTATTGACCTCGAACTTTTCAGCAGTACCAGATTCTTGTAGAACTTCTTTTATCTTTGAAGAGGTCGTCCTGTATCTTTTATAGCCACTATAAGCCCGGTGGTTTCATACCTTTTTATTAATCGAGATACTATTCTGCCGTCCTATGAAAGACCCGCGTATCTCCATTTGTCAATGGCAGCGTTTTCAAAATATCTCCATTTGTCAATGGCAGCGTTTTCAAAATATTACACCGAGTTGACTTGAAAACGTTGCTATGCGTCAAATGGAGATACGCGGGTCTTTCATAGCACGGCAGTATTGACCTATACAGTAAAAAGTTTTTGGCGATTTTAGATTGTCTTATGCCTGATCGGTACTTTGCACTAATACGGTGTCTGAGATCACTGGAAATCGTTTTTCCTCTCCTTATATTCCGAAATTAATGGATTAATTTTAAGAAATAAAAATTACAAGGAAAAATTCTCACAAACGTTCTTTTCGGCATGAAAAACTGTACTGTTGCTATATTTTTGGCCAGGTCCAAAAAAAGCAAGACAACATTTAACCTAGGAATTCTAACAGTACTGTACGATTTTTTTAAAACAGGCCCATGTAAAAATTAAACAACTATGTAATGAAAAGTTAAATTTGTTGCTATAATTTTGGCCACTACTGTATATATGAGGTATTCTTTCTGAACGAGCGACCCCCACCTAACCAAAATTGGTAAGGTCCATTTGAGGTGTATAAGGGCTCAAATGAAAGGTCTTGAACTTTACTTTCTAAATCTGACTGGCCCTTGCACTAAATCACTATAGAATATACAATATGGCCGCTAGAACCACGTGACCTTCACCACTTTTACCATTTAAACGACTATAAAACCACTCGCATGAATCCGATTCAGGTCTACAAAGACTAAAATGAAAGTTCTTGAACTCTATTTTCGAAAGCTGTGTGGAAGTTTTTTTTTGTTTACGTAAAATCCAAAATAGCCGCCAAAACCATGTGACATGAAAAAAATAAACTATACATACACGAGATGGGTCCGAAACGTCTCACCTAGTGGCTTGTAAATTTACATAATCCATGTTACGGTGTATAGTTGCTTATGATCTACATTGTATGCTTGCCACTGCTAAGATTTATTAATTAAACCTGTGCTTAATTAATTATCGTATAAAACTTGATCCAACTATCCAATGGATAATTCTTACGGAGAGTCAATGGTCCAGAATTATCTTTTTCCACCACTAGCTTTAGATTCTAATAATTCTAATAATGGTACTTTCTAAAAACGACCATTATTTATTATTTGGGCTTTCTTTTTAAATCCTAGAAATTGATTGTCTGCACCTAGAGCAATAATAATGTTTTCTGTAGGAGGGTGATTCCATGATAACTGTCGTTACAGCCGCAGAAAAAATTACACTTTCTTTTAGATATTTTATTATATTATTATTAAACATTGTTTGTTATTTATTATTTTTAAAGACTTTTTGTGAAAAAATGATAATATAATAAAATATTTAAAATAAAGTTCCATTTTTATGCGGCTGTAACGACAGTTACCCAAGAGATAATTTAAAAACAATTGATAATTGTCACTTAATTTTCCTCAAATTGCAAAGACATGGCATTGCTTAAAATTTCTGTTGGACAAAATACAACAATAATTTGCCATTAGATAAAAAATGAGCATGATATAAATTATAAATAAATTAATTATAATGGAATATAAGACCTTATTTATTAAATACATACATAACTTCCTCATAACTTCACACATTTTAAAAATATAAAGACGGTACTAAAGTTTATTTTTTTAAGGTGTAGTTATTTTAAATTTGCCGCTAAATACTTTACAAAGTCCAATTTACGCTAAAGCATGTGGCTTGTTTTGAATCTCAATATAATCAAGAAAAACTTATGCATTTTATAAATGATTTTGTATGAACCAATAAATACTTCTCATTTCACATAATTTTTACAATTTTTCATGAGAATTGTGTTAATTCGTAGGTTTTTATGATAAAAAGCATGAAATGTTAGGTAGATAATTAAAAAATAATTTTTATCCTAATAGGCTTGATAATCCTTATTTTTTAAAGCATTTGGATGCTTAAATTCTAGTTGTATACTAGAATTATGAAACAAAAGACGTCTACCCTACCTCTATCTCATTTGTGCTACACTTTCCAGCCAACCAAATAAATACTGTATTGGTTTTTCATACAACAAATACAGTATTTATTTGGTTGGCCGGAAAGTGTAGCACTGAGCGGCACGAACGAACATAGCTAATGTGAATCTGTAGAATAAGATAATTCTTCTAAAATTTAGATGGCGCCAGTAATTTCTTTAATAAAAATAATATAGTTACACTTTTCGCCCGGCCAATTAAATATTGTATTTGTTCAACAAAGAACAAATACAGAATTTGTTTGGTTGGGTGGAAGTGGAAGTGTATATATGTCTTCTATCCTTTTTGGGTAGAACTTTTGTCCCTGTCTAATCTAACGGGAGAAATCTCCATTCGTTTCGCAAAAATTTGACGATTTTAAGCATGTGTATTAGTACCGTCAACTTTTAGTGAATAAATAAATTTAATCATTTGTTTTTTAGCGGTTAGCTAAAATCTAACAAACATTTTACTTTATTATTGATATAAAAATGCAAAATGTAAAATGTAAAAATGTTTAAATCGGTTTAAATAATAAGATTAAATTTACTAGTACAAAAAGGCCAATAAATGAACTTGAACTTGAACTAGTAGTGAAAAACATTATATATATTATATATTATTATTATTATTATTATTAAATACGGTCGAGGAATTTTGTAATTTTAATTACTGATCGTTTTTGTGTGTAAAAAGTATAGAATTAATAAAATATCTAACGGGAATAAGATATATTTCAATTATTTTAAATTATTTTATTATGCCTTCGACATACATATATGCCAGTATCGACGCCTTTGAAAAAAGGTGCAACTCTGAGGTTAAGTTAATATTAGAACAATATTAAAATACATTTCGAAAACAACCCACTCAATCTTGTTTATTGTACTCCTCGCAGCTTTACAACAAAGTATTATAAGTTAACCAAAAACTGTAAAAAAAACTACCAGTGTGCGTTATAAACGCGTATAAACAATTCCTAACAACTTTTAATAATGTCCGCCCGTCTAGCCGTCTGTTCGTCCGCCCGTTCGACCACCCTCCTGTCCATCCGCCCGTTTATCCATCCGCCTTCTGTCTGTGTGTCTGTTGTCCGTTTTTCGCGTGATAACTAAAGAAAGAAAATTACGATCGACTTTAAAAGGACACAAAGCCCATTAAAATTAAAAGAATTAAGTTATAGGGGCCAAAATAATAGAAGAAAAACTCAACATTTTTCCAGAAAAAAATGCCCTAAAAAAAAAGTCACTTTTCAGAAAAAAAAAATATTTTCATTAAATAAAATATAAATTCAGTGGTCATAATATTTATCTAAAAACAAAATAAACCTATTTTGGTTCACCGGACGACATTCCTTAACCCCTTTACACTGACTGACCTTTATCGAGTGTATGACCGCTATAGCAGTATCTAAAATTATCAGTTTACCATTAGTTTATTTTCCATGATTTTGTAACTCCATGGGGTTTTTGTGGTCGCTGATTACGAATCTGATGCCTGTTTTCCAAAATTCAAAATGGCGGATTAGATTTTTTAAAGTTGCTCGGATTTGCTTGAAACTTGGCACTCGGGGGTTTTTGGGGTCTCTGATTACGAATCTGGTGCCAGTTTTCCAACATTCAAAATGGCGGATTAGATTTTTCAAAGTTTCTCGGAGAATTTGATCCGCCATATTGGATCCGCTATTTTGAATTTTGGAAAACTGGCACCAGATTCGTAATCAGAGACTCCAAAAATTCTCGAGTACCAAGTTTAAAGCAAATCCGAGCAACTTTAAAAATCTAATCCGCCATATTGGATTCGCCATATTGGATCCGCCATTTTGAACGCTAACTTTTAAATACTGACCTCGGATTCAGCGACCCAAAAACATTCAAAAAGCACATTTTTGGCACAACAACTTTTTTTTCACTGCACTGTGAAGGGGTTAATATGGTATTATGAACTATGAGAATATTATATTTTTATTTTAAAACTTATATTCTTAACCCTTAATTTGGCAAACACTCTTTGGGATGAGGTATATAAAAAATCTTTTAAGGGGAAATTTAGATACATAAATGTAAAACATTTATGGAAAAAAAATATTAAAAAAAGTCACGTGACTTAATACTGACTTGTATCATGACTGACACTGCCAAATAATTTTTTTTTTGTCAAATAATTTTTATCCAATACCTATTAATAATGTTAGTTTATACTTGACAATTTTTACAATGAAAATGACGTTTTAATCATCCTGTAAAAAAGTTGTGTTATGAAATTTCTAATTACAGAAAAGTGACATTATATTGAAATGTCAAGTAAATTTTGTGGAAATGTCATTTGGAAATTTGATGCAGAAGTGTTTTTAAGAGGTATTGGATAAAATGTTGTAAGGCACACGTGGGTTAAGTAACATTATTCACTCAAAAATTAACCTACTCGACCCAGGAGCCTCTCCTGCCAACTTTTTTTTCGTGAATAATATCCCACTTACCTCACTTGTACTGTAAATAACTATTTTTGTTATGTTAAAATTCATGTATGTACTACACATTACCAAATTAAGGGTTAATTAATTATTTTAAATAAGAATAAGATGTACAATTTAAGCATCCGTTTTTTGTGTGCAAAAATTATAATTTTAACATTTTTATTTTTAGCACCTTCCTCGGCCAAAATTTTATTTTGAGGACCTTCCTCCTCCATTTACAAAATACCTTACAGATTTTTTTTAGTAAAAAATATTTGGGCCCACAGACGTGACGACTGAACTCCATTAAATGGCTGATTATACCATATTAATTACTAGCCTCGCGTACTCGGTACGTAATATACTATTAACTCCGGTTTAACTTAAAACTTTGCCAGAAAAAATAAGGGGGCCCACTGTGGCCACAGTCCTAACGACTGAATTTCATTAAAGGGTTGATATTTTTGCAGGGGTGATTAGGATATATACAACAAAGTATTTAATGTTAAAGTGCATTTTTTTTGTTTATTTGTAATAGTTTTATCACTTTCATGATTATTTTAGACTTTTTAAAAATATTCATATGTTCGTAAAAAACAGTATACGCACCTTGACCCAAACTATTTCAGTGTACTTAAAACTTTGCCAGAAAAAAACTACTTACAGGAGGAGTATACTATAGAATGCAAAGCATTATATATTTTCACGGGTATGTAATCTCAGTTACATTAAACAAATCAGATTTTTATTATCGTAAATTACGATTCGTAATATTTGTTTTATAAGTAGGTAATATAAATAATAAGGTTAAAAAATGAAAGTACCTTGTAAACGCGGAAATGCACTAAGTTATCTGTTTTAATCATGTGAAAATTATACTTTTTAAGCGCTAATCAAGGCTTCCACATTTGAACAAAAGTAAAATTGTTGGTACACTTAGGTGTTCAAACTTATTTTATTTTTTTTTATTTTTATTTATTCATTTATTTATCTGTATACAATTTCTATACAACATATATATTATACCGCCTAAACCATACGGTTGCGGTTTTAAGTATTTAATATACATATACCTAGAATTAATATTTAAGCCTATTTTTCTAAATTTAAACTATTAAATTAAAAAAAAAATAAGAAAAATTAATTATGAAAAATTAATCGACAAAGAAAAATACTAGAATAGTATATTCTATAACTAGTATGGAATAGATAATATATATATATATATATATATATATATATATATATATATATATATATATATATATTTACGTCTTTCATACAAAGTCGGGCCAGAGATAGTAAACTGAATGCACAAACTCAGGCCAGCAAAACAATCCTGGGCCATATATGTGGCTTGGGATTGTTTTCCCCTTTTTTAGGGCCTGAAACTGTACGTGGATATCTGTAACAATTTATGTTTTTAAAGTCCCACGTCATATACCGATTTCACCAGTCGAAGAAACTTAAAAAGTTCCCTGCGAAAGTAAATTAATTTAAAACAAATGGCTTAGCTTTGTACGAAACAACGTTTTTTTAGTTTCAAATATAGCTGTTTGAGGTCGCTGATTTCATAGTATTTGAAACAACAAACCTAAGCCAGTAAACTTGGCAACGTGGCCTATCAGCTATTATGGCGGGAATGTTTTTTAATGATGTGTGATCATTTGCATTTAAAATTTAATTGATCATTGAGATTTCTCGAAAAGAACTAAATAAATTCTCGCAATGTGCAATGCAAAAAAAGCTAAAGGTAAGTGCTGAGTACTGTTTTTAAATATTTATACCTACAAATAAAATAAGGTTAGGTTCAAAAATCGTTAACGTATTTTGTGCTGATTTAAATCACTTTTATTTGGGAGCGGGAGCTTTAGTCTGAAACAGCGAAAAAAATATCGAGAAAATATTTCCGAGAAAAAATTACCGCGAAATGTTTTTTTGCACGACCAGAACTAAAGCGTACCTTTACGCTCCAATTACGAGGACTTCTTGTTCCATTTCTTCCATTGTGTATTTTAAATAACCACTCTTAAGATTTTATAAGAACAACATAAAACACAAATTGCATTAAATAAGCCCAAAATATTATTGCGAGGTTATAGTTTTCGATGTTTTTATTTCGCTTTAATATTTTTCGCGGCTAATGTATATCGTTGTCAATCCTTTGCGCGGAAAAAACATTTCGCGGTTAATGTGTATTGTTGTCAATACTTTGCAAGGAAAAAAACATTTCGCGGTGATTTTTTCGCGAAAATATTTTCGCAATATTTTTTTTCGCGGTAAATTTTTCGACTAAAGCTCCCGCTCCCAAATAAAAGTAATTAAATGAGCCCAAAATATTTTCGCTGCTAATACTTTCGCTACTTTGCGAGGTTATACTTTTCGCTGTTTTTATTTCGTTTTAATATTTTTTCGCGGTTAATGTGTATCATTGTCAATCCTTTGCGTGAAAAAAAAATCGCGGTATTTTATTCACGATATTTTTTTTTCGTGGTAATTTTTTTGACTAAAGGTCCCGCTCCCAAACCAAAATAAGGAAAAAACATTTTGCGGCGATTTTTTCGCAGAAATATTTTCGCGATATTTTTTTTCGCAGTAAATTTTTCGACCAAAGCCCCCGCTTCCAAATAAAAGTAACTAAATAAGCCCAAAATATTTTCGCGGCTAATACCCTCGCTATATATTTTTCACGATAATTGCATTTTGCTATTAAAACTTTGCGAGGTTATAGTTTTCGCGGTTTTTGTTTCGCTTTAATATTTTTTCGCGGTTAATCCTTTGCGCGGAAAAAAAATTCGTGGTGATTTTTTCGAGGAAATATTTTCGCAATATTTTTTTTCGCGGTAAATTTTTCGACAAAATAAAAGTTATAAATCAGCCAAAATATTTTCGCGGCGAGTATTTTCGCTATAGGTTATAGCTTTCGCTGTTTTTATTATAATTTAATATTTTTTCGCGGTTTATGTGTATCGTTGTCAAACCTTTGCGCGGAAAAAAACTTTTCGCGTTAATTTTTTTGCGGAAATATTTTTGCAATATTTTTTTCGCGGTAATTTTTTCGACAAAAGCTCCTGCTCCAAATAAAAGTAATTAAATCTGCCCAAAATATTTTCGCCGCTGATAGTTTCCCTATATATTTTTCGCGGTAACGCATTTCGCTATTAAAACTTTGTGAGGTTATAGTTTTCGCTTAAGTATTTTTTTGAGGTTAGTGTGTATCGTTGTCATACTTTGCGCAGGAAAAAATATTTTGCGGTGATTTTTTCGC
This sequence comes from Brachypterus glaber, assembly GCA_958510825.1. NCBI lineage: Eukaryota > Metazoa > Arthropoda > Insecta > Coleoptera > Kateretidae > Brachypterus > Brachypterus glaber. The sequence continues at coordinate 23,848,889 of OY294047.1, read as the reverse complement.
AGAAATGATTTCGCGATATAGGTTGTAGTTTTCGCTGTTTTTGTTTCGCTTTAATAGTTTTTTGCGGTAAATTTTTCAACTAAAGCTCCCGCTCCCAAATAAAAGTAATTTAATCAGCCCAAAATATTTTTGCTGCCAATACTATCGCTATATATTTTTTGCGGTAATTGTATTTCGCTATTAAAACTTTGCGAAGTTATAGTTTGTGCTGTTTTTATTTCGCTTAAATATTTTTTCGCTGTTGATGTGTATCGTTGTCAATCCTTTGCGCGGAAAAAACATTTCGAGGTTAATGTGTATCGTTGTCAATCCTTTGCGTGGAAAAAACATTTCGTGGTAAATTTTTCAACTAAAGCTCCCGCTCCCAAATAAAAGTAATTAAATCAGCCAAAATATTTTCGCGGCGAATATTTTTGCTATAGGTTATAGTTTTTGCTGTTTTTATTATAATTTAATATTTTTTCGCGGTTTATGTGTATCGTTGTCAAACCTTTGCGCTGAAAAAACATTTCCCGTTAATTTTTTGCGGAAATATTTTTGCGATATTTTTTTTGCGGTAAATTTTTCGACAACAGCTCCTGCTCCCAAATAAAAGTAATTAAGTCTGCCCAAAATATTTTCTCGTCTGATAGTTTTCCTATATATTTTTCGCGGTAATGCATTTCGCTATTAAAACTTTGTGTGGTTATAGTTTTCGCTTAAGTATTTTTTTTAAGGTTAATGTGTAGCGTTGTCAATCTTTTTCGCGGGAAAAAATATTTTGCAGTGATTTTTTCACAGAAATTATTTCGCGATATAGGTTATACTTTTCGCTGTTTTTATTATAATTTAATATTTTTTCGCGGTTTATGTGTATCGTTGTCAAACCTTTGCGCGGAAAAAACATTTCGCCTTAATTTTTTGCGGAAATATTTTTGCGATATTTTTTCGCGGTAAATTTTTCGACTAAAGCTACTGCTTCCAAATAAAAGTAATTAAATGAGCCTAAAATATTTTCGCGGTAATACTTTCGCTACTTTGCGAGGTTATAGTTTTCGCTGTATTTATTTCGCTTTAATATTTTTTCGCGGTTAATGTGTATCGTTGTCAATCCTTTGCGCCGAAAAAAATATTTCGCGATATTTTTTTTCGCGGTAAAATTTTCGACTAAAGCTCCCACCCCCAAATAAAAGTAATTAAGTCAGCCCAAAATATTTTCGCCGATAATACTTTCGTTATATATTTTTCGCATATTGCATATCTGTATTAAAACTTTGCGAGGTTATAGTTTGCGCTGTTTTTATTTTGCTTAAATATTTTTTCGCTGTTGATGTGTATCGTTGTCAATCCTTTGCGCGGAAAAAATATTTCGAGGTTAATGTGTATCGTTGTCAATCCTTTGCGCGGAAAAACCATTTCGCGGTAAATTTTTCAAATAAAGCTCCCGCTCCCAAATAAAAGTAATTAAATCAGCTCAAAATATTTTCGCTGCCAATACTATCGCTATATATTTTTAGCGGTAATTGCATTTCGCTATTAAAACTTTGCGAAGTTATAGTTTGACCTGTTTTTATTTCGCTTAAATATTTTTTCACTGTTGATGTGTATCGTTGTCAATCCTTTGCTCGGTAAAAACATTTCGCGGTAAATTTTTCAACTAAAGCTCCCGCTCCCAAATAAAAGTAATTAAATCAGCCCAAAATATTTTCGCTATAGGTTATAGTTTTCGCTGTTTTTATTATAATAAAGCTACTGCTCCCAAATAAAAGTAATTAAATGAGCCTAAAATATTTTCGCGGCTATAACTTTCGCTACTTTGCGAGGTTAGTTTTCGTTGTATTTATTTCGCTTTAATATTTTTCGCGGTTAATGTGTATCGTTGTCAATCCTTTGCGCCGAAAAAAACATTTCGCGATATTTTTTTTCGCGGTAAATTTTTCGACTAAAGCTTCCGCCCCCAAATAAAAGTAATTAAATCAGCCCAAAATATTTTCGCGGATAATACTTTCGTTATATATTTTTCGCATATTGCATTTCTCTATTAAAACTTTGCGAGGTTATAGTTTGCGCTGTTTTTATTTCGCTTAAATATTTTTTCGCTGTTGATGTGTATCGTTGTCAATCCTTTGCGCGGGAAAAATATTTCGAGGTAATGTGTATCGTTGTCAATCCTTTGTGCGGAAAAAACATTTTGCGGTAAATTTTTCAACTAAAGCTCCCGCTCCCAAATAAAAGTAATTAAATTAGCCCAAAATATTTTCGCTATATATTTTTCGCGATAATTGCATTTTGCTATTAAAACTTTGAGAAGTTACAGTTTGCGCTGTTTTTATTTCGCTTAAATATTTTTTTATTGTTGATGTGTATCGTTGTCAATCCTTTGCGAGGAAAAAACATTTCGCTGTAAATTTTTCAACTAAAGCTCCCGCTCCCAAATAAAAGTAATTAAATCAGCCAAAATATGTTCGCGGCGAATATTTTCGTTTGGACTTTTTGGTTGGCTGTTGATGTGTATCGTTGTCAATCCTTTGCGCGGGAAAATATTTCGAGGTTAATGTGTATCGTTGTCAATCCTTTGCGCGGAAAAGACATTTTGCGGTAAATTTTTCAACTAAAGCTCCCGCTCCCAAATAAAAGTAATTAAATCAGCCCAAAATATTTTCGCTATATATTTTTCGCGGTAATTGCATTTTGCTATTAAAACTTTGCGAAGTTACAGTTTGCGCTGTTTTTATTTCGCTTAAATATTTTTTTACTGTTGATGTGTATCGTTGTCAATTCTTTGCGAGGAAAAAACATTTTGCTGTAAATTTTTCAACTAAAGCTCCCGCTCCCAAATAAAAGTATTAAATCAGCCAAAATATTTTCGCGGCGAATATTTTCGCTATAGGTTATAGTTTTCGCTGTTTTTATTATAATTTAATATTTTTTTGCGGTTTATGTGTATCGTTGTCAAACCTTTGCGCTGAAAAAACATTTCTCGTTAATTTTTTTGTGGAAATATTTTTGCGATATATTTTTTTGCGGTAATTTGTCGACAAAAGCTCCTGCTCCCAAATAAAAGTAATTAAGTCTGCCCAAAATATTTTCTCGTCTGATAGTTTCCCTATATATTTTTCGTTGTAACGCATTTCGCTATTAAAACTTTGTGAGGTTATAGTTTTCGCTTAAGTATTTTTTTGAGGTTAATGTGTATCGTTGGCTACCTTTTGCGCCGAAAAAAACATTTCACGGTATTTTTTTTCGCGGTATATTTTTCGACTCAAGCTCCCGCCCCCAAATAAAAGTAATTAAATCAGCCCAAAATATTTTCGCGGATAATACTTTCGTTATATATTTTTCGTATATTGCATTTCTCTATTAAAACATTGCCAGGTTATAGTTTGCGCTGTTTTTATTTCGCTTAAATATTTTTTCGCTGTTGATGTGTATCGTTGTCAATCCTTTGCGCGCAAAAAAAATTTCGAGGTTAATGTGTATCGTTGTTAATCCTTTGCGCGGAAAAAACATTTCGCTGTAAATTTTTCAACTAAAGCTCCCGCTCCCAAATAAAAGTAATTAAATCAGCCAAAATATTTTCGCGGCGAATATTTTCGCTATTGGTTATAGTTTTCACTGTTTTTATTATAATTTAATATTTTTTCGCGGTTTATGTGTATCTTTGTCAAACCTTTGCGCGGAAAAAACATTTCACGTTATTTTTTTGCGGAAATATTTTTGCGATATTTTTTTCGCAGTAAATTTTTTGACAAAAGCTCCTGCTCCCAAATAAAAGTAATTAGGTCTGCCCAAAATATTTTCAGGTCTGATAGTTTCCCTATATATTTTTTGCGGTAACGCATTTCGCTATTAAAACTTTGTGAGGTTATAGTTTTCGATTAAGTATTTTTTTGAGGTTAATGTGTATCGTTGTCAATCTTTTGCGCGGGAAAAAATTATTTTGCGGTGATTTTTTCGCAGAAATGATTTCGCGATATAGGTTATAGTTTTCGCTGTTTTTATTATAATTTAATATTTTTTCGCGGTTTATGTGTATCGTTGTCAAACCTTTGCGCGGAACAAACATTTTACATTATTTTTTTGCGGAAATATTTTTGCGATATTTTTTTCGCGGTAAATTTTTCGACTAAAGCTACTGCTCCCAAATAAAAGTAATTAAATGAGCCTAAAATATTTTCGCGGCTAATACTTTCGCTACTTTGCGAGGTTATAGTTTTCGCTGTATTTATTTCGCTTTAATATTTTTTCGCGGTTAATGTGTTTCGTTGTCAATCCTTAGCGCGGAAAAAAACATTTCGCGGTATTTTTTTTCGCGGTAAATTTTTCGACTAAAGCTCCCGCCCCTAAATAAAAGTAATTAAATCAGCCCAAAATATTTTCGCGGATGATACTTTCGTTATATATTTTTCGCATATTGCATTTCTCTATTAAAACTTTGCGAGGTTATAGTTTGCGCTGTTTTTATTTCGCTTAAATATTATTCGCGGATGATACTTTCGTTATATATTTTTCGCATATTGCATTTCTCTATTAAAACTTTGCGAGGTTATAGTTTGAGCTGTTTTTATTTCGCTTAAATATTTTGCGCTGTTGATGTGTATCGTTGTCAATCCGTTGCGCGGAAAAAAAAATTTCGAAGTTAATGTGTATCGTTGTCAATACTTTGCGCGGAAAAAGATTTCGCGGTAAATTTTTCAACTAAAGCTCCCGCTCCCAAATAATAGTAATTAAATCAGCCCATAATATTTTAGCGGATAATACTTTCGCTATATATTTTTCGCATATTACATTTCTCTATTAAAACTTTGCGAGGTTACAGTTTGTGCTGTTTTTATTTCGCTTAAATATTTTTTCGCTGTTGATGTGTATCGTTGTTATCCTTTGCGCGGAAAAAAACATTTCGCGGTAAATTTTTCAGCTATTTTATACACTTTGTATACGATTTGTGAAAAAACTACGCGATGTATCTCTTTTATGGTAAATTCGGTTTCAGCATATCAAAAAACATAGGAAATGATGGGTTAGAACCTTAGGACAGACAATATTTTTTTTTTAGACCTGTGTAATTATTAATCCTTTCTTCTGTCTTATTAATGTCAAATCCAGAAAATTTATTTTATTTTTTCTCTAATGTGAATTGTAATTTTGTATGAAAACTATTAAACATGTTTAAAATATTATCTAATTCATCTATAGGAATTGACATAAGATCATCGACATAAATTTTAGGTAAAACAATAATAAATGGTAATTTACCTATAACTTTATTCAATAATAGGTCCATTACCATGGCAGAAAAAATCGGAGAGGCTGGATTCCCATACCTATCCCAAAAAGTTATTTATAATAAATATTATCCTAAAATACCATTTTAATCCGTTAAAATAACGTTTAGCAGCCTATGAAATGTTTGGCAACATCGCAAAGGCTTAGGATATACCGCTCGAGTACATATTTTTGTATAAACTGGCTTCAGTTGGTATGAAATTCCGATAGGCTCAGAATTACTTTAATTTATAGACTATATACATTTTAATTATTTAAAAAAAAAACTGTTGTATATCAAAATTTCCATGTGCAACATATGCCACTTAAGTGTTTATACACGATCATTTT
>OY294047.1:23814038-23843094 GCA_958510825.1 Brachypterus glaber | reverse complement strand
TTTAGGGAGTAATTTGTTTTTAATTTTAGTTTTTCTAGTATAATTTTAATTGTTGGGTAATTTTCTTGGAGCTATATTATCTGCTAGTGTGAGCTATTTTTATATGGATGTAAACAAGAACGAAATTAAAACTAATACGGTTACAGATGTAAAAGAGGGTACAAAATGCATTAATAACTTAAGACTTTTAAATATTTTATGTTTAAACATAAGGAGTATAAACAAGAATTTTAATTTTTTTAGAAACATTGAATATAGACAATATTGATTTATTAATTTTATCCGAAACATTTAATATAAATAATACTAGTGAATATTCCATTCCAAATTTTTCGGCACATTATAATAATTCTAAATTCAATAGGAATGATGGTTGCATAGTTTATATCAGAAATAATATAGACGCTAACATTAGTGAAGTAAGCATTGAGCAATGGGCCTTACTACGAGTAAACTGCATGATTGAAAATATATCTTTCGGAATTACTGCGTCTTACAGGCCACCGTCCACCAATTTAAAAACATACATATCAAATATTGATTCATATTTTAAAAATTTTAAAAAAAATAACATTGAAATTTTTGCAGGGGACATGAACATAAATCTACTTGAATGTAATGACGATGACGTAAATAATTATATAACCATCCTAAGTAACCAGGGTTTATTCCCTTATATTAATGAACCCGCAAGAATTTGCAAAAAAGAAAATAGAACTGAAATTAGCGCAATAGATCATATTTTTATAGGTAATTATAATCATCCAAACAAAAATAAAATCAATTTTTATCCGGCAATCTTTAAATTTGATATTACAGATCATTACATGACATTTCTATCAGTAAATTCTAAAAACAAAAATCATGATAGTTCTAATAACCCAAAAATTATTTCCAAAATAAACTATAAAACTCTTTCTCAAAAATTAAAAAATGAAAACTGGCTTGAAATACTAAATTCTAAAGATCCAGAATTTGCCTATAACCTATTTTCAGAAAAAATTCAAATTAATATAAGGGAAAGTACTACCGAAGTTACGATAAACAGCGCTAAATTTAAAATTAAACCATGGATTACAACCGGATTGGATCAATCTATTAGACATAGAGATTCTCTTAAAAAAAGGATACTTATTTCTTATACTGAGGATCTAAATAATACTTAAAAAGCTTACAGAAACAGGTTAAATAAATTAATTTCAATAACAAAAAATGATTATTATAAAAAAGAAATAAATAAGGCAGGAAAGGACATTAAAAAAGTTTGGAATGTGATCAACAGTGCTACAAATAATTGCACAGGGAAAAAAACTGAGAATTAAATATTCAGAATGAGAAAAAAGAACCTATTAATAATGACGAGTCAAAAGCAAATTATTTTAATAAGTTTTTCAGCGAAATCGGTGAGAGTATGATTAAAAATATAGGTAAAAACAGAAAGCCAGAACCGGACTCCAGGATAAATCAAAATAATATCATATTTTTGACTAGCATAAGTGAAAATGAACTTATTTTACAGATCTCTAGTTTAAAAAGTAACTCTTCCCCCGCTCCGGACGGTATAAATGTTAAAACGATTAAAGCTGTACATTTAACCATACTTAAACCCTTATGTCACATACTTAACCTTATTTTTTCCACTGGGCAAATTCCTAAGGCCCTTAAGATTTCCACAGTTATACCAGTTTTCAAGTCAGAATTGAAAAGTTTCTAGATAGGTTTAAAATCTTATCAAATAAACAGTTTGGATTCCGAAAAAATTTAAGCACGGAAGATGCTGTGATAGAATTGGTAAAGATGGTGACCTATAGGTAAACTCTGGTATGAAGTGCCTAGTTGTGTTTTTGGATTTAGCTAAGGCATTTGACACGGTGGACCACAGAATTCTGTTGCGGCGTCTACAAAAAATCGGCATAAGAGGTTTAGCTTTAAAGCTACTTGAAAATTATTTATCTGACAGATATCAACGTGTTAAGATTAACAATGTATACAGTAATTCAGTTAAAATAACCAGGGGCGTCCCGAAAGGGACATACATAAATTTTTTGTACGATATAAATGATATCAAAAATTGCCTTATTTCTTATGCCGACGATACTGCAGCAGTTTTTTGTGGTCAAACGTGGGAGGATGTTTTTAAAAAAGCGGAGTTGGGATTAGAAAAAATTAAAAAATGGCTGGATAGCAGTCTTCTTAGTTTCAATATTAGTAAAACTAAATTCCTAACTATGGCTGGTCAACCTGAATTAAACACTTTGAAAATCCACACTGACAACTGTACATCAAAGGTAGATTGTAATTGTCCTCTGATAAATAAAGTTAGTTCTATAAAGTACCTCGGCATTACAGTTGATCAACACTTTAAATGGAATAATCAGGTTGACCAGCTAACTACGAGACTAAGAAGGCTGTTTCCTAAATTCTACATTTTAAGAAACATATTAAGCACAAAAAACATTCTTCTTATTTATAGTGCCTTGGCTGAATCCATCATTCGCTATTGCATAATAGTATGGGGTAGTGCGCTTGACACAACGCTTAAGGGCCTTGAAGTCACTCAAAACATTCTCTTAAAAATCATTTTATCTAAAGAACGTTCATTTTCTACCGAAAGACTCTATAAAAATAGTAGTGTTCTTTCAATAAAAAAAATTTTCATTTTTCAGTTGTGCCTCTGGATTTTAGGTACATAGAACTATTTGACCAGCCTCAACATAACTATCCAACGAGATCAATAGAAAACGCTATAGTTAACTTACCTTTATTACGGTCAGCGCATTTACAGAAAAGTATGTTTTATTATGGTCCTAGATGGTATAATTTAATTCCGAAAAATATTAAAAACTTAAAAAAAAATAAGCGCAAGTGTGATCTAAAAAACTATATATTACACTCTGATATAAACTACTTTTATAACATTTTAGTATAATAAAATTTTAGTTTACTTCTGTTTATACTCCTTTGGCTTCCAATTTTATATTCATTTGGCTTCCAATTTTATTTTATTTTTTTTTCCTCACAATAATATATTACATATATTACGTACACCGTGTTCATATAGTTCCTTTTCTTTACAACTGTACACACTAATATTTAATACTAGTTTAATTACTGATTATATGTATATAATTTTTTAATGTATAGTTCTTATTCCGCAACACAAACCTCTGGTTTAGGCGGATAGTGTAATATTTTTAAGGTTTTTGTATTGTATTTTGAAATAAATAAATAAATAAATAAATAAATAAATAAATAAAAACTTATTACATTAGTTTACAGAAAAAGTTGATTTTCGTACACTTGCAGATAACTTTTTGCATTTTTTGTAGAATTTACGTGTATTTTTTTTAAGTGTCAAGTTTCTGAATAATGCTAAACTAAATAAAATCTTAATTATTTTTCTTTTCGAAAATTGCAGTTCTGAACTGGTTCGGAACGTGCGCAGATGCGATTGAGTACTGCTCAGTTGCAACTGCGCTGCAACTACAATTTTCGAGAAGACAAACATGCTTGTTCGGTTGCGAGTCGCAACTTCCAACTTGTGACCAAGGTGTGACAATATACGCATTTTTGTTCAACTTTTATCAGGAATATATTCTCACTTCCCAGTGGTTTTTAGGCTCGTTTTTACGCATCAGGCACCAGTGAATAGAGCATCTGCTAAACTATAATGACAAGCTGCTATGGCACAAAGGCATAATTTTCACCTCCTAAACTAATGGTCATATTTGACATCAACTCCTTATTATTTATATTATTATTTATTATTATTATTTATACACATCTGTACTAAACTAAGCTGTTTTAGCCCCGCTGCATATATGTTTCCACAGGGAGCGTATCGAGCAAGGGAAACAGAAATGCAAGGGGCAAAAACAGCTAGTTTAGTCCAGAAGTGAATACATAATTTTTTGCACGACCACTATTTTAAGCTCAATTTTTAATTGAACAAGAGTTCTTCTTCTAGAAACAGCAAAAGCTGTTACATTGCATGTCAAAATATGCATAGACTTGCTAGGAGTTATTTATAGAATTTTAGGTTAGGTATCTCATATCTGTCAACAGTCACAAAATTATCACAAAACATGGAAAAATAATATTGAAGTCTTTAATATATTATTATTTCTATTAACATGCATACAGGGTGTATTTGAAATAGCGTAGGAAATTTTAACAGGTGATTACATGATAAAATATGACAAAAAGTTCCTATAAACATATGTCTAAAAATGCGTCATAAGGGAGCTACGCCCCTTTGAAATTGGCTAAAAAAATTGGTTTTTATTTAATAACTCAGGAACCCTTTGAGATATATTAACGAGGTTTTGTACGTGAATTAATCCTAATAAGGCCCATCTTTGTATGTCATTTTCACGTACTTATTTAAACCAGGGGTGTGCGAAACGGGGGGGCCTTATCAGTTTTTTGTCCCAAACTTTTTTCTGTGTAACTTTTTTGCAATTTTATTTTTGAAATATGATTCCTCAGGTCAAAATACATAAAAAAGGTACTCTTGTTGTAATACTGTAGGATTAACCGTTTTCGAGAAAAGTGCATTTGAAGGTGAAATTTCACGGTTCGAGGACGAAAAATTAAATACTAAAATGTCGAAAACCAAAATTATAATAATGCAATGTTATTCTACATCAAAAACTAAGAAAAAAAGTTTCCATACATGTAGGTCGAAAAAACGCTTTTAAAGCTACCACACGGAAAGAAATTAGTGGGCTCTGCGCTATACATTATAAGACATTTGGTAACAGTGGCAAATTATAGTGATTTAAGCTATAGATTATAAGGGACACAATAACTAATAATGTTAAAAATAAATTGGAAACGATTATATATATTACAGACACGATTATATTTATTACAGGCACTATTATAAATTTACAGAAATTTTATTATATTATAAAAATTATTAGCACGGACAATAATTAAATCTATTTAAGCTATAAATGCCATACTATTTGTTATATTTTATTATTCACTAAACAATTAAAGTATTTCATATAAATTTTTACACTGACTGCCATAATTGTAAGAGAAAGCCTTGTATTTATATAATAAGCGATTATAATTTGCTTGGTATGTGTGTTATAGCGCTCCTAGCTATAATTTTTTTTTCCGTGCATAGCCCTTTAAAAATGGTGCATATTTAGGAGACCATAGCTCCATTAGGATTCATTTTTGGAAGTACCTGTATATGAGGTTTTTTTCTTAGTTTTTAATGTACATTCGTCCTGCGTCATTAAAATTTTGGTTTTCAACATTTTAGTATTTAATTTTTCGTCCTCGAACCGTGGAATTTCACCTTCAAATGAATTTTTCTCGAAAACGGTTAATCATACAGTATTACAACAAGAGTACCTTTTTTATGTATTTTGACCTGAGGAATCATATTTCAAAAATAAAATTGCAAAAAAGTTAAACAGAAAAAAGTTTGGGACAAAAAACTGATAACCCCCCCCCCGTTTCGCACACTCCTGGTTGAAATAAATACATGAAAATAACACACAAAAACGAGCCTTGGTAGGATTAGTTGACGTGCAAAACCTCGTTGATATATCTCAAAGGGTTCCTGAGTTATTAAATATAAACCGATTATTTTAGCTCCCTTATGACGCATTTTTAGACATATGTTTATAGGAACTTTTTGTCATATTTTATGATGTAGAATCATCTGTTAAAATTTCCGACGCTATTTCAAATACACCGTGTATAGGTACAGTTTATTGTTTACGTTTTAGTTAAAAAAAATAAAAACCATTGAATCTCAACACGTATTTCTTTCATGTTGCCTACGTATAGAAGTGAGCTTGTAGGTTTAGACATCAAGGCTACGATGATTTTATCTCTCTTGTGCCTAAAGCGGCAAGTTTAGTCCTCGTAATTGGAGCCTAAATTTACGTTTTAGTTCTGGTCGTGCAAAAAATCGTTCATATCTCGTAAACTGTAGGCGACAATATGGACCCTTTTCTGGCAGGGGGCCACATACTTATGTATGTATATTCGTCTAAATTTTACGGAATTTATCTGCATAACTAGATAATGTATCAACAAGTCGTAAGACAATTCGTCATAAATTTTACAAAAATATGCATTTTTGTTAAATTTTAAATGGATTTTAATAGTCATTTTATATTACTTTCGTAAACTGTAGGCGACAATATAGGCCCTTTTCTGGCTGGGAGCCACATACATATGTGGACGACCACTATTTTAAGCTCAATTTTTAATTGAACAATTGAACAAGAGTTCTTCTTCTAGAAACAGCAAAAGCTGTTACATTGCATGTCAAAATATGCATAGAATTGCTAGGAGTTAATTATAGATTTTTAGGTTAGGTATCTCATATCTGTCAACAGTCACAAAATTATCACAAAACATGGAAAAATAATATTGAAGTCTTTAATATATTATTATTTCTATTAACATGCATATAGGTACAGTTTATTGTTTACGTTTTAGTTAAAAAAAATAAAAACCATTGAATCTCAACACGTATTTCTTTAATGTGAGCTTGTAGGTTTAGATATCAAGGCTACGATGATTTTATCTCCCTTGTGCCTAAAGCGGCAAGTTTAGTCCTCGTAATTGGAGCCTAAATTTACGTTTTAGTTCTGGTCGTGCAAAAAATCGTTTATATCTCGTAAACTGTATGTGTATTCGTCTAAATTTTACGGAATTTACCTGCATAACTAGATAATGTATCAACAAGTCGTAAGACAATTCGTCATAAATTTTACAAAAATATGCATTTTTGTTAAATTTTAAATGAATTTTAATAGTCATTTTATATTACTTTCGTAAACTGTAGGTACAACTCCGTCCTCGGGCTGGGATAATGTGGAAAAATGGAAAAGCTATTTTATCTGTGCAGTATATTTTTAACTTAACTCTCTGTGATTATTTTTATGCCATCTTGATTAAGGCTCTGTAATATCTAGACCTTTAATCTTGATCAGACTTGTGTGGGAAAGGATCGAAGAAAGTCGATGGCCGATTTGAAATTGCTTTTCGAGAATGCTTGCTGACCGCTGCCTAACGGCATTTTAGATAAGTTATCGTTCTCGGGCTTTTTGGCTTTAAGTGCTTCGGCCACGTATAGAGATTATGAACCGTTAACATAAGGATAATAACAAAAAAAAGGAATTCTTACACGGAAAGAAATATACAAAAAAAAACAAATAGTATACTATATATAATATATAATAATATATAATAATACACGGTTCACCTGGGCGATTTTAAATAAAAATTTCGTGGACCCCTACATTTTTTGGACTAAAACATACCTGATGACATAAGAAATCAATTTCCATTTGAAAGAAAATCGTAAAACATACACTTTTTTAGAAAGATAAAAAAACGTTTTTTTGAGTAATAGGGTGTGTCAAAAAATATCGATTTGAGAAATCGAAAACGCTCTCTGGCTCAAAAGTTGCTTCTTAGTAAAAAACTGTGGCCACTCAAAAATGAGCCAAATCGATTAATGTTTAGAGGTAGCTCAAAGCACTCAAACTTTGAAAAATATCGGTACCTGTTTTTCGGATAAAAAGTGATAGTATATAAAATTAAGAAAATTTTAGAGGGTTTCATGGTAATATTTAGAAACAATACTAATTGTGAGAAAACTAAAAAATATATATTTCTCCTTCCCTTAAGTTAGAAAATAAAAAAATCGCCAATTATTTTGCGAAAATTTATTGAAAATGGGCATATTTAAAAGGACATTACTTCCTTAGGAATGATTTTTTGACCAAGGTGCATATAAACTTGTTCTATGTTTTTAATGTTACCACACATTACTAAAATATTTGGTTTTTGCTTTATATTTTTTAATTTTTTTATTTTTGGTTCTTCATGCGTAAAAATATACTTTTAAATGCATTTATCTTTAAAACGGTTAAACCTGCGATGTTAAACCACAGAAACTTTTTTGTGTATTTTTACATAAAAAAGAAGTATTCCAACCAAAAAATCAAAAAAAAAGTACACCGAAAGAAGTTTTGGGCAAAAAACAGAAAATCCACCCGGTTTCTAATCGAAACTATTTTTTTTTACTCAACTTGAGGAAAAAATATATGTTTTCTGTATAGTCATGTAGGTTAACATGTATATATGCTTATATACTAATATATAATTTTGCAGATTTTTTATTTAAAACTATTTTTTATGCACTTTTAAAAACTTGCAAAAATTAAATTTTCGCGAAAACTTCAAATAATTGGCGATTTTTTCATGTTCTAACTTAAGGGGAGGGGGGATATAATTGTTTTAGTTCTTAAATTTAGTATTGTTTCTAAATATTACCAAAGAAACCCTCCAAAATTTCCTCAATTTTTATCGGTATCAGTTTTTATCCGAAAAACAGGTACCGATTTTTTTTTAAGTTTAAGTGCTTTGAGCTACCTCTAAACATTTATTGATTTGGCTCATTTTTCAGTGGCCACTGTTTTTTTACTAAGGAGCAACTTTTAACCCAGAGAGCGTTTTTGATTTTGAAAATCGCGATTTTTTGACACACCTATTACTCAAAAAAACGTTTTTTTAGCTGTCTAAAAAAGTGTATCTTTTACGATTTTCTTTTAAATGGGAATTGATTTCTGATGTCATCAGTTATGTTTTAGTCCAAAAAATGTAGGGGTCCACGAAATTTTTATTTTAAATCGACCAGGTGAACCGTGAATAGTGGAAAACAATAATGAAATATCCGAACCAAAGGAGCTTGCCCAGACCTTTGGCAAATATTTTTCAGAAGTTACCGAAGCAAGTCTTACAAGCCATTTTGGAAACAACAGATCAAAAAAATGTACGGATCTAAGTTTGTGAATAACTCCTTTTACTTTAAACCAACAACTAAGGACGAGGTAATTAAAATAATAAAATCCCTAAAAAACAAAAATACTGCGGGTCCAGATAATATATCTACCAAAGTTTTAAAAGCGGTTGCAACTAGTATAGCTGAACCTCTAGCACATTTGGTAAATTTTTCAATAAGCAGCGGTAAATTTCCATCTTTACTCAAAGCAGCACTAATAATTCAGATATTTAAAAAAAAAACGATACTAAAAACAAAGAAAATTACAGGCCTGTGGCAATCCTCAATGCAATCTCAAAAGTTTTTGAGAAAATAATGTATATCCGTATGACAGGTTTCTTTGATAAATATAACCTACTAACAAAATTTCAACATGGTTTCAGGAAAAACAAATCGACAGAAACAGCATGTAATAGTTTTATTGAATATAATTACAAAAAAAAACTAGATGAAGGTTTATATACTGCTGGTCTCTTCTTCGATTTGTCTAGAGCTTTTGATTGTTTGAATATTGAATTTGTTCGAAAAGAACTCTACAACTTAGGTTTTAGAGACAACGCAGTGTTTGGATAATTGATTTCCTAGGTAATAGAAATATTTATGTTAAAATAATGACGGCCATGTCAAAAATATTTAATATCAATATAGGCGTACCACAAGTCTCAGTATTGAGTCCACTTATTTTTCTTTTATACATTAATGACATGCCAGAACATATTATTGCAGAAATAATTACAATGTTTGCACATCCATAGCGGTGTCAGGAAAAACTCTAGATGAATTAAAACTTAAACTCTCACAAATAATTTCAAACTTTGTAAACTGGTGCTCAAAAAATGACCTTATCTTAAATGTAGATAAAACAGTTTGCTTACTCTTCAATAACCATAATAATTCATCTCCAATAGAACTAACACTAAATAATCAAACAATCAAAACATCTAACAAAACTAAGTTCTTGGGAATACAATTAGATAGGGAGTTAACTTGGTTTTATCAAGTCGATTCGGTTTGCAAAAAACTAAACAAAGACTATTATGCAATTTCCAGAATGAAATATATACTATCACTAACTGGAGTACTTGATGATCTATATAGTATTAAATAATAATGGATGTTATCATATATTTTATAAAAAAAAAATATCTTAACGAACTAATTAATAATTATGTAAATGTATGAAGTGAAAGGGTCTCACAGCACAAACAGATTTGTTTAGGTAAGTCCCTTACATCTTCAACATTTAAAGGATGTATAACATGTATTTAAAATTTTAATAATAAATAAATAAATAAATTATTACAGCCTTGCATACAGTCATATTAACTATAACATAGTACTCTGGGGCAGTGCAGCAAATGTTGATAGGGTCTTTATTATACAGAAAAGGATTGTTAAAAAAATATTCAATTTAAAGTACAGAGAATCTTGCAGAGATAAGAATAAACAAATTATGACAGTGCCGTGCATATACATTTATAAATGTCTTTTATTTATTCATAAAAATTTTACTACATTTAAAAGTAATGCATATAATCACAGCTATGCTACAAGAAAGGGAAACGAACTGCGTACCCCCCTACACCAAACAGAAAAATATGAGAAGTCAACGTCATACTTCGGAATCAAACTGTACAACAAACTTCCAAATCACTATAAATGTATGTGCATTACCAAACTCAAAAGAAATATCAAAACACTTCTTATAGAAAATGCTTTTTATTCCACAAATGAATATTTTAATCATGTATTATGTTTTTATTTGTATGTTTATTTATTTATTTGTTTATTTGCTCTTGTAATATTTTATATTCTTGTGTGATTTTTGTAAATTTATGTTTTTTTATATTTTTATTCGACTTTATTTGACTTGTATATCCGCCCCATGGTGGCACTTAATACACTAATAAATATTATTATTATTATTATTATTATTATTATTATTATTATTATTAGTATTATTATTATTATTATTATTTTATTATGCTGTAAGCATATGCCAGTCAGGCCAATGTCCGTGCCTCCGACAAACACGGGTGACGTGCTGGTAAATTAACCAGAAGCTGCTCTTCACACCGTGAAGTAAGCAACTACTGGGTCCGGTTATCATGAGCTCTGAGTAAATTCAATGATCCCAGGATTACGGCTTTCTGCATGTTACCGGCCAAGACTTCTGCCTTATTAGCACATGCCGGAATGGTTTTAATTGCAGAGAGGAACGTCTGCCTCATACCGCCTAGAGAACCTATTATGAGAACTACTAATTTGACAGAACACTCTGGATAAAGCCTGCGGAGCTGGAAAAGGAGATCTTGGTATTTTGTCCGTTTTTCCTCCTCTTTTAAAACTATGTTTACTTCGGCGGGGGCTGAGAACTCAACCACAAACATAGCTTTACGTTCTTTATCGAGGAGGACTATGTCAGGCTTGTTAGCCCTAATTTGCCTAACTGTGGCGAATGAGTAGTTCCAATAAATCCGGCACCTCTCATTCTCCACAACCGACTCAAACTCCTCCGGAGCATAGGGCAGCACTGGTGTTTCGTCTATACCGTACGAGTGCCTTAGATGATAGTAAAGCACCCGCAAGGCCGCGTTATGTCTTCGGATATAGGCAGAGACTGCATACTTGCTACATGCTGAAAGCAAGTGCATTAAAGTCTCTGGTGCTCTGTGACAGGCCCTACAACTTGTGTCAGGGACCTCCATACCCATAACGCGGCTACGGTAGACAAGTGTATTAAAAACACCATCCTGGCACGCCATAATAAATCCTTCGGTCTCTGACTTAAGCCCATTAGCGCATAGAAATGCGAAAGTTAGTCTTTTGGATAATCCAAGGTCTTCAATGGCTTTGAAAAAAATACCATGCATTGGCTTATCCGTATGTGCCTGCAGAAGTCGCACGGCTTCTGCAGACTTGACCTGGGCTTTTTTTAAGCGAGAGGGTTCCAATTCGGTGACAGAATGTTGGATTTCCCTCTCGATGTCGAATGTAAGACCGAGTTCATTGGCGGCTCTGGTGGCTGCCTTAAACAGAAATGCTCCTCCCCCTGCTTTTTCATGGTCAAATACCATTCTAAGCAGGGGTTCCATACTCCTAACGACCTTGCAGGCTCCATCCAGTGTGATTCTGTCATGTAGACACTGCAAAGTCAAGAGCCCACGACCACCTTGCTGACGAGGTATGTACAGTCATGGGACGGACGATTTAGGATGCAGACTTCGGTTGATGTGCATCATCTTGCGCGAATTCCTGTCGAGTTGGCGCAGCTCATCTACATTCCACCTGATGACTCCAAATGAGTAGGTTAGAATGGGAACGGCGAGCATGTTGGTTGCAGACACTTTATTCTTCCCCGATAGCTCTGAAGACCAGATCTTTCGGAGAAGGTGCCTGTACCTGCCGCGGAGAGCATCTTTAACAGTGGCTACTTCTTGGGTATGGCTTTGGGCCATTCCAAGGTAAGTGTATGACTCTCCGGCATCTAAATGGTGTAGGATGCTTCCATCAATGAGCTGCGCGTCTTCTCCAACATTGGCGCATCGTCCTCTCTTAAGATGAACCAGTGCACATTTGTCGACCCCGAACTTCATGCCGATAGCATGCGTATACTCCTCCACCACTCTAAGGGCTTGTTTGAGTTCCCTTTCGCCGGAGGTATAGAGCTTAAGGTCATCTATATAAAAAAGATGAGTGACCTTATGCCTCCGGTTACCTGGTGGACCGCAGTGATATCCTTTGGTGTTCCTGAGAGCAACGGATAAAGGAAGTAGTGAGATGCAAAAGATAAGCGGGTTAAGGGAGTCTCCCTGGAATACTCCCCGCATAAAAGTTACCAGCTCAGTCTGAATTTTTCCCCCACCGGAAGATATGGTGAAGCAAGTCTTCCAGAGCGGTAACAGTTCTTTAATACATCTCACTATTGGATCTGGTACCCCAAGGCATTCGAGCAGAAAGATTATAAGCTCATGAGGTGTTGTGTCAAATGCCTTTTGGTAGTCGATCCAGGCCATAGAAAGGTTGCGCTTGAGCTGTATAGAATCCTGCATGATGCATCGATCCACCAGCAGATTTTCTTTACAGCCATTATTATTATTATTATTATTATTATTATTATTATTATTATTATTATTATTATTACTGTACACTGATAGAAAAAAATTAAAAATATTAATACAAAATGTTGTTGTAACGTTGTTGTAACAACTTTTAGGCATATAAAACAATTTTTACGACTATTCTAAAACATTATAACGTTATTTTAAATATACTATTAAGATTGTAAATTGTTATGTTATTACAACGTTGTTGTCCCTATAATAGTTTTTTGAATAAGGATGATTAATAAAGATGGCGATAATCAGCTGATTCTAATGAAGGTTTTACCAATATATTGAAAGTAGGCATTTTGGGCTAACATTTTTATGTGCATAAGTATATAACCAAACGATAAGCATGTACATGTACATGTAATTACATGTAATATGTAGTTTTCATGTGCATATAAATGTAATATGAATTTTAAATACATTACACCAAATTTGCAAATGTAGGCAGAACCCGAGTGGGCGCGAAGAGACACGACCAAGCTCAGCGCTGTGACATAGTCAGTCGGGCGGACAGGTCAGGTGAATTACCTGTGGTATGGATCGAGAATCATGACGTGGAAAGGAGCGGCAGGCCAAACCAAACAAAGAAAAACCGACCTACTAGGGGCTTGATTGTTGAAACCGGCCTCATTACTGCGGGTGATAAGAAAATGCGTACAATTTGTTGTTGTAAATCGAACAACTGCACTCGTGTTTACCCGACTGACCAAGAAAGGAGGGCAATGTGTTTAACGGTCTATGTATGTATATACGTTTGTACCACACTACAGCCTTGTGACGAAATGTGACATGCGGAGAGGGGGCTTGGTCGAGTGTAACGTCACACCAAAACTTTTATTGACTAGGGAACGTTCAAGTATTACGTAACGCAAATTTTGGTCATTTTGGACTGAAAGTCCCGATTGTTTTTTAGTATTACTAAGGACATTTGCCGTAACTTACCGTTACTAAGGCAAATAAACGTATCTCGTTAATTATAATACTAATAATTATTAGTATTATACCAAGACATTTTATCGTAACTTCTTAAGTTACGATAGATACGGCAAATTGTCTTAGTAATTGATAACTTTAAAGAAGATACGTCAGCTTTAATAGAGTAATATTATGAAAAAATTAATTAAATCGTTTAATAATATGATAAAAATATTCATGGATTGTTATCTTGGAGTCATAACTAATTTTTGACAAAAAAGTAAGTTACCACATCTGTGCTTAGCATGGCAGCATATGGTGGTTGGCGCATATACAACTATTTATTGTTGTATACTATAACCTAATTACGTTATTAATTACGCTAGTGTTCTATCAGTTCAATCACATAGTTCGTTTTCGACTTCTTGGGTTTCATTTTTCTCCATGGTACTTTCGATGGTTGCTTTTGTAACTGTAACTGGTTTTGCTCCAAAACCCCAAATTTACCTAACGATTTTAATAGTTTAAATTGCGTTTAATCCAAAATGAGTACAGGAATCGATAGATCTCACGAAGAAGATTCGAAAACCGTCAAAATATGATTTTGTGTAAAAAGGGGATATAATTGGTTTGGAACGCGAACTCCATTTATTCTTGATTTTTGTTATCTAAAATTCGAGCCTTTTAAGATTTTAGATGGACAGGGCAAAGTTTCTATGTTAATATTTGCATATTTTAAAATCTGACAAGAACCTTGACTCGAGATATTTTAAAAAGCCATTTGCACAGTGAAAACATTTTGATAAATTATTTCTTACTTTTCTATCATTAAAATGAAGGATTTTGTTCGTGTTTGTTTTTTATGCTTTCCAGATTCCATTAAAGATTTCTATTTTAATCCCGTATTTTTTTACAGCATGGACCTAATTACCAGAAAATTTTAACGTTATCTGCGGTGAAAATCCTGTTTATTAGTTTCCATTAGTAGACTTCGGTCGAAAGGGCTATGCCAAGATCTCGGCATTATTACAAACCTATTAGCATTTTTTGTTGTAAATTTGTGTCCATATAGTAACAATACACTGATCAATGTTATTCTTTATAAATTAGGCATAACTTAAGTTATTAAAGTCTATTAAGGCCCGGTTTATTAATGTACAGTTAAAATTTATCTAACAGATAGAGTCTCAGTTAAGAGCAAATTCTGGATTTTGATTGGAATTGCTATATATACTATATACGTTCCAGTTAAATTAATCTGCACTTTAATAAACCCAGCCTAATTGAATCAAGGAATGCTAAAACGTTCAAAAAGTGACAATGTCTTCGAGACGCTTTAAAAAGTTTATTATACACTGTGTATAGAGTGTGTCTCATCTAAGACAGATCAATCATTTTTTGGCGTTATTATTAAAGCTATCGAAATAAAAATTATATCAGTCAAAACAAACAAAAGTTTTCTACTGTCTTTTATTTTTGAGTTACCATTTTTTTACTGTTGCTTTAAATAATAATTAAAAAAAAATGATTATAATATTAAACTATTTTTTAATTTATTTACATTTGCTAAACAAATCATATTAATATTAAATTATTTTTTAATTAATTTCTTTAAAAAACTATGTTTTTTTAATAAAATTATTTTATCAAGACTCCATGAATTTCACTTATTTTGATTGCAGTTAAGGGTTTCGCGAATTGAATATCAAAATTATAAATTTCTGGATAAATGTCATATAAATTGTCAAAATTTAAAAAGCTTTATTAAATTGGGTAAAATGCGTTTAGAACATTAAATAATTATAACCTACGGCTAACATGATAGTATATTAAAGTACTAGTTTCATAACATACGTTTTTAGCGCACGAGTACAAGTTTAGAAAACGAGCCGCTTGCGGCGAGTTTTCTAAAGTACTAGTGCGTTTTTTCTATTTTGCTCTAAAATTTAAAAAAACAAATGATATTTTGATATATTTCATAGTCATCTCTCCTCTTTTTCACTGCAATTAACCAAGCCACAATTTTAACACGGTAAAAATAACCTAAACACAAAATTTTATAGAAAATTCAACTTTAAAGCGACATTGACATTTGCACGGAAAACGTCAAGTGATAGGCTGTTGCCAACCCAAAAGAACAAAAAGTACAGACCTCTTATGGGCATATAAGAACACGCAAAATGCGTGTGATTATGAGCTTATAAGAGTCTCAAAATAGAAAAAAGTACCATAAGTAGTAACAAAAGAGTCTTAAATGAACTTTATTCAGATTAGTGTTAAAAAATACAGTAGTTCCATCTAGGAAATAGTTTGGGTACTTGAAACCCTTAATCACAGACGCTAACAAAAAATTATTGTGATTTTAGCAAAATAATAAATTCGTTTTATTCCAAATTAAATTATCAAACATTATTTGATCAATGTAAAAAGAAGAAAAATATTTTTTTAATTTTAGTATTTGAATTTAAATTGCATATAAAAATGGTATAAAACATGTCAAAAACAAAAACCAGTAGAAAACTTTTGTTTATGTACAATTATAGCTTGTTGGGTGTTAACTGACTGACATAAATTTTATTCCGATAGCTCTAATAATAACGCCAGTAAACGATTGATCTGTTTTAGCTGAGACACCCTGTTTAGGGTAGAGGCTTCTGACTTAAACGGTTTTTGTTGTAATGTTTGTATTTGTCATAAAATAATGACTGCTTGCCATAAACTTAGCTTCAAAAATATTGACTTAGAACGTTGTAGTATTCGGTACGAGGTACGGGGCTCGCTAAACGGCGAGTCCAGCAAATCGGTAGTTTATGATGCATGGGCAAAAAATAATTTTTTTTTAGGGCGATTACGAAGATCACTATCAGAGTTCGGAGAGCGAGGTTGACAACCGCAATCGCCCTAAAAACAGTTTTCGTCCGTGTATCTACACTATTTTTTATTCGATTGTAATATATTAATAAATACATTTGTATTTTTGACAACGAGGTTAGAATTCAAATGTCAACAGTTTCAACATCAATCAAACAACCAACGTCAACTATTTTACCTTTCGGCCGAGGCTGAAAAATTAAACTTTTCGTACAGGTTTATCATGCAAAAAGTGGCGCTTTTAGATAAATCGAATAAAAAATAGTTTTTAGACATCCACGATAAAAAAAGTCCTAAAATTAAGAATAAAAATAATTTCTAGTTGTTTTTGACGTTATGTTACTATATGACATTGTGAAGTTACTGGCGTTAAACGAAAATTGTATTGTTGACTGTCATTTGAAAAAATGTTGCTAATTAAATATGGCTTTTAAAATTTGGTTAGATGTAGTTGATGTTTTGCGAATCTAAAAACCAGGACGAATTAATAAATAATAATGTTGTGTCCAACGAGCTGTGCCAAAATCTGGTCAACTCGACGGATCAACTTAGTGGTTAACGGTACTCCAAAGAAATATTAATATTAAGAGGCAAACCGATTAAAAAAGTATTTGTATTGGTTAACTTTTAGAGCTCTTAAGAGCAAGATCTTGCTCTCGTTTTAAATAAAACTTAATTTGTTTAAAGCCGTTTTTATTATTGTTCTTATTTTCAGTTCATTAAATTATAAAAAATAGTGCCTTTTTTTATTTTAAAGTTCTTCTACTTATTTAGTCTTTTCTTTATTAAATTAATTTATTTTAATAGTAATATCACTTTTGTTATTAAATATATATCGGGAATATTCTGAATTAAGTAAAAAAAATCACCTTTCATACATTTTTTTTTTTTGAAATAAGCAATAATAATTAAGCAATAATAATTTTAGTCAAATTATCAAACTAGAAACAGCTGTTCGACCTCTCAGTTCAATTTACATTGATGTGAAAAATAATTTTTCCTACGATCCCCTATGAAAATGACATTTACCACACTCTTTTGTACTTTAGAAAACGCCTTATATCACACTTGTTTGATATTTTCATATCACCCTAGTTTGATATTTATGTATGTAGGTTTGCCTAATTTTGTTTAGATATTTACGTTGTAAATTCTACGAATTTTACTCACCTCGTTTTATATGCCTTTGATTACAGACTTTTTTTATGTCTTTTATGTTTTTCAATCCAAATATTTCTGTTTTTCATGTCAAAAATAAAAACTATAGTTATAACCTTACTATTTTGACCCAGGTCAATATAACTTATTATGTTTTATTAATGTCTAGATTTTATAAAAATTTCTTAATTTGTGATTTAGTTACCTTAAATTTTATAAAAACCATCAATATTTCCTCATGAAATGTAAAACATTGTATAATTTTACAGTCTTATATGGTAGCATATCCACAGAAATCAAATTTAATTAGTAAACTGTCAAATTTTCCTAGATTTAAAAGATTCTTGCGGTTAGGAAACCCATTAAACAGTGTCCATAATAATATGTTGTATTAAATATAAAACCAAGAAAACTAAAGGTAAATAAAAAACATATTTCCTGTTGACATACATATATAATTTGTATGCTATTTTGTGTTTCGCTTTTCTCAAAAATTCTCGGAATAAGTAATAAAAATTAGAAAATATTAAATTAAGAATTCTTAAAGTTTAAACTTTATATTTTTTCGGGATCGTAGGAAAAATAGTGTACATAACTCGTTGGAAAGTGTATTTCTTACACTCGTGGGGTTTCCGCACTCGCCTGAAGGCTTGTTCGTAAACCTTCCCACTCGCGTGAAATATGTCACTTTCCACACTAGTTATGTAATATACTATTGAGGTTGTGCCTCTTTTTGATACAATAACTGTACATGTACAGCAACTCAGGCCACCAATGGATGTTTTACCTTGTAAAAAAACGTATGAAATGTCTTCCTTTCTTTTAAAAAATGGGTATCGAATCAGTATAATTTCGGCCGTATAAAAAATATTCTTTTTACTAAAAATAATGTAGGTTGACATGCGTAATAGTTACAATCTTTATTAGTTGTTTTTTTTTTTTAATTTTTTCTGATATTTATGAACGACATTCAAATGAGTATCTAGTCCAGTGCATGCAGTTCTTGAACTAATAAAGTATTACCTACTTGAAAATAATTGACTGTAATTGCCGATAGAAACGAAACTAAAATTTTTAAATTACAGTGCAATGAAGGTCACTGGTCGTAGAACATAACTATCGACATGAATCGACGCTCATTAAAAATGGTACATGTATAGTCGCTGACAAAGTTATAAGAGATTTTTTTTTAACAGCGATTATTTTTATCTGGCGCGTGTCAAACTGTTCGTCCAATCGGGACGTTGCATAATTTTAGACTCATTTAGGGCCACTTGCACCAACTTTTGATATGGGATTATCTCAACTAAACCGAGTTTGTTAAAAATACTACGTTCTGAATGGTTACCAAATTTAATCCAAGTTTAAAGTGGTGCAAGTAGCCCTTAAACTAATGTATTTTTATCGAGTCCACGTGGACTGATTCTAGCCAGTTTACGTTAGACTCTCTGCCCTCTTAAAGAGGAACGCGGCATGTACATGCATGTACACCTAACACATACGTTTTTCGAAGTTTATTTTACAACGGAGAATAACGGTAAGTACCAATTTCAAGGAAATCTGCGGTAAGTGCACCGAAGAAGTTCCAATCACAATTCCAATTCCAATAACGGCATTTTTCATAGGATAGTTTGCCAGCTCAATCTAATATAATTTTCGGCCTACGCAAAACCGTCTCACTCTGTAGTGATGTTTGCGCAGACGCCAACTTATAAAAAAATTATCTTTAAAATTTATAAAAAAATTGACTTAACATGTTCAACAGTTCCACGTAAAACTTTAACATCACACAATAAAAAAAAACATAAATATTCACGATTCACTAAAAACTTTACTACATAGAAAAAACAGATTCCTTGAACCAAGGACACGTGTCTTTGTATATGTTCAAAGCCATATTCTCTTGTTTCAAGGCTGACATTTTCTTGAACCAAAGTCAATGTCCTTGAGTGAAGAGCACGGGTTTTGGAATAAAAATCCGCGCTCTTTATTCAAGGACATTGACTTTGGTTCAAGAAAATGCCAGCCTTGAAACAAGAGAATATGGCTTTGAACATATCCAAAGACACTTGTCCTTGGTTCAAGGAATCCGTTTTTTCTATGTATTAAAGTAATATTTTCACGAACAACATAAAATAAAATAAATCAAGTCCTGTGCATATCTACGATAGCAGGTTGATGTAGGAGTAAATCCGCCTAAGCGGCCACATCCGTCTCTTACAACACGCTGCGACTCCACCGAAGAAGTTACTTTTAATAAACGAAATAATACCTAAAGGGCCATTCCAGCGTTTCGGGTGTTTCACTCGTACACATTAAAACGATTTTTTTAAATATTTATTGCACTAATAGATTGTTACAGGTGTGCTACAATTAGACTAATATATCAGTTAAACAAGCTATTAAAACCCGAAAAAAAAATAAATAAAGAAAATGTAAGCAAATTCTTCCGTTTCGGGTGTTTAATTTTTTGTGTTTATGTATAGAGTTGAAATATTGTTAAAATCTACGAATTTATAAGCTTTTATAATGAATTATTTATCACAACGTATAGTTAAATTTATGTTTTTTGTTCTATCATAACATTAGCAATAAATATTATAAATATTTTTTTTATAAAATGAACGTTTCGGGTGTTTCATATAATTTGTTTCAGGTGTTTCACTTAAAAAATATATACGTTTTTAAATCCAAAATTCAAATTTATACTATAAATTCATAAGTAGTATCTCAAAAATAAATTCGGACGATTCGGCATAAAAAACAGAATAATTGATTTAGTAATAAAAATACAAAACATTACGTTCTTAAAGAGTTTATTTCTTACATAAATATTATTTTTAATATTAATCATAATGAATACTAAAAATAAAACCGAACAATATTTTTTACTTCAAAAACCTAGAATTTCCTATTAATATTTCTAATAAATTAACAAATTTAACAATATTTTTTATAATTTATTAAATTTCTCACGCCGAAACATAGCTTTCAAAATGGAAAGGGGAACATCGTTTTCGGACTTTTTTTAAGCGTTGCTTTACAGGAACCGCAGGAGCCATCGTGGTCAATTTAAAAACACTAAACTACAAATCCACAAACTTACAGTTTAGCCTACTCATGAAAAATGTTTTCATAGATGACATGATTTTCTTATGCTTTTTTATTATAATAAATACTGATCATAAACTGAAATACTGCTGCCAACAAAATAATATAATATAATATATAG
Source organism: Brachypterus glaber (assembly GCA_958510825.1). Lineage (NCBI taxonomy): Eukaryota > Metazoa > Arthropoda > Insecta > Coleoptera > Kateretidae > Brachypterus > Brachypterus glaber. The sequence continues at coordinate 23,821,982 of OY294047.1, read as the reverse complement.
GTTCATTAAAATCGAAACGAAAAAAATTAAAAAAAACAATTTTTAAATTTTTTTTTTTTCAAAAATTTATTTTTTAAAAGTTTCTTTTTTCGTAAAACGAGAAACAAATCAGAAGAAAATATTTTTGAAAAAATTGTTTTTACCCCATTTTACCCCAATCCGATTTTTACCAAAAACAATCCCAGCCTAGAACTTTGGTCCAAATTTGAAGTCAGCTCAAAGCGTTCTTAAGGTCACAAATATTCCGGACAGACAGACAGATTTTTTTTACGGAAATCGTTTTTTTGGATATAAAACGTCAGGAAACGTAAAAAAAGCAATAAAAAAATTTCGAGACTTTCCTCGGGGAAAGTAAAAACCCAGAATATTTCTAGGAGGTGGAGAGGGTGTTGTAATTGGGTGATCTGAAAGTTAAAGATGAATATCGCACTAAAAAAATAATATCAACGTCTAAATTAAATAATAAGCGGTAGTAGCTAAATAAGTTTATGGCGTTTCGGGTGTTTCATAATGTCTTATGCCGTTTTAGTACCGAAATCGTAAATGGAATCGGACTACTTTGCAATCTTTAGGAGTGCCCATATATATAGTGACTTTTACCAAATATTGCCAAAAAAGATCTAAGTGGTAGGCTACAAAATATTTTTTTGCACCTTTTTCGTTTCGGGTGTTTCATTTTTTTCTTCAGTAAAAAAAGCTTTAAAAACAGTTTTAAACAGGAATAATAACTAAAAATATATATGTTATTTCAAAAATAACAGTTCTTTTCTTCTAATAAAAAAAAACGATATTAGGTTATAAAACATTACCATCACTTAAAACTAAAAATACTACTATAAAACACTAAATCCGCTAATAAAACGATGTCTACAAAAATATATAAAAATTAAGCTTATATATTACTTTCATTAAAAATCGTGTTGGGTTAATAAATTATAGAGTTTTTACTTTAGTTATTCACATCAATTAATTTTATACAGTAATGTTTAAAAATTACTACCCATGTCCTTAAACGGCTGGATTGGCCCTAAACTAAATATATTTATGCTTTTTATATATTTAAAAAATCTGTTATTTTCTGGTCTATATTTAAAATAAATTTTAATTAATTATTATTATTTTGTGCGTACAAGTGAATTTTTGAAATAAAGTATAACAAAATATTTTTTTTGCACGACCAAGACTAAAACTTAATTTTACGCTTTCATTTTCAGGGCTAAACTTACCGTTTTTCTCCCAAGGGAAAAAAATCACGGCAACCTTGATATTATTAAAATATTATAAATATCTACTATGTGCTTTACTGGTACAAAAATTAGGTCTGGACAGTATACTATTCACAGTAAATGGTATATTGCATTTTCCCAAATACTTAAAAAAAATAATTTACTAAAAAACATCTTTTTTGAAAAACGAAAAATTTTTGAAAAAAAATTTTTGTTCAAAAGAAAAAATATAAAAATTTTTCAAAATTTTTCAAAAAAAAAAATAAACTTTGGCAAGGTATTGACTTATATTTTTTTAGGTATAGAAGATTTAGCAGTGAGTATTATTTTGAACGCAATACCTTACCAGCGCATCTAGAAATATATAGGTATAGGTGCGCCTGGTAAAAACATTTTAATTTTATTTTCTGTTTTAGATTTTTTTTAATATAAATGTAGGCGAAATGGCTCAAATTAATAATAATATAAATTCCCCAAGGAAAGTAGTAAAAAAAATCGAAAAAAATTTATTGCTTTTTTTACCGTTCTGGACGTTTTATATCCAAAAAATATGATTTGATGGGTGTGTCCGGGAAATTTCTGACCACGATAACTCAAGGACGATTCGGACTAAAGACTTCAAATTCGGACCATAGGTTGATTATAATTAATTATAATAATAATAATTATCTAGTTCTTTTTGTTATTAATAAACCTAGGCCTATAGGGGAAAGTATTACTTTGTTGGTAGCAGTTTTTTTAGTGACTATTAAAACGTAACTGGACTAAAATAATAGACGTAACTGGACTAAAATAATAGCCAGAATATAAACGTATAAAAGTATAATAGCAACTTTAATGAAATATTATCCTATTTACTTTAAAAACAATATTTCTAAATCAATTTTTACCACCTCAGGGTGCTTTAAGTTGACCAGTATATTATATCCTTCACATTTTGACTTTCTTGTCAATGTTTAGTTAAACATATGAACTACAGTGGTTCTAAAACAATTTTAGGATTGCTAAAGGGTAAGACCGATATCATAGTGAACACTATGATAATTATTAGAGTCTTTGCATGCTTAGCAAGTTTGCTTTGATTCCAGGAATTATAGTTTTTGGGGTCGCTCAGCTTAAGTATTCTTATCTTACACATCTGTTAGGTATATATTAGTATTATAACGACTAGGAAGAATAAAAAATTATAAAACAATTTAAAAACACGATTTTATTGAAAAATATTTATTTAAATTCTTTTTTTTTTGTTGTTTATCAAATATATTATAATGTTTTAGTATTTCCTATTGTAGTTTTAATGTATTTCATATTTTATAATATTATACTTGTTTTTATATTTAACTACTGTTATTTTTTATTAAACATTGCCCTGCAGAAGCCCCAGCAATAAGGGCGACACGTTGGCCTTATAATTTTTGAGTATTGTTAATTTTGTTATATATTGTAAATAAATACACTAAAAAGAAAAAATTTAAGGCCAAAACGTCAACTTGACTTCTTCAAACTAAAGATCTAAATATGCTTTACTTCAACACAGTGATCCCCGGATATGATTAGGTTTTAAAGAAAGGGCATCAGAAACAAACAACGGATCTTGGTAGCACAGTGTATGGACATCAAAGATCCATTAACAGTTAAATCGCGTTTGCATATCTTTGGAAGATATTGGTGAAAACTCTTCAGGAGGAATCCCGATCAACACCAACTACTTAAAAGAAAAATTAAAATTTATTCTAGTAGTAATTTTCTCGCATATTCTAACAATGATTTAAAAATTTACCTATCTTTTGCCTATTTTGATAAAAACGCAATAAACCATTATTTTAGTACAATTTTTCGACTGGCATAAAAACTCTATTTCAGTGAATATTAAAACGTGACTGGTTTTAAATAACAGCTAAAATAGTTAAGTTTAAAAGTACAATAGCAAATATAAAGAATTTTAATCCTACTGACCCGAAAAAAAAGTCTTTCTATAGCATTGTTTTAACGTTACGGGATACTTTAAGGTGGCCAGTGTATAATATCTTCACTCAAAGTAAACAAGGTCGTTTGTTAAATTTAACTTTATTTTATTTTGGCGCTCAGTTGTGGCATTTTAATAAAACGCCATAATTCAGTAAGGTCTCTGAATAGAGTGGACATTAAGCTCTACACTGCGTAAAGTGTGAAATTTAATGTAATTTCATTTGTTTCTTACAATTTAGACTAACAAAGTAAAATTTAAAATACGACCTTTTGCATCTTGAGTGATGATATACTTCAAATTTTGACTTAATTGTCAATGTAACATAGTTAAACTTTTTACTGCAGTAGTTCCAAAACAATTTTAAAGTAGATTTTTTTTTCTGTTTATAAATAAAATAAATTTAAACTGTGGTTTTTGGGGATAGTGAAGATGTTAAACTTGTGTAAGAAATGCTTTAATAATTTGTTTAAGGTGTTATGAATTTATTCCTTGCTTAAAGTAAAGTATATTTAGGTCTTTAGTTTGAAAAAGTCAAGTTGACGTTTTGGTTTTAAATTTTTACTTTTTAGTGCATTTATTTACCATAATTTACAATATTAGTTGGAAGTGTTGCCCCAACAATAAGGCCAACCTTTCGCCCTTATTGTTGGAGCTTCTTCAGGGCAATATTTAATTAAAAAAATAATAGTTAAATATAAAAACAAGTATAAAATGATAAAATATAGAATACATTAAAATTACAATAAGAAATACTAAAAAATTATATTAGATTTGATAAAGAACAAGAAAAAGAATTTAAATAAATAATTTTCAATAAAATCGTGTCTTACCCTTTAGCAATCCTAAAATTGTTTTAGAACCACTGTAGTTCATATGTTTAAATAAGCATTGACAAGAAAGTCAAAATATGAAGCATATAATATACTAGTCAACTTAAAGTACCCCGAGGTGGTAAAAATTGATATAGATATATTGTCTTTAAAGTAAATAGGATAAAATTTAATTAAATTTGCTATTTTGCTTTTATACTTCTATATTCTGGCTATTATTTTAGTCTAGTTACGTTTTAATAGTCACTAAAGTAAAGGTATTATACCAGTCCAACAATTGCACTAAAATCATAGTTTAATGCTTTTTTCTAAAAAATTAAAAACGATAGGTAAATTTGCCAAACGCTGTTAGAACCTACACAAAAAATACTATAAGAATCGATTTTTAGTTTTTCTTTTAAGTAGTTGGTGTTAACCGTGATGCCTCCTGAAGAGTTTTTACCAATATCTTTCAAAGATGTGCAAACACGATTTAACTCATAATGGATCTATGATGCCCATACCCTGTACTAGCAATATCCATTGTTTTTTTCCGATGCCCTTTCTTTAAAACCTAATCATATCCGGGGATCACTGTGTCAAGCAAGGAATAAATTCAAAAAATCTTTAAAAAAAATAATTAAGCATTTCTTACACAAGTTTAACATCTCACTATCCTTAAAAGCACAGTTTAAATTTATTTTATTTATAAACAGAAAAAAAATCTAGTTTAAAATTATTTTGGAAATACTGCAGTAAAAAGTTTAACTATGTTACATTGACAATTAAGTCAAAAATGAAATAAATTATCACTCAAGATCGTATTTTAAATTTTACTTTTTTGTTCTAAATTGTAAGAAAAATAAATGAAATGACATTAAATTTCACACTTTAAGCAGTATAGAGCTTAATGTCCACTCTATTTAGAGACTTTACTGAATTTTAGCTTGTTATTAAAATGCCACAATTTAGCACCAAAATAAAATAAAGTAAAATTTAACATACGACCTTTTTTACATTGAGTGAAGATGGCCATCTTAAAGTATCCCGTAACGTTAAAACATTGCTATAGAAAGACTTTCTTTCAGTAGGATTAAAAAATTTTATATTTGCTATTATACTTTTAAACTTAACTATTTTAGCTGTTATTTACAACCAGTCACGTTTTAATATTCACTGAAATAGCGTTTTTATGCCAGTCGAAAAATTGTGCTAAAATCATTGCGTTTTTTTCAAAATCGGCAAAAGATAGGTACATTTTTTAACGATTGTTAGAATCTGTGCGAAAATGACTACTAGAATAAATTTAAATTTTTCTCTTAAGTAGTTGGTGTTAATCGGGATTCCTCCTGAAGAGTTTTTACCAATATCTTTCAAATATATGCAAACGCGATTTAACTGTTAATGGATCTATGATGTACATACCCTGTACTACCAAGATCCGTTGTTTGTTTCTGATGCCATTTCCTTAAAACCTAATCATATCCGGGGATCACTGTGCTCGGTTGACAATACAATTTTATACAAAAGTTAGAAATCGAGACATTTCGGGGATCACTGTGCTCGGTTGACAATACAATTTTATACAAAAGTTAGAAATCGAGACATTTCTATTTACCCCCACCCCTAAAATTAAAAAAATCCCTTTTTTACCCACGAGATAATTTACAACTAAAATTAGGTTACAAACTCATTTAGTGATAATAAAATTTTGGAATAAATTTGACGTCCCCCCTCGTCTTTTCATCGCCCTCCATGAGCGTATAAGGCTAAGTTAACCCTCTCTCTGTTTTAACCACTTAGAATACACTTAGAAAGCTAAAATTTGGTACACATGCTTAATTCGGTTGACAATACAATTTTATACATAAGTTGGAAATCGAGACATTTCTACTTCAAAATCAGGTTAGAAATAACGTTTGGCTAAATTTAAATTTATTCTAGTTAAACATACGTGTATAGTCGGTGTCACATTTATAGTAGAATATTTACATTTAAAACAGGTTAAAACAGGGACGTAAGTAAATTTTATATTTTTTATATTAAATACGTATTTATATTATACATCTCAATGCACAGAACAAAAAAAAAAACAAATTATAGCCGGTCCAGTACAAATGCCTTGTGAGTGTGGCTAAATCTTTTGTGAAATATGATTGGATAGGGCTGCCCTCATAAAGAGGAACGCAGCATGTACACCTGACACATACGGTTTTCGAGGTTAGCATTATTTTACTACGGAGAATAACGGTATGCACCAATCCTAAGGAAATCTGCGGTAAGTGCAACAAAGATGTTATTTGCCGCGTTCTTTCTATGTTAAATTTTGTTTTGGAAAGAGAAACAGGATAAAGCAAATATAAAAGAAAGCAAAATTATGGTTATTTGGACAAAGTTAATAGATAGATGGATACATTTATTGTTTCTAAATAAATATACATTTCTTATAAGAAGACAAAATTAATATTATTATAAAATATTGATCAATCAATAAATAAAAAAAAGAAATAAAAAAATATATATTTTTTAATAGTATACTACTATTGTTTAATAGTATACTACTAGTTTCTACTAGTAAATATATCTATTTAAATATAATTAAATAATAATATACTAAAGTAAAGGTATTATACCAGTTCAACAATTGCACTAAAATCGTAGTTTACTGCTTTTTTCTCAAAATTAAAAACGATAGGTAAATTAGCCAAATGCTGTCAGAATCTACACAAAAATACTATAAGAATCGATTGTTAGTTTTTCTTTTAAGTAGTTGGTGTTGACCGTGATGCCTCCTGAAGAGTTGTTACCAATATCTTCCACAGATATGCAAACGCGATTTAACTGATAATAGATCTGTGATGCCCATACCCTGTACTACCAAGATCCATTGTTTGTTTCTGACGCCCTTTCTTTAAAACCTAATCATATCAGGGGATTACTGTACGAGTTAAGCATGTGTACCAAATTTTAGCTTTCTAAGTATATTCTAAGTGGGTGAAAAAGGCTTTGGCAGATTTGAGGACATTATATATATACAGTGCGGTCCAAAAGTCACCCCCCCCCCTTTAACTTTTGAACGAGTTGAGATATCGACTTCAAATTTAGAACTCTTAAATAAGACAACTTAAACTATCTTTTAGCATATATTTGATATTTTTAGCTCTTAAAATGTGGGCGAGGGGGCATGGGGGACATTTTTTTAAATGGAAAGGGGGGTCGTGTGATACATAATTTTAAAGCTTATAAAATTCTCTATTTAAACTAACATTTTTAATTTTTTTTAAATGTGTTTTAAGGTTTTGATTTTTCAATTTTTTGTGCTAAAACATTCGATTTTTTAAGTTTTTTTTATAAATTTTTATTTATGTCAACCAAAAACTAGTTTAAAAGTATAATTAACATTTTTTTTATGATGAAATTAGGCATTTTTAAAAAATTATTTTTTTTTTTAGAGGAATTTTGACATTTTCAACCCCATTTTAAACCCATTTTTTTTTTATTTAAAAATATGGAGTTAAATGGAGAATTTTATAAGCTTTAAAATGATATATTACACGACTCCCCTTTCCATTTAAAAAAATGTGCCCCCATGCCACCCTGCACACATTTTAAGAGCTGAAAGTATTAAATATATGCTAAAAGTTAGTTTAAGTTGTCTTATTTAAAAGTTCCAAATTTGAAGTCGATATCTCAACTGGTTCAAAAGTTAAGAGGGGGGGGGGGTGACTTTTGGACCTCTCTATATATATATATACAAATTTAAAATTTATATACCGGGTGCCACAAAATAGTGGTACACCCCTATAACTTTTTTGTTTATTAACTTATGAAAATGAAATTTGGAAGATGTAAATAATTGAATAAACTGCATTTTTTGACATTGTAAAAAATATTCTTTCACTTCCGGCTTCGCCGGAAATGACCTCAACTTTTGATTTTT
>OY294047.1:23777357-23813838 GCA_958510825.1 Brachypterus glaber | reverse complement strand
TCAGTTTGACTGAGCTAGCCTTAAACAGCTGTTTAGGGCTGGGATAGCCCCTGGCCAGGAGAAGCTTATCGGTTTAACTGATTCATATTGTTTATCTGTTAAATGTAGGAATACTAATTATAAAAACTTTGCAAATGTGCTCTGCCCTTAGGCAGTATATTGTGTATGACACTCAATTATATATGAAGGCAAATGTTTACTCCTCATATATATTTATTTATAATAAAAAGTTAACTGTTAAATGTACGACATAATTGTTTTAATTTCCTATTTACGTTTAAAATAAAATATATAAAAATCAAAGCCAAGTGTTTTTTTTTTAATTATATAGGTTTATTTAGCAAAAGATAAAATTCATATTTTTAAAGTTTAACAAATTTTACATTTAATTAAAATTTCGATTCATATATTGTTATTTTTAATTAATGTGCGGGTTAGATAACCCACTTGTTAGACTTTAAAAATTGTTTTATCTTTTGGTGAATAAACTTAAAGTTTTAAATAAAAATACAGAGCTTTTCCCCATTTTTACAAAATTGATTTGGGAAAGCAATAGTAATCTTTATTACCGACTTCCGTAGGTTATCTGTATTATCGGCTGTCGTTGACCGTGAATTTAGTGAATTTTAAAAAACAACCGCTAATGGCGGTACAATAGTTTTCTATCTCTATCATTTGACTTTCTCTTATAGTGTATTTCTTATATGAATCAAGTTCATATACAGCTGGCGCCATCGCTCAGTCGTACCTAGAAGCCAAAACACAGGTTCGGGTCCTGAATACTTTTCACGGTCACGTATTTGACTTTCTCTTATAGTGTATTTCTTATATGTTAGGTACCCTTGCCTGGACAGACATTGCGACCTTTATAAGGATGTCCGGTAGGTTTTAGGAAAGGAGTAGGGTAGATATGTGGTTGGGACAGCTCGGGACTTGCAAAAAGGGCCATAGCGGCCTAGTTGCCTGGCTTACAGCCTCTCCACCCTCACCACTACTACTACATGCAAAAATTAATCTTCCATTCCGGTGCAGCTTCATTTTGATTTTATTAAGACGATAATGATCATTTTCGTAGTAAACTTCACGATTAAATGTTGGTGGTATCTTTTAAAAACTTTAGAACCTACTGTTAAATTAGTATTTCTATTTAAACAAGCGTAGTACAAATGGTAAATACTTTACCGCAAAGTATAGATATAGTGATACTACGAAGCGAATATTTACTACTAATAGGATATGCACTACAGAGTTGCTTACGTAATGGATCGTAAAGAGAAAAAACCCGCAAGAACCAAGACAAAAACAAGGTTCTGTTATTTGCTAAATGTAAGCGGTTTCAAGGTTTCTTGTCTACGGTGAATTGGTCTTTATGTTTGACCGTCTAATATATAACTGCGCTTGGTGTATATGCCAACATTTCCACTATCTATATGTTACGATCAGGACATTAAAATGCACAACAGTATCTTGCGTCGGATTAATTTATTCTGTTTTTTGATTTAAATGCATCGCCTGGTGAATATTTTTATCTAAGATTTAAATTCTTTATGAGCTATTGTTATGAAGCTGGTGCTCAGCATGTTAATGGGTCGGGGTCCGATCGGTGTATAAATGTGCCTATTATTATTTAAACTAAATTAAACCCGTTGGAAAATCAAGCTTCGTTCATCCAATTTAATAGTCAACATGTCTAAGGTAAATTTTTAACAAAATTACACACCGCGGTGCACCGGGTGCACATCCCGAGAGAAAAGATATAGCCTTTATCACAAAGTTTGCACATGGATCTGAAATAGTGAGATAAATTACACCAAAAGCTCAACTCGGAAATATTATAGATAAGAGATTTATGATACGGAGGTCATTTCCATGTACATACCAAATTTCAAGCTTCCAGCTATTCTGGAAGTGAGTCTTCAAACCCGGACAACCATACATGCATACATTCTGACACAGGTTTTGTTCTCTTTTAAATTATGATTACATTAATTCTAAAATATTTGAGACTTTTAGAGAGTCCCGAACGAAAACATCTTCGGCATATCTCAAAATTTCGGAATCATCTCTACAATAACCAATACAATTCAATTTAATTCGTTTATTCATCTTTAGAATGCATACACATAGATACGTCAAACCATAAAATAATAATTGTTTAGCCAACCTAATCGCATATTTTTGTTAATGTAAAATTATGATTATGTTAATTGTTCTGTACATACAATAAAGGTAAAACTATTATAATAAAATTTAATTATAAAATAAACAATAAATGTTATCGTATCCCTAACCTAACACAAAAAAATGCAAATGTCCAAGGTTAATTTATTTATATTTTCGTAAATAAATTATCTAGATATTAATTTAATAACAAGTCGTGAAGATACGTAATGCTTCAAATTTCATTTACTCTTCGGTGTATTGCTTTCATCCAAAAAAAGAAAACCTTAGAGAAAACATTTAAAAAAAAAACTGTATTTTTTTAAGAAATTAGAACTATGTTTTTGCTGGCAATTTTTTTATTACATTAAAATCATAGTATCTTTGCCTGAAAGAAGAAGACGTTTTTTTGAGAAAAGAAAAGTTATCGGGGGCAACATGGACAAAAACTATATTTTTTAGCGATATCTCAATTATTATTCATAGTAGGACATTTTCTTTTTGCATAAATAAAAATAATGTTTAATTCCCTACAAAAACATATCTGTGGCTTGATTCTCAAAGGGCGGGTTCCCTTTGAGAACCAAGCCACAGATATATAATAATTTTTATCGTAGGATTATTAGTTTCCAAAATATAGGCATTTAAATAAATTTTGATATATTTTTACATTTTTATTAGATGTCAAATTTTGACAGTAGTAAAATTTCGATCATAGGTAAAATTAATTTCAATTAATTTTTCTTTTAATAAATTTCTGATAATGGTGCGGCCTGAAAAACAATCCGATAAAGCTACAAAGAAAAAAAAAGGAAATTGTCTAAAAATACAGGAAAAGTGAAGTAAATTTGATATCTTATGTTATAAACTTCCTCATTTTCCCACCCGTCTGGAAAAGGTATCCGTTTCATATTTGATATATTGATATATATTGACCTATATGTATATGTTTATACTCTTTACATGGACCGGTCCATGTAAAGAGTATAAACATATAAACAAATTTCTGGCCAATCGCACAAAAGGCTTTCAATAAATCATTCATAAGCTTGATAATTTGTTTACCCTATGGACATAACCTCAAAACACATTAAATATTTGTCGTAATGGTTGCGTGGATGACCGCTCAGTGCAATTATGCAAATAATCAGGGTCGGCCGAGTCGCGAAATTTACGGCCGCTTAATGAATTAACTGTGTCGCGACGCCATATCGAATTATGCGGCGGGAATAGCACTTAATTAGCCGCCCATGATAATTGAATTAGTATATTGGGGTCAGAGCCGGATTTCCCTCATATGTAAAATAATTTCACCCCAAATAAGGGCTGCTTTACACATTATTAAAGAATAATACTAAAAAACTTGATAATAAAATGATATAAAAAAACAAGTTCCTCTTATAAGAGTCTTTCTCTCATTTTTGCCCTTAAAATATATTTCTTTCATCACGACGCACGGAATCCTTTTTTTGTCCTGACGGGTGCTCAATGAGCGCTGCTCATATTACGTATAACTAAAAAGTAGAAAATAATATATTTATACCAGTTAAAAAAAAACAAAACTGTTAAAATGGGGTTTTGTAAATGTTGCCGAAAATCAAAAAATCAAATATTTCAACACCCTTCTTTTAAAAATCTCGTTTTTGTAAATTGGTGTAAATATCTGTTTTCTACTTTTAAAAAAGTGTTTTTACTAATACGTAATATGTACTTAATAAAAGAGTTTAAAAATTTGTTTTTCTACGATCTAATAGAAAAGTTAACATTTCTACCAAAACATATTAAGTTTTCAGACTTTAAAATAACCTGTTTCTTAGTATTTTACTTTTCTGCTCGTTACCATGAGAGCAAGCAGAAAAGTGATTTTTTCGCGCGCACAGTGTAGGCAACCGGCATGTCAATCGTAAAAAGTCTCCCCTACCTGTTTTGAAAAGTTGCATATTTGATGGATCCAAAACAAAAGTTGCATATTTCATGGATTTAAAATACAAAAGTTGCATGTTTAACGAATAGGTGGGGACCTTTTTTTTTAGTCATTAACTGTTTTTGTTGAAGAAAAAGTTGTATATTTTAGGGATTCATACAAAAATTCTAAAGTTGCATATTTCACGAAAAGGTGGGGACCTATTTTCTTAGTCATTAGCTTTTTTTGTTGAAGATAAAAGTTGAATTTTTAGGCTAAAAAATTTTTCCCCCCACGAAATCTTCTTCGCTACGGCCTTAAACAAATGTCAAAGCCAGTATCAAAGTCATAGCAGTTTATTTTTTAAAGTTTGCATAAAAGTAGAAAGGGATTCCTTTGATGATGAGATACCAGAGTCTATTCTGTTGCCTGAAAAATCCAAAGTTAATTATAAAAATTAATACCAGATGTTTACAAGCTGGTGTCAAGAAAAAGGCGTCAAAAGTTTGAAAGAGGGTATATTTTGCATATTTACTATAAATATTGTAAATAATAAAAAATAATAATTGGTATTATTTAGTTTGTTTACATACATACCTACCTCGGTATTAAAATATTTTCTTTATTTTTCTCACGCTTGTAGAAAAACTTCCTAACTCTTGCGGAAAGTGTATTTTCCGCACTTGACTGCATTTGACCGAACGACGCGTGCGGAAAAGTACCACTTTCCGTACTTGTTAGGAACATAACTATTTTTATATCCTTTTATTATTAAAATATTTGCAGAGTGTTGAGATCATTTCACATTGCTAAAATTTTTGAAATAATATCATAGGTGGACTTGATGAAATAATACGATTTGCCAACTTTGGTTTTAAATTTCTTAAAAACAAATAAAAATAAAAAAAATAACACTGCCAAGGAAATAAACTCTTTCGCTATCCGTAATAAAAATTAAACATAGAAAAAAAATTAAAAGGGGGAGGTAGGAGCAAAAAACGCTCCGATTAAGCGAATTCAACGTGAACGTGTTTTTAGTTAGATTGTATGTTCAAGTATATTGCTTTCTCATTTTTTGCCGCATTCTTTCGTTAGCTTTAGAACCGTGTTTCAAACAATATTGGTTTGGACTTTTTTCCTTAAAATATCATGATACCACTTAATTTATAATATCTAATCATTCAAACTTTGTACAATAACTCATTTTGACAATAATATCCATCAAAACAATTCTAAAGAAAAAGTTTAAGAACGCTGTTCATCCCAGTAGGCCATTAATTATCATTTACGTGGCCTACTTTAATTTAACAATTAAATGGAGACGAAGCAGATATGCTAGAACATATGTATGTGAACGTTAAACATTTGAATTAATTTTAAACTAGATTTTCGAATAGATTTTATATTTGTTTTAGAACTTACAATTTAGTTTAATGGGAATACAAAAATTTTATTTAAATTTTTATTTAAAAAATAAAAACTCCTATACTTACTCGCATTCAAAACCTAACAACCCGCTTTTCGAACAACGAAAATAATATATCTATTATCCTTCCATTCATTGTTCCCGAAATAAATTTACGAAAAAAAAAATTTCCAGAGAAAACTATCTGGCAGGCGATACTAGATGCGAAGAACACGAACTAAACCAACACCAGTTAATTTAAATTATATTTTACTTTTTTTTTTGTATACGAATCAATTATTATGTTTTCATTCTCAAGTATAAAAATATTCTTACTAGAATTGTAATATAGGCAGAAAGACCTCGGTCAATAGCCTTTTGGATTTCCAATAAATATATTTATTATTGTTTGTTTGTTTGTTTAACCTCGTACTATTCTACTTAATTAAGCATCCCCTAAGTCCAGGACTTGTGTGAGCTAGTAGTAGACGGAACCACCGGCTTATACTGACTTTCGAACCAGTTTCTAGAGAGTGTCCGTTTCACTTATCGCCTTCGCCAAATTTCAATTATTAATTAACTGAAAAAGGCAAATCGGCGCCAGTGAGAATCGAACCCACGCTAGTAGACTTGCTATACATACGCGCTAGCCACTACGCTATGCCTCCTATTAAAAAAAAGTTGGTTTTTCACTTTTGGCTAGTAGTTCAGTCGAACGGTCGTGTGAAAGGACTTAACCTTGCGGTGATATGCGCACTCTCTGTTTTTTTTTTTAATCCAAAGGGGTTCGTTTGGAAAGCTTAAATCCAAATTTGCAAAAACGCATTTGTTTTGTTTTTGGTCTGTAACTCGGTTTCGGCTCAACAAAAAAGTTTAAAAAATCAAAAAAGAAGATACAGAGCGTTGAAAATTTGCAAAAGTTGAAAATTTGCCAACATTTTTCGGTTTTTAGAAAACAACTGGAAAACTAATATTTTTTTTTAATATTTAACGCTCTGCAACTTTTTTTCTGATTGTTTAAACAAAAAAAAGTTATTTACATAAATTGTAGAGAATTCAATAACGAGCAAATATCATGTTCATTTTTTGTTGATCGACGAGCCGAAGCCGAGTTATAGACTAAAGACAAAACAAATGCGTTTTTGAACATAACTGCTATTAGAATCTAATAATTAGATTTTTGCATTAAGCCATATAAACGCTGACGATGCAAATGCATGTTGTTCAAACATGCATTAATTACTTCATAATTTATATTATCCGTCCAGCCTGCGCAAGATTATTTTGTGACAGAACGGGGCAGCGAAATGATGTAACGCAATATATCTGACCTTGCGCAGTACGCATCTCTATCAGCTGTGAAATGCTGTCGGTCGTAAAATAATTCATCACCCCAGTATTCATTTGTATTATCTCCAAAAATCCCTCAGTAAAAATCTTACAATGTCCAAAAATAGAGATATGGCAAACCAATACTGGGGTGACGAATTATTAGTAGTTTGTTTATACTGTCAGTACTGTCAGATCGTCGTTTTTTTCTGTTCATTTTTCGACTTCTACTGTGTTTTAATTGTTTTTTTGCTGCATTTGTTTATAACTTTAAACCTAACTTGTATTGTTGCTTTATGAAGAGCAAAGGGTCAATCCCTGGTGTACTCAAAGTAGGTGTACAAAATCCCGAAACTCAAACACACCTCGAAAAATTCTTATAAAATAATTAAAAAAAACTTTTTCGACGTTTCTTCGTAGATAATTATTGTTTTTTGTTGAATTTTTTAGAATTTTTATTTGACACACAAAACTAAGGTTAAAAAATACTCGTCAAAAACAACAATAGTAGTGCGCATGTGCAAGTTTATCTCAGATGCGCTAGGCACATTTATCACAGTATTCCGCAACGGCTTTGGAGGTCTTCGCTTGTCTATGGTCACTGCGTTCTATTTCAGACACAAAGAATAGGTGGGTTTTATTTACTTTTTTTAATTGAGTCAATACCGAATCCGCCATTTTTTATTCACTTCTATATAAATTCAAGACTCAAGATTATTTATTTGTTAATATATATAATCTTAATATAACTTGTAATTACTCTGACTTACCTAATGTACAAATTGTACCAACATAAATAAATAAATTGAATTGAATTACAGTGTTTCTGCAAAAGTCGTAAAAAAATACAAAATAAAAAAATAAATTAATAAAAGCTACACACTTTTTTTAAAAAACTATTCATTCAATTAAAATCAGATTTAAAATATCGTATGAATAGAAATCCATTTTAAATAGAAAGGCTTTAATTTTTGACTTTGAAAGAGCTACTACAGTCGTCACGGTAATTTACATTGTCGATAACTCTACAGGCCGACATTAAAGTCAGAAAAATTTCTCAATTTGAAGTTCCTCCTCAAGCTAGAATAGAGTCGCTTAGAACCGACTGCGCACAGTTTTTAGAACATTCAGTGTTTACTAGTGAGTATTCTAAATATGAACACATTACTAGTAGTGATTAACTACTTAATTTTTTCGCTACATTGTCTATAATATAATCACATAATTCAGCTCCGATTCGATATACACCTCAAAAATTTAGCGCAAACTACCTTTCTACGAATATTTCTATCACTTAAATCTTGAGTAGAATCTCTTAAGGATATTATCATATTGTTTTTATATCATTTAATTTGAATGTAAGCCCTAATTACGCATGTAATTGAGCGGTTTGAGATTTTCTTATTAAGGACTAAGGGTTTTATTTGAACTTGGAAGAGTGATCTCGTCTGGAAAAAGGGGAAGTAGAGACAAGTTTTTAATGCCTAGAAAAGAGATCATTATTATCAGGAACAGTAGAGAGCAGTAGGTGGGTGTTCTGTGGTAGAGAGCCGAGTACTGGACAGTGTGGTACCTCTATAGTTTAATGTGTAGCTATGAAACCATAGAACACCCACCAGAAACCCAGGCCCCATGTTAAAGTTAGCAACACATAATACCACGAATGTAATGTGTCGCCGCCCTATGAATGATATGCTAACTAAACAGCAGCTGCCACATAATGGCGGCTTATTAAAATTAAAAATATTTTTATTTTATTTGGACCATTACTTTGATTTAGGCATTCGACAAAATTGCCGAACGCCTAAATCAAAATAATGGTTGTGTGGGTAATAAAAAAAAACAAGAAATTAAAATAAAGTATTTTTTTTTACAAAATTGTAATATAACTATAATACAAACTGTATGTAAATACCTGGAAAAAATATAAGTATAAAGAAAAATAGTTTATCGAACAGGTGCGTAGATAGGGGGGGGATAGAGGGGGTATTTACCCCCCAAGAATATTTATTTGTTATATATTTTTTTGTTATTTTAAATAAAAAATTGAAAATTAAAATAATGGTGGGTGTTTTTTTCTTGTTGGCGCTAAATTTTGTAGAAACGGCCAGGGACAAAGCCTTTTTTTTTTCGGAAGTCGGGGGGTGTTGTTTTTGTTTTGGTAGGGGCGCCAACTTTTGTAGAAACGCTCAGGGACAAAGCTTTTTTTTTGAGGGTGCTTTTTTTGTTTTGGTAGGGGCGCCAAATTTTTTTTGAATGAAAAATTTTATTTTGGAAGGGAAAAAAAAATTAACATTTTTAATAGCTGGCCCCCCCAGACTAGAAATCTCACGTACCTGTTATCAAATAGGTACTTAATTATAAACATGATGTTTACTCTAACATTTTTAGGGGCTATTCAAAAATTACGACCCCGCAATTTAGAAAACTTTTGACCCCGTGTCAATTTGGCTTCTACCTCCCGAAAAAAAATCGTCACTAATACATCAAATATTATGAAAATTATTTATTTATTTATTTATTTTATTTATTTATACTCGTAAGGGACCTACAAGGTGTTTTATACCACGGAGTGATTCTACAACTAAAATTTCGGTGCTCTCCTTCAAAATAACCTTTCATTTTTTAGCCAGCGTTCTATGCTGTATACCATCTTTTCCTGCACATGTTTCCAATCCATAATCCATAATTTTGACCATTTAAATTAATTAATTAATTAATTCAGCTGATATCCTGGGACAGGGCCGTAACCAGAAAAAAAAATGTCGCCCAAAAAATTAAAAAAGCTTTGTCCCGAGCGGTTTCTGCCAAACTTGGCGCCCCTGCAAAAAAAATGGCGCCCAAAAATTACCTTTACAAAAAAAGGTTTACCCCCTGACGGTATCTACCGAACTTGGCGCCCCCTGCAAAAAAATGTCGCTTACCCCCCCTAGTTACGGCCCTGTCCTGGGATCCCATTAAGTTGAATTGTATCTTCCTTTATCTATCTTGTCTTATCTCCAACTTTTCCTAAAAAACAAGAGGTGTTTAAATAACTGGACAAGTACGACTTTGTTACTAACGAATAGTTAGTTATTATTTCAGGGTTAGAATATATTTTTTTAAAGAAATTATGCGCATATCTAGGGGGACTTAGCGGGGCCTAAAATAATAAAAAATACTGCTGTTGACAAAAAAAAGGATGATATAAGGAGGTCTGTGTGGTTAACAAAGGTCACTAGTGACCAGCTGTTGAGGGCTATGAACAAACAAAACTAAAATAAATAAATAAAAGTGGGGCATTTTGGTATTGTATGTCAATTTTCTTATAAACTTTCTAGAGGCTGGCTGGAGAAATATTTTTTATGTCAATGTTCATGTTGGAACCAAATAAAGCCCATAAATTTTCTATACAGTTTTTTTCACTAAAGGCTGATTGGACACTTGTAGAAACTTTGTACCCTTTGTGCACAGGCCTGTATGGCATATATAGTAATGATTTTATTTAAAAATACTCGCACTAACAAAAAACAAATACTAAATTGTGACCTTCCAATAAAGAACAAATTTCATGACATAAATTAAAATTGTCAAGGGCATTCTAGTAGTAAATAATAAAACAATATTAAGCGATATTTATTAATGTATTTAAACAAATTCAGGTGTACTTTCTTTTAATAGAAAAATCTATGACCGTTGTTGCTTCTGACTAACTTTTTGGTCTTATCAGCTATCAATCCAATCAAACATTCGTTTATTCATTCCATAGTACTGTAATTAGTTAAACATAATTGTTATTTTGCTTTATATTTATAATTATTGCAAGCTTTTTAACTTTACTTACTTTTATTTACTTGTTAAAGAACAGGCGCCAAAAGCAACAGTAATTTTCAATATATTATTTTAAATAAAAACATTTTTTTACAAAAAAAAAAAAAACACCAAAAAGACGCCTAAACTAACGTTAACGTAAACCAAGCCGACCCCCATTAGAAAAAAGAACACCAAACAACAAAAAACCAAAACAAACTCCGGCACGGAGAGCTGCAATTAGGCGCTTGTATCGTGACGGTCCAAGGTTGGTGAGCTCAACATACGTAAACATTATTTTTTAACAGAAAAAACATGATATTATAATAAACTACATGTTTAAAGACAAAAAATGTAATAATAAATAATAACAATAAAAATTAAATCATATAAATAGTTAAAATTCAACGAGGGGATTGAGTAGTGGAGCCATCCTTGCTTTTTATATCGAGAACATCTCGAATTAACACCTAGCGCCATCTAAGAATGATATGCGAACTATTTCTTCCTTGTTGTTAGGTCTGTAATACCAGTCGGAACTCCCTGTATGAAACCAATTGGTATAAAATAATAGATTATTTACCTTGGAGCTTATTCATTAATTTTTTTTCTATGTGAGCGATAGTTTATTATCGTTCTCTGTTATTCACATACCGCGAGAATTAAAAAACCTTAGCCAGAGCACACCATATGATGTTGTTTTCAGGCTACCTGGAGAGAAAGTTGGCGTGCATGTGTTTTTGGTTGTATGTGTGCGTGTGTGAAAAACCATATGAGGCCGTTCATTCAACTCTTCACGTCTTCAAGCTTCCATTGCAGAAGAAATACAGCGGGCGACCAAACGTAAGAATACTTTCTCAACCATTTAAAACCATTTGAAGGTCTGTAACTAGGTATTATCCGTGTCTGAAATAGACTGCAATGACTCATTTGCGAACGTGTGCTAAAAAGCGAGGATCATACCAATTCGGGTCCGGTTCCCGCAACACGATTCACTCACCGCAGTAATGAGAAGAATCTAGCACATTCGCACTGGTTTGCTTATTTTTGTTTTGACGGATGTCAAAAGTGGCTTCCGTTTAGGCAGTTGTAGTTTTATGAAATAGTTTAATTTGAGTGTGGTTACGGTGCGTATCAGGTCCACAAAAATGAACAATATTTTTGCACTGATTTCAGGTTTTATTACTAAAACTTACTGTCTTGAATATAATTAGGTGCTGAAAATCCAGTTTTTTTGTTAGAATATATAGCAAAAGATTGTTAAAACACTCACGAATTTCTGTTTTCTGATTTTTTTATTGGGGGCTTTAGTTTACGTACATTAACAATGGTTTGGTTTGGTAATTTGCTGGTTGGGTGTTTTTTTTTAATGCATTAAAAAAACGCCTCTCATGGAACCGAGTACTTTTGGCCAATTAAAAAAAACTGTTAGCTCGCAAAGAAAAAAGTAGATATTTTGGTAAAATTCTGCAAAAGAATGTTACATAACCTTAAAATAATTTTTGGCATACGTCAAAACAAAAATAAGAAAATCAGTGCGCATGCGCTGGATTCTTATCATTACTGCGGTGAGTGAATCGTCCCGCAACTCCGTCTGAGGGGAATCCCTTATACGAGAGCAGCATAATGCGTTTTAGATATTAGTCACTGCCTTCTATTTCAGACACGGAGAATAAAAATACTTGTTTGCCCTGCTTATGCATAAGCTACAATGTTGATAACTCCACTTTCCTTGCTAATAGCGATTTGCTAGTAGGAGTCCTTAATACTTTTTCAGATTTATCTAAGTACACCTTCAAGCCCGCTTGTACAATTCTGGTTAAACTTTAAGCAGGGTTCCTTTACTATTCAAACAATTATATTAACAGTCTTTTCCACGACAGTGCACTGAAAAAAAGGATCCTTTGCAGTAAAAGCATATGAATTTGCACCAAATGCTTCGCACTCTTAAATACGTCCAAAAGCGCCTTCTCTTCATATGAAAACATAATTCATTTGCTATAAGACCTTCCTAATTCTTTAATTCAAATTTCTTTGGTCTTGTATGAAATGCATGAAAGAAACTAAGTGGTCTTCAGTTGAAGTAAAAACTTTCTTTTTAAATGAAGTGAAGCATTTGATAAAAGAGTTTTTCTTTTATCATAAGAAATTTCTGTCTTGTGTCAAGACAAGACAGTAATTGGCACAAAAGTATTTTTCTTAATTCAAAATATCTATATATTGTGTCAAAACTCTACGACATTTTAATAAAAATATTTCTCTTGGTGCAAAAACTTGAAGGAATTCATGCAAGAAGGTCCTTCGGTTTTGACTGAAATAAGATGTAGAGGAGGAGCTGAAGATATTTGAGTTTGCAAAATATTAGGAGCGAGATCTGTTAAATATTTCGTATACCTGAGGCCCTAAGGAACCCAAAAATACATGTTGCCTGCCGGCATCTGTGTTGTAAAAAAGCCCAAACCAAAATTAAAATTCGTCTTACATAAACAAGTAAGGGTCCCATTTCTCAAAAAAAAACTAATTATTATAAACCTAAACCTATTTTGACCGAGAGAGTTAAAAAAATAAGTAATAACGAAAAATCTGCAGAGTCATGGGTTAGATACCTCCCGATAGACGACTCTAGCATTTTTGACCTCTTCGCCGGCCAAATCAAATCCACTCTTAAGTGCACCCATTGCGGCCATTGTTCCGTCACATTTGAACCATTCTGGGACCTTTCTCTTCCTCTCCCACAACGGACCGGTCAGTTAAGGCTGACAGAATGTTTAGAATTCTTCACTCGGGAAGAGACGTTGGACAACGATGAAAAGCCTACATGTTCTGGATGCAACGAGCGCCGAAAATGCACAAAATCCTTTAGAATTCAAAAACTCCCGAAAATCTTAGTAATCCACCTCAAACGCTTCTCCCAAAGTGAACAGTTCCAGAGAAAGCTCAGCGTCACCGTAGACTTCCCTTTAATAGGTTTAGATATGAACAATTATACCGCAGAGCCCGTCACACCCTGCAGATATAACTTATACGCTATTTCAAATCACAGTGGTACCACTTATAGCGGTCACTACACCGCCTACTGTAAACATCCCTATAATTACACATGGCACGAATACAACGACTCTAGGGTATCTTCAATTTCACCAACATCCATCGTATCAGGGGATGCTTACATATTATTTTATGAACAAGAAAGTCAGAAATTATATATTTGAAGAGTTTATTTTATTTTTCTTTGTTTTTTTACTTATTTTTTATTATTATTTTACTTGATTGTTAATTAATTTTTTTTTAAGTTACTATGTATATTTTATTAATTAAATAAATATTATATGTCATAATGAAAAAAAAAAAAAAAAATTATTATATCAACCTTTCAGTTTATTTCTATTATAATCAAACATAAGGTCAAACTAGCATACTTACAGAATCAATATAACATATCGGAACAGCATCGTTTTATCTTTTATTTGAAAATTTGAAAAATTGAAAATTTGCATTTACATAAACGAAAAATTAAAAAAAAAACTAAAATATAGATGTAATTTTTTTTTCAGAGAACGGTCATGCTCCAATGCAGCGATATAACAAGACGTATTAAATAATATATTGTTTACCTAGGGTGAGAAATATACTATTATCGCTCTAGTGCTACATATTATCCTCTTCTATTATATTCAGTGTCTAGAAGGTATACATCTTTTGAGCTAAAAGAATAACTGCGAAGAGTGATAACTTCTTTGAGCCAAAGACGTCATTTTTTTCAGTGTGGAGCTAGGTTCAGATTTAAGCGAGGTTTGTAAAACCGGGCAATGGGTCAAATTATACGTTAGGCTGTCAAGATTATAAAAATATTATTTTTAAAAAATCATTTAAGATTTTGAGAGTTGCCAGTAGCGGCAGTAATCTAAGCTAAGCTAAGGTAATTGTATCTTCTATTCCAGCACATACTTTTTTTCTTATGTTGGCAATCTGAGAATGGTGGTTCTCTATGCATTGTAATACTGGGTGTTTCACTGCTTACAAACGGAAGAAAAAAAACGAAAAATTGCTGGCACTAATATTGGGGGTAGGGTTCTTTACAGCGCAGTCCACTACCGGGACACCGTTACCGCGCCACCGTTACGGCGCATGGAATTTACCGCGCATGGACTTTACCGCGAAATACATTACCGCGAAGGGGTCAATACCGCGCATGGACTTTACCATGAAAACCATTACCGCGCATAATTATTTTAATTTTTATTGCAGAAAAAAATATTAACGTTCGCTGCGATCCGGGGTATATATGTCCCGAACCGTCCCTGCTCAGAGTGCGGATACACATTTCTATGAAACTACCATTGGTTTGCTATAAAAAAAATACATTTTTAAAGATATTTTAAAATTATTTGTAGCTATAGTTTCAGAATTGCGTATAAAACTTACTTTTACATAAATTAAGTTCGGCCCATATATGCCCCGAAACGAACATGAAACCAACTTAGTTTCTGTGTGCGGTTCGGGGTCACAATATTTTTACCCATATAGATCCCAAAACGCACCACAGATTATATCTTTATTTATACGAGCATCTGGATAGGCCTTAAAACGCTAAACACAAAAATTATTTAAGAAAAATAAACAAAAAATAGTGTAGACAACTAAAAACTAAATAAATAAAATAAAACAAAAAATATATAAAATATGCTTTTGCAATAAAAAATAATAAAATTGCCAACGGGGTAAATATGCCTCGAAATGCACCTTAAGTAAAAATGTGATTAAAACTTTAGAAATTGTATT
Source organism: Brachypterus glaber (assembly GCA_958510825.1). Classification (NCBI taxonomy): domain Eukaryota; kingdom Metazoa; phylum Arthropoda; class Insecta; order Coleoptera; family Kateretidae; genus Brachypterus; species Brachypterus glaber. The sequence goes on along the minus strand of OY294047.1, from coordinate 23,798,470 downwards.
ATTTATTGGTTGTAATTTCTATAAGGAAAGACAAAACTAACTCCTGCGCCTGTTTAATATTAAACGTAGCTTCCTTAATAAGATTTACTTATTTTTTTTTGTGTAACGAAAATCTCTAGGTCACAGAATCTAATTATGTACAAGTATGTTTTCGTACCATATATACCCCCGAAACGCAGTATTTGCAAAGTACGTTCGGGACATATATGCCCCGAAACGCAGTCTGAGCTGGGAACTAAAAAGTGGCTAACGCAGCAAACGTGTTAAATAAAAAAAAATAAAATTTCTTTGCAGAAAACAATCAAACAGTTCTACATGATAGCTACTGGGTCCGGGTTTTGGGCAAGACTACTAGCAAAATAGACCCCTAAAAGAACGGAAATATTTTATAACTATTGTCTAGCGCCGCTTATAGAACAATTTTATTTTTTAGTGCGTCTTAGTACGATAATTTTGTCATAAAATAGACTGGTTTTCATAATGCTGTATAGACATTCTTACAACTCATAGAATAAATAATGATTGTAAATATCCTAATTTTGTAACAGTTGTATAACGTTTTATACAATCTTTTAAAAAATATTATTTTAAAAAATTGTATAAAAAATTTAATACAGTTGTATACCTATTCTAATACTTTTAATTTTGACATTTAAAGATAGTTCTAAATGATGTTATGTAAAAAGTTGTATTGCAGTTCTTGAAGCAAAGGAATAAAATTGTTACTCTACACAGAAGTAAAAAATTAAACAATGATTATGAAAGTATTTTATAGTTAACCTATAACTACAACAGTATACTCTCTTATAAAGACTTTACAGAATAGAAATGTAGTTCCCAGGAATAAACTTATCGCAAGTTTTACGTTATAAAATAGTTATGTTTATACATAACCTCATAATGCACCTAAAAAAGTCCAAACGAATTGTTTTTTATTTTTAGTCACTAAAGCCTAAGATATTAAAAAGTCTTAGATGATTACATCATATGACCTTTTTTATGTATTTTTATGTATAGGATCATAACTAAACTAAAACTAAAACTAAACTAACTAAACAACAGTAAAAAAGTTACGCTGAAAAAGGAATTGGACAAAAAAGTGCGTGGGCCTTTCCGTTTGGCCCGCCCTTGATTTAAAACACATGCATAAACTCATTTCTGTAGCTCAAATGGATCTTGAGATATTAAACGAAAATCTAATTTGCGGGCCTGTCACTGCTCCCTTGCGAAAAAAGTTATGAAACGCTAACTTTAAAAATGGGTCTCGCATATTAGGGTGCATTGGAAACTAAATTAAAAAAAAATCGGTTAAATGACCTAAAGTAGTGAAACCCCTTGGGGACGACTATATATAGTGTTCCTAAATTAAATACTGACGTTGACAGATCTCTTGCCTAAATTGGCTGCGTTCAATGGAAACAGCAAAACTCATCGAAACTCATTAAAAGCTGTCAAATCACTACTGAACGCTATGATGAATTTCGATTGACAGATGTCGCGGAATCATTCCTCATCAACTTTTTGAGATGATTACTTTTGATTGATTTTTTAAAAGCGCGGGAATGTACTTTTTGTTCGAATTCCTAACCTCAAATGGTGGTTACCGTTCGCGGTAATGGACTGCGCGGTAATGGCCTTCGCGGTATTGGACCGCGAGGTAATGGCCTTCGCGGCAAAGGACATGCGCGGTAATGGCTTGTCGCGGTAAGGGACTGCGCGGTAATGGTCTTCGCGGTAATTTTTTCGCTATAAAGTCCGGCACCCAGTATTGGTGTACATGTGATTCTTTTGAAATTTACCATAATACAATTATTAATACGTTGGCTACCACCCTATTTTAAACCTATGAAAAAATGTTTAAAAAAATAAAAAAATAGTAGGATAATAGAATTGTATAATTTTTAAAATGATGTATGTTTGAGAGTTACGATCTAATGTTTACCTATGCTACTTAGAGTCAACGGTAATACACGTCGAGTAAATGGAAAAAATATTGAGAGTCACCAGTGACTCTCATGGTAGCCAATGTGTTAAAGAAAAAGTATATATATATATATATATATATATATATATATATATATATATATATATATATATATATATATATATATATAATCTAAAACCACTTCTACCATCAAATGGTGTGTGGTAAAACTATCAATATTTTACTGTTCTAATTTATATAGTTTCTCCACTCTTTCTTGTTTCTGGCTTTTATCTTGGCTTCTTGTATTGGACACCTCCTGCTTTTTAAAGTGTCACTTATTACTGTGTCCCATGTCTTTTTTGGTCTTCCCGTTTTCCTTTTTCCTGTTGTTTTTGCTATCCAAACTTTCTTTACTGGTCTTGTTTCCCTCATTCTTTGTAGGTGACCCCACCAACTTAGTTGTCTCCTCTCTATGAATTCTTCTAATGTTTCAACCTCCAATTCTTCCCTAATTTGCGTGTTTCTCATTCTGTCTAGTTTTGTGATCCCTCTTACTTTTCTAAGGAATTTCATTTCGGTGGCTTGAAGCTTACTTTTTAACCTCTGGGACAGTATCCATGTCTCACAACCAAACTAACAAAATAATAATATTACGGTCACTCAAATTGTTTTTCTTATAACTTTTTGTGTCTGCGTCTTTAAATTAGTTATTTAAAGAAAAAACAGGCAAAACTATTTTTTAATGGTTTAGCCAAATACAATCTTGTCTAATTATGCTTAAGGTTGTATCAAAGGCAAATGAATGAATCAATAATTGATTATTGAATGCCGTGGAATAATTTTAAATTGACTAAAAAAATGCATTGTAATCGAAAGTATAAATGTTTACAAATTAAAAATGCATTATCCTTCAACAACATCCTTTTTTTAATGAGTTTTGTAATATTTGAGAGAGAGAGAATTTTTGTTATTATGTTAAAACTTTATTCATATTACTTTAAGTTAAATATTTTTTACCTTACATTATTATAAAATTGTTGTAGCAATGGGGGTTTCCCGTAAATAAATAAATAAATAAATAAAATAAAGCTGGGGTTTTCATAATAGCATTTTTTTCCTAAATACTAGCTCTAGTTTAAGAGCACATAACTTTTTTTCTCTTCAACTATTAAACAAATATATATATATATATATATATATATATTATATTATTTATCTAAAATTTGTGTCCTTTGTATTTTCATCCAAATTTAACATATTTTGTTGTTCCGAACAGACCAAAAATATACACTGAAAAAGGTAATACATATTTTTTAAATATGTTTGTTGAAATGGACCTTTCGTTTTTATCGCCGCTTGCCGCCGCACTTTTTGTTTTAAATGTGTTCCTTGGTACCTTAAAAATGTTGGCCTAAAATGGTTGCCGCGTCCTTTAGCGACTAAGGATTTTATGTCCAAAAAACCGTTATGTTGCATGGCGTTTTTTGCGTAAAATTTTCAAAATGATAATAGCTTTAAGAATAATTATTCTTAATTATAATTAATTACCTTATGAAAAGTTTTGTATTTCTAGTAAAGTATTTGAGTAAGTATTTACCTAATAGTACAATAAGGTTAAAAATAGTAATTAAATCGGTGGGGATTAAACTTTTTTGGATTTCTTTTCTAAAAATGTAAAATTATTTAAGAAATATACTTTAGATACAGCCAAAGAATTTGTGAGGCCCTATCCCTAGTATTACATGCCTGTCACTGTTCACAAACTTTTGATGCACAGTAGTGACATAATTAAAAACTTTTCATTAATACCCATTGGGCAATTATCAGAAGATGCTCAATTGGCAAGTATTTTAAAAAGTTTAGGGAAAATAATAGCCGAAAATGTTCAAAAAGTTCAATGAGGATTTAATTCATAAGCTCCTTATTTTTTCAGATCCCTTTGTTACTAGTTTAAGGACTAAATTTAAAACCAACTGAACTAACAGCTGAAGCTAAAAATTTACTAATAAAATAAAACATTTATACCAAAGCTGATATTTTTATTTTTCCATTTTTTATTAGTATAATTTGCTTCAAAACTATCATTCAGATTTAAAAAAAAAGACACAAAAAAATCATTTTTTGATTTTGACCCCTTTTAACGAACAGCCCTGACTTTTTTTTCGACATTTGATTTTACCAACATATAGAACATATATTTAGGGTAATTGTGTGAAATTTTTGTAAAAAAATCTTTTTAAATAAAAAAAGATATAGGCCCGTGACCACAAAACACTGTACACCTGAAAATTTTCGCGGCGCACACCTCTAGGTCTGACTTATCCCATCATATACTATTCTTATACACTTTGAAGTGCTGAATCCTAATCTGGCTTCAGAATTTGCCTTTATACTAGGATTTTAAGAAAAATGGGCCTGAAAATATTAAAAATTATCATTCTTGGCCTTTTACTTTTATTTACCCTGGAAACCAGACCAGATAGATTAAATATGGGGCCGATGAATTTAGCGGGTTAAATTTAAACCTGTGTTGGATTACGAAAAAAAAAAGTTTGCTACTTTGTGTTTATTGTTTTTATTCGTGCTTTATAACTTATAAATTATAAGTTATGGAAAGGGAACCACGCAAAAAATTTAAGAAAAGAATCATATTTTAAAATTTATAAATAAGGATTATTTTTAATATAGAAATATTTCAAACTTTTACATTATTAGGTTATCTAACCTAAATTTTGTCACATATTTTTGGTATTTTTCGTTATGTTTTATGTCTTGTTTTAATTATTTGAGTATTTTTTTTTTAATCTTTCTATGTATAAATACGTATTTAATAAAAATAATTACGTGTTTAAAATTTAATTTCATTTGGATTTTGTCCAATTTTTTTTTAATTTTTCTATGTATTAATACGTATTTAATAAAAATAGTTACGTGTTTTAAAATTTAATATTTAATTTTATTTTGATTTTGTCCAAATTTGTTTCTGTTTCTATGTATAAATACGTACTTACTATTTATTTAAAATTTAATATTTAATTTTATTTAGATTTTGTCCAATTTTTTCCAGAATTTGTGGACAAAATCAGTTTTTTTGATTTTGTCCAGTCCGCCAAAATTTAATTACTTTCGTCCAGTTTTGTCCACTCGGACAAAATCAAACAACCCTGCCTCCTCCCCCTCCCCTGTGTTACAAACTGTCACATTTACTTAAACCCCCTCCCATCCCCAGGGTGTAACAATGTCCAAATTAGTAATTTTTTCCTAATATACTTTATAATACAGAATTTCGGGTTTTAATTGCATAATGCAAGATTTTAAAAAGTTTAAAAATGATACATACTTGTTATGTAGGTACCTAAAGGATACATTTTTATTGGGTCACTTATTAAATTCAATACTAGAAAACTTGCAAAATACAAAATATTCATTTGTCCACGGAAAAGTCATAAAGTCATGTGTTCAGGGCCGTAGCGAAGAAAATATAGTAAAGGGGGAGAAGGTCAAAAAAACAATTTTTTTAGTCTAAAATTACTTTTATCCGCAGAAAAAAAAAACGTTCCCACTACTGCTAAAATTACAACTTTTATATTTTTGATGCATAAAATTTACAACTTTTTCGAATTTTAAGATCCACTACTGCTAAAATTACAACTTTTTTCCTTCGACGAAAAAGTTGATGAATAAAACAAAAAAAAACGTTTTCGCTAAGTAGTAGTTCTAGTAGAAGTATGTACTTCTAAAAATTTTTAACCCATGAAGGGGAAGGCTCCCCATCCCCCTATAGCTACGGCCCTGGTCATGTTTTTTTTCGCGTCGACAAACGGCATTACAGATCTCTCTATTTCTTCAATTTATGGTGAAAATACGCTTAAATCAACGTCCGTTACGTAACATTTTCCTAGACCCCCTCCCCCGCCCCCTGTCACAAACTGTCACATTTTCTGTGACCCCCTCCCCCATTCCCTAGGTGCGTTGCGTAATATCTAACGCTAAGCACTATCCCCCCTTCCCCCAAAATGTGTTACGTATTTTAAGCATGGCCCCATACCCATCACTGCTTATGTCTAAAATAAATAGTTTAGCAAGTAAAATTGCCTTGAGTAAAGTATACGGAGATTTTGGACCGGATGTATATATTTGTATCGGGCGGGAAATAGAATTTTTCAGGAAATGGGGTATTTTTTCAGCATCGTTGAGTAAAAAAAACACGCCGACTTTTCCTGCAAAATTTGCATTGTAAATGTAAATTTGTTAAATTGTTCTCCAGTTCTCTTCATCAAGAAAGAAATTTCGTGTGATTGTTAAAGAAGGTGCTATCCCATCCGGAACTTTTAAATAATGAACACTAATTGAAGGGCCGGTGCAACAAAAGACATAACCCCATTTTCAAATATATTGACATTTCATTGGCACTTACTCCTAGATCGTCGCACTCCTTTGAACATAAAAACATTTTCTTATGAAAGACTTAAGACCTAAAATTGGTTATAAAATATCACTAAAAGTCAGTGTAGCCAATTCTTTTAAAACAAGCCGTAAAGTATCGCATTCTATAAAATTTCCTCTCCATATTGTGTATTCTAAATAATATGTTAATTAATTAATCTTATAAATAATTTCTTTGAGATCATGCATTTTTAAAACTTTAGTAAAGAGTGACGCTCCCTATAACTTTTTTTCTATGCATGGATTTTTTTCAAAATATGTAGGTATGGCTATTTCTATTTGGTACGATTTGTTATTAATATTTTTTGAAAATTTTAGATTTATCATTTCCTATAAAAAAATAAAAGGTGCACTCTTTTTTTATTTTGAAAGGTTTTTTTTTAATAATAGGGTTCTTCCTCTCATGAGCTAATAGAACTTGATCTTTCTTGAACATTTTATATCGAACGGACACTGTGTTCCTGGGTTATCGTACTCAGAATTCGATAATAGTATAGTGTCTGCCACACGGTCAGAAAGATCCAACGAAAAAAAAAACTTTTTTTAAATAGACATTTAGTTGCAGAGATAACACAGCCACATAAAATTGAAAAAGTTTGATCTCGACTCGACTAGTTAATTCTTGTGTATTTTGAGCCGCTGAATCCCAATCTGAGGTCGGAATTTAAAAGTTATCTTATTCATGAGGCTCTGGGCAGGCTCAGACAAGACGTCTTCGGAGTGGTAACACTAGTGAAGGAAGAGATGACCCTCCTAGCCTGGTCAGATGTTATGAACTTCATCAGAAGGTCTGGCAGATTCAGGAAGAGGGAGGATAGGCAGCAGGTTGGGTAGGTAATCTTGGGGCAGACAAAAAGGGCCATTGGGCCTACTTGTCAGGCGTCGGAGCCTACCCACCTTTTACTACTACTACTACTACTATCTCATATTTTCAACATAACCTCAAAAAACATATCATATCATTGCAAAAATTATGTTTCCCCATTAAAATAAACAACTTTTGTCTTACATTTTTTTTTATAAAATGTATAGTATTCGAGATATTTGAAAGTTTCAGGTTAAAAAAAAAAACACCCGGTATAATAGTATAGTATGCGAATAACGTTTTTATTGTTTCAGACTGAAGTTTTTTCGTTGAGACGGAGTCCGGGCAAAAAATCAGATAACACAAAAGACAGTTAGCGTACGTGGTGCATACAACATTTTTTTTCTACCTAAAGCTAATAATTCCAAATATCAGTTAAAAATATAGTTTAAAAATCATTTTGACATAGCTGTCAGTCTGGCAAATAAGTTGAAAAAAGTTAGTAGTTTTTATAATTTTTTTTAATTACTGACCGTCGTCAAGGTAAGTAAGCCTTGACAACTGTAGATAATATAATTAAGTAGACATATGGAAATTTGAAAATCATCTTACTCTTCATTAAAAATTCAAGCACTGTGCGATGTAAACAGTATAATATGTAAGATAAATGTGGCTGATGTTCCTTGTTCTCTAGAGCCATTTAATATTACAATTTCGACAACAGAATTAAATTAGACCACACTTTATCCCTCACGTTTTTTTTTTGTTTTTAATTAAAATTTGTGTGGCTATTTTAACAATTTACACATAGCAAAAGACGAAAGAATCTGTTCTGTTTTTTGGTCTGTGGTTAGTGATGATCTTTTTTTATAGTCATACGTTTTTTAAGCAAGAGAATAAGGGGTTTGCATTTTTGACCCCCTCCCCCCGTGTAACGCTTCATAACGCTGAGGCCCCTTTAAACACGTAACGCCAAGACCCTTATACAGGGTGATTCAGAAATAGGTTACAAAAAAAATCTGTGAATAGTTCAAAGTTAAATAGAAATTTCCATAGAAAAAAAAACAAAATAATTCGTTCGTGCGCTAATATTGCGATGTTTTCAAGTTTTTTCAAATTTGACGTTTAAAAGTATAGGGGAAACTTAATCATTTTATAGGGTAAAACTTACAATTTTGTTGGTTTTATTTGGGTTTTATTCCAATAGAAGATCAATTCTCAATTTTTGCACATCCCAGTGCCACTGGGCCACTGGGCCAGTGGTTAGGTATAATTTCCACACATTGATAAACGTTGATAAATGTTTATAAACATTTTCTTATTAGTTACTTCACCACACTACACAAAAAAATTTTATTCGACATTAACCCATATCCTACCATTGGTGCGAAAACGCACCACTATTTTCTAGATTTTTTTTCTGAAAAACTACTACTCATAACAATGAGATCATTTTTAGGAAAAACTTACTTTTTTGATGCGTACCAATTTAATATTTATTTTTTACTAGAAAAAAGAAATGTTCAGGATGGTTTCTATTGAAATATAAGTTGAATAAACATAAACAAATACACACCTACTCAAAAAATACTGAAAATTTTCAACATATGCCAAATAGTGACATGCAAAAATGAGTGGTGCAAAAACGCACTATTGGTAGGATATGATATAAATATTTCTAGATAAGTCATGACCTAAAAATATTGATTTTTATTTTATACCACAAGCAAATTGTATAAAAATCTTCAACGAATATATGGGGGAGTCGAATTGCAAGACGACGGTTTAGAAAATTACAGAATTGGATTAGTGAAAAAAAAATGCTGGTGGCCTCTATTTATTCATACAATTAGATTATAATCTAATATAATATAATAATTATTGGTATATTCGATAAGATAAGATAAGATATATTTATTTTCACAGACTTTTACAAGTATCGGATATTGTCAAAATTCAATAATTAATATTAAATTTATATACAATGTATATATATATATATATATATATATATATATATATATATATATATATACATACACATACATACACACATATATACACATAATACACATATACTCGGCGCATTATCTATCTGAGTAACAAATTGGATCAAGGAAGCTATAATTAGTGGTTTAAAAATGACTTTTAGTAATATTTTTGTAGCCCATTGTGCTTTTGATAATTTTTAACATTTAGGTTAAATTGACTGTCATTTTACGTCTTACAAATAATAACAAAATCTGTTTAAAAAGTAAAACTTTGTTCAAAATTATAATAAAAGTAAGTTTTTATTCATAAAGTGCTACTATAAACTTAAATTTAACATTACCTGAATAAAATTACGGACCAGTATTATTTTAACCAAAAAATTCTCTGTTATAGTGTTTACTTCAAAAATTTATAGAGCACTGTATTATATTACTTCATTTAAACAAAATGTTTATAGATTGATGCTTTAATTTTCTTTTTATGCACTTTTCTTGTTATTTCTTCTTGCTAAAGCAAATTATTTGGATTTTTTTAAAAATGTCAAAATAATGTCTTGATTCACAATAAATTTTAAACAAGATGAAAACCTTACATAAGGAACTAAATATATTCTGCCAACCAAATAACAAGAAACAAATGACCATCAACTCAGATAGATAATGCGCGGAGTTTAAATATAAAATGTATATAAGTAACTACCTGATATGTTACAAGGACAGATTGAGACTTACACATAAGACTTAAAAAAAAGGATTATGAACATTGGTAGTTTTGAAAATTAAATTGAAAGAATTCGTTATTGTTATAAAAAGGATTGCTAAGAAAAAATAATTTTAACTTACTTTTTAATTTTAAAATTTTTAAATTAACCCCTCCCGCCTAAGGGTGTGAATGAAAAAAAATCTCCTTTGATAAAAAGGTGTCCCTCTTAATATTGATGCTTAGTACCAAATTTCATATCATATCATCAAATATTAAATGCATTGTTGATAAAAATGGCCTTTCTGATCATACATCACAAGTTGCAACATTTGAAGTTCCATTTGAAGAGGAATATACTTACATTAGGCAGTTTAATAATAACTCAAAAGAACTATTTAAATAAAATATGATTGATACTAGCTTTCCATTAAGAAAAGTTCTTCCAAAAAATTCTAGATCAAACTGCTGGATAACAAAAGGTATAAAGAAATCATCCGTCAGATTAAAAGATTAAAAGAACTATATTCTTTAATCGGATAACGAAGCAGATAAATTATACTATAACAGGTATAAAAATTTATATAGAACTATAATTGTGGCAGCTAAAAAATTGTATAATCAAAAATTGTATGAACACTCTGGTAATAAATCTAAAACAGTTTGGAGCATTATAAATAATTCTGTTGGAAATAAAAACAAAAACGATAATAATTTGAAAGCTATTAACATTGATGGTAAATTGACTGTAAATCCAACTGAAATTGCAAATCACTGTAATGACTATTTCATAAACCTACCAAAAAAACTAAATAAAAATGTTCCCAAAAGTAATAATGTTCCAAATGTTTCAAATAATAAAAATTATCCCACTATGTTTTGTATGCCTGTAACTGAATCAACTATCTTTAATATAGTTTCAAAACTTAAAAATAGCAACTCGGCTGGTATTGACAATATTAGTACAAATATTATTAAACTTGTAATTAATTCAATAACTAAACCTTTATCATATTTGATTAATATGTCAATATCAAATGGCCATTTTCCAGAGATTCTTAAAACAGCCAAAATAATACCACTATATAAAAAAGGAGACAAAACAAATATTGAAAATTATAGACCTATTGCTATTCTTTCTACAATCTCAAAAATTTTAGAAAGAGTAATCTTTAATCAAATGGTTGACTTCTTAAACCGATTTAAAATTCTGAGCAATCTTTAACATGGGTTTCGTCAAGGTAAAAGCACATCTTCAGCAATCATGGACTTTTTGATAAAATTGTATGATAATATTGATAATAGCGAAAAATGTTTAGCTCTTTTTATGGACCTTAGTAAAGCATTTGACCTTGTGGATCACGGACTATTGCCTCAAAAGCTGGAAATGTACGGTTTTAGAGGATTAATATACAAATGGCTTTCTTCTTATTTACGTAATCGCAATCAGCGTGTATATGCCAATGATACCAGTTCCAGACTGAGTGAAGTAGAGTCAGGTGTACCACCAGGTTCCGTGTTAGGCCCATTACTTTTTTTGTTATTTGTTAATGATTTACCATTGATCGTTGTAAATTCGGAATTAATTATGTTTGCTGACGATAACACATTATTGAGTTCAGACATGACTGTAGAGCTTGCTATAAATATAGCGCAATATAACTTAGATAGATTTATACAGTGGTTTAATTATAATAAATTACATTTAAATGCTTCAAAAACAGTTTTTATAAAATTTAATATGAAAACTTCGCACATAAATGAAAGTTACTTATTAAAAATAAATGGGAAATCAATTAATCAGGTTGTCGTTACAAAGTTTCTGGATCTTAACATTGACCAGAGTCTCAACTGGGAATCACACATCAACAATCTGGTTAAGAAAATTTCACCAATCTGTTATGCTTTATCTAGATTGAGAAATATTGCAAGCTCTACGGTCATCAGATCTTACTATTATTCGGAATTTGTTTCTAGAATAACATATGGCATAATGTTTTGGGGACTTGCGCATCATGCTGAGCGTCTTTTTATTATTCAAAAAAAGGCAATTCGAAATATAAAAAAAGTTTCTAGTCGTACATCTTGTAAACCTTTATTTAAAGAACTAAGACTTCTTTCATTAGCCTGTATATTCATATTAGAAACTGTAATGTATGTTAGAAACAATATGAATATTTTTAACACTAATAATTCTTTTCATGATTACAATACTCGACACGGAAGTACTCTTGCTATCTCCAATCATAAAACCACCAAATTTCAAAAAGGTATAAGATACATAGGTGTTAAATTGTTTAACAAAATACCCAACAACATTAAAGTTATTCAGAGTAATAAACATTTTAAACAACAATTTATAGCTTTTTTATTAGATAAGTGTTATTATGATGTTGATGAATATTTGGAAGATCGGCCTGAAATATTGTCTAGACTGTAAACATTTAATTATATGAATGTATATCTCTTTTTATAAGTATTGAGGAATAATTAATTTTGTTTCTTTTTTTTATAATTATTTTTTTTGTTGTAATTATTTTTTCTGATTTTTGACTAATCCTATGCCAGCGTACGTGAGTGCTATATTTAGAATTTAATTATTATTTTAACCATTATATTTCTATTTTATATTTATTGGTCTCTTGGATAATATAGATTATTATTATTATTATTATTATTCAAAAACCTATCTTATACGGTTTCTGAGATATCGACTTTTAACCTTTTAAATGGCCCACCCGGTATGCAGTGTGCCACTTAAATTTATTTTTTTACGCAAGGCCGCAAACATTTTTAAAAAAATATATTCAAATCATTTAGAGGACACTATAAGGTTTATAATTATTCAACATTCGACGCTTCATGATTTTTTTCCGTTTTTTGGTTTGGACTTTTTACCTGTCTGCGACGTGTGTTTTCAATAAACGTTTCTGTTAAACTGCTAAAACAGCCAATGTTTGACTTTTGTATCCGTTCAAAAATTTTGACATTGGCCCTTTTATAACCAAGCCACAAACATATTGGTACCTCCTACTGAATATTTAGTTACAAATGGATAGGAAGTTATGATCCTATACGAATGTACTTTAATTTTTTTTTTAAACACTATACTTTTAAAGCCACGCACTTTAGTATTTAAGGACGGACATGAGATGTTGCGTGTTTTTAACAAAAATTAAATAAAATATAGGATAATAACTTCCGATTTCCTATACATTTGTAACTGAATATTCAGTTTACTTTTTACAGTGAGGAAATTAACTGACCTATTTAAAGAAAAAAATAAAATATTCTAGTTTTATTTATTTAGATAAATACAAATAAATAGAATAAAAATGCTGTTCTGGCAATTTTCTTCTAATGATAATATTTAGGATTCCTGCATTTGTTATTATAAAGGCATTTGATTCTTACACAGAATGCACTTCGGTATCCTTCCCAGTGGCCGAGTTTTACTTTCACAAATAGACCTACTTGTATACAATGCAATGTTGCCAATGTCGCAGATCCTACATTAAAAAATCCATCTCGAATGAGCGAGAATACTTTCTCATAATTAATTTAAATAATTTGTCGCAATTGCAAAAGTTGTAAAATAGAGGCATGAGAATAATTTTAAAGTGCAATATATTGACACCTATTTTGACTATGCTCTCCTCTTTAAAATGGCTCTCTGTATCTAAAAGAATTTTTTATTCTACTATACTTTTAATTTTTAAAATTACTTAAGGTATTACGTTTCGGTTTATTTACATATTACATACCTAGAGTAAATTTTAATATCACTAGAAATTCTTTATTTATTAGAGGCATTGAAAAATTTAATAAATTACCGAATAAAAAAAAGTCCAAACCATAGCTGAATTTAAAAGAGGACTTACTGCACATATTTACTCTGTAAAGTAACTTTGATTTTTCTTTTATTTTCTATTTTAGTTAGTATTGCTATTATTTTATAATATGTTTATTTTTGTTATTAATACTATTGTTATAATACAGGGTGGTCAAAAGAGTTTTTTTTTATTTGGTTGCGCTGTAAAAAAATTGGTAGGAGGGGTAGAAAGGTGGGGTTGGTCTTAAACGATAGTTTGGTTCAGGGAAATTTAGTCACCATGCAGCGCTACAGGGTAGAAACGCGCTCGTTTTCTGTGCGCGAATATTACCGCAACAACAATTCCGCCACTATTTCGCGCCGTAGATTTCGACAGCATTTCAATTTGCACGAAGTTCAGCAATGTTGATTAAGGAATGGGTTCGTAAGTTTGAGGAAACTGGTTTAACGTTAAATAAACGCGTCTCTGGCCGTCGAAGGTCAGCGAGAACCCATGAAAACATTGAGAGAGTTAGAGCGTCCGTGCGACAACAACCAAATGTATCGACTCGAAAGCGCGCAGAGATCGTCGGTGCTCGCATCCTTCACAAAGATTTACACATGCACGCGCGCTTCCGAGTCGATACATTTGGTTGTTGTGTTGTCGCACGGACGCTCTAACTCTTTTAATGTTTCCATGGGTTCTCGCTGACCTTCGACGGCCGCGGCCGCAGCAGGGACACGTTTATTTAACGTTGAACAGGTTTCCCAAAACTTGCGAACCCATTGCTTAATCAACGGAAGGCTTGGACATTGTTGAACAAATTGAAAAATGCTGTCGAAATCTACGGCGCGAAATAGTGGCGGAATTGTTGTTGCAGTAACATTCGCGCACACAAAACGAGCGCTCCTCTACCGTGTAGCGCTGCATGGTGACTAAATTTCCCTGAACCAAACTATCGTTTAAGACCGACCCCACCTTTCTACCCCTCCTACCAAATTTTCTACAGCGCAACCAAATAAAAAAACTCTTTGGACCACCCAGTATATCTTTTATTAAGTATTTAGTAAGATTAGTACATATAATTATTTTTATATATTAGGATGAATCCTATTTAATAAAGATTTGTTATTATTATTAATATAATAGTTATGTCCAGAAACAATTTTTTACATTTTCGGAAGGGGGGGGGGGTCATAGAAAATAGACAATAACATTTATTGTGTAATTTTATTTTACCGTTTAAGTATGTGGTTTTTAAATGTTTCTTCTATTCGAGCTTATATTGTAAATAATAAACAAATTACGACCAAAACAAAAATTTAACCCCCTTTTACACCCTTCTCCTTAACAGATTTTGCTTTTTTTTGATATCTTTTTTTGAAAACAAAAACAAAAATATTAAAAAAAAATACATAAATTTTTTTTCAAAATTTATCAATTTTTTTAATTTTTTTTTGCAAAAAACGAAAAATAAAAAAAAACAAATTCTAAATCAAAACAAAATCTTTTTGCGAAAAACGAAAAAATAAAAATTAAATTGAAATGGTAGTTTTTTTTTTTAAGTTACAGTTACTAAATATGTAGGTACTTTTTTCGACGAACAACAACAGAGTTAAGAAGAAGTTAGTAAACCACAATTTTACATAAATAATAAAAGGTTTTATTCAAGACCTTATTATAAGTACTGCCTTTAATTTATACACGTGAGCTGGTAAAAGTTCTTTTAATAATACGGATTTTTAAACCGTCACATACTGAACCTTAATTTTTTATTGCTTTAAAATTTTATTCTAAAATCGTAAAATTACGCAAAAGTCGTAAAAAATCGTTGAAAATGGGCGGTACTTTTTGTATCAGCCTTGAAATCTTAATTTGTTCCTTTTGAGTATACAAAATTATGCAATAATTTCAAAATGATGAAAAGATACTATCAGGTGCCGAAAATCCGCGAAAGTTGCCCCTAAAACACTAAATTTGACAATTTTCCACCATAATAATAATAATAATAATAAATATCTTTATTTCATAGATTATATCAATCATACAATAAATATAGTACAACCAACATGAAAACGAAACTAGTCAAAATAAAAAGAATAAAAAGAATACACATTAGTTTGTGATAATATAATTTAAATATTCTGCCATTGAATATGGCTCTATATTAATTAAAATATCTAAAATCTGCCTTTTAAAGGCTCTTAAATTTAAAATTGACTTTATATTGTCTGGTAGTTTATTAAACACAGATACACAGGAGAATAGACAATCTTTTTCAAATTATGCCAACCTATGTCGTGGTATATTAAAATTAAGGTTTCTACTGCTAGAGGGCCTTAGATGTTGAAATAAATGCCTATTCTTAAAGGAAAACATCAGAAGCTCATAGATATACAAACCAGTCAATGTCAGTAATCCATTACCTCTAAAATAACCTCGACAAGATCCATTGTAACCTAAATTTAAAATTGTGCGAAGTGTCCGCTTTTGAACCTTAAATACGTCATCTACGTTCGTACTCTGACCCCAAAAAACAATGCCATATTTTAAAATAGACTGAAAATTTGATTTTTATAGTTTCAAAGTTAACATATGGTTTAAGAACTCGCAAAGAGTATTGGACAGAGTTTAATTTTTTAATTAACTCTTCTAGGTGTAAATTCCAGCTTAAATGTTGGTCTAGATGTAGACCCAAAAATTTTGTAGTATTCTTCGTATTTAGATATGAATTTTCAAATGGCAATATTTCTGGGGTTACAAAGTTCGAACGTGAGGTTTTAAACATGACGATATTAGATTTTTCCTTGTTTAAGAGTAACTTATTTTTCAATAACCACTGCAACATGTTTCTTACGGATATTTCGAGCAGCGCTAATAACTCCTCAAACCTTTTTGCTTTCATTAACATATTAGTGTCATCGGCAAAGTTTATTAAGTCACAATCCCAATATAAAAAAGCGTTTACAATGTCATTCATAAAAATTACAAAAAGAATTGGTCCGATGATACTGCCTTGAGCTATCCCTATATCATCAATATCAATTGAACTTGAAAAATGACTTATGCCATCTTTAACAACAGCTACCTTTTGTGACCTCTCTTTCAGGTAAGATTTGAACCACTGCAGAGCACGGCCTCTAACACCATACCTCTCGAGCTTTTCCAATAATATATTATGATTTATCGATTCATAGGCTTTTGTAAGATCTAAAAATAGACCTATTATATATTCCACATTTTCAAAGCCCGAAAGTATGCTGTGTGTGAAACCATGCACTGTCGTGCTTGTTGAACGATTTTTTAAGTAACCATGTTGGCTGTTGTTAAAAAGGTCATTTCTTTCAAAAAAATCTATTAAACGTGTAGCCATGGCCGTTTCAAAGATTTTTGAAAAAGATGACAAGAGACTTATTGGTCTATAATTTTGGATGAAATCAGGATCCCCTTTTTTGTGGATTGGTTTAATTAGCGCAACTTTCAAACTCTCCGGAAAAATACCATGTACCAGTGAGTTATTTACAATATGAGCAAGGGGTTCACTTATTTCAAGAGCGCACAATTTCAATATGGTAACAGGGATCTCGTCGAGGCCACTGCTCCATTTATTTTTCAACTTTCTTATAATATCTATAACTTCCAAATTTATAACTGGATTTAAAAATAAGGAGTTTAGATTATTAGCAATATCACAAGTGAAATTGACAGGTTCTCGTTCATCTATGAGCTCCCTAGCCGTGCCCGCAAAATAGGCATTTATTTCATTTGCGATAGTTTTTTCATAAGAAGGGCTAATAATGTACTCATTATTCATCGAGTTGGGAAATATAGTGAACAAAAAGTAAGACCAATTAAATTAATATTTTCCTCGAAACACGAAGCACTTCAGATCTTGAAATTGAAGTCGAAACTTGATGGTAGTGGCAAATACATTAAAAATGATCAGACCCTTGCGCAAAGACAGTACCTCAAATCCCTACTGAAGGATTTGGAAGAGCGTAAGAAAAGTGGCGAAAAAAATTTAATAATTAAATATGCTGATGGTACACCAAAAATTGTTAAAGATTCTCCAAAAAAGTAAAAACCATATCCAAAGCCTCAACTGTTGAAATCTCGTTTTCTTACAGCAACTTAAACTCGCTAGTAAACAATTTTGATGAGTGGAAAGCAAGAATTCAGAAAACCTCTCCTTCTATCATTCTACTTACTGAAACTTGGCTACATAACCAGATCCCTGATGATTTAGTGCAAATCCCAGGCTACACATTGTTTCGAAATGATAGAGGAAGTAGGGGTGGTGGCGTAGGCATTCTTGTCAAAAATAATATCTGTGGTCGTTATGTACATTCATCAGTATGTCAGTCATATGTCACCGAACACCCTGTGGAATCGATATGGATTAAGGTCCAAGTGAATAGCCTCCAGCTACTGATAGCGAGTGTATATCGCAACCAAAGTACAACTCCACAGCAAAATCTTCAGCAAATAAATACTCTAAATGAATCCGTCAGCTCTAGCATCCCCACATATATTTTTGGAGATTTCAACTACCCAGAGATAAACTGAAAAAATCTTACTATATACCCCAACAACCAATCCGGTAGCAATTTTGTTAAAAGTTATAAAGAAATAAATGCTCATCAAGTAGTTACGTTTCCTACAATATTCAGAAATGATGAAATATACTTACTCGACCTGCTACTTGTTAATGATAAAAAACTGGTGTACGATGTTAAAGGACATGCGCCTGTTGGTTTTTTTTGCCGTTTTTGTTTTTTTTTAAATTATTTGCTGCTTCGCTAACTTTACCGTAAAGTTAGCTAAGCATCATAAGCAAAAAAGATTTTTTCTAAAGTCCAACTAGGTCAGAATTTGCGGTTTTTTGCCGTTATTTAACTGTGTAAAAACCAATTTTGTAGCTTTTGTTTTTTTTTAATTGCTGCTTCGCTAACTTTAGCGTAAAGTTAGCTAAGCATCACAATAAAAAAAAATATATTTTTAAATCCAACTAGATCAGAATTTGCCGTCTTTTTGCCGCTATTTAGTTGTGTAAAAACCAATTTTGTTTAAAAAAAAAAGCTATATAAACGCTATAAAATATACAGGAAGTTAGCGATTCTAAATTAAGCGTGACAACGTAGCGCATGCAACGTTGCCGGATAACTTGTGTCTGTTTGACAAGTGTTTCGACTCAAAGCTTTTGAGGTTATAATTTATATTTTCAAATTATTTAAATAATAATTATTATTATTATTAATTTATTTAATTATTATTAATTTGCCGTTGTTTTGCCACTATTTAGTTGTGAATTATTTTTTTTTGCCGTTTTTGGTATTTTAAAATTATTTGCTGCTTCGCTAACTTTACCGTAAAGTTAGCTAAGGGGTAATTCCAGCGTTGCTTACGTTACATTTTTACTCATATTTTAACTTTTAAATGTATAAATTTATCAGTTATATTAAAACACATAATATTTAAATACAATATTATTTTTCAGTAAATAACAAAGTAACAAATATATATTTATAGTTAAGTATAATAAGTTTAATTTGTGAAAAAATTATAATTTTATGTAGTGTTGCTTACGTTACATTTTCTGACATAGATTTTGACTTACATACATAAATCTTTAAATTTCTGTTCTATTCCAAAATATATATATTTTTTGGAACTAAATGTGGATTTGAGAATGTTTTAGAAGTCAGGCTATAATGTTTTAAATCTAAATAAATTTCTGAATGATGTATTAAAAAATGAAATATCCGTTGCTTACTTTACAAGGAAATTCGTTGCTTACGTTACATTAAAAGTATGTTTATAATGTTTTGCAAATCCGAGAGCGTACTTCAACTTAACAGCAGACTGGTAAGGTTGCTGGGCCGTAGAAGCGGCCTAGGACCTACCCGAAGTTTATTAGGGACCCCTCGCTGGAAACTTATTATTTATAATTATTTTATTAATCATGAAAGTAAGGAACTTGTATTAGTTTATTAGAAAGGCTCGTTGATGATTTCATAGCATGGGGCCCTCATTATAAAGGAATTGAAAGGGCCCTCATAACATTGCAGAATAAATTAGCTAAGGGCTTCGAGATAAAGCTGTCTAAAGCCTTTAAACAAGCTTACACATGTTTTTTTTTTGGATTTTACGGGTATATTTCGTTATAATCGAGTTTTTTTTGTTTATGTTCGGGTATATTCGGTATAGTTGAGGTAAATTTGAGTTTGTTTTATTTCCGCATGCGCAGTACTGCTCAGGCAAACACAAGTATGCGCAGAAGGGTTTGATAATACTTGCGAATGCCCAAAAGTATTCTGGCAAACATATACAAATATTCTATGCGCAGTAGGGTTTCGTGCAACATATTTATGCGCAGAAATGTTTGATAATACATGCGAATTCCGAAAAGTGTTCTGGCAAACATATACAAATATAACATGCGTAGTAGTGTTTGGTAGAATATATTTATGCGCAGAAGTGTTTAATAGTACATACGAATGCTCAAAAGTATTCTAGCAAACAATTACAAATAGAGCATGCGCAGTAGTGTTTGGTGAAACATATTTATGCGTAGAAGTGTTTTTAGATTTTGGCTAAATCATCTTAATTTACTTTCGTACCTAAGCAGACATGAAAAATGCGATAATACACAAAAGAGTTTTGACCACTTTTTCCAAATTTGGACCACAGTGTGTTAGGCTAAATTTTTAACTAGTTTTAAATAAATAATATATAATAATAATAAATTTATATAAAGTATCTGTCGTAGAGGCATGAAAAATGCGATAACACAAACAAAAGTTTGGCCACTTTTTTCCGAATTCAGATCACTGTGGGTAAGCCTTAATTTTTAAATAATTTTATTGAACTCCGGGGTACAACATGCTTAAAAATGTAAAAAACTATGTTATGACCACTGTGCGGTAAATCATCTTAATTTTTATGTTGCCATACTCAAGCAGACATAAAAAAATACTATAACACACAAAAAAACAGTTTTGACCACTTTTTTTCTAATTCGGACCATAGTGCGTTAGCCTTCATTTTTAAATAATTTTATTGAACTCTGGGGTACATGTACATGTTGTATACTACATGCTTAAAAATGTAAAAAACTATGTTATGACCACTGTGCGGTAAATCATCTTAATTTTTATGTTGCCATACTCAAGCAGACATGAAAAATACTATAACACACACAAAAAAGTTTTGACACTTTTTTTCTAATTCGGACCATAGTGCGTTAGCCTTCATTTTTAAATAATCTTATTGAACTCTGAGGTACAACATGCTTAAAAATGTAAAAAACTATGTTATGACCACTGTGGTAAATCATCTTAATTTTTATGTTGCAGACATGAAAAATGCTATAACACACAAAAAAAAGTTTTGACCACTTTTTTCCTAATTCGGACCACAGTATGTTAGCCTT
>OY294047.1:23584384-23777157 GCA_958510825.1 Brachypterus glaber | reverse complement strand
TTTTTTAATTGCTTTTTTAACGTTTCTCACATTTATTGTAGAAATTTGTCAAATTAGTGTTTTAACGGTAACTTTGGCGGAATTTTGGCACCTGATAGAAACTTTTGATCATTTTGAAAGTTGACACATAACTTTGTACACTTAAAAGGAACAAATTAAGATTTCAAGGCTTTTAAATTTTCCACTGATACAAAAAGTACAGTTAATTTTTAACTATTTTTTAAGATTTTTGCGTAATTTCACGATTTTAGGGGTTAAATTGGGACCCTTAGAGAAGTGTGATTATCCTCATATTTTTAGGATGTTCTAGATTCACCAGAATGAGAATTTTAAAACAATAAAAAAAATAGTGATCATCCTCATATTTTTAGGATGTTCTAGATTCACCAGAATGAGAATTTTAAAACAATAAAAAAATAGGGTTCACCCTAATACTACATACAGAAAAAATAAAATAATTTAGGCGTAATAATAGTTATTTATAATTATACGTCAGGCATAAGCGTAGCATCAATTAAAAACTGACTAGAAGCCACCGCGGTGCACCGGTCCCCCCTCTAGAACAGAGCAACGCCAGTGTATCTATAAAAAAGCTAAAAAACAAACAAAAGATGACTAATAGCTCGCAATCGCCCGAGGTATGTTTAAAATTCAAGGGCGAAAAGTTAAATTTTTCGATTGAGTAAGCCAAAAAGTCCAAACGAAATTAAAATTTTACTTTTCGCCCGTGTATTATACAATGTTTTTATTCGATTGTTACTAATTATAAAAAAATATTATCTAGTTCTCTATGACAAACTGCTATCCAATAAAAATCGCTAAAGAAAACAATTGAATCGTTTCTTCTGTCTGCGATTTTATTTCAAAATAAGCTTAGTGTTTCGATTAATTTGTTTTAAAATGTTTGTTATGAAAATATTAATACTTCTGAAACCGTTTTATAATTATATTTAAATATTATAAATATTTAAATTGATTTTTATAGAACTAGTAGTTTCAGGTTTTAATCGTGTACGGTTCGATTATTTGGGTCGATAAAAAAATGGCCCAACGCGAATATAGGCTTAAACCATTCCTTATATGGATTGCTTTTATTTCAGACTAATTTTTTTTTTAAATCAGAGACCCAAAATATCTAAATAGTTTAATAAACTTGGTTCAAACACTACCCTGAAAAAAATAAAAAGTTGAAAAATATTTTTTTCGTCGATGGATTATTTTAAATCTAGTATGACATGAAAGGAATAGTTTAAGACTAGTTTCGCGTTGGGCCATTTGTTTTTTGTTATCGATCTAAAAAATCGAACCGTGCATGTTGATGAATTAGTACTATCCGACGTTTCGTCTCTTAATATTAGAGACATCTTCAGGGATACTACTACTTCAGTATCCCTGAAGATATATCCAGCATTAAGAGACGAAACGTCGGATAGTAATAATTCATCAACACGGTTAAAACCCGAAACTACTAGTTCTATAAATATGTCTAACCGTGAAAGCCTTAGATGTAAATTGAAATTGATTTTACAATTGAAATTTTGTGTTTGTGATTTATTTTATTGGATGAATCCAGTTAACCATGTTTTGAGGTTATATTATAAAAGAAAGTTTTATTTATATAAAATGATTATAATACTTGTATCTTGTCAAAGAGAACATATATTTCAAGACCATAAGTGAACAAAAGGTCATATTTCTTTATAAATATTACAGTAAAGGTAAAGCATCTTATTTAAAAAAGCTTTATAATAACAATTTTTAGTTAGCGGGCCAAAAAAACTTTTTGGCCGTAGGGCCATAAAGTCCAAAACAATAACAAAAAGTCTCGCTTTTAGAATCAATCGAACAAAATAGCTACACGGCGTGTAGCGGAGTTCAGGCAAGCAATCAAGTGCGGAAAAGCCTCTTTACGCATGCGTTAGGAACAATTATTTTCCTACGAGCGCACTCGAGCGATTTAAAATAAAACATATGATATTTTTATATTTTATTAAATAAATCTTATTTTTATATTTTTTCAATAAGAAAAACAGTTAAGAAATTTGAAAATTTTTATAATATTATGAATAAATATAACAAGAATAACACGCAATGAAGAAATTAAACAATATTTATGAGTGCGGAAAAGGCCTTTTTTCCAAAAGCATATGCGTGCGAAAAGAGACATCTTTCCGCACGTTCGTAGGAAAAAATATTTTTAACACGCGCCTTCGCCAAAATTTGAAAAAATATAGAATGTACAGGTTAGGAAGTTATTTAATTAAGAAAAAAGAAAACTAAAATTTGATTACTTGATCTAGTGTGCACACACGTGATGAAATGTGATTTGTGGGAGGGGGTATGAACCCACCATGACGAGTCATGACACCACGATATACCGGGTGTCACAAAATAATGGTACCCCCTATAATTTTTTTACTTATTATTATTATCAAAATGAAATTAATAGAATGTAAATAATTGAATAGGCTGCAGTTTTTGACATTGTATAAAATTTTTTGTAACTTCCGGTTTTGCCGAAAATGACCTCAACTTTTGATTTTTAAATGGAACATCCTGTTTATTTTTACATATTTTGATTCAAAATTGAATTCTGAGTACAACTATGTATTAATTTTTAATTTATGTAATTTTTACAATAAATTTTTATTTTAAATCTAGTTAGCTTTAAAATATGCAAAAATTTTCTTGTTTTAGTAATTTTCTCAGGAAAAATATGAAAAATTTTATTTAACTATAGTTAAATAATTAGAAACATTTTTGAAATTAAAAAAAAAATCTTTCGCTTACGGTTTCGCTGGAAATGACCCCAAATTTTTGTTTAAATATCTTGATTTAGAATTAAGTTCCGAGTACAACAATGTATCATTTGTCAGTTTTTGACAGAACATGTCATTTTTTATTTTGATTTTAATTTTAAATCTAGTTAGCTTTAAAATATGCAAAATTATTCTTTACTTAGTAATGTTTTTAGAAAAATTATGAAACAATGTATTATTTAATTACACAGCCAAC
Source organism: Brachypterus glaber (assembly GCA_958510825.1). Classification (NCBI taxonomy): domain Eukaryota; kingdom Metazoa; phylum Arthropoda; class Insecta; order Coleoptera; family Kateretidae; genus Brachypterus; species Brachypterus glaber. The sequence goes on along the minus strand of OY294047.1, from coordinate 23,774,142 downwards.
AAAAAGAAAAAAAGATCCGGATTTTTTTAGGAGACCATTGTATTCCTATGTTTTTTGCAACGCTGAATCCGAATTTGAGGCCAAAATAGCACCTCATCCGATTAGTTTTGGAGATAACGTCAAAATCTTATTTTCGAGTATAAAAATAACGTTTTTTGGGGTTATCTCCAAAACTAATCAGATAAGGTGCTATGTTGACCTCAAATTCAGATTCAGCGCCTCAAAATATATAGGACTACAATGCACAGTGGTTCAGAATTAAATAAAAATTGACAAAATTCTGAATTTTTGTGTACTTATATTTTCGATACCGCTGATTACGAATATCATAATGAAAAATCTGAAAAAATAATTTTTCGTGCCACTAGGGTGGAACATATTTTATTTTATATTTTCGATCTTGATGAAATTTGTTATGGATGCTTCATTTAAGATCCTTTATATGAATCAATACCTAAAAGTTCAAAATTTGGTATAGAGAAAGGTTAGGGTGGTTCGACTTTTAAGATGTGGTCTTAATTGATCTAAATTAAGCCTTATAATTAGGTTTATATTATTTATTACTTACATCTGTTCATAATTAAGCCCCTGAATATGATAAAGTCCATACCATTGTAAAAAATAAAAAAATAGGTCAATTATTGTAATAATTGAAGTTTCAAAATCATGCGCCATATTGCGACAAACAATAATTTTATAGATGAAAGTAGTGTCTTGTTTTAACCCTATGTATGCTTAAAATCACTATATTTTATTTTTAAAATATGATTTACCCTACCATTAAGACAGTTTAACTTGAGAACAGGAGAAAAAAGTAAAGTAAAGTAATTATCAATTAAAAAAAAACGCTTAAAATCGCCCAGGTTTTTTTATATGCTTTTTTTCCCAACGTATGGTACTATCAAAATATGAAAAAGAAAGTTTCACGAAATGCCACGTTTTTGAAAAAACTTAATTTAAATATTTTCATATTTTCCTGATGGAGTAATTTAACTGTTTTGATGCTAGTTTTAATTTTAAAAGGGTTATTTTATGACTGTCTTTTAAAATATTAGGTAACTAAAAAATTGCCATAAAACTTTCTCACTTTATCCTTTATTATTTTGATATCTTCAAAATTATTTTGAAGATTCATTTTTTTTATGCAGTAATCTTCTAAAACTGTTTTCTGGTCATATTTGTCACTATTATATTCTTTTAACACATTTAAAAGATCTTTGTTTGTTATATTGCCCATTATAAAACTTTAAACGCACTTTAGAAGGTATCGAATTAAAGTGAATTATAATAAATACTCTTGCCTACTTTTATAGGTATATTTTAGAAGCAGGTGTTTAATGTTTTTAAGAAGAAAGATTAAGGATTACAAATGGTCCGAGATTAAGGATTAAAATATTAAATGCTAGGCTAAAATTACAATAACGCTGGAAATATCCTATTAAAACATGTTATTTAATTGGTTTTAAATATTTAATCCCCAATTAACCATACTTAAAATATTTTAGTAGGTACTAATAAGAATAATTATGTACAATAAAATTTGTTGCAAAAATACGTTCTTAAACTAAAAGTAGCATTAAAACAGTTAAATTTCTCTATCAGGAAAATATAAAAATATTTAAATCAAGTATTTTCAAAAACGTGCCATTTCGTGAAACTTTCTTTTTCATATTTTGATAGTACCATATGTTGGGGAAAAAAGCATATAAAAAAAACCTGGGCGATTTTAAGCGTTTTTTTTTTAATTGATAATTACTATTTTTTCTCCTGTTCTCAAGTTAAACTGTCTTAATGGTAGAGTAAAACATATTTTAAAAATAAAATATAGTGATTTTAAGCATACATAGGGATAAAACAAGACACTACTTTCATCTATAAAATTATTGTTTGTCGCATTATTTTTTACATTGGTATGGACTTTATCATATTCAGGGGCTTAATTATGAACAGTTGTAAGTAATAAACTATACCACGAAACGAAATTTTTGAAGCATACTTTTTTTTCTAACATAACCTATCTTAAAGCATTTTTTCTCCTGATTCTGAATCTTTTTTCAGATTTGGGCTACGACCGCACAGTTTTTATATACAGAGTGTTTTAGAAAAAAAAAACACCTTTTTTCAAATGACTAGAATTTATTTTTATTAATATTTTTAATCAAATTCGGGTCACTTATAAAAAAAGGATATGCTTTTGAGACTTTGTAAGATTTTTTTAAATATCGACCCCCATTTTTTTTACACTGAAAAAAAATATTTTTTTTACTGTCAAATTTTCAAAAGATGGATTTTTTTTTCGTAACCCCAGTTGAAACATTCTGTATTTATCTGGCTTTATGTTGCTTTTTGAATTTTTAATAGGGAGCTTCCAGAAGTGGCGCTACATCAATTTTAAGTGCGTCAAGACGGAAATTTTAACACCGGTATGAGCGCTATTCATCGAGCCGGAGCAGTACGTAGCTAGTCGTAGGTGTTTAAACTATAAAATATACAGTATTAGTTTATTAAATAAATGATTATTCAAAAAAACAATGTATTTACTTAATTTTATCTACCAGCCTTAATGGCTTGCGTTAATAATGTAAATGTTTCTTACCTTTTTTTTCTTTTGTATGCAGTTCTATCAACTTCTACTACGGACCAACAGTAATCACCCATCATAGCAGGATTTCCTTTTTCCTGATATCGCTTTTCCATATTCGCAATTTGTTGGTGAAATCTTTCACCTTGCTCCTCACCACCTTCACCTTCCAGATGTATGTAGAAAATGTATTTTAAGGGACATTCTACATCCGAGCTACATAATTCTTTTCCCTTTTATTACCCAAAAATCCAAGTTTAAATGAATGCCAGGCCAACTTCTCAGTCTGAAAGTTTTGACTCAAAATTCCTATCTTTAACAATTTTTCTGATTTGTGGTCCTACAAATACGCCCGCTTTAATTTTGGCTTCTGACAGCTTCGGGAACTTTTCTTTTAGGTACAAAAATGGTCCTCCTCCCTGTTTCCATGCCTTTATGAAATTTTTCATTAGCCCCATTTTAATATGTAGAGGGGGTAATAGAATTTTTTTTGGGTCAAGTAGTTCATAACATTATTACAACCTGGTGCAAACGTTTTTCTTTTTTCCCACTTTTTAATTTTGTAATGCTTTTTACAGCTCGACTATCCCATAAGCACAAAAACAAGAATATTTAGTAAACCCACCTTGTATTTGCTACCATTTTCAAATCCCCACAAATCTGCCATTTGTTTTCTTCATACTTAATTTCATCCAAAACTATTTTCATATTTTCATATGATTCTTTCATATTTGTAGAATACGCAATAGGAATTGAAGGCTTCTTAGCCTTGAACCCAAAAGTTCAGATTTTTCTTTACATAATCCCAAGTCTCGCAACAAACTATCCAGGTCATCTTGCTCTAACAAATGAATTTCATTATAGTCAAATGGCAAATCTTGAGATGTCGCAGTCATATATCAATATCTTCAGATTCTTCATTTACATTTTCGTTTATTTCAATATCTTGTTCTTCCATTTCAATATCTTGCTTCAAAACATTTGTGTTACTAACATTTTCTTTTCATTTAGGCAACGTTACTGATTTTACATTAGGATAAACAACGTTACTTTTGCCTTTCCAATTTGGCCCACGCCCAATCTTGGTTAAACAAAAATAGCGATCTTCGTGGTGGTTATAAGGTTTATGCCACAATGCAGAAGTTAAAAACTGAATAGAGTTGTAATTGTAATTTTTATGTAACATGAATTACAACACTTTTTGGGTGTTCAGTCCTTTTCCAAATTTAGAATTCTTCGTCCAAATACCCGTAAGTATGACTTTTTTTGTTAATTCTGAAATTGGACGTAAATGTTTATAGCTTTCATAACAAAAAGTCCAAACATAGCAGAACTTTTCCGTAGAATTTAAACAAGGCATAATGACATTAAGGCATTAACTAATGAATATAAAAGTTATGTTATGTATATATTTTAATTTAACTAATGGTGGGGTTAAAAAAATATCGAAATTACCGGGATTAAAATAAATGAATTTTATGTATTTTAATTCCGGTAATCCCGGTTATTATAATTATTAATAATTACCTGAAATAAAGTTTGTAAGATTAGGCTAGTTAACATAAACGAACTCACTGGCGCCGATTGCCTTTTTCAGTTAATTAATAATTGAAATTTGGCGATGGCGTACTCCCCAGATATATTGGTTCGAAAGTCAATTAAAGCCGGTGGGTGGTTCCCTCTACTACTAGTCCAGACAAGTCCTGGACTTAGGGCTTAATTAAGTAGAATAGTACGAGGTTAAAAACAAACAACAACAACAAACAACAATTAAATGTAATTACCTGAAATAAAGTATTAAATATTTTTATATACCTGTTAGAAATAATTTTTCTAACACAAATAAACACGGCAAAGAAGCGCCATATTTAGTTTTAAGGCATATGTACTGTTACGGCACGCTCGAGAGTGCTCCTACCATGCATATTGGTGTTAAACTTTCCGACATGAAGCACTGAAAATTAATGTAGCGCCACTAGAAGCTCCTCATTAAAAATTCAAAAAGCAAAATGAAGCCAGATAAATAGAGAATGTTTTAATATGGGTAACGTAAAAAAAATCCATCTTTTAAAAATTTGACAGCAAAAAAAAATTTTTTTTCAGTGTAAAAAAAATGGAGGTAGACATTTGAAAAAATCTTTCAAAGTCTTAAAAGCACATCCTTTTTTTATAAGTGACCCGAATTTGATTAAAAAATATTCATAAAAATAAATTCTACAGTCATTTGGAAAAAGGTGTTTTTTTTTCTAAAATACCCTGTATATAAAAACTGTGCGGTCGTAGCCCAAATCTGAAAACAGATTTTAAATCAGAAGAAAAAATGCTTCAAGATAAGATATGTCAGAAAAAAAGTATATTTTCTCTGTGGGACAGTGTAATATAAACCTAATTATAAGGCTTAATTTAGATCAATTAAGACCACATCTAAAAAGTCGAAGCACCCTAACTTTTTCTCTATACCAAATTTTGAACTTAGGTATTGATTCATAAAGAGGATCTTAAATGAAGCATACATACCAAATTTCATCAAAATCGAAAATATAAAATAAAATATGTTCCACCCTAGTGGCGCGAAAAAATTTTTTTCAGATTTTTCATTATGATATTCGTAATCAGCGGTATCGAAAATATAAGTACACAAAAATTCAGAATTTTGTCAATTTTTATTTAATTCTGAACCACTGTGGTTTTCAAAAAAACTTTTGACGTTTTTTTTCTTTTTGTGGCTTTAATAAAGATTCTTTATTCGTTTATAGGCTTCTAAATTAAAAATACACTGATCAGTAAAAGAGCTTTCCCATTTTTCACCTCGGCGCGTAAAGTGGATTTTTTTATTATCAGATTCAATTTCAGCAATCATAAAAACCTTAGTATACCAATTTTCACGAAAACTACCCTCTGCCCAAGTTCAACACGATCAAAATTTGCGTTACGTAATGCTTGAACGTTCCCTTTCCGAAATTTTGAAAATTTTCAAAATGGGAAAGCAAAAATTACATTTTTTCGTATTTTTTCGCTATATTTTCATGAAAATTTTAAATAAATACTAAAGATATGGCTCTGATTTTTATAGGCAACACTAACACGCATTGCAGATTTGTAAAAATAAAGAAAGTTTTAGATGGAATCTAGTAACGGAGACTTTACGGTGAGTTATTGAAAGCAGAACAACAATTTTTAAAATAATTTAATGTTTACTTAATGTTTGAAAGCAAGGAGAAAAAGTTTGTTTTTTAATTTTTCGTTTTGTTTTTTTCATCATAAATAAATAAATGTGTTGCTCCAGTCGAGTGCACTAAAAAAGAGGTTCGCGTACTCGGTGCGTAATATACTATTGCATAGAAAAAAAGGATTCCTTGAACGAAGGACCTGTGTCTTTTGATATGTTTAAAACCATATTCTCTTGTTTCAAGACTAGCATTTCTTTGAACCAAAATTAATGTCCTTGAATGAAGAGCGCGGATTGTAATTCAAAAACATGTGCTCTTCATTCAAAAACATGTTCTCTTCATTCAAGGACATTAGCTTTGGTTCAAAGAAATGCTAGCTTTGAAACAAGAGAATATCGCTTTGAAAATATCGAAAGGCATGCGCCCTTAGTTCCAGGAAATCCTTTTTATTGTGTACGTACATTTTTCAAATTGCCTTTGGCAGGGATTTAAAGTTGTCTGTACATTTATCTAAATTAACTGTTTGCTTTTCTTAATTAAAACGAGTGTAAAACATTAAGTTTAAGACCGTTTTAAAGGGAGAAATTAAAGTAACTTAGTTTACTTTAAACTAATTTAATTTTACAGTAATACCATCAGCACAGTCCATTTTTGCCGCGGGTTAAACGGGTTGATAATGCCATTCTGTGGTTATCGAAGTGTACTTTCCGCATCAGCTATCATCGTTCGTGCAAAACCCCGTCATTCCCTTTAAAATAAATTTGAAAATACGCGGTACCGGGGAAAAACCATGCATTGGAAAAGTTTGAAAAGCATATAACGGCTTTTTTGGACTACCTGGGGTTTCCCCTGTAGCCTTCACATGTGTAATACCTTTCAAGGTAAAAAAAATTGGAAGTTATTAAAATAAATTAGTAAATAATTTCAAAAACTGAAAGTAGGTGTACATTTTTTAACGAATAAATCGCCCCTCGAATATATAAATAATAAAACCATTTTTGGTTTGTTTTCATCAAGGTTTTTATACTTAGGCCGAAGAGTTTTCATCCCACCCTCGTAAATTAATTTACTTATTTAAATGATCCAAGCATCCTCGAGATAATTTCTTAATTATCGAAAGGTATTAGACAAACAAATATAATCGTGAATATTTATTTTTCTTGAAGTCAAGTCAAAACTTCTGACCCAAGTTGTCCCATAGTTTATTTATTTATTTATTTATTTATTTATTTATTTATTTATTTATTTATTTATTTATTTATTTATTTATTTATTTATTTATTTATTTATTTATTAACGGGAAATCCCCAATAAATAATAGCAATACATGATATAATTACATGTAAAAAAAAGTTATAAAAAAATATATGATACTAAAACTAAAATTTAACATGAAATAGTTATAACAATATATTATAATAGTGACAAAATTAAAAAGTGAGTTTATTAACATAAGTTTTAAACGAATTAAAGGATAAACTAAAAAAAATCTAAATTACTGTACTTATTAGCCAAGTTCATAGTTCTATCTAAGGGTGAATTTATACCAAAATTTGTGCGTTAAAACGGAATATAAAAAGTTGGTGTTGCTCTACGAAGATTCCTTACAGGAATATTAAACTGAATTTGACGCAATAGATCCGGACAGTCTATGGAATTATTAACTAATTTAAAAAGTGTGAATAAATCGGATTTATGTCTTCTATTCTTAAGTTTTTCAACATTTAAAGCTGCATAAATATGGTGGTAATTATGATCATAAATTGGCGTATTAAATTTCACAGCACAAAATCTTAGCATGTTACGCTGAATTGATTCCAACTTATCTATACGAACAAATCATAGATGCATATTCTAAATGGGACCTAACTAAAGAATTGTAAACATTTAACACTGACCCAACTGAGAATTCACGACAGTTTCTTTTAACAAACCCTAGCATTTTGAAAGCTTTAAGTATAACATTATTAATATGCGTGTTAAAAGTTAGTTGGTGATCCAATGTAATTCCAAGATCCTTGATTGTATCAACAGATGTTATAACAATATTATCAATGGTGTACGAGCTATTAACCTTAATTCTACCCATGTAAAATGACATTGTTTGACATTTTTTTACTTTTAAAAATAGTCGGTTTTCGTTGCACCACTCTACAAGTCTATTTAAGTCGCTCTGCAAAAGATATACGTCATTGTTGCTAGAAATGTGTCGGTAAAATTTCAGGTCGTCTGCAAACAGCACAATTTCACTATGGAATTTTTTAACAATATCATTAATAAAAATAAGAAAAAATATAGGGCCGCAATGTGACCCTTGGGTAACGCCAGACGTAACCGAAATTATGAAAGAAATAAATATACCAAGTTTTACTGCTTGCGTTCGACCTGAAACAAAACTTTCCACCAAATTCACAAAATGAACTCTAAAACCAAACTCTAATAGTTTAATAAATAATATTGGATGGTCTACACTATCGAAGGCTTTAAAAAAATCTGTATAGATGGAATCCACTTGTCCATTTAAATTTTTTATAACGTCTAAAATAAATTTATTATACACTAAGAGATTAGAGACTGTAGATTGGTTTTGGCAAAAACCGTGTTGTTGATTGGTTAAAAGCTCGTCACATGACCATTTTAAATTATCAGCTACAAGGCTATCAAAAATCTTGGGAATACAGGATTGAATGCTAACACATCTATAATTAGAAAGGTTTTCTCTGGGATTGACTTATGAACAGGCATTATAAAACTATGTTTCCAAATAGTAGGAAAAGACTCCTGATTAAAAGATTCATTGAAAATAATACGCAAGGTGACAGACACATTTTTTTTAAAAAAAAGTTAGGAACTAAATCAGGTCATAGTGGAAATATTGGGATTATCAATATTGGAGTAACTAAACACATTGCTATCTGGGTAAGAAGAATTGCTATTAGAATAAACCGTGGAGAAATACTCAGCAAAGATATTGGCTATGTCTTGACCATTATTATCTGATGAGTCATTTAAAAACATGGAATTAGGTAGATTATGAGATGAGCGAAGATTCTTTATATAATTCCAAAAATATTTTGGATTAGAAGTTAAATTTTGATCTACGTTACTTATATAGTTAGAATAGCACTCATCAGCCAAATTTTTACATTGATTTCTTAGCTCACTAAAATTACTGTAATCATCAAAATGTATGGTAATCTTATATCTTTTGTGAGCCAATTTTTTCCTGTAAATCAATGTCCTCAATTCTGCATTAAACCACTTAGGATAATTAGATGACTTGCGCCTCTTAACCGGGACAAAATGTGTTATACCGATAAAAAGAATTTCATAAAATATTTCACACATATCATTAATATTTTTGTTAGCAAAAGATTCCTCCCAGTTAATAAAAGCATAATAATCATTTAGAGCTACGTAATTGGCATTTTTAAAATCATAATAAGTTTAATTATATTTTAAGGTATTTGAATCTCTAAAGCGTAAATTAAAAGTATAAGCATAATGTTGTATACAATTAGGCAATAACAAATCAGTTGCTAATTCTACGTTTACATAATTGCAGTGAGTAAATAAAAGATCAAGAAAAACGCCCCTACTATTAGGAATATTATTTACCTGAAAGAGGTTAAAAAATGAAAAACTATTATATACAATCTCCGAGTTATCATCAACAGGACAGGATACCGTAGCTCCTAGTTGGTCGTTGTTCCAAATAGCGGTCGGCAAATTGTAGTCCCCAAAAACGGCTAGCTGACTCTCTGGATACAGATTTACCACTTCTTCTATAGATTGGCAATGATCGAGGTAAAACTGTGCACTAGAACGAGGTGGAATATATAGACTTCCAATTAAAAAAGAACATTTACCAATAATTATGGACACAAAGACTTGGTCCACAGAATTTATTCTTATTGGCACTTGTTTGGAAGATATGTGATTGCGCACTAGGACTAATACACAAATATACATTTATTTAGGATTTCGGCGTTCTCGGGTGTCTAATAAATCATTGGCAGTTTTTTTGATTTAACTTCCCTTGATACCATCTATTGGTCTTGGCCGTTTTTCTGAAAAAAATTACGCTGAAAACTTTTTGCTTAAATAATTTATAAAGATCGATCTTCCTATGTTCGTGATTATTTTCGTCAACACGCTTAAGATAAACAAGTCGTGAAGATATGTTGTGCTACGCATTCCATTATATATTATTCACAGTAAATGGTATATTGCATTTCCCAAAAAAATTTTCAAAAAAAAAAAATAAAAAATTACATTTAAAAAAAGATCTTTTTTGAAAAACGAAAAATTACTGAAAAAATAAAAAAAAGTTTTTAAAAAAACTTAAAATTTTTTTAAAATTTTTCAATTTTTTTATTAAAATTTCTCTCTCAAAAGACGAAAAATAGAAAAATAGTTATTTATGGTACTAGTGGGTAAAGTAAGATATTGCCCATATTAACCAGCGAGGCGTCAGCCAAGCAGGTTAATTTTCGAGAGGGCAATATCGGTTTACCCGTGAGTGCCATACAAGGTTTTATCCAATAAATAGCTTAGGAATTCATATTTTTATTAAAAATTTTAATGACATTTACAAGAAAATAATTTGACAAGTGACAGTTGAGTGGGTAAAATAAGTAATTATCCACTCAATAAAGTAAAAGCCACGCGGGGGTTATTATTGAGTTTATCTATTTAAAATAAAGCTGGTAATTGTCTTATTATCTGTATGTATTGGATAATAGTTATTTTCTTAACTAGTGTATTAAGTGGATAAAATCACTTAATACACGAGTTGAGAATTTAATTTTATCCAACACTTTTTATTTTTAAATAAAAATCTATAATTTTGCGAAAAATTATGTCAAAAATATTAAGATTAAGTTTTCTTAATACTAAAATAATAGGTAGCCATGGCCTAAGTATGCCTATTAAAAATAAACAATTGCTAGTTTTACATTTCTTACAAACGTCAAAATGGACGCGGTGATGATAGAATTTTTAATAAAAACAGTATTTTATTCAAAAACTAAAGAATAATTTGGGGTTTTCTTTAATTTTTATGGTTTAGTTAACGTGCTTCTATTTATAGAATAGTTATAATACTTAATTAATAGGGTATATAACTAATTTTGGGTGAGATCAAAAGCTGTACGTAAAAGAGTGGGTGAAAAATTTTTTAGTCACTAGTGGAAAAAAACTCACTTTTGACATTTAAAATAGTGCTCAAAACAAGTGTTTCTGTGAAGGTGTTGGATGAAAGAAATTTAAAAAAAAATCGCTCCTCGGATATTATATTAAAAAGTCGATCGGACTATTCGTTATTGAGTTATCATGTAAACAAAAACGTGACATCAGACAGACGGACAGACAGACATTTGAAAAAAAAAGTTGCTTATTTTTTCATGAAACAAATTTATATCCAAGAATTTTTTAGTCTAGGACAATTTTTGATTTTTTTTTAATTCGAAACTATCTAGCGCTGGCGCTGTGAATAATATAATGACTAAAATTAGTTGTTAAGATATGTGATGCTTCGAATTCTTTAGTATACTATTCACAGTGCACTGCAGTGGGTAGTAGATATACCTAACACAGTTTAATTTACCGTATAATTTTGTATGTTGCATTTTTTTAACTACTTATTAAACAGAAGTTAAAATAATTTAATTTATACGAAAAATAAATAAAAAAGTAAAAAAACAAAAAAAAGCAGCATCAGGGGATGGGACCTTTCATATCTGAGAATATATTCTTCTTTCAAGCATACCATATTCTTATCCTTTCATATTTAAAGCAAATTTTTGCTTTAAAGGAGAATATATTCAAATCATACATTCTTGACTTAATATAATATTTTTCTGTATGTAGCAGACGTATTCTTCAAGTTTACTACAGTATCTAATGTTAATTTCTCGTTAGTACTAACTAGTGTGCCCATAACTTTTTTGTTTTTAAATGTATTTTTAATTGGAAAGATAATAAGAGTAATTTTTCCTAAAAAAAAACGTTAATCAGTATATTTTATAGTCGAGTCATTTATAGTGTAGATGGGTTCTTATTATTAGTCCCAGACATCTACCGAAAATAAATCGAAGAGAGGGCGGGCTTGAGTGTCAAATATGTGCCGCCACCTCCTAATTTACGATACACCGCAGCCGCCCAGAGAGGCCTGAGCTGACTCAATTCGTCGAGAAAAACGCACGAATACGTAATTTTGGGGATTACAGGGTTCCTACAGATCAGGGAAAACGGAAAAGTCAGGGAATTAAAAGGCGTCATCTGGAAAACCTGGAATTTAGCTACTTTTTGCCTAAAATACAGGTAAAATATTAAAAATCTTTAAAAAACATGGAATTTTCGCAAAAAATGTTTAATTACTTTTTTAATTTATTTATTGTATTTTGTAATTTGCGAGGTAATTTGTATATTGCATGCTCAAATGGACCATATACCTTTAAATTAATAAAAAATTTGGCCTGCGTCGCTAGATCTTCCTTGTATTTTGGTGAAAATTGTAAAATATTTTTAAAATAAAAGTTTGTAAAAAAATGCGTGTGGCACTAGGGATTTCTACTTTTTTTTTTGAAGATTGGATAAGTTTCACAAATTCGTTTGCATTTTTTGTAAAATTTATTTATCCACAGTTGGATATTTGTTTACGGGATTCTTCATATACATTTTAATCTGGTATAGGGACCTGTACCTTGAAAAACCGGCTGGAGCGGAAGGAGTTAAAAATTAAAATAGACAATTAATTTTGTAAATTTTTTCGCCTGTGACACTGGGACTTTCCTACGCTTTTTTTTATTTAAGATTTTAGAAGCGTGAAATTCGTAAAAATTGTCGCCTGCAGCGCTGGAGCTTTCTTGCATTTTTTGTGAAATTTAGAATAATAAAACTGTTTAAAAACTAAAATAAACCAGCAAGGTTTTAAAAACAATCGCCTGTGACACTAGTGCTTTCTTATATTTTCTCTATTTATAAATCCTATATTTTATAGTCGAGTCATTTATAGTGTAGATGGGTTCTTATTATTAGTCCCAGACATCTACCGAAAATAAATCGAAGAGAGGGCGGGCTTGAGTGTCAAATATGTGCCGCCACCTCCTAATTTACGATACACCGCAGCCGCCCAGAGAGGCCTGAGCTGACTCAATTCGTCGAGAAAAACGCACGAATACGTAATTTTGGGGATTACAGGGTTCCTACAGATCAGGGAAAACGGAAAAGTCAGGGAATTAAAAGGCGTCATCTGGAAAACCTGGAATTTAGCTACTTTTTGCCTAAAATACAGGTAAAATATTAAAAATCTTTAAAAAACATGGAATTTTCGCAAAAAATGTTTAATTACTTTTTTAATTTATTTATTGTATTTTGTAATTTGCGAGGTAATTTGTATATTGCATGCTCAAATGGACCATATACCTTTAAATTAATAAAAAATTTGGCCTGCGTCGCTAGATCTTCCTTGTATTTTGGTGAAAATTGTAAAATATTTTTAAAATAAAAGTTTGTAAAAAAATGCGTGTGGCACTAGGGATTTCTACTTTTTTTTTTGAAGATTGGATAAGTTTCACAAATTCGTTTGCATTTTTTGTAAAATTTATTTATCCACAGTTGGATATTTGTTTACGGGATTCTTCATATACATTTTAATCTGGTATAGGGACCTGTACCTTGAAAAACCGGCTGGAGCGGAAGGAGTTAAAAATTAAAATAGACAATTAATTTTGTAAATTTTTTCGCCTGTGACACTGGGACTTTCCTACGCTTTTTTTTATTTAAGATTTTAGAAGCGTGAAATTCGTAAAAATTGTCGCCTGCAGCGCTGGAGCTTTCTTGCATTTTTTGTGAAATTTAGAATAATAAAACTGTTTAAAAACTAAAATAAACCAGCAAGGTTTTAAAAACAATCGCCTGTGACACTAGTGCTTTCTTATATTTTCTCTATTTATAAATCCTATAGGATTGTAGAGCTTAAGCGTAAAAGTCGTAAAAAAAATTAAATTAATTTAAATTTAAAATACTAATTTAAAATTAAAATAGAACATTAAATTTGTAAAAAATTTGTACGTTTTTGTTTATTTAAGATCGTAGAATTTAAACGTGAAATTCATGAAAATTTTCTTGCATTTATTAGAATTATAAAACTGTTTAAAAATTAAAATAGGCTATTTACAGTAGATGGTATACTGCATATTTCCAAATAACGCAACTTAAAAAATAAAATTAAAAAAATACAATTTCTTTTTGTTTTATTCTTTTTTTGGAAAGCTTCTTTTTTCAAAATTTCTTCGTTTTTCATTGTTATTTTTTTTTCTTTTAAGTTGCATTATTTGGGAAAATGCCTTATATCATCCACTGTGAATAGTAGGTATATAATGGAAGCATTATATATCTTCACTACTTGTTTTGTCCGAGGTTTGGACTTTAAAACTGTAAGAAATTAAACAATACAAATACCTTATTATTACAACTGAGTTGGGCGGGGGTCAAAAAATGTTCAGGTAACCTGAAATTTGGTGTGCAAGCATAGTTTTTCAATTGAAAAAAACATAGGAGGGGTGCATATGAAAAATTATAAACCTCGTATCTCAAAAAAATTTGGGTTCTTTGTACTAATCAGCTCTGTTTAAAAAGTCCAAACTCCAGTTTATTACTCAAATATAATGTAAATTATAAACAATTGGAATAACTTATTGGAGTTTTTATGTTATCATTTATCATTTACAGAGTTAATTAGTGTAAGGACCGAAAATCAATTTTTTTGAGATACGATGCACTATGTGGCCAAACGGGAAAAAAAGGCATCAATGTCATCAATTATTTAAGCTGTTAAATACAAAGCAAATAAAGGCAAGCTATAAATTGAAAATTTGACATACGTCTAGGGGATTTCGCATATACCCAAAAAAAAAAATATAAAAAATTACCCCAGCCCCCTAAACCCCCCAAATTATGTGTTTTTTTAATACACTTCCAGAAAAGCTAGAAATTTGAAATTTGACATACACATAGGGAATTCCACATATACCCCCAATAAACATAAAAATTTACCCCCAGCCCCCTAAACCTCCTAATTTGGGTGCTTTTTTAAATAGGCTTCCAGAAAAGCTGGAAATTTGAAATTTGGCATACACATAGGAATCCCGTATATATAAAAAAAAAAATAAAATTAAATTTACCCCCAGCCCCCGAATCCCCTAATTCCCGAATTAGGTGCTTTTATTAAATACACTTTCAGAAAAGTTAGAAATTTGTAATTTAGCATCCACTAAAGGGATTTCGCATAGATCCCAAACAAATATGACAATTTACCCCAGCCCCCTAATAACCCCCCCCCCCAAATTAGGTGTTTTTTA
The DNA here is from genome assembly GCA_958510825.1 of Brachypterus glaber. Classification (NCBI taxonomy): domain Eukaryota; kingdom Metazoa; phylum Arthropoda; class Insecta; order Coleoptera; family Kateretidae; genus Brachypterus; species Brachypterus glaber. The sequence continues at coordinate 23,759,026 of OY294047.1, read as the reverse complement.
AACACACTTCCAGAAAAACTATGAATTACCTATAAATTTATATACACTTAGAGGATTCCAAATACATCCCAAAAAAATATGAACATCGTCGCCCAGGCTCCTCACCCTCCCCTTTTTTTGGGGGATTTTTACATTTGTACACTTTTAAATCAGTTTTAAAATTAATTAATACATATTTTCTAAAAACAAATAAAATGGTATTTAATTGAAATTAAACAAAAATGGTTCGAATTTAGGGCCCCTGGAGGACCCTTGCGGCCCCATATATAAATTTATTTAATTTTACTTCAGGTTATGCAATAAATAATTATAAAATATAAACATATGTATTTAAAATATGTATTAGGTCTTAAAATTTAATAAAAAATGGTGAAAACTACGAAAAAACATAAAAAGGCGTGTGAAAAATATATTTTTGAAAATGTTGCGCAAAGATCGGGGGGAAAAACAGGTTAGTAAATTAAACTGTTCTTAATGTTTTTCAATAAAATTTGGAATTACGCAACTTTAAGCAAAAAACTTCCAGCAAATATTAGTAGTGACATACAAGATAAAATATATTTGATGGCCCTAGGCCACCTTAAAAAATATGAATTTTTAATTTTTTAATTTCTATACATAAAAAACATGTTTTAGAGTAGTTTATTCAATACAATCTTTATAACGTACAATGTGTCCACAAAACCACTATTTTTGCATAACGGGACAAATAGCGTCTAATTTTGATTTTCATGCATCGTTCCTAAAAATATTATGTAACTACCATGTATAATAAACTAAATGTATAAGAATGGTCAATAATGATGAAGAAATTTACGTTAAGTCGATTTAATACCTCAATTTAGGAAGTGCCTACTTATAATTAGTTATTTATAACGAACAAACAATGCACTCTTGAAAATTTCCGTAGTTTCTTTGAGTGGCATTTGTCTTAATTGGCGCAAATTATAAATTGAGGAAGTCGTGAAATGCCTCAATGGGTTTAATGTTAAGCCAGTTTCAGGCCTCTCACTTGTCATAAAATCATAAAATGTCATAAAATGACCCAATTTGTCCTAAAATCGTCATAAAATAAAATTGCTGTCATAAAAGTCATAACATTTCATAAAAATACTCATACTTTATACTTTAGAGCGACCTGGGAGAGAAGTTTTTTTTGTTTTTTTTCTGAGTTATTTTTAAATATTTTTATATTTTCTTTAAAATTGGCGTATGGGGGTTTTCGAGGTCGCTGAAACTGAATCTTTTCATACATTTTTTCTATATTCCCGGCGGGCAGGGGGTAATTATTTTTAAATATTTAAAATATTTTTTTAGTGAAAATTGCTATACAGGGTTTTTTAGGTTGCTGAACTCAGTTTTGGAATAAATATTTTCTTACTCCATCCCCTGCGGGTAAAATTTTTAAGTTTTTGAGTTGAATCTGTTTTAACTTCATCTTTGCAGGGCAGGAGTAATAATTTTCAAAGGATCACAGTATTTTCGTTAAAATTATAGGGGTTTCCGAGGTCGCTGAAACCGTTTCTGGTCCAAAACCACCACCCCTTGGGGTGGTCTGTCCGGTAATTCTTGTGGGCACGATAACTCAAAAATGCTTTGAGGTAAAGGCCATAGCAGGATAAGTATGCGAAAAGTGCTCCCAACCCGATTGACCTGAAATTTTGCAGTAACATTGTACTCGGTATGAAAACATACCATACCAAATTTTAACCAAAAATTCGCAGTGGCGTAGAAGTAATTAATTCCAAAAGATAAAATTAATTAAAATTATTTTCTTAAAAACGGGTTGTCGATTTTTGTTGAAAAAAAAATATGAGTAATGCTTGTTAGTAGGGGACTTCGTTTACGCAAGAAAAAAAGTTTTGTGTAATTTTCAGTTTTTTCGTTATGTAAATATCAATTCACCAATTTGATTTTTTTCTGTAACATCACCTACTACTTATGTACATCATATTGTATAATTATTTTTTTTTTTGAGTGGAGCTTCATAGTTAAAAAAAAACAAATTTCTAAGCTAAAACGCAAAATACTGTGAAAAAATATTTATTAAAACCTAATTTAACAACTTCTACACCTTTTTTTATTTTATCACATCTAACTAATGAAGCTTTCTTCGTCAGATCAACAGGGCGCCCGACCTTCATCTCTCCGATTTAGCTCAAATTTGGCACATCCTCATCAAATAGGGTCTGGATTACTGGATCGGAAGGATTTTGCTAGAAAACGACTAGTTTTGGAGATATTAGGGTGGCTCATTTTGACGTTTTTTAAAATTCCAAAAACATGATTTAGTAGGCCGCCATATTGAAATGAAATTGGTGGTGAAATTTTTTCTTCGTTAAGACTGAAATTAATGTTATTTTGATATCTGGCAAAAATATCTTTTTATCTTTTACAAGTCCTGATATTTAGATTTATGTAAATCATGTTTTTGGAATTTTAAAAAACGTCAATATTGATTATCTTCAAAACTAGTCGTTTTCTAGCAAAATCCTTTCAATCTAGTAATCTAGACCCTATTTGAGCTAAATTTGAGCTAAATCGGAGAGATAAATGTTGGGCGCCGTGTTGATCTGACGAAGAAAGCTTCATTAGTTAAGCTTCGGTTTCCCCCAAAAGTCGCAGTCGCAGTCGCTACTTCCGAGTCGTTACTACTAACTACCGGTCGCCGTTCGTTTGGCCGCCGGTCGCTTGACCGCTCCGGGAGCAGACGCACGACTATTTCGCCACGAATTTGACGGTGAAACAGGTGGTTTTGCGCTGTGACAAATGTCTTTCACTGTTTCACTCAATTTGAATTGCTTGAAATCCCTCCACCTCTCTCAGCCGAAACATCTCATCAACTTTTACCCTTTTTTACTTTCTCATAAAAGAAAGAAAGTGACGGAAAAAAAAACATTTTTTTTTCCTAAAACGTCGAGAAAAATCAAAATAAGCAATACAAAAATGATGTCTCTCTGTCTGTCGGTCTGTTTGTATCCACGATCACTTAAGAACGCTTTGAGCTAGCAACTTGAAATTTGGTATTCAGACGTATTTTTATATTACCTTGGACAAGTTCGTATTTGAGAAAAATCGGTTGGGGGGTAGGGGGTAAAAGGGGGTTCAATTATTGATTTAGTCGTATTTTTTTTATTGTTTACAATAGAACAAAAATTTAAAAACCCCATAAAACGTTAAATAAAACTACACAAAAAATTTTATTATCATTTTTTTTCTAACGCCCCCCACCCCTCTCCCCCAAAATGTAAAAAATTGTTTCTAGACATAACATTCTTATTATTCACAATAGAAGAACAATTTAAAGAACAAATAAAAGGTAAAATAAAATTACATATTTACACTTTCCCCCAAAATGTAAAAAAACGTTTCTGGAAATAACTTTTTTATTATCCACAATAGAAGAAAAATTTGAAAACCACCTAAAAGATAAAATAAAATTACACAAAAAATATTATTATAATTTTTTTCCATGCCGTCCCTACCAAAATGTAATAATTTTTGTCTGAATATAACTTTTTCAGTATACACAATAGAAGAAAAAATTAAAAACCACCTAAAAAGTTAAATAAAATTACACAAAATATGTTTTTATATATTTTTTTCATGACAAAATGGCGACCGGCGAGACCGAAGAAAACGGGTAGGGTCGTAACGACCTGGTCGCGGCTACCCGATCGCAGTCGTCAGCGACTGCGACTTTTGGAGGAAACCGTAGCTTTAGATGTGATAAAATAGAAAAAGGTGTAGAAGTTGTTGAATTAAGTTTTAATAAACATTTTTTTACAGTATATTGCGTTTTAGCTTAGAAATTCTTTTTTTTTTAACTATGAAGTCCCTCTCAAAAAAAAACTTAATTATATAATATGATGTACATAAGTAGTAGGTGATGTTACAGAAAAAAAAATCAAATTGGTGAATTGATATTTACATAACGAAAAAAAAACTTAAACTTAAAAAATTACACAAAACTTTTTTTCTTGCTCAAACGAAAATATAATATAATTTTTTTAAGTCCTCTACTAACAAGCATTACTCATATTTTTTTTCAAAAAAAATCAACAACCCGTTTTTAAGAAAATAATTTTAATTAATATTATCTTAATTGCTCCTACGCCACTGCGAATTTTGGGTTAAAATTTGGTATGGTATGTTTTCATACCGAGGACAATGTAACTGCAAAATTTCAGGTCAATCGGGTTGGGGGCACTTTTCGCATACTTATCCTGCTATGGCCTTTGGTACATACCTTTCCTTCCTGAAGTTCTCGGTTGGAATTATTTTTGGTAAAAATCGGGATGGGCCAAATGGGCAAATAACCTATTTTTAAAAGGGTTATATCTAAAGAAAGGGATGTTAGAGGCGGGGCCGAATTTAGAGGGAAGCTTCCCCGGGACCCGGGTTCGAGTTACGACGTCGACAGTTTATTTTAGTTTACACTTTATTTGATGAGCAAATATGCGGGTCCTTTCTGAGTGGACCAGGGCTATGGTAAATTCGTAAAAAATTTCGCCTTGGCACTAGGGCTTTTAACATTTTTTTTTACAGTATTAAATTAACGTCAATTAATAGAATTCGTAAAAAATGCGCCTGAGGTGGAGTGCTGACAACCATTTTTTTGTCGTCCCTTTCAAGTTTGTAAAACTTAACGTTAAATAAAAAAAATCGCCTGAGGTGCTAGAGCTTTCTTGCATTTCCATGAAACTATGAATTGCAACACTGTTTTAAAATTAAAATACACCATAAAATTCTAAGTTCCCCGGAGCTTCGACTTGCTCGATCCGGCCCTGGCTAGAGATAGAGTGCTGTAGAATAAGAATTTAAAATGGAAGATTTCCGCTTTTTTGTCCAATATTTTGTCATAAAATGCCTAAAATTGTCATAAATAAATCATAAAAAAAATCTGAAAATTTTCGGTGGGAGCCCTGCAGTTTAAAAAAAGTGCATTAGGGTTGTGAATAGGATTTGAGGTGATGACTTTTTTTTAAACGTCACTTTTATTTTCATGACACAGTAACAACTGTTGGTAGTTTTGAGGTGTAGGTGAGTTGGAAAATTTGATGTTTCAATTTCGATCAAATTTTATTTTCGCATAACTACGCCTTAAGGCTTAAGCAAATATGGACGGGGTCGGAGTTGGTACACCACGGTGCTCTGCCCACCTATGTCGGCCACATCGATATCAGTCTCGCGTACAAAGCTGTGGAAGAAGTAGTATGTAATTTTTTGCCTGCTTTTACGATATTCTGCAATGTTAATAATTTAATATAAAAAAACCGAAGTGATTTCATTTTTTGAGAACTATGTCCTTTATTTTCGTAATTCAGAGTTGGCAACCCTTTGTACAAGTGATATTTTTAACGAAATTTTGTTAGGCATAGGAATGGATTGTATTAAGCCTAAAACCCCTATTCCCATGCCTAAAAAAAATTCGTTAAAAATTTCACATGTAACCCTTGGCTTCTCACTCCATCAATTCTCTACCAGTGTTTCTATAAGGGAAGGTTTCTACTGCACAAATACACCTAGTAAATAATGGTCATAGAATAAAATTGTAATATTTTACATATTTATTATTATTATTTATTTTATTATTTAATATATAACATTAAATATTATTACACATAATTACATGTATATTGTACATGTACAAAATACATCTATAACAAGTTAAAATAATACAAATAATAATAATTATTATTATAAAAATCTACGTGGTTAAAATGTGGGTTTTAATGTCAACGCATTCTTTTCCGTTAAAATACTGAGAAGGCGCTTCGCATTTTTTCAATACATATCCATGATCTTCACATTCAAAATAATGGTTTGGGTTATCGTGATTCTCCATAAATTGACCTTGCGAGCATTGTCCTGTTTTCAAAAGATAAAAATTATTAAAACAGATATTAAAACAAGCCGTGAATATATGTAATGCTACGCATTTCATTATATATTATTCACAGTAAATGGTATATTGCATTTTCCCAAATACTTAAAAAAAATTAATTTTCAAAACAAAAAAAAAAAATAAAAAAAATATTAAAAAAAAATCAACATTTTTTATTTTTTTTAATTTTCTTTCTGCGAAAACCAAAAAAAAAATAAAAAAATTGAAAATGAAATTTTTTAAAAAAGTTTAATCCCCCAGAACATTTTTGTTTTTGTGGGGATTACTTTCAAAAACAATAGGGATCATCCCCTCGTAGAACTTGATTTTTCCTGAAACTTTCAAGTCGATCGGATTATTCGTTCTTGAGTTATCGTATCATTCACAAAAATCGTGACATCGGACAGACAGACGGACATTTAAAAAAAAAGTTGCTTATTTTTTCATGAAACTATTTTTTTTTTTTGAAAATACTACCGTAATAATATAATATTATTATTCTAGCGCAGCTGTTAATAATAAAATAAAACCGTTTTTCAGATTCAGATTCTTTATTGGCCACATGATTTACATTTTTGGCAAGTCAAATACATGAAAAATAAATAAATACAAATACATATACAAAATATAGTATCACAGTTTAAAACATATATCTAATACATTACAAATATTACAATTACAAAATACTTTGAACAAGGAAGAAACGGTGATATTCCTCAACTGAATAAAAGCAATGAAGCAGCAGGAATTTTTTTATATGTGCCTTAAATTTTTTATATTCATGGTTTTTGAAATAAGTAGGCAAAACATTGTAAAGCTTCATATTTAATGAGTTTTTTGATACCCTGGAAAGTCTGTATTTAGGAACTCTGATGTCTGATTTATTCCTGGTATTGTAGTTAGGTAGGCAAAACATTGTAAAGCTTCATATTTAATGAGTTTTTTGATACCCTGGAAAGTCTGTATTTAGGAACTCTGATGTCTGATTTATTCCTGGTATTGTAGTTATGTATATCACTCCCGCAAATAAAGCTATCTTTATTTTTATGTATTTCTAACAGTGTAAAATATATATAGATTGTCGGTAGTGGCATAATACCCAGTTTTATAAAATATAGCTTGACTTGAATTACCCCAAAGAATGGTGGCATAGTTTAGGTGTGAATGAAAAAGAGAAAAATAACTCATTTTCAAAATATTGAGGGAAACTGATTTTTTTAATTGTCTTAGCACAAATATAACAGTTGAAAGTTTTTTTGACAGCTCTTGTACATGACAGCTCCAGTCAAGTTTACTGTCCAGTACTACACCCAATAGCTTAACACTTACACCATTATTTGGGATATTTTTGGTCGAAAAAGTGAGCCTTTGTGTTTTATTCACGTTCATTTTTAAATTGTTGACAGAAAACCATGATTCAGCTTTTTTGATACTTAGATCTATAGATTGTTCAAGAGCTTTATTTATAGTTGTTGAGTCGTCAGCAAAAGCATAACAAATTTCAGGTACCATGTGATAAACAGATCGTTGATATATAAAATGAAAAGAAGGGGCCCCAGAACCGAACCTTGAGGCATCCCATGAGTGATAGGTTTCATTTTTGAAACATTATTATCTAGAAGTACACATTGGTTTCTGTCTGAAAGATATGATTTGAACAAAGAAAGAGAAGTGCCTCTTAAACCATAAAGACTCATTTTTTCTAGAAGAATTGCATGAGACACACAGGCCTTGCTAAGATCGAGCAATGTAATAGTTACATACTCTCTCCTCTCAAGACCCTCGAGTATGTGACCCACGACTTTAAATACAGCGTCTGTAGTAGAACGATTTGTTCTAAAGCCAAATTGGCACCTACTGAAAATTTTGTTAATTTCTAAATATTTGTATAAACGATTTTTAATTAAAATTTCAAAGATCTTACCAAAATAAGGGATGATGAATATCGGCCGATAGTTGTCGACCGCATTTTTATCCCCTTTTTTAAATATTGGAGTGATTTTAGAATCTTTAAAAGACTTCGGAAAAACACCGTTTGTATTTTGCATTTATTATAGATTTGCCAAAGGGGCTACAATAATGTCTGCAGTTTCCTTGATTAATCTAGAGTTTATTTCAAATATATCAGTACTACCGCTATTTTTTAAATTTTTTATGGTTTTTTTTATTTCACTGAATCTTTGAGTTTTAAAAGGAGGTTATGACCATAAAAGTTGATTCCAAGAAAACAGCAAAAAAAACAACCAATTGCAATTGATTTAAACTAAAACTTGTTGTAACACCAAACTATCAATCACAGTGCGACCCTATTAAAAAGTAGCGTGTCATTATGCACTATATAATTTAAAACAAAACAGAAGTCTTCTCCTGTCTTTTTACAATGCAAGCATAAAAAGCCACATTGAATATGGTCTAATTATCTGGGGGGGCTCGACACTTCTAGATCGTATTTTCATTATTCAAAAGAAAATTGTCAGAACGCTCTGTGGTGCAAAACACAGAAGTCACTGTAAACAATTATTTATAGATAACAAAATAATGACGGTTTATTCACTGTACTTATATAATTTGATACTTTTTGTTCACAAAAATAAGGAAAAATTTGTGGCAAATAGGGATCTAAACTCTATTAACACTAGGCAACCTCATGCTCTTAGCATACCTAGGCATAAAACGGCCGGATTTGAAAAGGGAGACAGGTATCTTGGAATCAAAACCTACAATAAGTTACCTCGTTCTTTTACTGATCTGGGCCCTCGGAAATTTAAAGAAAAAATTTAACGTTATTTTTCGAATAACCCGTTTTACACACTTGAAGAATTTTTGAACTGTAATGTAAATTCTATTAATGTTTAATGTTAGGTATTTATATGTACTAGTGTATAATTTAATAATTTCATTTTTTAATTGACGTTTGCTGGACATTTTTCATGTAAAAACGAAGGAGCAATAAACATATCTTTATCTTTATCTTATCTTTATCATTAAGTTTAGGTTTTTTGGAATGACCACACAAACTTTCCTTTAGTTGTTGATATTAGACTATCCCCTCATTATATACCACTAGTCATCTAAATCGCAGCTGTTCCTTTTCGGGAGATTTTTAGCTTTTTCTGTTCCCAAAATTTTGTGAAAAAATTGGGAATGGTCTCCCGGTAGTACTTTACATAACATACGTATGTTATGTAAAGTACTACCGGGAGACTATTCCTAATTTTTCTCAAAATTTTGGGATCGTGCTGAGGGGTAATTTTTAACCAACAAATGCTCGATAACTGTATTTCTCTGTTTTGTTTGTTTAAAAATATAAAAAAATTATTTTTACGCTGTTATGTAAAGTACTACCGTATTATTTTCAAAATTTTCGGATCGTGCTGAGGTGTAGTTTTCAACCAACAAATGCTCGATGGCGGTATTTCTCTGTTATGTTTGTTTAAGAATACATATAAAGTACTACCGGATGACCATTCCCTATTTTTTTCAAAATTTTCGGATCGTGCCAAAGGGTAGTTTTCAACCAACAAATGCTCGATGATGGTATTTCTCTGTTTTGTTTGTTTAAAAATAAATATAAACAAATAGATCTACCAAATAATTTTTACGCTGTTATGTAAAGTACCCTAAAGACTATAATATTGAGCTAGGAGTTCCTCAGGGATCGATTTTGGGCCCTTTAATTTTCCTACTCTATGTTTGCGATTTATCCAAGTACATTAGGGAGGGGTTACTAGTCATGTATGCGGACGATACATCAATAATAATATCGGCAAGGACTCAAGAACTTTTATATGAAATATTACTGACAGTACTTAAAGATTTTAAAACATGGTGTGATAAAAATCTTTTAATTTTAAACGAAAACAAAACTGAATTTATATATTTTTCAAATCGTAAACAGGTCTCAAACAATTTTTTTTTCTTTTAAACAATAATAATATTATTTTAACAAAAACAATTAAATTTTTAGGTACTAAAATAGATTGTAATTTAACATGGAACGACTATCTAGATATGGTTTGCTCGCGCCTTAATAGTGCGTTTTTTGCTATAAGGCAGTTAAAGTCTATATTAGACAAACAAAGTTTGTTAAACGTTTACTATGCATTAGCCTACTCAGTTATTAACTACAATATTTTAGCATGGGGAAATGCCACAAATATATCTCGAGTTTTTATTTTACAAAAAAGAATAATTCCACTTATTTTTAATCTAAAACAATTAGACTCTTGCGCACCTACTTTTATTCAGAATAAAATTCTTACAGTCCCGTCAATGTACACATATAACGCAGCACAATATGTCATAAAACACAAGGAACTTTTTACAAAGATTGCAACCACACACAATTACAACACAAGACGTAACACATGTCTTCGTTTAGACAAACATAAAACATCATTGTTTAAAAAGTCACCACACTACGCTTGCGTAACTACTTACAATAATTTACCTGATGAATTTAAACTGATAGAGGATAATAAAATTTTTTTAAGAAAAGTTATCATTGTTTAAAAAGTCACCACACTACGCTTGCGTAACTATACAATAATTTACCTGATGAATTTAATCTGATAGAGGATAATAAATTTTTTTTAAGAAAAGTTAAATGCTTTTTAATAAGTAAGTGTTTGTATAAATTTGATGATATTTTTTCCTAAAATATCAAAAAAGTGTTATTTTAAACAACAGGTTTTTATACTTGTATGTAATATTTTTTGTATTTTTTTTATTATGTATATTTTTGACGTCTCACATCTGTATAACAGTCTTAAGTGAAATAAAGATTTATTTATTTATTTATTTTGTTCAAAATTTTCGGATCGTACCGACGGGTAGTTTTTGGCCAATAAATGTTCGATGACGCATAGTGCGAGTTTAGGCTTTCTGGAATGACCACCCAATTTTTTTTTTTTTGGTTGTTGATAGTAGACCGCCTTTACATTCGGTAAGGCACTGATATCCAGTGCCAAAGTATTAATGAAAATTTATTTTTTTTTCTTATAATACCAAAAAAAAGTTAAAAAACAGTAAAAGCTAAAAATCTCCCAAGGAGCAGCTGCGATTTAGGTGACTAGTGGTACGTAATGTGGGGGCAGTCTAATATCAATAAATAAAAGAAAATTTTTGTGGTCATTCCAAAAAACCTAAGCTTAACAGGGTCGCACAGTGTAATAAGAAGAAGTTATAAACCTTAAAAAACGAACCATAAACTAAGAATGGGTTTATTTTTGGACCACTCTATGTGAACTGTGTCTTGCAACAACATGTTAACCCACATTTCGAATTGACAGTGGGCTGCAGAAAATTTTACTTAATTTCTATTTAACTAATTGAATTAAAGATTGCATTTTTTGTACATCTTGTGATACATGAACAAGTGAAATAAATGCTTAATTTTAAGTATTTTAGTCAAAACGTTTATAAGTATTAAGCAAAAAGTTTAACTACTTACTGTCATCTCACAATGTTGGTTAACATACTATTGAATATATACATAATAATTTGCAATCCCGAAAGAATTTTCAGTCCCGGGATTACGAAATTAAAAATTTACGTTCCCGGGATCCCTACTTAAAAACTATTAAATATAAAATACTTTCCATTAAACATTTACAAATAAAACATTTAGAAATGAAACATTTCATCGTTTAATATTAGTCCCGAAAATCCCGGAAATAGACCCTTTCTAATCCCGGGATTGAAATTTCGGGATTTTAAACCATAATTGGTACCATACAATTCATATTATATAGGGTTATTCTTTTAAATAGTACACCCCCGTAAGTTTTGAACTGGATGAGACATAAACTTCAAATTTGGACTGTGTATATCACAAAAACTATCATTTGCAATATTTTTTATTTCATAAGGCGGCACTCGGGGGGCAGTTGGGGACAAAATTTTAAATAGGTCATGTGGTATATCATTTTAAAGACAATAAAATTTTCCGTTTAACTAGTTATCTTTAATTAATTAATTTTTGAAGATATTTTTTTGTTCAAAATTATTTAAATTTTTAATTACGTAACGAAAATTTTGATCATTTTGGACCAAACTTTCCCTAAATATTAAGATTTTTACACGAAAATGATTAAAAAATGGAATTAAAATGATAATACACCTTTTATTAACTATTTGGACCTTTTTGTGCAAAATTTCAAAAATTATTTTTTTTAGATAGTATTCCAAAGACACCTAAAGGGTTAACCCTTCCCACCGACTTTATATTCCTTCCAATGCTGTGCCTAGAAATTAAATTTATTCCCTTAATTATTTTAAATTATTAGTTCCTATACTGCTGACATCTGTTAAAAACTCTGGGACATACGCATGCCACTAATTCGGTAATAGATGGGAAGATATTATGCCAGTGGTCCACAAAAAACTAAATTTACGTACCTGAGTCATAACATGAAAAAAATTAGTTTTTTTTTTTAAATTTAATTTAATGAAAAGGGTTAAAATATAATTATGTCAGTACTAAGATATATGTATATTTACTTTATTAACTTAGCGTAAGAAAATATAGGTTATTTCATATTTAACTTAACAGCAAGATATGCCAAAAAAGTTATTGAACAGCATATTTAATAAAATAAAAGCTGTTTTGTTTTAAAAATACACATTTTAATAAAACGCAATTTTTAAAATTAGCCTAACACAATGCCCTACCTCTTGCCCCTAAAGGGTTAATAATTTTGAAAAAAAAAAATCTTCAAAAAAATAAAAAATAATAATAAAAGTTACATAGTTAAATAGAGAATATTAAGCTTTTTAAAATAACCTATTACAAGACCTAGAGTGCCATCTAAAATATTGTTGCCCAAATTGAAAAATATTGCAAATGATAGTTTTTGTCGTATGATATATACATTTCTTCCAAATTTAAAATTTATGTCTCATCCTGTTCAACAGTTACGGGGGATGTACCATTTAAAATAACCCTGTATATATAATATATTTTTCTATTTTGCGACTCTTTTTTCTTTTGGATTGGCAACAGACAAAAGCCTATCGCTTGACGTTTTTCGTTCAAATGTCCACGTCGCTTTAAAGTTTAATTTTCTGAGGGGGCTTGTAGCCTCCCCACCATTTTACTTCTACAAAATTTTGTGTTTAGGTTATTTTTTACCGTGTTAAAATTGTGACTTGGTTACTTGCAGTAAAAAAGAGAAGACATGACTATAAAATATATCAAAATGTCATTTGTTCTTAGAATTTTAAACATGGCAAAAACTGTAATGCCAACCCGAAACAAAAATCCCTTAATCAGTAATCCATTTAAATGTTTGTGTTTTTTTTTTTTTAATTTTAGAGCAAAGTAGAAAAAATTGTGTAAAGCACTCGTTTCATAACACGTTTTTAGCGCATTAGTACTTTAGAAAGCTCGCCGAAAGCGGCTCGTTTTCTAAACTTGTACTTGTACTCGTGCTAAAAGCGCATGTTATGAAACTAGTAATTTAATATACTATTATAAACCCACAATGACCCAAAATAATAACCTATAAAGACATAATAACAAATAGATAAATTACCTGGTTCCCCTCCTAATAGTGCCATCGCTGCACCAAAGCTGAAAAATAGGATTAGAACAAAACGTAACATTGTTAATAATGACTATTTTTTTTGTTTTGTCGTGTATTTTATAAAAAAATATTATCTCTAACAAGTTTTATCAAAAATGTAAATATATATCGTTATTTTCTATTTTTTGTTGTTATATCAGTATATTGCAATATATTATTTTCTATTTATTTATAAACTTACTTACACCAATAGTAAAAAACAAAAATATGTTTTATTTAAATTTATTTATTAATATGATTAATAAGGTAATCAATAATAATTTACTATTTATAATATAAATTATTATTGATTACCTTATTTGCGCGGAAAACACCATTCAATCTACCATGTTTTTAGGTGTTAATCCTACTTTAAAACTTTTCTGTAGTTATGGGCGTTGTTAACACTTTTCAAGGGAAGAATCAAAGGGTATAGGTAAAATTTTATTTGAGACACGCTAGAAAAAACGGATTTTTTACCAAAAAAAAAAATATATATATATACAGGGTGATCATAATCATAAATAGGGTACAAAATTTTAAGGGGTGGTTCTAGGTTCAAAAATATGAAAAAAAGTTCGTATAAGGGTTGGCCCGGAAATGAGCCCTAAGGGAGCTACGACCCTCCTAAGGGTACATCTAAAAAGTAGTTTATATATATATATATATATATATATATATATATATATATATATATATATATATATATATATATAAAATAAACTATAGTATCTCTTTAGTTAAAAATACATACCGATTTTCGAACCTAGATATATACGAGCTTTTTATCACAGTTTTTAATGTAGAATCACCCAGCAGTATTAAATTTTTTATTGGTGCGTTTTTTAGTTCCTGTTTAATACTCGTAAAATAGCCTCTTAAATTTCAATTTTCTTAAAAGCAGTTGGCCCTACGGTGTTCCATAAAGAGTACCTTTTTTATGTATTTTTAACTAAAGAATCCAATTTTATTGAGAAAATGTCAAAAACTTAAAATACCTAAATAAAAATTACATAAACGGAAAGCATTTATCAATGTTAAGGCATGTGCAAAAAATATTTACTGTGGTTCATAGATATTAAATAAAAACTACTTTTCAGATCTACCCTTAGAAGGATCGTAGCTTCCTAAGGGCTCATTTCCGGACCAACCTAAAATTGTAGTTTTATAAACTTTTGCAAGTATTTTAAAGTGTTATACGATGTTTCTGAGTGGAGCATATATCCCCTTTTTAGTTATTGTTATATATTTTTAATATTTTCTTGTGACTTTTTAAAGAAATTTCTCTATTCAAGGGGGCTTACACTTAGAAATAACCCCCTTGATTCTTTTAAACAACGCATATGCCAATAGGAATATTAAATTACCGAGTAAAGTACAAAAAATACGCATCTTAATTGAAGAAGAACTCCAACATCTGTTATTTAACAGTATTTTATTTTCTAATATATTCATTTTTTTCAGGTAATGGTTTCTCTTTGCATACAGAAATAATCAAGAAATACTAGACAATATGACCACTTAAGTGCACCTATGAGTAAGTTTATACAGAGTCGACCGTGTCAGCCTTTTGTCTTTTTCAACTAGCTTTAAAATTCATGCCTTTTCAGGAAAAAAGTAATTAAATTAACCCTATATTGCACATAATGTTATTTTGCAACGACAAAAATTTATGATACGTCTTTTGACTTGCACAATTGATAAAAAATATTAAATTTATTTTTCTTTTATTTCAAAAATTCTATTACATTTTTTTTTTAAACCCATTGCGAATATAAAAACCAAAACAATTTTTAGAATTTATTATAACTCAAAAGCTTGTTTTTAAACAAAACCAACACACTATAGTTGTTATAACAAAAATTCGACTGCAGCTAATTTTCAAAGTACGTGAAATGATCACCTGTTTAAATATTTACCGGCAATATTAGATACTGCCATATTTCAATAGATACTCCAACTTGAAGAACAGTGTTCCCAAGTGAAAACTAGGTGCCCATAAAGTTTGTATTTTGGCTATTTAGCCCAATGACTTTAGATTAAATTTGATATAAGAAAAAAAAATACAAGTTAGAACTTTTTACGCAGGTAAGTTTCCCCCGCGGAGTAGATGAAGAAATCACACTTTTGCCCATAAATTTGATATGGGAACTGTCCGCCATCTTGGATTAAAGGGGTGAGTGCGGTTATCTCGCTAAATATGCATCTTACGATAAAAATGCATATTGCCAATTTGGTTAAGAAGAACATTTCCAGCAATTTTGGTTGGGATCATTTTTTTATTATATTAATAACAATCGAGTTATATTCAAAAATAGCCATGTTGGGGGTGAAATTCGTTTTTCGAATTTTAAGCCAAATTATTCATCGGAGGATAAAAGTGGTCATAAACAAACTTGAAATTGAAATTAAAAAGGAAATTTCCAACAATTTTTGTTTTCATAATTTTTTTATTATATTAATAACAATCAAGTTATATTCAAAAATAGCCATGTTGGGGGATGAAATTGTTTTTTTCGATTTTTCAGCCAAATACCGAGAATAAAAATGCTTATGAGCAAACTTGTAGCTCTTGAAATTCTCTATAAATTTTATATATTATGAATTTTCATAAGTATTTTTTTACGGTTACGGGGGGCGTTCAAAGTCGAGTTGCGAGTTCTTATTCTCGGACAAGTAATTTGGCTGAAAAATAGAATTAAAATTTCACCCCCAACATGGCTATTTTTGAATATAACTTAATCAAGTTTTTATTAATATAATAAAAAAATTATCCAAACGGAAATTGTTGGAAATTTCCTTCTTAACAAAATTGGTAATATGCATTTTTATCGTAAGGTTCGTATTTAGCGAGATAACCGCACTCACCCCTTTAATCCAAGATGGCGGTCAGTTCCCATATCAAATTTATGGACAAGAATGTGATTTCTTCATCTACACCGCGGCGGACACAGTTTTTTTCATGAAAAAATCTAAAATGATTGGACTTATTAAAGAATTCAAGGGTATTAATGCTAGTGTTTCCAAATGTGGGGTTAATGCAACATAAAGGAGCTCTCTACAACTAGAATTATGAAACCATAGACGTCTACCCTATCTCTATCTCATTTGTGCTACACCTTCCAGCCAACCAAATAAATACTGTATTTGTTTTTCATACAACAAATACACTATTTATTTGGTTGGCCGGAAAGTGTAGCACTGAGCGGCACGAACGAACATAGCTAATGTGAATCTGTAGAATAAGATAATTCTACTAAAATTTAGATGGCGCCAGTAATTTCTTTAATAAAAATAATATAGTTACACTTTTCGCCCGGCCAAGTAAATATTTTATTTGTTCAACAAAGAACAAATACAGAATTTGTTTGGTTGGGTGGAAGTGGGAGTGTATGTATGTCTTCTATCCTTTTTGGGTAGAACTTTTGTCCCTGTCTAATCTAACGGGAGAAATCGCCATTAATGGAAAAACTTTTTCCTACGCTACCTATGAAAACGAAAATATTTACACGATTTGGGGAGTGAGAAAGTGACATATTTTAAACGCGTGCGAAATAATATCATACATGTGTGGAAAAGTAAAGCTATCATTATTTTTTTTTAATATTTACCATTTTATTAGAAGTTTTTTCATTACATTTTTATATATCTGGATATATATTGATTGTTTCCACTTATCCACTTTTTTATATTTACGATAAGGGAACGTTCAAGTATTACGTAACGCAAAATTTGGCCATTTTTGACCCCCACCCCCCCCCCCCTATTTGTTACGTAACATTTTACAAAAAGTAAAAAAAAATGAAAAGAAATTTTCCTTTATGGTTTAAACCGGTTTTTAACCGGTTATTGCTTCCGTGTTTTAACCCAAAACCGGTCTGATGTAATTTCCGAGACCGGTTAACCGAAAACCGGTTATTGGCTATGGTTTTTCATCTCTAATTGTTTTTGTTTAGAGGATTTAGTTAACTGTTAACCACGCCGTGTGCAATAAAATTTGGAAGGAATCCGTCTCTTTAAGCCTAGATCATTGTTAAAAACGGATCCAATAAACATTTTATAAGTTTATAATTTTTTAAGTGTTACGTAACATTTTTACTGACACCCACCCCCCCCCTTTGTAACGCGGCGTAACGTTTTCGGGACACCCACCACCCCCCCCCCCTAGCGCGTTACGTAATACTTGAACGCTCCCTAATTCTGAATTATGAATCGTTTTAATTTTTATTAGAGCCACAATTTGAATAAACAAAACGCTCGACAAAACGTAACGTAAAGTAACTTTACCTGCCAAAGTCTAATTTATGAAAACAAACGAAATCTTCTAGAGACCAAGCTATACTTAAATTGATTTATCAAGGTTGACGCATGCAGGTTCGGGTTATTTAATTTGTATATTAAGACCACTTTCATTAAGTTTTTGTAGCAGTAAAACACCTGTACTTTGTCCAGAAACCGCAGGATAACCTCAAACCCGGCGGCGAAACACGAAAGGATCGACCACCAAAATGAGAAAGGGACGAAGGGATTTGCGCTAGAAAGAGAAGGAAAATTCACAAATAAAAAAGCAAGTTCCCGCCTCCGGCGATGATTTATTTGGGGTTAGAAACGGCGTATTTTCCGTCGGTTATTGGCACAGTTTGTAAAATTGGTAAAGTGTGCTATTGGGTCATTCCATTAAATTAAGAAAAAACATTTGTTACATAGACTATTTTATATGGGCATAATAATAAATCCAAACCAGCTTTTGAAGATTAGGTAAAATCATATAACTGTTGTAACTTCATCAGTATCCAAATTTTTTCTATAGAGAAGTTTTGGATACTGGTATACTGCTACTTCTACATAATCCCCTCTGCTGTTAGTGTCACGCTGCAGCGCGCTGCTGTAGTTGAATTGGATTCAGCTGCAGCTGTCGCTTTTGAGGCGGTTTTTGTTATGTGCAATGTTTTTGGAATCTGACAATCTGCTGTTTTTATATAGTTTTTTCTTAGAAAATTTTCGTTTATTTACAATGGAATTTTCAGTAGTAATATCATAAGTGCATGTTGAATTATCGATAATTTTTTTTACTGTATTAAAAAAATATTATGCTTGGCAATTGCATTTTTCGTGTTACAAAATTCAGAGACCGCAGGTCGAGGAATTTTGACGAAAAATGCACGAAAACAATTTCCTTAAGCAAAATGTTTTTTTATATACAGTAAAAAAATTATCTATAATTCAACATGCACGAATGGTATTTTGAAAGACTATTTCGCAAACAAAATAAGGATGTATATAATTTTACCATGTTTAATGTTGTTTCATATTTAAATTAAAAATTTAAGAACTAAACAACAATATTACTTTACAACTATAATTAAAAATTTAAATCTCAAATTTGCCGCGCTTTTTAAAACCACGATGTTCACTTGTTCGTGAATGTTGCCAAGTGTAAACATTGCTTGAGGGATATTTTATGCTTCAGATTATTCCAATAAAATAGTTGCATATATTTTGGCATTTAAATAAAGATCATTGCTGTTTTTGTTTAATAAGTTTTCAGCTGAAAAGAAATAAAATAACGGGTGTTTCCACCCATAAAAAAAAAACAATTTGCGATCGGTTTCTAATAAAGTTTGGCAACGCTGTACTAGTACCAGCGCAGTCATTTGATGTTTTGATTTCCGTCAGTTAAAAGAAGTAAATTATTTACTTCTTTGAAATTAATTAGGGTTTATACCTAGTATGTTTTGGTAATAAAATAAGCATTTATTTATCAATAAAAATAAATCAACTAAATGTAAGCTTTACATTTTGCAAAAATATAACATTTATTAAGATGTCAGTAACTGTCAGTTTCTTGTTTTCATAGTAACCAACTGATAATTGCACTTGTGCTAAATTACACAGCTCAACATTTAGTTTGGAGAAAAACACCGGACCAGACCCAAGTATCCAGGGGTTTTTGGGGTCACTGATTTCGATGCCAAGGTCGGTCAAGCTCTATCACATCAGTTTCAAGGTCATTTGAAGGCCAAACCGAGAAAAGGTGGTTGAAAAAATCTGAAAAAAATCATACGTAAGTTTTTAGGGTCGCTGATTTTGGTGCTAAGGTCATTCACGCTCTATCACGTTAGTTTTAAGGTCATATTAAGGTCAAACTGAGAAAAGGTGGTTAAAAAAATATGAAAGAAATCATACATATATTTTTAGGGTCGCTGATTCTGATGCTAAGGTCATTTAAGCTCTATTACGTCAATTCCAAGGTCACATTAAGGTCAAACTGAGATAAGGTGATTGAAAAAATCTGAAAAAAATCAGATAGAGCTTGACCGCCTCTAGCATCGGAATCAATGACATCAAAAACTTATTTATGATTTTTTTCAAATTTTTTCAACCATCTTTTCTCAGTTTGATCTTCAAATGACCTTGAAACTGACATTATAGAGCTTGACTGACCTTAGCATCGGAATCAGCGACCCTAAAAACTTAGGTATGATTTTTTTCAGATTTTTTCAAGCACCTTTTCTCAGTTTGACCTTATTATCTAAGTTTCAAGGTTATGCGCCATATTGCGACAAACACTAATTTTCTAGATAACATTAGTGGCTTCTTTTATGCCTATGTACGTTCAAAATCAATAAATTTTATTTTTTAAATATGTTTTATTCTACCAATAAGACAGTTTAACTTAAGAACAGGAGAAAAAATAGTAATTATCGATTTAAAAAAAACTCTCAAAATCGCCCAGGTTTTTTTTGATATGCTTTTTTTCCCAACACATGGTACTATCAAAATATGAAAAAAAAGTTAGCCTGAAATGGCACGTTTTTGAAAAAACTTGGTTTAAATATTTTGATATTTTGAACTTATATAAATTTTTTTGACATATTCTCCTCACTAATTGACCTCGAAATTTCCTAGTAATGACCTTGCAACGAGCTTTGGATGCCTTTTAAGGATAAGCAAACACCGGATTCGAATTCAGCGACCCCAAAAACTTATATATGATTTTTTTCAGATGTTTTCTCGGTTTGACCTTTAAATTACTTTGAAACTGACGTGATAGAGCTTGACCACCCTTAGCATCGGAATCAGCGACCTCAAGAAGTTATTTATGATTTTTTTCAGATTTTTTCAACCAAGTTTTCTCAGTTTGACCTTCATATGACCTTGAAACTGACGTGATAGAGCTTGACTGACCTTAGCATCGGAATCATCGACCCTAAAAACTTATGTATGATTTTTTTCAGATTTTTTCAACCACCTTTTCTCAGTTTGACCTTCAAATGACCTTGAAACTGATGTGATAGAGCTTGACCGACCTTAGCATCGAAATCAGTGACCCCAAAAACCCCTGGATACCTGGGTCTGGTCCGGTGTTTTTCTCCAAACTAAATGTTGACCTGTGTTATCAGATTCATTTTGATCTGATTGGTCAAGAAACTAAAAATGCAAGGTTTTGATTGGTCTATATATTGTTTGTGAAATAGTCAAAGAAGTAATAACAAAACCGTCAGCAAAGAAAACTTATAAGAACACATAGAAAAAAGTAAAGAATAAACGTCAAAAAAGTCCGTCCGTCCGTCCAAACTCCATTTATAAATGAGATATCGACTTGCGGTTTTTTGCATATTGTTTCTTATCGTATTCCGAAGAGCTGATTCGATTTTGGGGGGTAAACGATCGGGGGTAAGGGTGTAAAAATAGGTTAAAACTCCTATTTTTAGCGTTTTTTGTTTATAATTAAGGCAATTATTATTGTATTTGGTTAATACTTATATAAAAGATAATTTTAAATTGGTCAAAAAACGTTATAAACAACGTTTTCCTAAATCGCATTGTTTTCGAGATATTGGCGTTTAAAGCAGTAAAAGGTTTTTTTTAGCATATCTCACATATTTATAACCCGATTTCAAAAAATTAAATTTTAAATAAAAGCTCTTTTTAAGCCCTATAAAAATGTTATATACAGTTTTTTGCTAGAATATAATTTTTTAAAGATACAGAATTTAAAATCAAACAAAACACCTAGTTTGAAATTTGCAAACTAGATGGCTCTAGTGTACAATAGTGCCGATGTTTTGACAGGGTGCTTGCAACGTTTCATCTAGTTTTAATTGTTTATGTTTTTGTAAAAATTTTTACATAGGGGTTTTCGAATTCGCTGAAACGGAATCCGATAATTTTTTTTTCTAATTACACCTCCCGGGGGTGAAGGGTAGTTATTTTTAAATGTTTACAATATTTTCTTGAAAATTGGTATATAGGGGTTTTAGAGGTCGGCGAAACGGAATCTTATAATAAAAATTTTAAGGGTTTTGAGGGTGAAGTTATTGTGAGACTGTATGTTGGTATAACTGGAAAAATTAAATCTTTCCAACTATCGCATAGTAATAATTATTTCTATACAAAGGTCTTATTATTAGCAATTCAATAAAATGATTGTTTCGTCTTCATTTGTATGAATAAAAAAAACGTTTTAGTAAATTTTACCTCAAAATAAAAAATAATAATTAAGTTGGCAATTTTTTTTTGAAAAATTATGTTATGTATTTAAATAATTTTGTGACAGTATCCTTTATTAAGGATGCTCAAAGCAATTTAAGCAAATTTTACGTAAACTTGCCTTAGTTGCTCTGAGCATCCTATAAGATGCCCACCCTTAAAAACAGTTATTTTTTTAATAAAATTATTTTAGTACAAATCTGTGGCTTATTTCCATTACATAAAAAAAATCAGTTGGCCCACTGGACCCTATTCATTTCTAACATGGACGCTTAACGTTAAACGCCACTTTAGTTAAAAAAAATTATTTCCTTTTCCTTTTTTTCTATTTCTTTTTTTTATTTTTTTATATTGAAAGCTATTTTCATGGAATAACCCTATAGGTGAAACGGTTCGCTGGTTTACGTGTTGAAAAGAACCGGGCTTAATCAATTCTTATGCCGCGGTGGAATACAATCAATGAGTTCTTTCATTCTTTCAATTCACTGTCAATTTCGAATAGAATAGAAATACGCTTTTTCATAAATAAAATCTGAAATGAAAAGATGGAACATGAGAATACGATACAAAATCGTTACAAGCAAAAGCACGACTTTCACGTTTAAACTGCTTAAAATGAAATAATAGTTATTAAAGTATTATAAGGGCAGTAAGTGCATTCTACTGGTTGAGGATTATTTTGGAGATTGAGACGAAGTCAAGGTTCCTTTACATTCTGACAACGTTAAGCAAAAAGAGGGAGATGGGCTCGCCAGATTCGAAGCCGAAACACCCTGAATGGAACTAAATGCTTGAAAACTGAAGGAACTGGTTGACTATAAGATTTTTTTGAAAATCCTAGAGTCTGGCTACAAAAACAAAGCCGCCAAATATTGATCTTAATTGAGTTCAATAAGCACTGTAAGAGAAGAGTGCAACTCCCTTGCCTGGCAAGATGTCATAGTCTATAAAAAAAACAAGAAGATTGGGCAGTAGGGAGAGTAGTCAAACTGGTAGACAAAAAGGGTCAATGGACCCTAGTTGCCAGGCCTTGAGCCTACCCGCCAAGTAGGTACTACTACTATTACAAGCCTCCCACCAAGTAGGTACTACTACTACTTCAAGCCTCCCACCTAGTCAGGGAGGTTAGAGAAGTCAGAAAAAAGTCAGAGAAAAATCTGGGATTTGAAGAATCAGTCTGGAAATGTTAAAGATTTAGCCATATGAAAGAGTCAGGGAAAATGGTATTTTTTGAATTAAATTTTAAGTAAAAGTTTTTATTTAAATTTGTAAGGTGTCATATGTCGATTTATTCAATGCATTAATATTTTATTTTTGGCACGACCAGGTCTAAAACGTTATTTACTCCTTTTTTTGCGGAACTAAATCTACTGTTTTACTTTCGCAACTGTATAGTGTTATCCACGATAGCTGTACACTTTTTCTTGATTTGGATGGCAATAAATTTAAAATAGCCTTTGCTGTCTATTTCTTAAGTTTTAATAGGCTGGAGAATTATTTCATCAAAATCCATATTACTTTTTATTGAAAACGCAAACCTCTCATTTCGCGATTCATGGATATCTTGATTTAATTTTAAAAGAAAATGCAAAAATAAATTAGTTAGTTTTGAAAAAATGTTTTAATTTAAAATTTATGAAAATATAGTTATCGGTCGTGCAAAAAATATATACCTCAGAAGTAAACTGTGTTTTAGTCCCTAGCATGAATGTTTCCCTTGCTTCGCTCCGCTATTATGTGTAACTAAAACAACCAGTTTACTCCCTTGATATATAAATAACTATTGTTTTCGCTGTAAACAGTATAATATACTATGGAATGCGAAGCATAGCATATCTTTACAGATTTTTTTTATTTTATATATTTTTGCAAAAATGCCTAGTTATATGGGCTAAAGCTATACGTTCACATTAGATAATTCTATGCCGCTGATTAAACAACGGGGCTAGCTATAAATTAAAATTGATTTACCGTTGTCTGAATGGACGTTTTTACGTGCAAAAACAAAACGAACGCGCCAAATCCAAAACGCTGTTTATAATTTACGACCGAAGCCGCTCTTTCGAAAAAGCGTGGCCGACTATGAAACTAGGTTGGGAAGTATTCGGAAATGCACGGCTTGTTTTTAAACGCGATGATTTGTTTTTCCAGTCAACATGATTTAGATACGTAAACAACGTGTACTTGTATACTACATAAGTTATGTAACATAACACAAATAATGTGACACAAACTGAGCCTAACTTACAATAGTTATAATATTTATAATATATACAAGGGCAAAAAATTAATTTTTTCAATAGAGTCGGTTTTTAGAAGCCGAGGGCCGGCGGGCCGGCCGGACCGAGGATAATAAACCTACGAAATCAAAATTTAACTTTTCGTCCGTGTATTATACAATATTTTTTATTCGATTGTGACTAATTATACTAAATTATTAAAATATATTTAATTTTAAATTGCAAAAATATTTCCGTTTACTGTCTTATAACCTATCTAGTTATCTATGACAAATTGCTATCCAATCAAATCGCTAAAAAAAATCGAATCATTTCTTTGTGTGCGATTTCAAATTAGCTTATTGTTTTGATTAATTTGAGTTAAAATGTATTTGTTATGAACATATTAATACTTCTGAAACCGTTCTATAAATATTATAAATATTGAGATTGATTTTAAAATTGAAATTTTGTGTTTGAGATTTATTTTAGTGGATGAGAACAGATTAACCGGTTAACCATATGTTTTGACTCAAAACTTTTGAGGTTATGTTATAGAAGAAATTTTTATTTATATGATATGATTATAATCAGACCGCGGATATTTGGTATTGATTACAAGGGGTGCACGAATTTTATTTTAAAAATAAGTTTTTAAAGATTAATGGCACACTTTCTTAACCATCCCGTTATGGTTATTATTTATAGCGGCGTAACTTGACGACTATGTTAAAGAGGTGTATCCCAATATTATGACACGAGAATAACTTTACCAACTTTAAGGATATAATGGCATATTATAAAAGAGTTAAAACCTCGGTTATAACTATAATAAATAACAAAGGTCAAATAAAAAAAACTATATTATGTATATTTAACAAAATATTTACAGGGAAGTGTTCTGAAACTAAATGTACCCGTATTTTTAAACATAATTAATATTATTGTTGAAAATAAAAATATATAATCAAGATTTTCTCGAAGTAAATTTAAATTTATATATAAGTATATTTATAATGTAAAAACGAATATTCTACCCAAGTTAGTGGAGCATATTTAAAGAATGTGTGATTTCTTATAATTTTTTCGAAAACGTTACGCCGCGTTACAGAGGGGGGGTGGGTGTCAGTAAAAATGTTACGTAACACTTAAAAAATTATAAACTTATAAAATGTTTATTGGATCACGTTTTTATCAATGATCTAGGCTTAAAGAGACGGATTCCTTGCAAATTTTATTGCACACGGCGTGGTTAACAGTTAACTAAATTCTCTAAACAAAAACAATTAGAGATGGAAAACCATAGCCAATAACCGGTTTTCGGTTAACCGGTTTCGGAAATTACATCAGACCGGTTTTGGGTTAAAACACGGAATCAATAACCGGTTAAAAACCGATTTAAACCATTAAGCAAAATTTCCTTTCATTTTTTTTTACTTTTTGTAAAATGTTACGCAACAAATAGGGGGGGTCTCGAAAATGTTACGCCGCGTTACATGGGGGGGTGGGGGTCAAAAATGGCCAAATTTTGCTTTACGTAATACTTGAACGCTCCCTAAACAGTTTTTTCTCTTGGCTTGGTTGGCACTTTTAAATATTCCAATTTTCTATAAACTCTAAGGATTTTTAATTTTTGACCATGGAATGTTACAACTGGCTTTAGTAAATCAAAATCAAACTTTTTTGTATATCATTATTATGTGATTTTGATGATACGTACGTTCTTTAAAACATTGCATTTCTAATTAAAGATCCGTAGATAAATAACAAATATTTGTTTTGGGATTCAAAGGTAAGCCACTTCTTAATTGTGATATACCGGGTGGCTCTGCAACCAGATCATTTGAAGACTACACGAGAAAAACGCTGAGGGTCACACAGCGAATAGGGTCGACTTTCACAAAAATAAGTACAGCAGCATTTATGTGGAAGTCGACCTTATTCGCATTGTTACCCTCAGCGTTTTTGTTGTGTAGTCTTCAAATGTTTCTAGGCAGACTAGACAGACCAGATAAGATAATAAGATAAGATAGATGGATAGATAAGATAGATAGATAAGATAAATTTATTTGGTGCATTACACATATAGCATTTACACAGGTCACAAATAGTAGTAAAATTTAAATAAATATGAAACATACGGATTTAACATATAGTTAAAACAAAGTTACATACAAGAACAAACTCGTATCATAGAAATTTAAAAATTTCTAAAATCAAACTCCAAATACTCGGATTTAGAGTAGAATGCCTTGGCTCATAAAAATAATTTAATGTGCTGTTTAAAACAATTTCTTGGAAGACTACGAACGCAGGTGGGTAGCTTATTAAAAAAATTAAAACAGTAAAAGTTTAGACCATTTTGCGATTTTTTTAATCTATAAAAATTTATACGTATGTCATTTCTGGAGTTAGTGTTGTAGCCATGAACATCCGCACCCATTGTAGAGCTACCACACTATGAGCATATAGGAGACAGTGATAAATGTAGAGACAAGGCAAGGTAAGTATTTTTATAGTATATTAAAGTACTAGTTTCATAACATACGTTTTTAGCGCACGAGTACAAGTTTAGAAAACGAGCCGCTTGCGGTGAGTTTTCTACAGTACTAGTGCGTTAAAAACGTGTTATGAAACGAGTGCTTTATACAATTTTTTCTATTTTACTCTAAAATTTTAAAAAACTTACATTTAAATTGATGACTGATTTAGGGATTTTTGTTTCGGATTGGCATTACAGTTTTCGCCATGTTTAAAATTCTAAGAACCAATATTATTTTGATATATTTTATAGTCATTTCTTCTCTTTTCCACTGCAAGTAACCAAGCCACAATTTTAACACGGTAAAACATAACTTAAACACAAAATTTTGTAGAAAATTATACTTTAAACCGACGTTCACAATTGCACGGCAAACGTCAAGAGATAGACTTTTGTCTGTTGCCAACCCAAAAGAAAAAAAAGTAGAGACCTCTTATGGGCCTATAAGAACACGCAAAATGCGTGTGATTATGAGCTTATAAGAGACGCAAAATAGAAAAAAGTTATAAACTTCTCCCTACATTCATCCCTGTATCCCAAGCCAGAAATGACCCTGATAGCTCTCCTTTGAATGCGGAAAATTCTGGTACAGAACAGTCCCCCCAAATGATAACACCGTAGCTTAATACAGAGTCAATTAATGTAAAGTATGCTATTCTAAGTACAGAAGTGGATACAGTGCCTTGCAAACTTCTAAGACAACAAATTTGTCTTGACAGTTTTGTTGCCACCATATCAGCGTGAGGCTTCCATGTTAGAACTGGGTCTAAAAGTAAGCCTAAAAACCTCACACTTGACGCACTCTGAAAACCGTCTGTCTTTAATGATAGGCCGTTGCTAGAAAACCAGTCAGCAGCAGTCGACTGTGCCGCAGCACCCAAACCTATTACATTATTGAGAAACTTATCTTTTACCGTTAGAGTAGTATCATCTGCAAAATGAATACACTCGGCATTAGGAAGAAACTTAACAAAATCGTTAATGTAAATTAAGAACAACAAAGTCCCAATATTGAGCCCTGCGATACACCTATGGTTATATTTTTTTGTTTGGACAGTTTTCCATTAACTAATACGAGCTGAGATCTGTTTTTATGATAAGATTCAACTACCTTTAAGGATATATTATCAAAATTATATTTTTCTAATTTATGTAATAGGTTTGGGTGGTCAACACAGTCGAAAGCTTTTGTGAGATCTAACAAAACCGATAAAGAGTATTGCATTTCTAAGACCAACCTTTATCCTGACGATTAAATTGCAGTTCGAGAATATTTTGAATTCAAGATTCTACGGTAGTGCGTCGAGGACGCGCACAAGCCATTTCAAAGATTTTAAAACTTATTTATAAAAAATTAAAAATTTGTGTCGTTATACTAAGGAGGTGTCAACCAAGTCAGAATTTTCATAAAAAAAATAAACTTTCACGCGCCCCTCGTAATCAATACCAAATATCCGGGTACTTATTATAATACTTGAATCTGGTCAAAAAGATCACATAGTTTAAGACCAAAAGGGACCAAAAAGTCATATTTCTTTATAAATATTACAGTAAAGCATCTTATTTAAAAATATCTAAAATGTAAAATCGTTTAAAAACTTTATATTTTCGATGAGCAGAATAGTGGAAATGAACTAAACCACGATTTTTTCCACACTTCGTTTACCTTTTCCTACCTTTAGCAACTTCATACAGAGCATTTCTGCGCATTCGTATGTTCAACCAAAAATATCTGCGCATCGGTATATTATACAAAATATATCTGTGGCTTGGTTCTAAAGGGCCAATGTCAAAAAATTTGAACGGAAAAGTCAAACATTGGCCGTTTTAGCAGTTTAACAGCAATATTTATTGATAACACACTTTGGCCCTTCTCGCTTAAAGTCTACATTTATCTCACAAGGAACATCCCTACTTCCGGTTTCCTCAATTCCAGTTTCCTCACTTCCGGTGTCCTTAAGTTTCTGAAAATGGATTTATGTGGGGGTGTATATTTAGGGAGATAATTTTTTTTTTATATCTTCGCATTTTCAAGATACAAGCAAAAATGTGTGTGTGTGTGTCTGTGTTTAAAACCATTGTAGAAGTTTGATGCAATAATTTGCTAATCTACAAATAAGTATACCTAAAGTCTTACTCGGATCAAGATTGTATCTAGAATTGTTTAAAGTATAGTTATATTCTTGATTTTAATACTAGTTAAGTCTTGTACAAAATATAACTTTTCTCAGCGTACAAGAATAAGATTTTCTTAAAAAGAAGTATAACTAGAGTTGCGGAATGGGGAAACTAGCATAGCGTTGATTCAAGATTATTTATCTTCAATCCAGTTTAGCTTTTTTTCCGTGTACATTAAATGTATTCCGTGTACATTAAATGTATGAAATGTATGAAATTTTCTCAAAAACACTCGATATTTTTTTTAATTTTCAAAAACTGGTTTGGACTTTCAGGGCTGACAAAAATATTCCCAATTAAAAAAAAAACATTAAAAACAAAAACAAATACTACAAACCAAAGGAATGCATTTTCCGACTAGACTAAAATTAGCGTGCGATGCACATGTTCACACAGAACAAGCTCTCAACCCTTTTTGTTGCATCGCGTGCAATTGTTTTTGTTTATGTTTGTACTATAATTGGATAAGTGATGTTGTGCGATGCGAGCTTGTTTTTAATTAAAGATCCGTCGACTAGATAAATAACAAATATTTGTTTTGGGATTCAAAGATAAGCCACTTCTTAATTGTGATATACCGGGTGGCTCTGCAACCAGATCATTTGAAGACTACACGAGAAAAACGCTGAGGGTCACAATGCGAATAGGGTCGACTTTCACAAAAATAAGTACAGCAGCATTTATGTGGAAGTCGACCTTATTCGCATTGTTAATCTCAGCGTTTTTGTTGTGTAGTCTTCAAATGTTTCTAGGCAGACTAGACAGACCAGATAAGATAATAAGATAAGATAGATGGATAGATAAGATAGATAGATAAGATAAATTTATTTGGTGCATTACACATATAGCATTTACACAGGTCACAAATAGTAGTAAAATTTAAATAAATATGAAACATACGGATTTAACATATAGTTAAAACAAAGTTACATACAAGAACAAACTCGTATCATAGAAATTTAAAAATTTCTAAAATCAAACTCCAAATACTCGGATTTAGAGTAGAATGCCTTGGCTAATAAAAATAATTTAATGCGCTGTTTAAAACAATATCTTGGAAGACTACGAACGCAGGTGGGTAGCTTATTAAAAAAATTAAAACAGTAAAAGTTTAGACCATTAGGCGATTTTTTTAATCTATAAAAATTTATACGTATGTCATTTCTGGAGTGAGTGTTGTAGTCATGAACATCCGCACCCATTGTAGAACTACCACACTATGAGCATATAGGAGACAGTGATAAATGTAGAGACAAGGCAAGGTAAGTATTTTTATAGTATATTAAAGTACTAGTTTCATAACAGAGAGACCTCTTATGGGCCTATAAGAACACGCAAAATGCGTGTGATTATGAGCTTATAAGAGACGCAAAATAGAAAAAAGTTAAACTTCTCCCTACATTCTTCCCTGTATCCCAAGCCAGAAATGACCCTGATAGCTCTCCTTTGAATGCGGGAAATTCTGGTACAGAACAGTCCCCCCAAATGATAACACCGTAGCTTAATACAGAGTCAATTAATGTAAAGTATGCTATTCTAAGTACAGAAGTGGATACAGTGCCTTGCAAACTTCTAAGACAACAAATTTGTCTTGACAGTTTTGTTGCCACCATATCAGCGTGAGGCTTCCAGGTTAGAACTGGGTCTAAAAGTAAGCCTAAAAACCTCACACTTGACGCACTCTGAAAACCAGTCAGCAGCAGTCGACTGTGCCGCAGCACCCAAACCTATTACATTATTGAGAAACTTATCTTTTACCGTTATAGTAGTATCATCTGCAAAATGAATACACTCGGCATTAGGAAGAAACTTAACAAAATCGTTAATGTAAATTAAGAACAACAAAGTCCCAATATTGAGCCCTGCGATATACCTAGGATTATATTTTTTTGTTTTCCATTAACTAATACGAGCTGAGATCTGTTTTTAAGATAAGATTCAACTACCTTTAAGGATATATTATCAAAATTATATTTTTCTAATTTATGTAATAGGTTTGGGTGGTCAACACAGTCGAAAGCTTTTGTGAGATCTAACAAAACCGATAAAGAGTATTCTTTGTTTTCAAAGCATTTGATAGTCTGAGATATTAATTGTGCAATAGCATCAATGGTGTTTTTCTGGTTGTTAAAGCCTTTTCAAATATTTTAGAAATTACAGGTAACAGGTATATAGACACTGACTTAACCAGAGGTCTGTCAAGTTTTTCAGGTTACAGGTGTATAGAAGCAAAACCTATGTATTTGCTGCGTTGGATTTGGTGTGGGTTTCAAGATATTAACAATTAAAGGTCAGAAAATGTTTATTTTTGAACATTTTTGTATACCAGTAAAGTTTTTTATCAACAATCAAAGTAACCATCTTGTAGGAAATTAAAAAACCTTCAAAATGGCGTTTTTTAAATGTCGATGGATGATTTGTTGCTTAGAAAACTGCAGAAAACGATCAAAATTTGCAAGTTATTGAATAAACAATAAATTTTGCAAAAATCGACCTACAACTTTGTTATTGTGTAAAAAGTTGCGTCTTATAGTACTCAAAATTTCAGAACGATTCATTTAATAGTTTTTGCAAAATTGCAATTGTCTATCCCAGATATGTTTTTTGCAATAATATGATGCGTACATTAATGAAGGTATAATGATACTACGGGTATCTTATGAAAAGGGAAGAGTTGTTTTATCAAAAGAAATTATTAATTAAAAAAAATCGATTTTTAGCATTGCAAAATCTTGTTACAAAAACACTGTCATTTTTACCTTGTAAACAATTTGAATAACTTTGTTGCAATTACTTGTAGGAGAATATTTTTTTCATATTCGAAAAGCTAGCATTTTTACACGAATTTAGAAAAAAAAAGATTGTTCCAGGTTAATATGGGGCAAAATTAGCCACTTTTTTTTTAATCACGGCTACTTTGTTTACATAAAATTGAATAAAACTCAATTATTTA
The DNA here is from genome assembly GCA_958510825.1 of Brachypterus glaber. Taxonomy (NCBI): domain Eukaryota; kingdom Metazoa; phylum Arthropoda; class Insecta; order Coleoptera; family Kateretidae; genus Brachypterus; species Brachypterus glaber. The sequence goes on along the minus strand of OY294047.1, from coordinate 23,727,189 downwards.
TAACAATATTTTGTATAATAAAGTATAAATTACCCATTCCTATATTTGCCAATATCAATAATACAAAAAATAATATAAAAGTAGTTGCAACAAAGTTATTCAAATTGTTTATGGTAAAAATGACAGTGTTTTTGTGACGAGATTTTGCAATGCTGAAAATCGATTTTTTCTTAATTAATAATTTCTTTTGATAAAACAACTCTTCCCCTTTCATAAGATAGCCGTAGAATCCTTATATCTTCATTATTGTTCGCATAATATTATTGCAAAAACAACATCTCTGGGATAAACAATTGCAATTTTGCAAAAACTATTGAATGCATCGTTCTGAAATTTTAACCTCATATTGAGTAGGGGTGACCGGGGCTAGTTGTCGCAGGGGTAAGTTGTCGAAGTGCTTATATCTTAATAAGTAAAATATTTTTCTGCGCGAAACCAAGATTAACCGCTGCGTTACAATAGTGCCATTTATCATTTGTAAACTTAAATGCAATAAATTAAAAAAACATCTAGATAAACCAAAAAATGTAAAAATTAAAGAGCCCATTAATTTTTTTGTGGTAAATATTTTTTCTTATTGTTACTGATTTAAAGCATTAAGATAAGAGAATTTTTTATATAATAATAGTTTAAGGTGTATATTATTTATTGATATTGTCATTTAGGAGTGTTTATTCGTTAATTAGAAAGTACTTGATACATAACGTAAAATTGGCCACTGGGGCTAGTTGTCGCATTTGGTTTGGGGCTAGTTGTCGCATGATCTGGAGATATGTTCATGGCATAACATTTCCTTTTTGGCATTTTTTTATTCAAAACTGTCTAAAAAAGTGAAACTTTGTTGAATAGCAAATAAGTTCGTTTATTAAATTATATTAAATTAAAAAAAAAATCAAAAAAATATTATTTAATTATAAAGTTGGAAATTTTGGCACAAAAGTAAAAAGTTAGATAACAATCAGCTTGTGGGGAGGCACATGTCTTATTAGTTATTTATAATTTTTTTAAATGCCTTTATACTTCAAAAAAATATACTCGAAGTGCCTCGACAACGTGCCCCGTGATGGGGCAAGTTGTCTCAATTTTCAAGACTTCACAAAAAAAAAACATAACTCTAATACCCTATAAATTTTTCCATGTTTTTTCTTTAAATAATGTTACTGAAACATGCAGCTAAAATTACCATTAGGTCAATTAAAAAAAAAATACAAAAATAAAGGAAAAAACTGATTTTGAATGAAAAGTGCGACAATTAGCCCCGGTCACCCCTACTATAAGACGCAACTTTTTACACAATAACGAGGTCGTAGGTCCATTTTTGCAAAATTTATTGTTCGTTAAATAATATGCAAATTTTGATGTTTTTTGCAAATCAAATCATCCTATCGACATTTAAAAAACGCCATTTTGAAGGTTTTTTTTTTAATTTCCTACAAGATGGTTATTTTTATTGTTGATAAAAACTCAACTTTTTTACTGGTATGCAAAAATGTGCAAAAATAGACATTTTCTGACCTTGTTAATATCTTAAAAACCACACTAAATCCACCGCAGCAAATACATAGGTTTTGCTTCTATACACCTGTATTACCTGAAAAACTCGACAGACCTCTGGTTGAGCCACTTTTCCCAATAGGGTATTTTTTTTGCTCATATCACTGGACTACAAAGAATATCTACTGCACTATAACAGTGAATGAGTTTTATTAAAATTATTTAATTTTGATTGTAATTTTAACTCATAAATGTTAATGTTACAACTCGCAACAAACAAGGGATGTGTTCTTATAAAAATACAACTGTACCATTAAACGGTAAACACGCTCCATATGTTAAACATATGCAAAAAAAATATTTTATACATTTATTCTTTATCTAGAAGCATATTTTAACATCGGTTTTAACATAAATGTAAAGTTAGTTTATTTCTTATCTTTTACACTAAAATAACTTAGGGTCATCACCTGATATTACACGGTGCTTTTTTGGGGGTATTTTTTGTTTGTTCTGAAACCCTGAATTACTTAACCATTCGATATTTGTATGATTTTCATCGAAAATTAAAAAGATCTACCGAGTGTTTCGTTTTTTTATTAAAAAAATAAATGCTAAAGGTGCTGCGAAGAGTAAAAAAAGCCGTGAAGATATGAAATGCTACGCATTCACAGTAAATGGTATATTGCATTTTCCCAAATGAATTAAAAAAAAAACATACAAAAAATTAGCACACCTATCTTGAAATCAAAAAAGTTGCATATTTCATGGATTAAAAACAAAAAAGTTGCATATTTCATGTTAAAAAAAAATAATAAATTTTTAATTTTGGGAAAAAAAGTTTTAAATAATTTTATGGCTTAAAAATATAAAAGTTGGGATTTTTGCATGATTCATGGATTAAAAATATAAAAGTTGCATATTTTTTGGGATTTTCAAAAAACTTGCATATTTCGTGGATTAAAAATATAAAACTTGCATATTTCATGAAGGGCGGGACCTTTTTTTTTAGTCATTAACTTTTTTTTTGTGTTTTTAGACTAAAAAAAGTTGTAATTTTTGACCTCCTCCCCCCCACCAAATCTCCTTCGCTACGGCCCTGTAAGGAGGAGAGAGCAAATCTCAAAATATTATGCGTGGACAGTGCTTAAAGTAATCCCGATAATGGTCTTAATTTACTTTTATAATTTGACACTAAAAAAGCTCGCTAACCTACTTGCTCTTGTTTCTTATTTAAAAGTGGTTTTATTAAAATTTGGCTGAATATTTTATGGTTCTCGACATTTTAATTAAAAGTTTATAGGGGCCCAACTTCCAAAAATCAATAGTTTAGGTGCTAGAGTATTGAAAACCGCGATACACTGGTGTTATGGAAAAATCGTTTCGGTTCGATTTAGCTGAACCTTGGATAATATCCAATATCTAATGAATATGTTTTAGTTCTCGAGATATTGCACAACTCCCAAAATGTTTACGTTTACGTATACGTGCTAGAAAACTTTGAAAATCTTGAGCTAGCTCGTCCAATATTCTTTTTTAAAGTTTTTAAAAAAGTTGTAGGGTCAGCGAGCTTTTTCAGTGTCAACTTCGTTTTCAGCACCCAAAAATATAGTCTGGTTAAACTAATTGACTCTAGGCATATGTTATGGTTTAATTAACTACCCTATTGAAAAAGAAGGCTATGCGTGGGTATAAATGGTGCATAAACCGGACTTGAGCCTGCTCAAGCCCAGTTTGTGCACCGTTTATACCTGCTCAGACCCCTAATTTTCGCTGTGGTGTCACAAGTACTTACTACATAAATTATAAATTTAACCAATGCAGATCGACTTTCCATCTATTTAAAGCTGAACACACGCTCGAAAGTTTCGCTACGGAAAGTCTGCTTTAAGCGGATCGATGGCACTGAACAGCACTAAAGCCAGCTCGTCCCTAGACCGAAACACGTACTAAGAGCAGCGCACAGTGGCATTCGGTAAAAAAGCTTGTATTCACAATCATACAGTACACTGATAGAACACCTAATTAATAACGTAATAAGGTTATAGGATACAACAAAAAATCTGCCCTGATAAGACAATTGTCCTATCTGCAAAAATTAACTTTTTTAGATAAGCACCTTATTGTATTGCTTTACACTAGCCCCATGTGCATACTAAAAAGAAATGTCCTATCTAATACCTAAATCCTAAAAGTTAGCCTAAGATATTTGTCCTATGTGGAAAATTTTCAATGTTTTCTAAATAAAATTGTCCTAACTAGTCTTTACTAGACGAGTAAGTCAGGACTAGGACTAATTTTACAGATCTTAGTAATTTGATTGGACTTTTTAGATAATTGTTCTAACTACCTCAGATAAAACTGCATTTAGTATGACAATTTATTTTTCTGACAAAAAAAAATATTTTTTTTTTCAAAGGTTATTACGTATTTTTATTTAAAATAAAGCAGAACCCAACGCCATATTTATTTAAACATGTTCTCAAAAAGTGAAAAAAAAAACAATAAAACTGGCCTTATCTCAAAACATCTAATTTGCAGATAGGACAACTTGTCTTAGCAGGGCAGAAATAGTATATGCGCCAACCACTATATGTTGCATAGAATACAACAAAAAAGTAAACGTGTTCGGTAGGGTGGGCCGTTCCTATATAGGTTTTTTTTTTTTTTTAATTTAAAACTCCAATGGGGGGAAAAGATGCGTCTTGCAAAGAGAAAAAAACGTGTATTTTATTTTATATATTTTTTCAATTTTTGTGCCCTCTACAAAGGTACATTTTGTAACTTTTAGGAAAAATGTAAAAAAAAATAAAAATAAGAAAACTTAATAAGAAAAATGCAAAAACTGTTTTATTGCAAAAAAAAATAAGTTTTACAACCGAAAATAACATTTACAAACATCATAGGCCATATTTTAAGCCACTCTATATTCTGATTTGTGGTGAGGCATAATGATTTAATTCTTACGCGAATAACCCCAAAAATTGTTCCGAAAAAATAAAAAAATATGTGGGCAAATAGAAAATTTTATAAGCTTTAAAATGATGTATCACACGACCCCCTTTTCTGTTTAAAAAAATTTCCCTCCCTTTTTCCCCTGTCTCCATCGTGCCCCCTATGCATACCAAAAATACACCAAAAAATATATGGATTATCTTTTTTAGGTGTTTCAAATTTCAAGTTGATATCTTAAGCCTTTGAAAAGTTAAAGGGGGGGGGGGAGGCGGACTTTTGACACGCTGTGTATACATTACAAATGTGAAGAAATACGATATTTTCATTAATATTAAAGGCTTTGTAGAGGGCTCAAGATGAACTTTAATCTGATTCTGCTTTTGTCGAGTATTGGGTTTTTAAACTCCAGATTTCAATTTTTCGGCCCACCCTAGTGATTGGTATTTACAAACGAGTGCAGTTGTTTGATTTATATCAACAAACTGTTAAGCGATCAGATTTTTCTTTGTCGGGCAGAGAGCGAGGTAGGCGTGGCTTGCAAATCCGCAGGTTCTGATTGCCGCTTCAAAACACAGGCAATTCACCTGACCCGTCCGCCCGACTGGCTATCTGAGCCTTGTATAGTTCTCCACATGACACAAAGTCTCCAACGAAAGGGGGAGGTATCATGCGCGCTCTTCTCTTTCCGTCAAAACCGTTATAAGGCGCGCGTGCCTGCAACGGGTCACTCATTTGCACACACATTCTTCGCATGCACTTGCACCCACATGTAGGTCCAATGTGAGTTTGCCAATGGGCGGCCAACGAACCAATGTTTTATGGGTAACCAAAAAGAAATTAAACAGAAAATTGAAAAGCGACAACTTAGCTGGCATGGACTTATTTCAAGAATGAAAGTAGTGGAATCGGGAAAAATTGAAAAGTTTGAAGACCAAGTTAGAACTGGATGGATGAAATAAAAAAGGAATTAAAAGAGGAAAATCATTAACTAACTTTGACAAGTACCTCAAAAAAAAAAAGAAAAATACCATGGTACTAGCTAAAAAACCCCAAGAACCTAATAGAGTGCATGGAATTTCAGTAGAAATAGATAAATAACAGACTTTTAAAAACTGAAATAACATTTTAAAAGTGATTGACCAGGATTATGAAATACAACTAATTTTAAATGCATGATTCTATTTGAAAAAAAAAATCTCGGCGTTGCGTGTTATTTAAGTAAATTGAGTTACTTTATTAATCCCCTAGGCCGAGATTGAGAAAATATACTTACTTTTTCCTACGACCTAGTTAGATAGTGCTCATCAGTGTCGGACTGGGCAGCCCAGGGCTAGTGAGATATGTAGATTTGTATGATTTGTAGATTTGTATAATAATAATGCATTTATTACAGTCAAAAAAACATATAAAAATAAAATATACATTTGTACATGTAAAAATTATGAGAAAAAAAACATAACGTAGAAGTATCAGATTTTATGAAGCAGAGGCGGCGCCAGTTAACAATAACTGGAGGACTCAGATTGAACTAGAGACCTGAGAAGGCTGTTGGCATTGGACGTCAGACGTCCAACATAGCTGGAATTTTGTTTACAGCGTAACGCATCCAGAGTATCTACGCGAGCCTGTGTAAACATTTCATATGCACTGTTGTACCTAGGAAGTCTATGCATTATTCCAAAAGCGTCGTTATAACACACGCTCAAGGTACGCCACGACGCCATTGTATGATTACACCAAAGTTCGGCCGAGTACATGTTACAACAGTAAGTCTTGAAAAGAAAGTTTTTTTACATCAGAAGAGCACACAGCAAATCGTCTGGCAAGCATATTAACGCGGACACATAGTCTTATAGTGTCTTTTTATTTCAGCGTTATCACAGAGGTTATCGACTATTATATGATCTAGATATTTGACTTCGGAGACACGTTTAATTACTGAGTCATTTAGAAAAACTGGTGGCACCAAAACGTCTCTATACAACGCAGGTTTAAACACCAAAACTTTGCAATTATCAGAATTGTAGCTCAGATAAGAGAGTCGGGCAAATTCTTCACACTTGCGTAGCAATTTACGGAGACCTTCTAGGGAGGGACACAGAAGCACCATGTCGTCGTCATAACTGATGCAGTTCACTTTAGCACCACCGATAAAACAGCCTGCAGAAACAGCAGCGAGAATGTAGTGCAGTTTATCAATGTAAGCATTGAAACAGTCCGGAGTCAGTAAACTTCCCTGACGAACACCATTCCGTTGTTTAAAAGTAAAGGACTCTGAAGAGCCCTAAAGGACTTTTGTGGCATTACAGTTCCAGTTTTGTATGATGCGGCATATATATTTAGGCACATTTCTTCTAAGAAGTACTTTAATATAGTTGCGTGGTGAACCCTATTTCTTAAGATCCAGGAATATGGCGTAGACAGGAGTATTTCTCTTAAGGTAGTAGTGAGCTGTTTCCTTAAGAAGATGTATAGCCTCAACAGTACCCACATACTTCTTAAAACCAAGTTGGTGGTCACTTGTTCGAAAAAAGGAGTTGCATCTCTTAAGAATAACAAGTTCAAGTACTTTGGAGAATGTCGAAGAAATAGTAATTAGAAGAGGATGATACATTGCCACTTTTATTTTTTACAATTGGTATAATAGTGCTTTTAGTGAGAGAAGAGGGCGTTGATCCATGAGACAGCATACAGGAGAAACACATAGCCAGAAGAAGGTATAACGCTTCATGTGAGTAGATTATGTGTTTAGGGCCTAAGCCGTGGCACCGGCAGCTTTTCCACGCTTTAGTTGTAGAGTCGCTGCTTTAACATCATGAGGAGAGACTAAGCATTCTTCGTAATCCTCAGCGTCTAAATCTATTAAGTTGTAGTCGTCGTAAAGGTTACTAAGCTTTTCGTAGGTTTTTCCCCAATATTGGGCAATGTCCGCCTTACCAGAAGTCTGATCTATGCAAGTATTAGTAAATAGGGATAAAGCGGTGTTATTGGTCTTTTTATAAGCTTTCCAGAAGTTTACAAAATCTTTTTCTAGGTGAGTCGTAGCTAAAGCTTCCGCTCGTATCTGATCCTCTCGGCGTCTAATAGATAATAATAATAATAATAATAATAATAAATACATTTATTTACCCAAAATAATAGTTACAAAGTTTTACAGTTATACGAAATATTATTTTACAGGCAAAATGGCAGCGCTCAGATGCTGGTTTCATTTAGAATAAATTTGGCTTAAAAATACTAATTAATAAAAGCAGCAGCTGGTCTTCCGCACGACCAAAAGATATAAAAAATTACAAATAAAAAATTTCATTATTAGATAGATTAGTTTTACTACTAATTTTATTTAAATAAAAACACACATGATGAGAAAAAAAAATAGTTAGGTGCATAACAGCAAAAAAAAAAGAATATTTTAACATAGCTCCCCGCTTAAATTTCTTAAAGACTATTTACATTTTTTTAGAGACAACTTACATTTTTTTAAAGACATTAACAAACTTTCTAAAACTCATTGGCCCGGAGAAAATTCTTAAATTTATTAGGAAACTGAGAATGGGACATTACCTTAAACTCATTGGATAGCTTATTATAGTAAGTAGCGATATTAAACGAAAAACTTCGGGTAAATAACGCTGTTTTATGCTGTGGCACAGTTAAAATTTTTCTGTGCCTTATATTGACATTATGGACATCCGTTCGGTAAAGAATTTTATTGTGTAGATACTTAGGGGATTTTAGACTTATTATTTTATAAAAAAAACTCATTGAGTGATGAACTCTTCTTTGAGACATATTAAGCCAACCAAGCTCAGAGAATTTTTGAGATATGTGTTCATATTTGCGAATTCCGTAAATAAAGCGTACACATGAATTTTGTATTTTTTGAATACGTGTAGAGTCAGCCGCATCAATACAGAAATGGTATAGGTTATCGCAGTAATTAAATTTTGACAGCACTAAACTTTCGCATAATATGATTTTGAGTTTTTTTGTTAATACATTTTTATTATTGTATAGTAGCTTAAGGCTATAATATGCTTTGTTGATTACATTATTTATGTGAGTTTTGAAACGTAAGTCCTTATCTAGTATAATGCCTAGGTTTTTAGCTTCTTTAACGTAATGAATTTGTATGCCGTCAACATTTATGTTCAAGTTAGATATAATATGATTGTAAGCGTTAGCTTTAGAAAAAACTATCAAAGATGATTTAGAAGCATTTATTTTAAGACTATGATCCTTAGCTGTCTCAATTAATTGAGTTATATCTTGATTAAATTTAATATTAGCATCGTTTAAATCGGAAATATCAAAAGTCATGTACATTTGCGTATCGTCAGCATAAAAATGAACACTACAGAAATTGATTGAAGCATAAAAATAACACGTATATATTGTGTAGAGTAAAGGCCCTAGGATCGACCCCTGGGGCACACCAGAGGTTACTTTTATCGGTTCTGATGTTTTTTCATCAAGTACAACCATTTGCTCTCGGTCCGTAAGGTAATTTAAAAGTAATGATGAAGAGATTGGATCAAGTCCTATAAAATTTAAAATTGCATGCAATATGTCCGGATCCAGCGTATCAAAAGCCCTGCTAAAGTCTAACAATAAAAGGGCGGTAGTTTTACCAGAGTCTAGTCCGGTGATAATGTCATCTGTAATACTTGTTAGAGCAGAAGCACAGCTATGATTGGGTCTGAATCCGGATTGTGTAGCGGGTAGAATACTATATAGATCTAGATGCTTGCGTAGTTGTATCTCAAGGACCTTTTCAAAGATCTTGGACAAAGTGGGTAGAATGCAGATTGGCCTTAGATCCTTAAATTCTGAAGGGCAATTGACTTTAGGTATTGGCATAATTAATCCTTGCTTTCAACTCTGAGGGACAACGCTTTGTTCTATGCAGTAATTAATGATATGTGTGATAACCGGAGTTAAATATGGACAACATAGTCTTATGAAAGTAATATTAATTCCGTCTACGCCTGTTGCTTTCGTTTTTATACCGCTTATAATTTTATTTATAGTTTCATCATCAACTCTTTGAAATTTAAAATGTGACGTAAAGTTTCGTAATTTATTGTGTTTATAAAATTTAATAAGTTTCTGTTTGTTTTCAGAGTTTGTTGGGGGTATTGAGTTAATAAAAAAATGATTTATAGCATTAACATCTTTTAATTCATCTGGAATATTTTTACTTGAGCTATTTATTATGTTCATTTTCTTAAGTTCCTTCCAACTATCGCTAACACCGAGGTTATTAAATTTATTTATGTAATACGCATTTTTTTCTGATTTTACTGTACGATTAACCGCATTTCTTAATTGTGTATAATATTCCCAGCTTAAGCCACTTTTAACACTCTTATAACGCTTTAACGCCTCATCCCTTTGTTTCATTAGCAACTTCGTATTTTCGGACAGCCAAGGTGAAAATGTTTTAAAGGGCTTACATATTTTCTGTGGTATATGTTTGTCAAATAGATTTAACAGGCATGTATTTAAGAACTCTATTTTATCATTGATATTATCAATCTCTGTGACATGAAAAAGTGGAAGTTGCTGTAAATCATGATAAAATAAATCATAATTAAGATTTTTATAGTCCCTGTATTTAATTTCTTTAGGAGATAAATCATGCATGACTTTAAATTTGCAAAATATAAGATCATGATCTGAAAGATTATGCATATCAATTATACCTTTTTCTGTTATTATTGACTCATCTGACGTTAAAATTAAATCTAAGATGGTTGCAGTGCTGCTTGTTGTTCTCGTAGGTGAATCAATAATCTGTGTTAGGTTTAAATTATTTAAAACTTCACTTAAATATTTTGTTGATGGACTATTAACATCTAATTGATCAATATTAAAATCACCGAGGCATAATAATATGTCCGTATCTAATATGACATTTTCAATTGTTTTTTCAAGAGTAGAAACAAAATCTTTATATTTATTATTTTGGTAAAGATCACTATTTTTTGCGGCCTATACACAGTACCAACTGTAAATTTTTTATTAAAGATTTTGGCACTTACCCATAGTTGTTCAATTTTTGAGCTAGTTGGAATGACGGTATACCTTATAGAATTGTGAATGTACATAGCTAATCCTCCGCACTGGCCCTGACGGTCCTGCCGTATTAGATTGTAGCCATCGATTGATATATCATTAGACAATATGCTTGGATTAAGATGGGTTTCTGAAATGGTTATGATAGAAAAGCGTTTGTCTAGTGCAATGTCTCTAAGATTTTGTAATTTTGGCAGTAAGGAGCGTATATTAAAATGACATACCGAAAGAGGTTTTTTTCTCATTTATGTGCGTTTATATTAAAATTACCTATTAGTATTAAATTAAATTCTTAAATTAATTAAATATCACAAACAAAAAAAAATTGAAAGAAAAGAAAAATAGCGAGTGCTTTTAATAGAATTGCACTCCTCTTATTAAATAAAAAAAAGTATTGTTTACTTATAAGGCACTTAGACGTATTTTGATAATAAGTTTTTTAATTAAGTAGAAAAAAAGAAGAAAGAAAAAATGCATATAGCAAATACCAACGATTGCAAGATTTTATGAAGGCCTTGTGGCAAAAAAAAAATATTTATTAAAGTTAGTTATATTATACTATATTATAATTTAATATAATAATAAATAGAAATGGATTGAATATATAATTATAAGTATTATAATTATAATTTATAAGAGAAAAAAAAATGTATAGCAAACATTTGAATGCAAGGTTTTATAAAGGCCTTAAGGCCTACCTATAGGAAAAATATACTTATATCTAAAAAATGTTAATTAAACACAGAACTGCATAATAGAAATTTTCTGACAGAAAATTCTGAATATTTTTTTTTTAAAACAAATATATATTTTTTTAATAGGCAAAAATTATTAGTTTTAAATATTAAATGAATAAACATAAATTCTGTCACAAAATATCCTGAGTTGCAAATATAAACCATAACATAACTCATGAATAAGATCTATTTGTTCAATAAATATAAATATTTATCCAACAAAAAAAAAGAAAATCAGACCCAGCAGCCCATGCACAACTTCGCCAATATTTTTAGATTTTGGCGAAGGTGCATGCACGAGTGTGACAGGTTTACAGGTTGTATAGAGAAAAAAAAAATAAATAAAGGTCCAGGCATACTATACTTTGTCTCATTATTTCTTAGTATTTAGATCATTTCCATTGATAATATGTTTCAGAGTTCCATTATCTTTTTTCTTTATGTGTCCAACATTTTTGCTTGTAAATTTCTCGACATTTCACAAACAGAGTATATTTACTTTTTGTGAGCATTTCTATGAACATTATACCACTGTTTTTGAGTTTTGCTTTATTTTTGAAAACATCATCACGCCGCCATTCACAGATAAACTCAACAACAATCAATCGAGCACTTGACGTTTGTTTATTGTTTTTTTTACGACTCGCCGGCTTTTTACTACCGATACGATAAATACAGCTGATTTCTTTTTTATCGATGTCATATTCCAAATGATTTTGTAAAATATTATGAAATATTTTAAAAAGATCCTCGTTAGGTTCTTCTTCAACACCTCTTATTAAAATATTTTTATGCATACTATGTTGCAGATTTTTGTCAACCATTTCTGATAGTTTATCATGCTCATCAGCTAGTAGTTTAAGGTCATTTAATATTAGGTCCACAGATGACTTAAAAATTTTTTCGAACAAATCGATTTTTTTAATAACTTCATCATAGTTAGAAGGGCTCGCCTGTGACTTTCCTGATGAGTTACCTTTGAGATCATCCACTTGTTGGCGTAATTCCTCAAGCTGATTTCCAACGGTAACCGTTAAAGTGTCAATTTTTTTAGACACGCCACCGGTCTTCTTTAGACTTCTTAGGTCTGGAGCCATTTTCGGGTAAAAAACAGTAATATTTTTGTTAAATTTCACTGAATTTCACGAAACAATTTATTAAATTAACACTTTAAACACTTTTTGATAGTTTTTAGCACCTTAAAATTAGGTTTTTAAGCAATTTATCGAGGAGCACTTTTCAGACGCTGCTACTAGTGCGACATCTATCTATCTAGATTTAAGCTTAGCTTTAAAGTTTTTTCGTAAGCGTTGACGTTCAAAGTTTAAAGGGCCATCGGGTGGACGACCCACGCAAGAAAGGCGTTGTGCGCTAAGTTGTAGGTCTCAAAAACTTCAGCAGACCAACCAGGAACGACTTTAAATCTTGGTTTATTGCTGCGGAATGTTTCCGAAACAGATTGACGGAGGGCTTCGGTAATATCGCAGAAGAATTTTTCAGTTTCGGCTTTATGTTCGGGCGAAACGCATGAGGAACTACGGGAGTAGACTACATTGGGAAGGTGTATGCTCGCTAGCTTATTACAGGACAAAGTTTTGTAGTTTTCCATAAGTAGATTGCATTTATCCGACCATCTGGGAATACCTGGCTTTAGTCTGGCACTTCTAGTAAGGGTCGGCCACATATTAATCTTTAAAGTCCTCGAAATAGGAAAGTGGTCAGACGGTGTAGTAATAAGGTCGACGTTTAAGGACTCAACGCATGCCGAAGCTAGAACTAAAAAGTTCTTGATAAAATCTATTATATGGCAGAGGTCTTGCGTTGAGCTTGCATCTGAAGCACTTTCCTCAATAATAGCCTAGAGGCGGCCCAGGGTAATGCAGAATTCTGGGAGATTTTCAACATCATTCGTGGGCATATGTACAGTAGCAAGAAGGATAGTTCTATTATTAGTTTCAAAGGTTTCAGTTGCAATTTTAGGATAATCACAATTGATAGGTTTAACAACATGGGCATACTTGTTATGTCAGAGTATGGCAACTCCACCGAAAGATCTTCCTCGGAGAATCTGATTAGTGTTCATGGCGCTAACGCCAGTAAATTGAAAGTTAGGGTTGCCTTAGAAAGTTCAGACATATTATCACAAGTAATCCACGTTTCTTGAAGAAAGTAGATGTCAAAGGTATTACACATATCAGTGACGTTAAGTAGTGATCGTTTAAAATTGACACGAGTTCCTTCCTTCCAGAGTTTAGGATCTAGGGCCTTGTTTAAACTAGAGACTGGAATACCAATTTTAAAAGTACTGAACTCTCCAGTTTTAGTATCAATTTTCAGCACCGTGCAGTTATCTAAGTGTGCGGAAACGAAGTTTGTGACGTCTTCCAGAGTGGTATATAGGTTACTATAGTATAAATATTTTTTTTCCTCCCAAAAATGTTGATGATTAAAAAAAACTCATCAACCCTGAAAAAAAAACATCACCCGGTGGAGGGGCCCCAAAGTACGAGGGGTCCCCAAAACTGGGCTGCTGTCAGAGAATGAGTAAACGTCAAACACGGAACCTCAAATTGACAAATTAATTTTTAGACAATTTTTGCGTTTTTTTTGGATGTTTAGGTGTTAGGTCTTAGGAAAAATAGTATACACACCTCGACGCAAACCATTTTCAGTGCATTTCGAGTGCTTTATTTACTCGGCTCCGCCTCGTAAAAAATAAGCACTCTTGTGCACTGAAAACTAGGTTCGCTTACTCGGTGTGTAATATAGTTAGATACTATTACTATAGGTCGACGCCGAGGTATTGATTCTATAGTATACCAGTCAAGTAGATGCCGCAAATACGTTACTGAAGTATTACGTATCTACTTGACTGGTACTCTACAAAAAGCGGTGGTTTCACTGCAATCAATACCTCGACGTCGGCCAGTAACTATTACATTACTTACTTTATTTTATATAATTTTAACAGTATTTCCAATAAAAATCAGACCACGGTGCTTTTTGTCAGAAACGCCGGGATATGCTTCGAGAGCTGGTGTTGTAATAGACAAATTGTTTTCGCGGTCTCTAGCACGTCCCAACTTACACAACCCCATCCCAATTCAGTTTCCACAGTACAAGGACAAGACAAGAAAAAGGAAAAAAGAGTTGGAAATTAGTATCTATTCTAAATTAACTTTTGAAATCTGATCGAAATAGAAATATTGATTTAAATATAATCTTATCTTGAAGCAAACAAATGCGTTTGCAGCTTTCTGTTCGAGGATAAAGAGTGACCGCAAAGTTAGCCTGTTTTTCATAAAAAACAAGTAAAGGGGTATCACCCTTGGATTTGACGAAAATCCACCCCCACAAAGAGGGTTAAACTACTCCCAAGCACCAAAAAAAGTAGTAAATCATAAAGTATTTCAAGAAAAATCGAGTTAAAGGAATCCAGCCAGTTATGTTTAATAAAATGTGAGAAAGTTTAGAGTATAAAATTCAATTCAAGTACCCATAGTTAACCCTTTGTTTCAGGGGATGTTTAGCTTCTAGAATAATAAATGTTGCTTTTCGTACAAGTTCATGACCAGATAAAAATTTTGAGCACTTATACGTTACATTTTATCAATTCCAATCGAAGTTACAGGTGTTTGAAAAACAGGCTAAAAAACCTCTCTTTTTGCAGTCACTCTTTAAAGTGTTTTGTTCCTCTTCTTTGTCAGGTATTTCTGGTTTTAGCTGCCTGGGCCATCCAACCAATCTCATATTCATTTTCCTTACTTGCTTCCTTCGTTCAACATAGGACCTGCAACAAAGCAGAACTGGATTGTCCCATTTCTATGTTGCTTGTTTTTTTAACTACTTTGTTGTATTCCTGATACGTCTTTTATGGATAATGTATAGAAGAAAATTTCCAGTATAATTTTAATATGATTGGACTTCTGTCCAACAAACACATATTCGGAAATACCGGTAAAAATGTAAAAAAATATTCAAAAAGTAATTTGTCTACTAGACGTTTTTGTATACCTATATGAAACCCCGCCAAAGTTTAGTAAACATTCACTGGTTGTTACAGTAATACTAAGCGTTGTTATAGTTCTGGTAATATTATATGCAAAACCGTTGAGTATGCACTACAGTAACCGATTCTCAGTGCCTCATGTAAATTAGAAAATTTAAGGATTTTATGTCCGGTTAATTTTAGAATGGATGAAACATTTACCATTCGGTAGTCTATAGAGCACAGATTAATTTTGCTGCATTTAGTTAATTTTTTAAGTTAAAAATTCAAAAAAAAAACGTTCTAAAAGAGCTGCAAAAAGACTATATCTGATTTTACTTACTACCGGGGATATGCATAAGACTTTCTATCAATGGATAACAAATGACAAGTATTATTTTTGTTGTTACTGTTACATTTTACTAAAAAAGCCGGCTTTTTCCAACTTGAAGATTATTCTTTCCGAGATTTTTGCGCAAATACTTCAGACCTGTATAAAAATTTAAAAAAATAATTTTTAGTTTATTTTTATATACTTTCGTTATGAGTCATTGACATCAATCTTTTTTTGTTTTTAATAATCTCTGTTTGATGTCAAATTTCAAATGGATATATTATAATAAAACAACTGTTGTTTTTGTTGTAAAGACACGACATTAAACGGTTTTTTCTTGGAACAACATTGTGTGCAATACTCATGATTACCTCCCAAAACTCTCGTCGATATGTGAAATTACAAGTTTAAGGTTCTCTTTATTAGAGCGAAATAAAAAAAACATTAAGAAACCATCTAAAGTATTTAATAGTATTTAGTAGTTTTATCCAATATCTATGTTTCTACTTAAAACACCTTTTTAATCAGTTTTAAAACGCCAATAACCTTGTTTTTGTATGTGCAATTGCCGACAGTTTGGGTTTAAATTGTCGTATTGGATGTATCAAATTTAAAGTCGATATCTTAACTTCGTGATTTTTGCACCCCACTCTATATTTTTTTTTGTTTTTGTATTAAAGAAATGTATGATACAGAGCCCGGGGAGTTAGAAGCTATAAGTCACCTTTTTTCCACTTTTTTGGCTTTTATCACGATACACTGGCGTGGTATTCTTGTGGAGTGGGGATAGCCGTCTTGTGGTCGCTTCTAATCAGTGATGAATTTATGCTACGCGTATGAACGAAAGAACAGCTACCTTATCCCCGAGGTAGGATGATAAACTATAAGCTAGGCGTTAACTGCCCTGCTTAGTTAAAACGTCCCACTATGGGCCAGGAGAGCTGCGTTTTTGGCAAAAAGTCGACGAAATCGACTTTTGAATTTCAAAAAAGTAAATAGGGCAAAAGAATAAGGAATAGTTAGAGCTCAAAAATTTATTATTACATTATCAGTCATCGGCGAATTTCCAGTGCTCGCATAGGCGCCGCGTCGATTCTATCGTTAACGCGAGGTTTTAAATATTTACATTTTTATTTTCTTCGAAAAACACCGATATATTTACATATTTATAGTTAATATGTATATTCAATATTGTTGTGTGTAACCAATTAGTCGTCAAATGTTTCGATTTAGTGACCTTTATACAAATTTCCCTCATAATTCGGCAAAATTATTCCGTAAGCCTATCTTTCTGTGTTTATTTTCAACTTTGATGAGTTATAACTGAATTTATTCCGATTAATGTACATTATGTTAAAAGCCCTTTTTTTTCTACAAGAGTTTAAAATAGAAAAAA
This sequence comes from Brachypterus glaber, assembly GCA_958510825.1. NCBI lineage: Eukaryota > Metazoa > Arthropoda > Insecta > Coleoptera > Kateretidae > Brachypterus > Brachypterus glaber. Next base: position 23,710,207 of record OY294047.1, on the reverse strand, counting down.
CCATATTATTTTTTCAATGCTTTTAGTATTAAAATAAATACTACACTTTTGAATAAGCAACCATTTAAGTTTTTTTTTTAAATTAAAATAATTAAAAAAAGATATCAATTCATTAAATTTCATATTTAATTAATAAAACTTTTTTATTCTTCGAAAACCCCTGGGTACCAATTTTCATCAGAATCCAATAACATCTAACAGATTTGGCCGCCATATTGGATCCGCCATTTTGAATTTTGAATTTCTATAAACAGATTCGGTTTCAGCATCCTCGAAAATCCCTTGTTACTATTTTTTACGATAATACGGCCAAAAGCCGAGTTTTCGCCAAAAACGAAGGTCTCCTGGCCCATAGTGCGTCCTAACTAATATTTTTGTAATTTTCGGCTTATCTGCATATACCGGTTGTTCTATGACGCGTGTGAAGTTAGCAACGAAAGTTAGCAACGAAACTATGAAGCGGCACATCAGTTTTATTTTAATGCAAAGGCAAATTTGACTCATTATTCTTATTAAATATAAGGTTAGGGTTATCTACAATGATCACCCTAGTAAAAAAAAACGCAGGGGTGCAGCGAAATAAAATCAGTATAAATATTTAGTTAAAAAAAATTAACTCCAGAAACAATCGCCAAAGTGCCACGAGCGATTTGCTTCAAATTTTTACAGGATGACCCTCTTATTATTGTTAATCATTGTACAAAAAATAATTATTCGCAAATGAGAATTGTGGGTGCAGCAGAAAAAAATAAAAAATTATGATCTCCAGCAACGATCGCTCCTGCGGCCAAGTGCCACGAGCGATTTGCTTCAAATTCTTACAGCATGACCCTCTTATTATTGTTAATCATTGTACAAAAAATATTTATTCGCAAATGAGAATTGTGGGTGCAGCAGAAAAAAATTAAAAAATTATGATCTCCAGCAACGATCGCTCCTGCGTCCAAGTGCCACGAGCGATTTGCTTCAAATTTTTACAGGATGACCCTCTTATTATTGTTAATCATTGTACAAAAAATAATTATTCGCAAATGAGAATTGTGGGTGCAGCAGAAAAAAATAAAAAATTATGATCTCCAGCAACGATCGCTCCTGCGTCCAAGTGCCACGAGCGATTTGCTTCAAATTTTTACAGGATGACCCTCTTATTATTGTTAATCATTGTACAAAAAATAATTATTCGCAAATGAGAATTGTGGGTGCAGCAGAAAAAAATAAAAAATTATGATCTCCAGCAACGATCGCTCCTGCGGCCAAGTGCCACGAGCGATTTGCTTCAAATTCTTACAGCATGACCCTCTTATTATTGTTAATCATTGTACAAAAAATATTTATTCGCAAATGAGAATTGTGGGTGCAGCAGAAAAAAATTAAAAAATTATGATCTCCAGCAACGATCGCTCCTGCGTCCAAGTGCCACGAGCGATTTGCTTCAAATTTTTACAGGATGACCCTCTTATTATTGTTAATCATTGTACAAAAAATAATTATTCGCAAATGAGAATTGTGGGTGCAGCAGAAAAAAATAAAAAATTATGATCTCCAGCAACGATCGCTCCTGCGTCCAAGTGCCACGAGCGATTTGCTTCAAATTTTTACAGGATGACCCTCTTATTATTGTTAATCATTGTACAAAAAATAATTATTCGCAAATGAGAATTGTGGGTGCAGCAGAAAAAAATAAAAAATTATGATCTCCAGCAACGATCGCTCCTGCGTCCAAGTGCCACGAGCGATTTGCTTCAAATTTTTACAGGATGACCCTCTTATTATTGTTAATCATTGTACAAAAAATAATTATTCGCAAATGAGAATTGTGGGTGCAGCAGAAAAAAATAAAAAATTATGATCTCCAGCAACGATCGCTCCTGCGGCCAAGTGCCACGAGCGATTTGCTTCAAATTTTTACAGGATGACCCTCTTATTATTGTTAATCATTGTACAAAAAATAATTATTCGCAAATGAGAATTGTGGGTGCAGCAGAAAAAAATAAAAAATTATGATCTCCAGCAACGATCGCTCCTGCGTCCAAGTGCCACGAGCGATTTGCTTCAAATTTTTACAGGATGACCCTCTTATTATTGTTAATCATTGTACAAAAAATAATTATTCGCAAATGAGAATTGTGGGTGCAGCAGAAAAAAATAAAAAATTATGATCTCCAGCAACGATCGCTCCTGCGGCCAAGTGCCACGAGCGATTTGCTTCAAATTCTTACAGCATGACCCTCTTATTATTGTTAATCATTGTACAAAAAATATTTATTCGCAAATGAGAATTGTGTGTGCAGCAGAAAAAATTAAAAATTATGGTCTCCAGCTACGATCGCTCCTGCGTCCAAGTGCCACGAGCGATTTGCTTCAAATTTTTACAGGATGACCCTCTTATTATTGTTAATCATTGTACAAAAAATATTTATTTGCAAATGAGAATTGTGGGTGCAGCAGAAAAAATTAAAAATTATGGTCTCCAGCAACGATCGCTCCTGCGTCCAAGTGCCACGAGCGATTTGCTTCAAATTTTTACAGGATGACCCTCTTATTATTGTTAATCATTGTACAAAAAATAATTATTCGCAAATGAGAATTGTGGGTGCAGCAGAAAAAAATAAAAAATTATGATCTCCAGCAACGATCGCTCCTGCGTCCAAGTGCCACGAGCGATTTGCTTCAAATTTTTACAGGATGACCCTCTTATTATTGTTAATCATTGTACAAAAAATAATTATTCGCAAATGAGAATTGTGGGTGCAGCAGAAAAAAATAAAAAATTATGATCTCCAGCAACGATCGCTCCTGCGGCCAAGTGCCACGAGCGATTTGCTTCAAATTCTTACAGCATGACCCTCTTATTATTGTTAATCATTGTACAAAAAATATTTATTCGCAAATGAGAATTGTGTGTGCAGCAGAAAAAATTAAAAATTATGGTCTCCAGCAACGATCGCTCCTGCGGCCAAGTGCCACGAGCGATTTGCTTCAAATTTTTACAGGATGACCCTCTTATTATTGTTAATCATTGTACAAAAAATAATTATTCGCAAATGAGAATTGTGGGTGCAGCAGAAAAAAATAAAAAATTATGATCTCCAGCAACGATCGCTCCTGCGTCCAAGTGCCACGAGCGATTTGCTTCAAATTTTTACAGGATGACCCTCTTATTATTGTTAATCATTGTACAAAAAATAATTATTCGCAAATGAGAATTGTGGGTGCAGCAGAAAAAAATAAAAAATTATGATCTCCAGCAACGATCGCTCCTGCGGCCAAGTGCCACGAGCGATTTGCTTCAAATTCTTACAGCATGACCCTCTTATTATTGTTAATCATTGTACAAAAAATATTTATTCGCAAATGAGAATTGTGGGTGCAGCAGAAAAAAATAAAAAATTATGATCTCCAGCAACGATCGCTCCTGCGTCCAAGTGCCACGAGCGATTTGCTTCAAATTTTTACAGGATGACCCTCTTATTATTGTTAATCATTGTACAAAAAATAATTATTCGCAAATGAGAATTGTGGGTGCAGCAGAAAAAAATAAAAAATCATGATCTCCAGCAACGATCGCTCCTGCGTCCAAGTGCCACGAGCGATTTGCTTCAAATTCTTACAGCATGACCCTCTTATAATTGTTAATCATTGTACAAAAAATAATTATTCGCAAATGAGAATTGTGGGTACAGCAGAAAAAATTAAAAATTATGGTCTCCAGCAACAATCGCTCCTGCGGCCAAGTGCCACAAGCTTCAAATTTTTACAGAATGACCCTCTTATTATTGTTAATCATTGTACAAAAAATAATTATTCGCAAATGAGAATTGTGGGTGCAGCAGAAAAAAATAAAAATTATGGTCTCCAGCAACGATCGCTCCTGCGGCCAAGTGCCACGAGCGATTTGCTTCAAATTTTTACAGAATGACTCTCTTATTATTGTTAATCATTGTACAAAAAATAATTATTCGCAAATGAGAATTGTGGGTGCAACAGAAAAAATTAAAAATTATGGTCTCCAGCAACGATAGCTCCTGCGGCCAAGTGCCATGAGCAATTTGCTTCAAATTTTTACAGAATGACCCTCTTATTATTGTTAATCATTGTACAAAAAAATATTATTCGCAAATGAGAATTGTGGGTGCAGCACAAAAAAATATGATTTCCAGCAACGATCGCCGCAGTCGATTTGCTTCATATTTTTACAAGATGGTCCTTTTATTATTGATAATTATAATCATTTTACAAAAAAAAATCTTAAATAAGAATTGTGGGTGCAGCTCAAAAAAATAAGAAATATTTAAATTAAAATGAAAGTTTTAAGAAAAATTACTTTTACTTTACCTCACTAATTTAAAAAAAAAGTCCATTTATAAACAAAATAAGTCACAGGGTGATGTAGATTTCATCTTTCTGATCGAAAGGTTCCATTACCCAACTTGATCGGACGGCTGGTTATAGGTCAAAAAGTCAAAAACAGTCAAATTTTAATATATTTTTTTTTAAATAAACTGAAATAAAAAAAAAAATATCAAGTTTTGTTCTTATTGTATATACTCGTAATAAAATGCCAAAATTATTATTCTTTTTTTTTTTAACACCATTATTTTGAAAGCTAGACTTTTATAAGCCATTTTAATGTAAATTCTTTCATTTTACATATTATTTAGAAAATCTGACCGTTATTTCTCTTTTTCTCATCGATACCCCCAAGCAACAAAGCTGTAACTCATATATTGTCATTTTTCACGACAGCTAAATTTCTAAAATATTGTTTTTTTTAATTTAAGGGTGGGTAAATTATTGAAGTGGAAAAGGAAGCCATGCGATACGTCATTTGAAAGCTTATAAAATTCTCTATTTAACTGTATAAGTATTAATTGTTTATTTATTGTTTCTTTCTGATAATATTCAAGTTTAAAATTTTTTACTTTAGTGTTTTTTGGTAAACTTTTGGTTAAAATGGCCTATGGAGAAATCTAAGTAGTACCACCATGTGTGTCTTTTTTCAAGGCGTTTACCTATGAGTATAACTCAAAATGGGTCTAACTTGAGTTACGTCCTTGTTGCTTGGGAGTGTCGTCATATTGAAGTTACGCCTTCGCCATATTTTCAAAGATTTTTTTTAATTTTATCTTTATTTTAAACAAAAAAATAATAATTTTAGTATTTTATTACGAGTATATATAATAGGAACAAAGTAAAGGTTTTTAATTCGGTTTATTTAAAAAATATATATTTAAAATTTACTGTTTTTGACTTTTTCACCTATAACTCCAAAACCAGCCGTCCGATGAAATTGGGTCAATGAAAGCTTTTTCGTAAAGATGAAATCTACATCATATCAAAAATTCAAAATTTTGACCGAAAGCCAGTTTCCGTAAGAAACGTACCAGTCTGTTTTCCTAAATATTATATTTTATTAATAAATAAAATCTAAATATTATTAACAAAAAATCAATAAAAAAATTATAGGGAGCTCTACTTTTCAAAAATATATAAAACATGGAAGAAAAAGTCTTATAGTCCAAAGTTTTATAAAATATTACATATAGAAATATGCAACGCAAATTTGAAAAGAAAAATCAATGAAACGAAAGTAGTAGTAGAGCTCAATTTATTTTACTATAAAAATAAAGTGCGCCTACAAGCTCAAAAAAATATATTTTGGGAATTTTATCTGAACTGAACTGAAAACGTTATTATATATGTTATCCGCTTTGAGGAGTATTCTGTGGAATGTGAAGCATAACGTATCCTTACTGCTGGTTTTTAATAAAAACCTAAACCTAAGTGTAAAATTAGATATAGTTTTACAAGAATATTTTTTTTACCTTTTTGGAAAGGGATTAAAGCTATTTCATAAGAATAATTTTTTTGAATATATCAAATATATTAAATTACCAGAACTAAGTTTATTACCTTTAAATTAAAAGTAATATTCACAAAATAAACACATATAGTTACCGAAGGGAACTTTAAATGTTTTCGAAATAAATTCAGAAATGCAATTGAAATGAAAATCTCTTTCGCATAAATCACAAGTTATCATTTCTGATGTTATGTTCAATTCGCACTTATTGCATAACATGCAAATATCCTTCAAATTGTCAGATTTACTAAGTAATGTTTCTAGAATTTGGCTCCTAAATAAACTAGGGTTAAAGTCATTTGCAATTAAAGTTTTATTAATAACACATGATGCCAATTTTAAAACAAAGACGCCACAATTAAACGAGTCCTTCTGAAAAACATTTGGAGATTTTATTATTTCCCAGTCATTTGTTGGAAGCGCATTTAGAGGCATTTTGACATTATACGCTAATATAAATTTTAAAAAATTTTTAAAAAATTTTTTTGTTCCAAGTTTATTTGTTCCGGCTGGATCATACAACATGAATGTTTTTGTTTTTAAATTGGCAACTGCAATACACCAGTGAATGTTTTTTACATTAATTGGCATTATTATAGTACTCATGTCTTTTATTTTTATATACTCCAATGTAAATTCTTCTTCCTGTCTCATTATAACAAATGTAGTGATGTCCACAGATAAATACGAAAATTCCGGTTTATTTTCCAATAAGTTTAATATATACAAATCAATAACAAAACTATTTAAGTACATGTCACTCTTATTTTCTAGATTATGATTTAATCTGTATATATCATTAAAGTTTAAGTAATTAACTGGTAATATTATATTAGAAAAAAAGCATAGCGTAAAATTAAAACTTTTAAAATGTTTGGATATGGTTAGATAATAATCTAGACTCTTTGACAGGCCATTATTGTGATATTCCATACTTTCTTGCACCGAAGTTATTGAAGTTATAGATTTTTTTTTTTTTGTTTTATCGCTATTTGATTCTACTTTATTTTTGACATTTCCAGATTGTTTTTGATTTGTTTTTGTAATGCATTTATTTCTATTTTTTTGTTTTCTTTTTTTTATTACGACACTTTTTTTATTGATTCTCAAATTATTGATTTTTAATTTATTTAAATTTAAGGCCTTGTGATAAGAAAATTTATTTTTCTTTTTCGAAGATCGTTTCCAAGTTTCTTGGATATTTAAGTCATTTTTGTTACCTTTGCAAAGCCTCTTTTTCGGAATTTCCAAATCAAATTCTTTATATAGGCCCTGTACATGCGATCGAGATTTTCTGACCACCCTACTTATCTTGACATATTTTTCACCATCCATAATGGTATTTTTTAAAATATTGTTCCAATTTTCCACAGAGGAATTACTAAATCTTTCACCTGAGGATAAAAGGCCAGTCCACAGAGGCAAATAAGCTATATATTTTTCTAAGATAAAGGCAATAAAGGAGGGACAATAAAATGGGTTACTTTTTTGTTTAGGGTAAGATTTTTCCAATGTTATTTTATGAAAAATTTGTTTATATTCTATGAAGAAGGGACTAGACTTGTATCTCACCTTATCGTTGTCGCTTTGATCTGGAGTTTCATCTGTATTTTTGTCATCTGTGTCATGGTACCCTTTTTCTACACATAATTTTTGAATTTCCCTTAATTTATTCTTAAATTCTTTAGTTTGTCTAGGGCTCCTTACAATAACCACTAAACTTTTAAACCACGCTTTAATTTGTCCATACTCTGAAAAACTAAATGGGGCAACCATGATTTCTTTTAATACCCTTGAACATTCAGCATTTAATTTCAATTCATTTATATCCTTTGACACCATTTTTGTAAAATGAGCACAACACAGATTTATCAGCGTTAAATTGTTTGGCAATTTTAAATTTTGAGCAACGTGAGAATGGCAAATTTTTAAATAATTTAGTAACGAAATATGGTTCCAAAAAAAACTAATACTATTTAAAAGTGCAAAACTAAAATCTACTATGACCCTTTTAAAAAGAGGCCAGTTACAGCCATGCAGTAAAGCAAACTGTTTAAATTTGATAAGACCATATCCAATGCTTCCGGTATCTTGTGCACAAGAATATATTTCAAAGACAGGACAGATTCTGGAAGTATCTTCTTTATTAATTTGTAACTCAATAACACCGGCGTAATAATATGCTTGCTTATTTTCAGACTCGGGTTTTTTAATAACGGTTCCTGTTGAGTCAAAAAATAAAACCGGTTTATTTTTCTTTTCTGTCATTTTCTTAACCATATTAAGCTGTTGCAAACTATATATATGAACTTCAAATGGTTCTGAAACTAGTTGTATATAGTCTTCGTTATCTCTTCTCATTAAAATCATGTCAAAAAAATCATCTTTATCCCTATCAAGAGCACGTACGGCCTCTGATTTTATTTGTCTAAAAACATCATCTGACTTTATGCCTTGATAGTTTCCTGCCTTGATAAGCTTAGAATCAGCTTTCTTTATTTGATTTAATCTATATTTTAATGGTTTAGTGTGAAGAATATCGTTTTTAGTAATTATTCTGGATATTCCCCGTTGTTGTCCACTACGGGGACCAAAATGATTGTAATTAAAGTTTGTACTGTACACTTTAACCAGACCATCTAAGTTTATTATTATTTTAAATTTTTTACATTTTGGATGGAGACATTTCATATAAATTATCCATCCATTTTTATTTTTTCTTGTATTTTTTTTATTTAAAATACATGTATTATTAACGCACTCAAATATTTTTTGCTTTAAGACAAAAGTTGTTTTTTGATGTGAATCAATTTTAATGTAATTAAATTCATTTTTATTTAAAGTGAATTGTCCTTCATATGAATTGTGAAAGAAAGATAAATTTAAAACTTTTGATTTATCTGATAAGTTTTTTGTATTAAGTGGTAATAACAAATTGGATTTTTTAAGTTCTATTAAATTTTTTATGGTAGGTGATACCTCAAAATTATCTTTTGTCACATCGGATTTTAAAACTTCTGTGAAGTCAAGTTCAGAAACATGTGATAAATCTGGCGTAGAAGATGGAGCATTTAATATATTTGAACTATTTAATGAGTTACAAGCTATGTTATACTTGTCCACTGAGTGCACAATCTCAGATTTATTCGAGTATTTGGAAAAATTAAAAGACAGATCTTTAATGACATTTAAATCTTTAGTTGGTACGTTACTAATCGGCGTGGAAGAGAGGAGGCAATTAATATCATTGTTAAAGATATCACTTTTTAATGAATCTTCTGAAAAATTTCCTGAAACTTCGAGGTCAAAATTTTCCAAGATTATCTCACAGTCTCGCTTAATATCCCTTATTAAATTACAAGGATATCTAAGCCTTGTTTTTCTATATTTATGACAAATTTTTTTCAGTGTTTTGGAATTCTTCTTTATATCTAAAGATATAATTCGTGATGCTGTACAATTAGGAATGACTTTAATGCACTCCCGAATTAATTTTTTCGTCCAATGATGTTTAAAGTGCATAATTACAAACTAGAATAAAAACTACAAAAATAAGAAAATCCTTAAAAACTTACAAACCTAAATAGAAATCTATAATACCCTAAAACTAAAAAGGAAATCCTTAAAAACTAAAAACAAAAATCCTTTATAAATAGAAAAAAGAATTAATAATATAAACAACAACCTAAAACAAAGAACAAAAAGATAAGTTTCCCAAGTTAAATACGTTGTAGGTATGTAAAAACTGTAATGTTTAAAATAATCGTAAAAGCAAAAAACTAAATTATTAAACAAGTAAAAACTATTTGAGAAAATATTTAGTTTTATGTAAAGATCAATTAAAGCAAAACAGTTTCGAAAAAATGATCTTCAATTTATTCTTCGGACAGAAATAATTAATGAAGTGCACCATATTATTAATATCCTAAAGTAACGTGTATATAAAAGTAATTGTATTTTATAACTAGATTACGGTGTGCTGTAAAATTTATAGTTTTACTTTAGGGAATATTTATATTAATAGGTTTTTATGCAAAATTATATCACACATAATGACTGTGTATTATTATAATTTAACAATAGCTATAACTATAAGTATAGTTCTCCGCATGAAAGAAAATCTCCGACGCAAGGGAGAGGAATCATTCGCGCTCTCTTCTTTCCGTCAAGAGCTTTATAAGACATACGTGCCTACATCGGGCCTTTTACTTGCACACACATTTCAAACATATTTCCCGTAGCCACAGATCCGTGCGTCAAACTATAATAGTGAGGAAAAAATTGCCAAAAAGGTATTTCTTATTGTACTTTTTTGTGTGGGGCAAAGCTTAAATTATTTTATTTGGTATATAAAAAGTAACTAAATCAGATTTTATTCTAAAATTTTAATATTTATAGCTAAAATTACTCATAAATCATAAAAAATCGTTGACAATTGTCTGTAATTTTTGTACAAGTGAAAAAAGGGCTTGAATTCTTTTTTCCCCCTTCTTTAAAAGCATATAAAATTATGTGACAAATTTCAAAATGATCAAAAGATTGTAACCCGTGCCGAAAATCCACTAAAGTTGAACCTATCACTAAACTTTAAACTAGGTATTTAAAAGGTGATTATTGTAAGATTTTTTGTGTGGGGCAAAGCTCAAATTATTTTATTTGGTATATAAAAAATAACTAAATCAGATTTTATTCTAAAATTTTTAAATTTATAGCTAAAATTACTCATAAATCATAAAAAATCGTTGACAATTGCCTGTAATTTTTGTACAAGTGAAAAAAGGGCTTGTATTCTCTTCTTTTCCCCTTCTTTAAAAGCATATAAAATTATGTGACAAATTTCAAAATGATCAAAAGATTGTAACCCGTGCCGAAAATCCACCAAAGTTGAACTTATCACTAAAATTTAAACTAGGTATTTAAAAGGTGATTATTGTTAGATTTTTTGTGTGGGGCAAAGCTCAAATTATTTTATTTGGTATATAAAAAATAACTAAATCAGATTTTATTCTAAAATTTTAATATTTATAGCTAAAATTACTCATAAATCATAAAAAATCGTTGACAATTGTCTGTAATTTTTGTACAAGTGAAAAAAGGGCTTGAATTCTTTTTTCCCCCTTCTTTAAAAGCATATAAAATTATGTGACAAATTTCAAAATGATCAAAAGATTGTAACCCGTGCCGAAAATCCACTAAAGTTGAACCTATCACTAAACTTTAAACTAGGTATTTAAAAGGTGATTATTGTAAGATTTTTTGTGTGGGGCAAAGCTCAAATTATTTTATTTGGTATATAAAAAATAACTAAATCAGATTTTATTCTAAAATTTTTAAATTTATAGCTAAAATTACTCATAAATCATAAAAAATCGTTGACAATTGCCTGTAATTTTTGTACAAGTGAAAAAAGGGCTTGTATTCTCTTCTTTTCCCCTTCTTTAAAAGCATATAAAATTATGTGACAAATTTCAAAATGATCAAAAGATTGTAACCCGTGCCGAAAATCCACCAAAGTTGAACTTATCACTAAAATTTAAACTAGGTATTTAAAAGGTGATTATTGTTAGATTTTTTGTGTGGGGCAAAGCTCAAATTATTTTATTTGGTATATAAAAAGTAACTAAATCAGATTTTATTCTAAAATTTTAAAATTTATAGCTAAAATTACTCATAAATCATAAAAAATCGTTGACAATTGATTGTAATTTTTGTACAAGTGAAAAAAGGGCTTTAATTCTTTTTTCCCATTTTTAAAAAGCAAATAAAATTATTTTTTCTTCTGTACCCACAATTCTCATTTGCGAATAATTATTTTTTGTTCAATGATTAACAATAATAAGAGGGTCATGCTGTAAAAATTTGAAGCAAATCGCTCGTGGCACTTGGCCGCAGGAGCGATCGTTTCTGGAGACCATAATTTTTAATTTTTTCTGCTGCACCGACAATTCTTATTTGCGAATAATTATTTTTTGTACAATGATTAACAATAATAAGAGGGTCATCCTGTAAAAATTTGAAGCAAATCGCTCGTGGCACTTGGACGCAGGAGCGATCGTTGCTGGAGATCATAATTTTTTATTTTTTTCTGCTGCACCCACAATTCTTATTTGCGAATAATTATTTTTTGTACAATGATTAACAATATTAAGAGAGTCATTCTGTAAAAAATTGAAGCAAATCGCTCGTGGAACTTGGACGCAGGAGCGATCGTTGCTGGAGACCATAATTTTTAATTTTTTCTGCTGCACCCACAATTCTCATTTGCGAATAAATATTTTTTGTACAATGATTAACAATAATAAGAGGGTCATGCTGTAAGAATTTGAAGCAAATCGCTCGTGGCACTTGGACGCAGGAGCGATCGTTGCTGGAGACCATAATTTTTAATTTTTTCTGCTGCACCCACAATTCTCATTTGCAAATAAATATTTTTTGTACAATGATTAACAATAATAAGAGGGTCATGCTGTAAGAATTTGAAGCAAATCGCTCGTGGCACTTGGACGCAGGAGCGATCGTTGCTGGAGACCATAATTTTTAATTTTTTCTGCTGCACCCACAATTCTCATTTGCGAATAAATATTTTTTGTACAATGATTAACAATAATAAGAGGGTCATGCTGTAAGAATTTGAAGCAAATCGCTCGTGGCACTTGGACGCAGGAGCGATCGTTGCTGGAGACCATAATTTTTATTTTTTTCTGCTGCACCCACAATTCTCATTTGCGAATAATATTTTTTTGTACAATGATTAACAATAATAAGAGGGTCATTCTGTAAAAATTTGAAGCAAATTGCTCGTGGCACTTGGCCGCAGGAGCTATCGTTGCTGGAGACCATAATTTTTAATTTTTTCTGCTGCACCCACAATTCTCATTTGCGAATAATTATTTTTTGTACAATGATTAACAATAATAAGAGAGTCATTCTGTAAAAATTTGAAGCAAATCGCTCGTGGCACTTGGCCGCAGGAGCGATCGTTGCTGGAGACCATAATTTTTATTTTTTTCTGCTGCACCCACAATTCTCATTTGCGAATAATTATTTTTTGTACAATGATTAACAATAATAAGAGGGTCATGCTGTAAGAATTTGAAGCAAATCGCTCGTGGCACTTGGACGCAGGAGCGATCGTTGCTGGAGACCATAATTTTTATTTTTTTCTGCTGCACCCACAATTCTCATTTGCGAATAATATTTTTTTGTACAATGATTAACAATAATAAGAGGGTCATGCTGTAAGAATTTGAAGCAAATCGCTCGTGGCACTTGGACGCAGGAGCGATCGTTGCTGGAGACCATAATTTTTAATTTTTTCTGCTGCACCCACAATTCTCATTTGCGAATAAATATTTTTTGTACAATGATTAACAATAATAAGAGGGTCATGCTGTAAGAATTTGAAGCAAATCGCTCGTGGCACTTGGACGCAGGAGCGATCGTTGCTGGAGACCATAATTTTTATTTTTTTCTGCTGCACCCACAATTCTCATTTGCGAATAATATTTTTTTGTACAATGATTAACAATAATAAGAGGGTCATTCTGTAAAAATTTGAAGCAAATTGCTCGTGGCACTTGGCCGCAGGAGCTATCGTTGCTGGAGACCATAATTTTTAATTTTTTCTGCTGCACCCACAATTCTCATTTGCGAATAATTATTTTTTGTACAATGATTAACAATAATAAGAGAGTCATTCTGTAAAAATTTGAAGCAAATCGCTCGTGGCACTTGGCCGCAGGAGCGATCGTTGCTGGAGACCATAATTTTTATTTTTTTCTGCTGCACCCACAATTCTCATTTGCGAATAATTATTTTTTGTACAATGATTAACAATAATAAAAGGGTCATCCTGTAAAAATTTGAAGCAAATCGCTCGTGGCACTTGGACGCAGGAGCGATCGTTGCTGGAGATCATAATTTTTTATTTTTTTCTGCTGCACCCACAATTCTCATTTGCGAATAATTATTTTTTGTACAATGATTAACAATAATAAGAGGGTTATCCTGTAAAAATTTGAAGCAAATCGCTCGTGGCACTTGGACGCAGGAGCGATCGTTGCTGGAGACCATAATTTTTAATTTTTTCTGCTGCACCCACAATTCTCATTTGCGAATAAATATTTTTTGTACAATGATTAACAATAATAAGAGGGTCATGCTGTAAGAATTTGAAGCAAATCGCTCGTGGCACTTGGACGCAGGAGCGATCGTTGCTGGAGACCATAATTTTTAATTTTTTCTGCTGCACCCACAATTCTCATTTGCGAATAAATATTTTTTGTACAATGATTAACAATAATAAGAGGGTCATGCTGTAAGAATTTGAAGCAAATCGCTCGTGGCACTTGGCCGCAGGAGCGATCGTTGCTGGAGATCATAATTTTTTATTTTTTTCTGCTGCACCCACAATTCTCATTTGCGAATAATTATTTTTTGTACAATGATTAACAATAATAAGAGGGTCATCCTGTAAAAATTTGAAGCAAATCGCTCGTGGCACTTGGACGCAGGAGCGATCGTTGCTGGAGACCATAATTTTTAATTTTTTCTGCTGCACCCACAATTCTCATTTGCAAATAAATATTTTTTGTACAATGATTAACAATAATAAGAGGGTCATGCTGTAAGAATTTGAAGCAAATCGCTCGTGGCACTTGGACGCAGGAGCGATCGTTGCTGGAGACCATAATTTTTAATTTTTTCTGCTGCACCCACAATTCTCATTTGCGAATAAATATTTTTTGTACAATGATTAACAATAATAAGAGGGTCATGCTGTAAGAATTTGAAGCAAATCGCTCGTGGCACTTGGCCGCAGGAGCGATCGTTGCTGGAGATCATAATTTTTTATTTTTTTCTGCTGCACCCACAATTCTCATTTGCGAATAATTATTTTTTGTACAATGATTAACAATAATAAGAGGGTCATCCTGTAAAAATTTGAAGCAAATCGCTCGTGGCACTTGGACGCAGGAGCGATCGTTGCTGGAGACCATAATTTTTAATTTTTTCTGCTGCACCCACAATTCTCATTTGCAAATAAATATTTTTTGTACAATGATTAACAATAATAAGAGGGTCATGCTGTAAGAATTTGAAGCAAATCGCTCGTGGCACTTGGACGCAGGAGCGATCGTTGCTGGAGACCATAATTTTTAATTTTTTCTGCTGCACCCACAATTCTCATTTGCGAATAAATATTTTTTGTACAATGATTAACAATAATAAGAGGGTCATGCTGTAAGAATTTGAAGCAAATCGCTCGTGGCACTTGGCCGCAGGAGCGATCGTTGCTGGAGATCATAATTTTTTAATTTTTTTCTGCTGCACCCACAATTCTCATTTGCGAATAATTATTTTTTGTACAATGATTAACAATAATAAGAGGGTCATGCTGTAAGAATTTGAAGCAAATCGCTCGTGGCACTTGGACGCAGGAGCGATCGTTGCTGGAGACCATAATTTTTAATTTTTTCTGCTGCACCCACAATTCTCATTTGCAAATAAATATTTTTTGTACAATGATTAACAATAATAAGAGGGTCATCCTGTAAAAATTTGAAGCAAATCGCTCGTGGCACTTGGACGCAGGAGCGATCGTTGCTGGAGATCATAATTTTTTATTTTTTTCTGCTGCACCCACAATTCTCATTTGCGAATAATTATTTTTTGTACAATGATTAACAATAATAAGAGGGTCATCCTGTAAAAATTTGAAGCAAATCGCTCGTGGCACTTGGACGCAGGAGCGATCGTTGCTGGAGATCATAATTTTTTAATTTTTTTCTGCTGCACCCACAATTCTCATTTGCGAATAATTATTTTTTGTACAATGATTAACAATAATAAGAGGGTCATGCTGTAAGAATTTGAAGCAAATCGCTCGTGGCACTTGGACGCAGGAGCGATCGTTGCTGGAGACCATAATTTTTATTTTTTTCTGCTGCACCCACAATTCTCATTTGCGAATAATATTTTTTTGTACAATGATTAACAATAATAAGAGGGTCATTCTGTAAAAATTTGAAGCAAATTGCTCGTGGCACTTGGCCGCAGGAGCGATCGTTGCTGGAGACCATAATTTTTATTTTTTTCTGCTGCACCCACAATTCTCATTTGCGAATAATATTTTTTTGTACAATGATTAACAATAATAAGAGGGTCATTCTGTAAAAATTTGAAGCAAATTGCTCGTGGCACTTGGCCGCAGGAGCTATCGTTGCTGGAGACCATAATTTTTAATTTTTTCTGCTGCACCCACAATTCTCATTTGCGAATAATTATTTTTTGTACAATGATTAACAATAATAAGAGGGTCATGCTGTAAGAATTTGAAGCAAATCGCTCGTGGCACTTGGACGCAGGAGCGATCGTTGCTGGAGACCATAATTTTTAATTTTTTCTGCTGCACCCACAATTCTCATTTGCGAATAAATATTTTTTGTACAATGATTAACAATAATAAGAGGGTCATGCTGTAAGAATTTGAAGCAAATCGCTCGTGGCACTTGGCCGCAGGAGCGATCGTTGCTGGAGATCATAATTTTTTATTTTTTTCTGCTGCACCCACAATTCTCATTTGCGAATAATTATTTTTTGTACAATGATTAACAATAATAAGAGGGTCATCCTGTAAAAATTTGAAGCAAATCGCTCGTGGCACTTGGACGCAGGAGCGATCGTTGCTGGAGACCATAATTTTTAATTTTTTCTGCTGCACCCACAATTCTCATTTGCAAATAAATATTTTTTGTACAATGATTAACAATAATAAGAGGGTCATGCTGTAAGAATTTGAAGCAAATCGCTCGTGGCACTTGGACGCAGGAGCGATCGTTGCTGGAGACCATAATTTTTAATTTTTTCTGCTGCACCCACAATTCTCATTTGCGAATAAATATTTTTTGTACAATGATTAACAATAATAAGAGGGTCATGCTGTAAGAATTTGAAGCAAATCGCTCGTGGCACTTGGCCGCAGGAGCGATCGTTGCTGGAGATCATAATTTTTTAATTTTTTTCTGCTGCACCCACAATTCTCATTTGCGAATAATTATTTTTTGTACAATGATTAACAATAATAAGAGGGTCATGCTGTAAGAATTTGAAGCAAATCGCTCGTGGCACTTGGACGCAGGAGCGATCGTTGCTGGAGACCATAATTTTTAATTTTTTCTGCTGCACCCACAATTCTCATTTGCAAATAAATATTTTTTGTACAATGATTAACAATAATAAGAGGGTCATCCTGTAAAAATTTGAAGCAAATCGCTCGTGGCACTTGGACGCAGGAGCGATCGTTGCTGGAGATCATAATTTTTTATTTTTTTCTGCTGCACCCACAATTCTCATTTGCGAATAATTATTTTTTGTACAATGATTAACAATAATAAGAGGGTCATCCTGTAAAAATTTGAAGCAAATCGCTCGTGGCACTTGGACGCAGGAGCGATCGTTGCTGGAGATCATAATTTTTTAATTTTTTTCTGCTGCACCCACAATTCTCATTTGCGAATAATTATTTTTTGTACAATGATTAACAATAATAAGAGGGTCATGCTGTAAGAATTTGAAGCAAATCGCTCGTGGCACTTGGACGCAGGAGCGATCGTTGCTGGAGACCATAATTTTTATTTTTTTCTGCTGCACCCACAATTCTCATTTGCGAATAATATTTTTTTGTACAATGATTAACAATAATAAGAGGGTCATTCTGTAAAAATTTGAAGCAAATTGCTCGTGGCACTTGGCCGCAGGAGCTATCGTTGCTGGAGACCATAATTTTTAATTTTTTCTGCTGCACCCACAATTCTCATTTGCGAATAATTATTTTTTGTACAATGATTAACAATAATAAGAGGGTCATGCTGTAAGAATTTGAAGCAAATCGCTCGTGGCACTTGGACGCAGGAGCGATCGTTGCTGGAGACCATAATTTTTAATTTTTTCTGCTGCACCCACAATTCTCATTTGCGAATAAATATTTTTTGTACAATGATTAACAATAATAAGAGGGTCATGCTGTAAGAATTTGAAGCAAATCGTTCGTGGCACTTGGCCGCAGGAGCGATCGTTGCTGGAGATCATAATTTTTTATTTTTTTCTGCTGCACCCACAATTCTTATTTGCGAATAATTATTTTTTGTACAATGATTAACAATAATAAGAGGGTCATGCTGTAAGAATTTGAAGCAAATCGCTCGTGGCACTTGGACGCAGGAGCGATCGTTGCTGGAGACCATAATTTTTAATTTTTTCTGCTGCACCCACAATTCTCATTTGCGAATAAATATTTTTTGTACAATGATTAACAATAATAAGAGGGTCATGCTGTAAGAATTTGAAGCAAATCGCTCGTGGCACTTGGCCGCAGGAGCGATCGTTGCTGGAGATCATAATTTTTTATTTTTTTCTGCTGCACCCACAATTCTCATTTGCGAATAATTATTTTTTGTACAATGATTAACAATAATAAGAGGGTCATCCTGTAAAAATTTGAAGCAAATCGCTCGTGGCACTTGGCCGCAGGAGCGATCGTTGCTGGAGATCATAATTTTTTATTTTTTTCTGCTGCACCCACAATTCTCATTTGCGAATAATTATTTTTTGTACAATGATTAACAATAATAAGAGGGTCATCCTGTAAAAATTGGAAGCAAATCGCTCGTGGCACTTGGACGCAGGAGCGATCGTTGCTGGAGATCATAATTTTTTATTTTTTTCTGCTGCACCCACAATTCTCATTTGCGAATAATTATTTTTTGTACAATGATTAACAATAATAAGAGGGTCATCCTGTAAAAATTTGAAGCAAATCGCTCGTGGCACTTGGACGCAGGAGCGATCGTTGCTGGAGATCATAATTTTTAATTTTTTTCTGCTGCACCCACAATTCTCATTTGCGAATAATTATTTTTTGTACAATGATTAACAATAATAAGAGGGTTATCCTGTAAAAATTTGAAGCAAATCGCTCGTGGCACTTGGACGCAGGAGCGATCGTTGCTGGAGACCATAATTTTTAATTTTTTCTGCTGCACCCACAATTCTCATTTGCAAATAAATATTTTTTGTACAATGATTAACAATAATAAGAGGGTCATGCTGTAAGAATTTGAAGCAAATCGCTCGTGGCACTTGGACGCAGGAGCGATCGTTGCTGGAGACCATAATTTTTAATTTTTTCTGCTGCACCCACAATTCTCATTTGCGAATAAATATTTTTTGTACAATGATTAACAATAATAAGAGGGTCATGCTGTAAGAATTTGAAGCAAATCGCTCGTGGCACTTGGCCGCAGGAGCGATCGTTGCTGGAGATCATAATTTTTTATTTTTTTCTGCTGCACCCACAATTCTCATTTGCGAATAATTATTTTTTGTACAATGATTAACAATAATAAGAGGGTCATCCTGTAAAAATTTGAAGCAAATCGCTCGTGGCACTTGGACGCAGGAGCGATCGTTGCTGGAGATCATAATTTTTTATTTTTTTCTGCTGCACCCACAATTCTCATTTGCGAATAATTATTTTTTGTACAATGATTAACAATAATAAGAGGGTCATCCTGTAAAAATTTGAAGCAAATCGCTCGTGGCACTTGGACGCAGGAGCGATCGTTGCTGGAGATCATAATTTTTTATTTTTTTCTGCTGCACCCACAATTCTCATTTGCGAATAATTATTTTTTGTACAATGATTAACAATAATAAGAGGGTCATCCTGTAAAAATTTGAAGCAAATCGCTCGTGGCACTTGGACGCAGGAGCGATCGTTGCTGGAGATCATAATTTTTTAATTTTTTTCTGCTGCACCCACAATTCTCATTTGCGAATAATTATTTTTTGTACAATGATTAACAATAATAAGAGGGTCATGCTGTAAGAATTTGAAGCAAATCGCTCGTGGCACTTGGACGCAGGAGCGATCGTTGCTGGAGACCATAATTTTTATTTTTTTCTGCTGCACCCACAATTCTCATTTGCGAATAATATTTTTTTGTACAATGATTAACAATAATAAGAGGGTCATTCTGTAAAAATTTGAAGCAAATTGCTCGTGGCACTTGGCCGCAGGAGCTATCGTTGCTGGAGACCATAATTTTTAATTTTTTCTGCTGCACCCACAATTCTCATTTGCGAATAATTATTTTTTGTACAATGATTAACAATAATAAGAGGGTCATGCTGTAAGAATTTGAAGCAAATCGCTCGTGGCACTTGGCCGCAGGAGCGATCGTTGCTGGAGATCATAATTTTTTATTTTTTTCTGCTGCACCCACAATTCTCATTTGCGAATAATTATTTTTTGTACAATGATTAACAATAATAAGAGGGTCATCCTGTAAAAATTTGAAGCAAATCGCTCGTGGCACTTGGACGCAGGAGCGATCGTTGCTGGAGACCATAATTTTTAATTTTTTCTGCTGCACCCACAATTCTCATTTGCGAATAAATATTTTTTGTACAATGATTAACAATAATAAGAGGGTCATGCTGTAAGAATTTGAAGCAAATCGCTCGTGGCACTTGGACGCAGGAGCGATCGTTGCTGGAGATCATAATTTTTTATTTTTTTCTGCTGCACCCACAATTCTCATTTGCGAATAATTATTTTTTGTACAATGATTAACAATAATAAGAGGGTCATCCTGTAAAAATTTGAAGCAAATCGCTCGTGGCACTTGGACGCAGGAGCGATCGTTGCTGGAGATCATAATTTTTTATTTTTTTCTGCTGCACCCACAATTCTCATTTGCGAATAATTATTTTTTGTACAATGATTAACAATAATAAGAGGGTCATCCTGTAAAAATTTGAAGCAAATCGCTCGTGGCACTTGGACGCAGGAGCGATCGTTGCTGGAGACCATAATTTTTAATTTTTTCTGCTGCACCCACAATTCTCATTTGCGAATAAATATTTTTTGTACAATGATTAACAATAATAAGAGGGTCATGCTGTAAGAATTTGAAGCAAATCGCTCGTGGCACTTGGCCGCAGGAGCGATCGTTGCTGGAGATCATAATTTTTTATTTTTTTCTGCTGCACCCACAATTCTCATTTGCGAATAATTATTTTTTGTACAATGATTAACAATAATAAGAGGGTCATCCTGTAAAAATTTGAAGCAAATCGCTCGTGGCACTTGGACGCAGGAGCGATCGTTGCTGGAGACCATAATTTTTAATTTTTTCTGCTGCACCCACAATTCTCATTTGCAAATAAATATTTTTTGTACAATGATTAACAATAATAAGAGGGTCATGCTGTAAGAATTTGAAGCAAATCGCTCGTGGCACTTGGACGCAGGAGCGATCGTTGCTGGAGACCATAATTTTTAATTTTTTCTGCTGCACACACAATTCTCATTTGCGAATAAATATTTTTTGTACAATGATTAACAATAATAAGAGGGTCATGCTGTAAGAATTTGAAGCAAATCGCTCGTGGCACTTGGCCGCAGGAGCGATCGTTGCTGGAGATCATAATTTTTTATTTTTTTCTGCTGCACCCACAATTCTCATTTGCGAATAATTATTTTTTGTACAATGATTAACAATAATAAGAGGGTCATCCTGTAAAAATTTGAAGCAAATCGCTCGTGGCACTTGGACGCAGGAGCGATCGTTGCTGGAGATCATAATTTTTTATTTTTTTCTGCTGCACCCACAATTCTCATTTGCGAATAATTATTTTTTGTACAATGATTAACAATAATAAGAGGGTCATCCTGTAAAAATTTGAAGCAAATCGCTCGTGGCACTTGGCCGCAGGAGCGATCGTTGCTGGAGATCATAATTTTTTATTTTTTTCTGCTGCACCCACAATTCTCATTTGCGAATAATTATTTTTTGTACAATGATTAACAATAATAAGAGGGTCATCCTGTAAAAATTTGAAGCAAATCGCTCGTGGCACTTGGACGCAGGAGCGATCGTTGCTGGAGATCATAATTTTTTATTTTTTTCTGCTGCACCCACAATTCTCATTTGCGAATAATTATTTTTTGTACAATGATTAACAATAATAAGAGGGTCATCCTGTAAAAATTTGAAGCAAATCGCTCGTGGCACTTGGACGCAGGAGCGATCGTTGCTGGAGATCATAATTTTTTATTTTTTTCTGCTGCACCCACAATTCTCATTTGCGAATAATTATTTTTTGTACAATGATTAACAATAATAAGAGGGTCATCCTGTAAAAATTTGAAGCAAATCGCTCGTGGCACTTGGACGCAGGAGCGATCGTTGCTGGAGATCATAATTTTTTAATTTTTTTTTGCTGCACCCACAATTCTCATTTGCGAATAAATATTTTTTGTACAATGATTAACAATAATAAGAGGGTCATGCTGTAAGAATTTGAAGCAAATCGCTCGTGGCACTTGGCCGCAGGAGCGATCGTTGCTGGAGATCATAATTTTTTATTTTTTTCTGCTGCACCCACAATTCTCATTTGCGAATAATTATTTTTTGTACAATGATTAACAATAATAAGAGGGTCATCCTGTAAAAATTTGAAGCAAATCGCTCGTGGCACTTTGGCGATTGTTTCTGGAGTTAATTTTTTTTAACTAAATATTTATACTGATTTTATTTCGCTGCACCCCTGCGTTTTTTTTTACTAGGGTGATCATTGTAGATAACCCTAACCTTATATTTAATAAGAATAATGAGTCAAATTTGCCTTTGCATTAAAATAAAACTGATGTGCCGCTTCATAGTTTCGTTGCTAACTTTCGTTGCTAACTTCACACGCGTTGTTCTATGCCATATTTATCTATTCTCCAGGATTCCCACCAGTCAGAGAAAACAGGAAAATCAGGGAAATTGAAATTGAAACCTGGAAGTCAGGGAATCAGGCCATTTATTCGATAAATTTAGGGAAAATAGCAATAATATGTAACAGGTTGAGTAGTACCACGATTTTTTTAATGCTCAACACATAATATTTAGTGCAGTAGGCTAAAATATTTAGAAATCTTAAGGTATCGTATTTTCCAAAAGTTCATATTTAATAAAATCTATTAATAAATATTTTGATATTAGACTATTGGAAATCAAGTTCAGCGCCGCAGCCAATTTTTTATTTTATTTTTAAGTTCACGTATTTTTCTAACAACAATTTAAAAAGAAAATTATTTTTAAAATTTTTAGGAATATTTAGGTTTTGCATTTCTCAGATACAGGTATGCAAATTATTGAATAGAATATATTAATTTAAATTGTTGTATCACCTTATTGTTAAACAGTTTATCGCCGCAGGCGAAAATTTTTAGAATTTTTATTGACACGAATTTTTTAAACACCTTAGACTTTAAAAAACATATTGTTTTATACATTTTATAAAATTTATGGCCGGCACTCGAACTCGGCTTTTGCATTTCAAATACAAGTTTCTCATGGATTCGCGTTTTGTAACCATTTTCAGCGCCGCAGGCATTATTTTTTAGAAATCTGAATAACCAAACATTTGAGAATTGTTAAAAACAAAACAAAATAATATATTTTCTGAAAAGCCGGGGGGGGGGGGGGACACGACCCTCCTCCGCCTCGGAGCGCCCATGACCTTGTCAGAACAGCCCTATGTTCTTAATTCTTGTATAACATCGTTATTATAAAATATATTAATTTAAAATTTGAGTAACACTGACTATCATGAGTGACTATAATTTTATATAAAAAAATTATTTTAACGCATAGGGGCGCTATGGTCAATTTTCCTTAAAATAATACCTTTTTTGGAGAGCAAAATTCTAGAGGGGGCAACGTTGTTCAGTATCCAACTTTTTTTAGTTCTATGGTATTTCCACAGACTAACGATGTCCCCGCTTGCTAGATCAATTATAGTGAAGGTCTGCACCTTTGCTATTTTCCCTGCGTTTATTGTGTAAATTTGATCGATTATACAAAATTATACAAAACAAATCGTAGCATTTTGGACAGACATTTAACAACTTTTGGAACTTTTATAATGTGAGGTGAAAAAGTTCTATTTTTTAATTAGAAATCAGTTTTTTTTGTAATTTTCTCGTTAACGGGGATAGATATTATCAAAATTTAAAAACTATAACTCAAAACATAACTTTTGATAAAAAAAAAAGATTTCTTATTTTTTTTTTGTCAAAAAGAGCTAAGCGCCAAAACTAGGCCGACAAATATTTTTTTGGTAACTATGCATTTTTTATTAAAAATATATAAAAAGCTATTTTTTTTAAACAATTTTGTTAATTTAAATTTTTTTTCTTACTTCATTAGTTTTTAAAATATGGCTATTTTTGCAGTTTTGAAATTTTGAGGTGCTTTAACTCTAAAACAAACGAACTAAAAAAAACCTAATAAAACAATATTGTTTAAAAAAAATTGCTATATGTTTAATAAAAATTGCATAGTTACCAAAAAAATAGTTGTCGGCCTAGTTATGGCGCTTAGTTCCTTTTTGACAAAAAAACTTAAGCCACCTTTTTTTTGGTAAAAGTTAAGTTTTAAGTTATATTTTTTGAATTTTGATAATATCTCTCAACGTTAACGAGAAAATGGCAAAAATCTGCTTTTTATTCAAAAATAGAAAGAAAAAAATCACTTTTTCACCCCACATTATAAAAGTTCCAAAATTTGGTTAAATGTCTGTTCAAAATGCGACGATTTGTTTTGTATAAGACTGCAATCGATCAAATTTACACAAAAAACAGGGAAAATGACGTACGTGCAGACCTTCACTATAATTGATCTAGCAAGCGGGGGCATCGTTAGTGGAAATACCATAGAACTAAAGAGTTGGATAATTATGGTTTCACGCATATATCATGGTTTTTCTGAACATCGTTGCTCTCCAAAACATGTATTCTTTTAAGCAAAATTGATCACAGGGCCCCCTATGCGTTAAAATCAAAACAATTTTTGCCCAAATTTTAAATCAATATATTTTATAAAACCAATTTTGAACAGGAATTAAAAAATTGGGCTTTTTTGACAAGGTATGATGTTTTTGAAGCTGGGGGCCGATTTTGGGGCCCGTTCAAGAAAAAAAAATGGCAATAGGATTGACTTGCATGTAGTAAAAATCTTGCAAAAATATACCACAAAATCGTGTGAAAGAACAGCGAAATTATACTTAATGGGTTAATATTGGACCCCTCGCTGTAGATGCAAAATATGTTCCGGATCACAGTCTTATATGGGCTTAACAGTACGACTTTTTTAGTTCAACATTAATACGAACATACGCACGGTATCTATCAAAAGAAACCAAACCAAAAAGCGTATTTATTTATTTTCTATAGGTATTGAATTATGCATTGTAATTTTATTCATTAAGATTCTTTAGATAAGATTACTTAATTAATATGAGTGAATAATATTCATTTACAATCAAATTACATGTTTTTTATAGATATTTTTTTTTAATTTTTTTTTAACAGGGGTAATAATAGTTTTTTTTTTCAATATATTTGCATAATGTAAGGCTCATAGGGGTTAATTTAAAAATATCATTGAATTAGTAAGGTATAGTACAGGGAGGAAGGACCTCGGTCAAGAGCCTTTTGGGGGAAAAACCAATAAATAAACGATTATTATTAGTACAGGGTTATTCAGAAATGGGGTCACAGGTCCATGTTAGGGTTTAACTTTCCCAAACTAAAACAAAAAATATACGCAGTCGTTTAGGAGCAGATTTTAAAATTAGTACGTCAATGGCTGGAAATTAATAAAAAAAAGCGCTGTTGCCAAATTTATTACTTTTGTTTTTGAACATTTCTTTATTCTGATGTTCTAGCTGATTCATAATTTCATTCTGTTTTAATTTAATTGAAACAGAATGATTCTGTTAATTATGACTCATTTAATTTAAAAAAAATCAAAGGGTTACTTTTTCATAATTTTAAAAACTACATGTCTATTGTTTAAAAAATTAAACAAAATGATTCTCATAAAAAATATTTACTCACCGTCTCATTTAAAAATATTATTTCCTGAAAACTTTTGATATAAGTACCGTTAATTACATCGGATTTCGTCAAAACTCAGTTTGTGATTCATTTGTAACAAAACTACTTATGTGTCGTATTTTACAATACTTAGCTTTAGGCAAAAATTGATACGTAGCGACTTTGTAAACAAGAAAATCCGGTACCTATAGCGCAAGCTCTAGCGCCCACAGTTATTTTGTGGTTAATATGTCGAACCACACAACAACGAGGAAGAAGATTTCCGGTTTTTAATAAATTATTTAAATATATAGTGTTAATCAGATGTTCCGTGGTGTTAATTATGTGTGTTTATCAAGGTTGATTTATAATGTATTTTTTAGTTAATAATTAATTATAATTAAAGTAGCGAATTTGACCCAATAAATTATTTTGTATTCTTTTTAACTTAGAAGATGTTGATTATTTTTTTTTTATTTGTTCGAAGATTTGTTGAGTTTTTCAACTTCTAATAAAATGATTTGTTTTAGTTATTATAATAAAACAGTGATTGGGTATTACAACTTTAAAACAAAAAAAATTAATTGTTGACATTTTAACCTTGGTAAATTTATCAACCTGCAAAACGACCCGCTTCAAGCGAGATAGAAAACCTGGAAAGCGAGATAGAAAAGCAAGGTAACACCACAACCTCACGACTAGCTCGGATAAGGAGATTTTCTAAATAAAATTTTTGATTTTTGATTTTTTTTTAACTCTTGGAATCGATTTCTGGAACCGTCAGGAGTCCCTGATTTTTTTAATGACCCTATTTCGGAATAACCATGTGTAATGGAACTAGTGAGATAATTTTCTATTACATTTCTGACTTAAGGTTAAGATTTTACTTAATATATTAATGGACAAATAATTGTCTATAATAATTATTATCAGCTGGTCTTTACTTTAGTTACGGAGGCGACTTCTCGCAGCGGTCACGACCGCACGGTGGTCCCAGAAAAAAAAAGTGACAAAAGTCTGCTTTTTTGCATAGGACCATTTTTTGCACCGCTGATTACGAAAAAAAATAGTGAAAAAATTCAAAAAAAAATTGCAATTCTATTTTTTTGAAACATGCCAATGCCTAAAAACTTAAAATTCAAAATGGCGGAATAAATATGACCGATTTATTTTTAAAATTTTGCCAAAATTCACGAAAATAATTCACAAAGCATACAAAAATTGAGAGATTCAACCCAATCTATTATAGGTTATTATCCTTGTACATACTGCTAATTACTTATCCTGCTATGGCCTTTGGTACATACCTTTCCTTCCTGAAGTTCTCGGTTGGAATTATTTTTGGTAAAAATCGGGATGGGCCAAATGGGCAAATAACCTATTTTTAAAAGGGTTATATCTAAAGAAAGGGATGTTAGAGGCGGGGCCGAATTTGGATGGAAGCTTCCCCGGGACCCGGGTTCGAGGAGTTCCGACGTCGACAGTTTATTTTAGTTTACACTTTATTTGATGAGCAAATATGCGGGTCCTTTCTGAGTGGACCATAGCCCTTCAAATTCGTAAAAAATTTCGCCTTGGCACTAGGGCTTTTAACAAGGCTTTTAACATTTTTTTTACAGTATTAAATTAACGTCAATTAATAGAATTCGTAAAAATGCGCCTGCGGAGTGCTGACAACCATTTTTTTTTGTCGTCCCTTTCAAGTTTCAAAACTTAACGTTAGATAAAAAAAATCGCCTGAGGTGCTAGAGCTTTCTTGCATTTCTATGAAACTTGAATTGCAACACTGTTTTAAAATTAAAATACACCATAAAATTCTAAGTTTCCCCGGAGCTTCGACTGGTTTGGTCCGGCCCTGGCTAGAGATAGAGTGCTGTAGAATAAGGATTTAAAATGGAAGATTTCCGCTCTTTTGTCCAATATTTTGTCATAAAATGCCTAAAATTGTCATAAAATCATAAAAAAAAACTGAAAATTTTCGGTGGGAGCCCTGCCAATACCCAAAAACTTAAAATTCAAAATGGCGGAATAAATATGGCCGATCTATTTTTAAAATGTTGCCAAAATTGACGAAAATAAGGCACAAAACAAACAAAAATTGAGAGATTCAACAATCTGTTATGGGTTATTTTCCTTAGATATACTACTAATTATTGTAAAAATTTCATGATTTTCTACTGGCTCGTTTTTTTTTTAATTTAATTTTGAAAAGAAAAATTACTCATATTTTGCCATATATTATTTTTGTTTTAAATTAAATTAAAAAAAAAAAACTAGCAGGTAAAAAATGATGAAATTTTTACAATAATTAGTAGTACCTATAAATAAGGAAAATAACCCATAACAGATTGTGTTGAATCTCTTAATTTTTGTTTGTTTTGTGCCTTATTTTCGTAAATTTTGGTAAAATTTTAAAAATAGATCGGCCATATTTATTCCGCCGTTTTGAATTTTAAGTTTTTGGGTATTGGTCTGTATCTATATTAACAAAAGAAGCCTGTATGCCAAATTTCAGCTAAATCAGGACATTTTTTAAAAATTTTGAACCACCCTAATGTCGCAATTTTTTTTTTTAATTTTTTCACTATTTTTTTCGTAATCAGCGGTGCAAAATATGGGCTAATGCAAAAAGCACGCTTTAGTCACTTTTTGTTTTGACCAATTTGGACGTTTTTCTATTGCGATTTTTCTTTCTTAAATTTTTAAAATAAATTATGCATGGGACTAAATAGTTTTTCTTCGTAAATCTGTAATGATTTTAGCGTAATTTTGTTTAATATATGAATAGAATATAAAAATTACTCATATTTTACCAATTTTTTAATATTTTTTTTAACTAAATAAAGAAAAAACGAGCCAGTAGAAATTTATCAAATTTTCACAGTAGTTAGCAGTATGTACAGTAGTACAGTAGTGGTTCAAAACAAAAAAGTTGGAATTTTTTGCTGCTCATGGAGAATAAATCTCATTTTGATGAGTTAATATCCCACAAAAAAAATAAAAAATATTGGAGTATATTTACCTCCCTCACGAGGGTGCAAGTTTTGGCTACTTATCCAGGGTGGGCTCGAAGTGATTTAAACTAAAATGCTCACTATCTTAAAAATTCCTAATTAGGGGTCGAATGTTAGTAAAAAATCCAAAAATAAAAATAATCGCTTTCCCCACTTTTTTTCTATGGGGAAAAAACGCGAAAATTTGGAAATTATGTAACAAAAAATTAGGCGTTTTCTCAAATGACCTGAAATTTTCATAATATAGTCTTTATATACTAGCTTAAGTTCTAACATAAAAATAAAAAAAATTGCGCTTTGCTAACACACCAAAAGAGGGCGTATATCCCAAAAAACCGTGTTTTTTCAAATACTTTTGATAATTTTGGCTTAACGGTTAATATTTTCCAAAAATTTCTTACTACAAAAATTAAAGAAAATTAAATGATCTTTATTTTGATTTTTTTAATTATAAAATCTGTTAAGTAACAGAAAAGTTATGATAAAAAGAAAATTAATAAAATTAACAACATTAAGATCCTAATATATTTTTCTTATGGTATAAATAGTTTAGAGTATAATCTGGTTTAGAAAAGTATTGGAACAATAAACAACCATCATTTTGCATAAATTAATTTGAAAAAATCAATTTTATTGTTTTAACTAAAAGTTAAATGTTGACTTTAAATATAGGTATTATCCAAATTATATGCGCGCATACGTGTGAAAATCGCTTTAGATATGGATAACGTCATTTTTAGGCTGAAATCAAAAAATGTATTCAAAATCAACTAATCAATTTTTGCAATTTCTTTAAAAAAAACAAGATATCCATGGATCGTGAAATGACAGGTTTGTGTTTTCTTACTAGTTTTCTACAGTAGAAAATTCTAGAAATAACTGTAATATGATTGGACAGAAATAAACACGTGGTCAGAAATATTGTTAAATGATTGGTTGATAAAAACGATAAAAACGATAAAAAATAATCACTGAGATTATCACTAAAATTAATAACACTAGGCAACAAATCGCAACTTTTTTTTTGCCCCGATCGGAAAGTAAATTTTTCTTACTAATTTGAGGGCGCAGAATCAGAATCTGACCTTAGAAAAATTCCAGCACCTAAAATTTTTAAAATATAAGTTCAGGTAATAATGGCGTTTTTTTAAAAATCTTTAAAAAAAAGATTAGAATTTTGAAAATTTTAGTGTATATTAAAAAAAATAAAAAGTTTAAAATGAAAGTGCAGAGTTTACTTAATTGCTCATTTGTGGCAAAACTATCAATTTTTTTTTTAAATTTTATAGAACTTAATTTGTAGATTATAAAATTCTCTACAAAAATATTTATACAAATATTTTTTTATTTTGCTTAGTTTGTTCCTAATAAGTAAATAAATGAAAAAGATATAAAATTAAAGTACACAGTGTAAACTTTTTTCCCGAGCCCAAAAAATATATTTTTCTTATCAATTTAAAGGCGCAAAAAAAATCCAAATTTGACCTTAAAAAAAATTCAGCATGTCTTATTTTTTAAATTTTAGTACATGCAATTATGCCAATTTAAAAATAATTTATAAAACAAAATATTGTGTATTTTTTTGTTTGTTTTTTAATGGTTCTACATCATAAAAATGTTACTTTATTACATAACAACCATAATACGTAACATTTTTTTAGTTCATTTTTGACCCCCTAGTAATGATTTTTGACAATTTTTAGCATGAGTACGTGGCGATAAGCTTGTCCCCTTATGCACCCTTCTTCGTACCCTCCACCCCTACTTAGTTTTATCACATTATCCATTTTTTTTAAATATTTTTTTTTCATAATATCCTTATTTATTCTACCTATGAATTTAAAGTTTCTATGTTTTAAGTTGGGTATTTTTTAACTAATATTGAGTCGCCGAATCCAAATTTGTCCTTGGAATATTTTTGTCTCCCATGATTTTAGAACAAAAGAGGGATAAAATAATGATTTTTTAACATTTTTATCTTATTTTTCTCAGAAAACTTAGGTAATAGAAATATTCTGAGGCCAGATTCGGTTTCAGCGACCCAAAATTAGTTAAAAAATATATGACTCCAATCGGGGCAAGAAACCGTGTTTCCTAGTGTAATTGATTTAATTTAAGAAGTCTAGTACATTAATTCTTAAAAATAGGTGTAAAGTGTGAATTTAAATGAAATCAAAAATACTTATAAGAACGTACAACAAGAAGTAAGTTACACAACCATCTCTTTATGTAATTTTTAGTTAAGTATATCTAAATTTATTAATTAAATTAAATGACATTATTATCTTCTTTCTGAATGAAAAACTAACCTTAATTTTAGTTAGTTAAGTGATTATTTTTTATCGTTTTTATCAACCAATCATTTAACAATATTTCTGACCACGTGTTTATTTCTGTTTAATCATATTACAGTTATTTCTAGAATTTTCTACTGTAGAAAATTCTAATAAGAAAACACAAACCTGAGTATTTCCACGTCAACTAGCCCCTCGGTCCGGAACTCATCTCTCCGATTTTGCTGAAATTTTGCATGTCCACATAACTTAGTGTTTATATAACCCCATTAATGGCGTTTTGCAAAAAAATCGTTGGTTGCCGAGATATTAGGGTGGGTCATTTTTCGCCTTTTTTAAAATCGGAAAACAACCATGTAATAAATACGTAATAACTTAATTTTTATTGAAGTTATATACTTTATTCGTATTAATTTGTAAAGAGAATGAAATTATGGTCTAAGAAACCCATTTTTTACCCATTCTGACATTTCCAAGATGGCGGACCGCCATGCCGATTCGGGGAAGTTTATATTTTGTATCCCCAAAATAGCTTATCTTCGATTTTTTTTATTTTTTAATATTTACTCGTATTTAGTATTTTTTTTTTAATTTTTAAAATTTTACTATTCTTGTTCTATTATTGTATTTAGTGTTAGTATATCCCTATAAAATATTTCGACTCAAATGACATATTTATGGGAGATATGATCCATAATGTGCGACCATACCCTAATTGTTTTTCATTTTTAACTACAAAAAATGAGCTCTGTGAGGAATTTAATGAAGAAACTAAATCCATTGCACAATATTATTAATTTGATTACTTATTTAATGAAAAGGGTCATCAATAACAATATACAGGGTGTGCCAAAAATATAGGAGCACCCTATACAGGGTGTTCCAGAATGTTTCCGAAATCTCTTAAGGGTAATTAGATCTTGTCAAAATAATGCCACAAGTTCATATAAAATTTTTGGATACGGCCCCCCTACTCTGAGATATTTGCCCCCCTAGATGAAATAGAAATTTTTTTTTTTTTGGATAACTTTTTTACCTTCTAATATTAATTAACAATTTTTTTTTGAGTTTTTTAAGAAAATTAATGCGCATCGAATGAGTTTTACAGAAGTTCCGTGTTTATCAGAAAAGTCAGGGGCGGACTTCCGTTATTGTTGCAAACCCCTAATTTTTATAGGGTTACAAATTTTAGACTTTTGATTAGTTTTTTTACATTTCTGAGTAATTTTGAAAAAGTACTCTACACAAAATTCGATAACATGAAGCGTTTCCGAGAAAAAGGTACCTTAAAAAAATCGTTAAAAAATATTAAAAAAAGTTGGATTTTTATTTTTTATCTAAGGGGGAATATCTCAAAGGGGGGAGGGGGCTAGTCAAAAATTTCATATGGACTTTTTATTTCATTTTAATGAGATAAAAACATTTTTAAAATAATATATAGCATTTTTGAAAAAATATAAAAATATTTTTTTACGGTCCTCCTGCCTTTGAATTAAAAAAGTGCCTTTTTCTCGGAAACACTTCATTTTATCGAATTTTTTGTAGAGTGATTTTTTGATTATAATTGCTCACAGAATGTACAAATGTAATTAAAATTCTAAAACTTGTACCCCTAAAAAAATTTAGGAGTTAGGAACCATAAGGGAAGTTCGCCCTGACTTTTCTGATAACTTTCAAAACTTCTGTTAAAATCTTTCTATGCGAAATAATTTTCTTAAACAACTCAAAAAAAATTGTCAATAAATATTAAAAAGTAAGAAAGTTATCAAAAAAAAAATATTTTTTTTATTTCATCTTGGGGGGCAAATATCTCAGAGTAGGGGGGCCGTAGCCAAAAATTTTATATGAACTTGTGGTATTATTTTGACCAGATCTAATTACCCTTAAGAGATTTTGGAAACATTCTGTGACACCCTGTATAGGCTGCTCCTAGATTTTTGGTACACCCTGTATATTGTTATTGAAGACCCTTTTCATTAAATAAGTAATCAAATTAATAATATTGTGCAATGGATTTAGTTTCTTCATTAAATTCCACACAGAGCACATTTTTTGTAGTTAAAAATGAAAAAAAATAGGGTATGGTCGCACATTATGGGTCATATCTCCCACAAATATGTTATTTGAGTCGAAATATTTTATAGGGACATACTACCACTAAATAAAAGTAAATAGTAAAAATATAAAAAAAATCGAAGATAAGCTATTTTGGGGATACAAAATATAAACTTCCCCGAATTGGCATGGCGGTCCGCCATCTTGGAAATGTCAGAATGGTTAAAAAGATGTATTTTCTAGACCATAATTTGATTCTCTTTAAAAATCAATACGATTAAAGTCTATATCTTCAATAGAAGTTTAGTTATTACGAATTTATTACAAGGTTGTTTTCCGATTTTGAAAAAAGCAAAAAATGACCCACCCTTATATCTTAGCAACCAAAGATTTTTTCGCAAAACGCCATTAATGGGGGTATATAAATACTAAGTTATGGGGACATGCAAAATTTCAGCAAAATCGGAGGGATGAGTTCCGGATCGAGGGGCTAGTTGACGTGGAATTACTCACCTGTCATTTCACGATCCATGGATATCTTGTTTTTTTTTAAGAAATTGCAAAAATTGATTAGTTGATTTTGAATACATTTTTTAATTTCAGCCTAAAAATGACGTTAGCCATATTTAAAACGATTTTCACACATATGCGCGCATATACATGTATTTGGTTAATTTGGATAATACCTATATTTAAAGTCAATATTTAACTTTTAGTTAAAACAATAAAATTGATTTTTTCAAATTAATTTATGCAAAATGATGGTTGTTTACTGTTCCAATACTTTTCTAAACCAGATTATACTCTAAACTATTTATACCATAAGAAAAATATATCAGGAACTTAATGTTGTTAATTTTATTAATTTTCTTTTTATCGTAACTTTTCTGTTACTTAACCGATTTTAAAATTTAAAAAATCAAAATAAAGATCATTTAATTTTCTTTAATTTTTGTAGTAAGAAATTTTTGGAAAATATTAACCGTTAAGCCAAAATTATCAAAAGTATTTGAAAAAACACGTTTTTTTGGGATAAACGCCCTCTTTTGGTGTGTTAGCAAAGCGCAATTTTTTTGATTTTTATTTTAAAACTTAAGCTAGTATATAAAGACTATATTATGAAAATTTCAGGTCATTTGAGAAAACGCCTAATTTTTTGATACATAATTTCCAGATTTTCCCGTTTTTCCCCATAAAAAAAAGTGGGGAAAGCGATTATTTTTATTTTTGGATATTTTACTGAAATTCGACCCCTAATTAGGAGGTAGCGAGCATTTTAATTAAAATCACTTCGAGCCCACCCTGGATAAGTAGCCAAAACTTGCACCCTCGTGAGGGAGTGGTAAATATACTCCAATATTTTTTTATTTTTTTCCAACTTTTTTGTTTTGAACCACCCTAATGTACAGGGATAATAACCCATAATAGATTGGGTTGAATCTCTCAATTTTTTTATGCTTTGTGAATTATTTTCGTGAATTTTGGCAAAATTTTAAAAATAAATCGGCCATATTTATTACGCCATTTTGAATTTTAAGTTTTTAGGTATTGTTCCATATTAATATTAAAGAAGCCTTTATGCCAAATTTCAGCTAAATCGGACATTTTTCAAAAAATTTGAACCACCCTAATGTCGCAATTTTTTTTTTTTTTTTTTTGAATTTTTTCACTATTTTTTTTCGTAATCAGCGGTGCAAAAAATGGCTCTATGCAAAAAAGCAGAATTTTGTCACTTTTTTTTTCTGGGACCAACGTGAACCGCTCCGTTGCAATATTTAAAAATTAATTATCGACTATTTTTCTAACTATGGTCTGTTTCATCAAGTAAGAGAGTAAATTAAAAATCGCACAGTAAATGTTTTTACAACAGGTTTGAATAGTATATGTTTGTGTATAGAATATAGTTGTTTTATAAAATAAACTACGCCATATATTCGCACATCCAATATTCGATTCTGTTTTAAAAAATATTCACTGTGATTTTTAATTTACTTGATGAAACAGACCATAGACCATAGATTTTTAATTTGCTTGATGAAACAGACCATACACCCTTATAATTTATCATACAATAGTATATTATGCACCGAGTACGCGAACCTAGTTTTTAGTGCACTTCAAAAAGTCCAAATGGTTTGCGTCGAGGTGCGTACACTATTTTTCCTACGACCTAACACCTAAACATAAAAAAACGCAATAATTATATTAAAATTAGTTTACCAATTTGAGGTTATGTGTTTGACTTTTACTAATGTTCTGACAGCAGATATGTAAAATCAGCTGATCGTCATTTCCCACCCGTTGTCAGAGCCCTATGAAAAATGAGCAATAGAGACCAGAGAGAATTTTCTATTGTTTTTTTCGAGGTTTTTACTCGGTTATTGTACTGGTAAATACCAATACAGACCAATAGAAACAGACTTGCGTAAGCGGGTTTCTATTGGTAAATTCCAATATAGACCAGTACAATAACCGAATACAAACCGAAAAAAAAAACAATAGAGACTCGAAAAATGTATTATTGGAAACTACCAACACAATCTTTTGTAAGCCGGTTTCTATTGGTTTATAATGGGCTTTCCAATAAAATAACCGATAGAGACCAATACAGACCAATAGAGAGTCATACAATGTATCTTATTGGAAATTACCAATATCATTTGTGTGTTGGTATATTGGTTTATATTGGATGCTGTGAGTACAATGATCAAATATCATAGAGGGTAGCCATACACCTCGTCCTAGATGTACTTAAAAAACATAATTATTATTATAACTTTTAACTTATGGTCTGTTTCATCAAGCAAGATAGTAAATTAAAAATCTCACATTAAATATTTTTACAACAGGTTTGAATAGTATATGTTTGTGTAAGGAATATAGTTACGTTTTATAAAATAAACTACGCAGTATATTGGCACATCCAATATTCGAATCTGTTTTAAAAATATTCACTGTGCGATTTAAAATTACTATCTTGCTTGAAGAAACAGACCATAGTACGTAAGTTAATTCAAGTCAACTGGTTTTATACATGTATAAAACCAGTTGACTTGACTTGACCTAGGTAATTTTTATTATTCATTAAGTACGTACTAGGTAACTATTGTTTAAGTATGTACTAGATACCGTCCCCCAAGTTGAAATCGGGCGGTATGTGACTTCGGACACTTTTTCGCAAATGTCACCTTGATTGACGGTATCTAGGAGCGCTTATGTGCAGCTCTTTATGCCGCGTTTTGATAAACTGCGCATGCTCTGACTGTTTTTCAATATGTTATTTTAAATAAAAAATATGTTTTTACAAAAAAAAAACACCAAACAGACGCCAAACCAACGTTAACTTAAACCACGGCACCCTCTTAAAAAAAAGTCCAAACCAAGAAAAAACCAAAACAAACTCCTGCATAGAGAGCTGCAATTAGGCGTTTGTCGGTATCTATAGTGAAAAAAACAGTTATAACTTCTCATCTTTTCGGAATCCTACACTGAGAGAAATTACATTGAAAAGGTGTAAAAAACACACTTCATGGAGGTGTAAATTTTACACCTTTATGTAAATGTACATCAACAATGATGTATTATAACACCTAAATGTCACTCGTGATGTGATTTTTACCTAGGGTGTGTATTTTTACACACATACCATTTGCAACAATACACTCAAAGTGCAAGAAAGTG
Source organism: Brachypterus glaber (assembly GCA_958510825.1). Lineage (NCBI taxonomy): Eukaryota > Metazoa > Arthropoda > Insecta > Coleoptera > Kateretidae > Brachypterus > Brachypterus glaber. The sequence goes on along the minus strand of OY294047.1, from coordinate 23,673,367 downwards.
TATTTTTACAAGCATACCACTTGCAACAATACAAGAACTACACTACTGATGTACAAACCAGCAAATCGCAGTGCATTAAGCTAGTCACGTGACTCTTGTTGGCTTTAACGCGTTACAACGACGCGGTTAGCTGGCAGTCAGTACAACTGTTTATGTTTGTGCAAATTTTCTGTGCTGGATTTTTTAAAGAAATAACCGGTATGTGTTGATTAAAAGTATATATTTAAAAAGTATGAATAATACAATTACCTTAAAACGTATACATTTTAAGATATTTTACTTATTTAATTTACCGCATGTAATTTATAGAGAATTCAGAAGTTTTATAAACGATACAGGTAATTTTTATTGAAAATGTATATCTTACATTTTTATAAAAATTTAGTTATTTGAAATTTTTATTAAAAAAAAAAGTAATAATACATTTTACTCTTAATTATAAACTATGATTAGTAGCACCTACAAAGCGTGTCGAAAGGCTTAAGATATCAACTTGAAATTTTAAAACAGGTAAATAATATAACCCAAATAATTTTTTGATATACACAATGTATATTTGACAGGCACAATGTATACATTATGTATGTATATCTATAGACATAGGGCAAATAGAAAGAGGGCTTGTGTAAGACATCATTTTAAAGCTAATAAAATTCTCTATTCGACCATATATTTTTTATTTATTTTTTTCAAGTTTTCATTTTTCAATTTTTTTGTAAAATTTTATTTATTTTATTCAATATTAGTTTTAAAGTATAATTGACGTATTTGCATCATAAAATAAACCATTTTTTAAAAATTGATTTTTTTAAGGAAATTTTGACGAAAATTCCCAGGGGTTTAAACCCTAAAAATTGCTCCGAAAAAAAATAAAAAGTATGTGGGCAAATAGATAATTTTATAATCTTTAAAATGATGTATCACGCGACCCCCTTTATATTTAAAAAAATGTCCTCCCTGCTCACCTGCCACCAATTTGACCCTAAAGATATAAAATATATACCAACAAATTATTTGGGTTGTGTTATTTACATGTCCCAAATTTCAAGTTGATATCTCAAACCGTTCCAAAGTTAAAGGGGGAGGCGGATTTTTGACACGTTCTGTATAATATATTCTCTATTATAGAGTATACTATATTGCCGTGCTATGAGAGACCCGCGTATCTCCATTTCACGCATAGCAACGTTTTCACGTCAACTCGGTGTAATATTTTGAAAACGCTGGTATTCTACAAATTGAGATACGCGGGTCTTTCATAGGCGGCAGTATACATGTTTTAATAGTTTATTTTTTTAGATGTGTTCATTTACGTAGCCTACTGCGAAAAAATTGCCTTCGGCACCTACAATAATGTTAACGAAGCACTGAATTGTGCATTGGTTTGTCTTATATTTGAAACTTAAAATACCCAAAGGGATTTAATTTAAGTTTGGGAACACTACAAAGATATATTTTGTTAATATAAAGTTAATATAAAATATAATGTTTTTTGGAAAAAAGTTTACTTTGGGGTTTAAGTACCTAATAATCTTTTTTAAATAAAAAAAAGGATTTTATTTTTTAATATTATGTTTAATTTAATTATACCTCTAAGCCCTTTCTGTTTCAACTTTACACTGTGTTATTTTATAAACGCTTTGACATATTGACTTTAAATTTGTACTACAGATTATAATCTGTATTATCTGTCTAAAGGAAAATCCTAAATCCAGATTTCAAGTCTCTATGTTAATGTGTTTCTGAAATTCAAACCGAAGAGGGCTTGGTCACATAATTAGACTATAGATTTTTGTATCCATCTAGATGTAAATATACTTACACACTTAGTGTAATATTTACATACATGTTGTTAAATGTACCCGTTGGTGTAAATTTTACACACTGGATGTATGTACAAATATAATACACACCACATGTATATTTACACTTCGAGTGTAAATTCACTTATCATTCAATTATCTTATTTATGTTTGGCATATGTTGAAAATTTTCAGATATTTTTGAGTAGGTGTATGTTTTTTTATGTTTATTCAACTTATATTTTAATACAAACCATCCTGAAAAAAAATTTTCTTGTAAAAAAATAACATTAAATTGGTACGAATCAAAAAAATTAGTTTTCTTTTATTGGTATATTTACCAATAAACATAATATCCAATATAAACCATTAGATACCAATATAAAAAAATGATTTGAAAAAGACCTATACAGACCAGTAAGTTTTTGTATTGTTATTTAACAATAAATATAATATCGATATTTGGTCAAACATGAACCAATACAAATCAATAGATAGTATTGGTACATACCAATAAATATAATATCCAATATAAACCATTAGATATAAAAAAAATTCTAAAATAAACAATAAGGACCAATAAGTTTTGTATTGGTATTTACCAATAAAATAACATATATTTTGTAAAAAAACCAATACAGACCAATACGTTTTGTATTGGTAATAACCAGTAAATATTTTTTCCAACACAGGCCAATATAAACCAATAGAGTTTAATTTTAATACCAATAAAGACGAATATAACCAGTAGAGACCAAGAGAGACCAATACAAATTTGTATTGGTTTGTATTGGTTTCTATTGGTCATTTTCCATAGGGAATGGGAACAAAGCACTAACTACTAACTAGGTCGTAGGAAATAGTATATTTCTAACCTAATAAGAAAAATCTGAAATGAATACACTTTCCAGAAGGGTGGCAAAATATAGTATATTTCTAACCTAGTAAGAAAATGAAACATTTCCAACTCGAGAGATGCTATTTGGCGAGGCGCAGCCTAGGCCAAGTTAGCATCTCGAGAGTTAGAAATGTCATTTTCTTATGTGGTTAGAACATAATTTTATTCACAAGCATAAATAAATAACACATTACCTCGTAAAATTCACCATTTAAAATGATCTGCTACAGAAATTTTGCAGATTTCTAACGTCACTTAAAATTTCAACTAAATAATTATTTAAATTATTTAAAAAATTATTTAAAAAAAGTCGCTCGTTGTTATTTCCTATTATCAGTCTCCGTATGAACCATATAATATATAAATAAATATTATTTCTTATTGTTTTTCGCAGAAATAAAAAAATGTTAGGTTATTTTATTCGAAAACTGCAACGGTTTACAGACAAGGCGATAGCGTCGCCACCTATGAGGTGTAACCAAAAGCTAAAAAACAGGTTAGATATGAATTAATTTCTAACCTTGGTTAAAAATGAAAAGATTTTTTAACTTTAATATAAGTAAACATAAATGATAAAATTTGCAACTTTTTATAATGCATATAAATGACGTTTTTCTGTATGCTTGTGAATAAAAAACATTTCTTGTCTTTGTTCCGTTCGAGTTCAAGAAACTCAGGATCTAATCGTAAAAGTTCAATTCTATCGCAATTATCTTGTTTTAATTTTTCACAAATTCGTAACTTTTCCTATATTTTTGAACCATTTCCTTTAATTTTCCTTTTCTAGATTTATTGATTGTGCTTTATTGGGCCGCGCCAATATTAGATAAAAATTTATTAAAAAATAAAATAAAATTGAAATGTCACTTTTGACATCTAATTTCGATTAGATGTCAAAAGTGAAATTTGCCTATATCTCGAAAACTAATAGTCCTACGATAAAAATAATTACATATGTTTTTGTGTGGAATTAAAAATTAATTTAAACTGTGTAAATTTTTTATCCTATAAATAATGAGATATCGCTAAAAATTATAGTTTTTGTCCGTTTTGCCCCCTGTGCCAATCTTAACCATATTTGATGTGATACAAATAACAAAATCGTTTACTAAAAGATTTTTTTAAATCAGACATTCCGTTAAAATTTATAAGGTTTACAGACAGACAGACCGACATTTTTAAAACTTTTTAAACACCCACTTTCTTCAAGTTTTCTCGACGTGTCATGATATTCTAAACCCAAAAATGCATTTTTTTAATTATTCGGTCGATTTTAATAACTTTCAGCTCAAGAGATGCTATTTGGCCGAGGCGCAGTCTAAGCCAAATAAGAATTTTTAATTACAAAATTAACTTTAACAGTGTTCATTATTGTGCATAAACTAGGAAATGGTATTATCTAGTTTTGGAATCGTCTCCACATAATAGTTGGTTTGTCTTAAAGAACTTGGCATACACCAGCACATCCCATTCAATCAATTATTTTTTATTTTTTCTATTGTGCCACTAACGACATTAGGGCCGGAAAACTAATTTGGCTCATTGTATCGCGCTGCCAACTTGCCAAAAACAAATAAAATTAAGCGATAGCCATTTAATACGCACCATGTGTGATATATGGTTTCTTTAGGACAATTATATTTCGTTTTGATAGAATTGGGAAAGCGTTTTAACACTTTTCTTAAAAGGTTATAAATTATAGTAAAAAATTAAACAAGTAAGTGTGACTTCGTTTTCGTGATTAGTAAGGTAGGTAAGCCAATTATTGCAATGTTCCTAATATTGTCACCCAGTTTTGTCCAATTTTGTCCAATTTTGTCCAGTTTTGTCCAATTTTGTCCGTTTGTCCACCGGCCTGGACAATTTCAAAAAAAGTGTACTTTTTCACAACCCTGTAGATAGCGCTACCGGATATCGAAAAGATGCTTGTAAATATGATTTATCCAATACATACAGATAATAAGACAATTACCAGCTTTATTTTAATTAGGTAAACTCAATAATAACCCCCGCGTGGCTTTTACTTTATTGAGTGGATAATTATTTATTTTACCCACTCAACTGTCACTTGTCAAATTATTTTCTTGAAAATGTCATTAAAATTTTTAATAAAAATATGAATTCCTAAACTATTTATTGGATAAAACCTTGTATGGCACTTATGGGTAAACCGATATTGCCCTCTCGAAAATTAACCTGCTTGGCTGACGCCTCGTTAATTTTCTCATGGGCAATATCTTACTTTACCCACTAGTACCATAAATAACTATTATCTGTATCCAGTTGGCAATAAAAACTTGTAAAATTGCGGTGACTGTCGCAAGCTGAGTAGCATCGATTATTGCAGGGCAAGAACGTAATAATAAAATAATAAACTCGTTAGTTCGTCCTCTATGTCATAAATAGCCAGGGTTGTTTGATTTTATCCGGGTGGACAAAACTGGACGGAAGTAATCAAATTTTGGCGGACTGGACAAAATCAAAAATACTGATTTTGTCCACAAATTCTGGACAAAGGCCAAGAATAATAATTTTTATATTTTCAGGCCCATTTTTCTTAAAATCCCAAGTATAAAGGCAAATTCTGAAGCCAGATTAGGATTCAGCGCTTCAAAGTGTATAAGAATAGTATAGGATGGAATATATCACACCGAGAGGTGTGCGCCGCGAAAATATTTGCGGCAGCGGTGTTTTTGTCAATTTTAGCCGGGAGCGGCGGCGCGTTACCCCACGAAAAATTATTTTTTTAAAGAAAACTTTTAGGAAAAATATTAAAATAATTTTAAAGCTTCACCAAATGAATTATTTTAGTTATTTCCAGACGCGGTTCTGCGCCGCGCCGTAAATTTTGCGGTGGCGCACTATGCTGGCGGCGGCGCACACGCATATCTCTAGTTGACTAGACTAAACTAGTCAGACCCGAGTTGGAAGTTAAAATATTTTTTCCGTGACCATGTGATATAATAAGGGATAATTTTTGATTTTGTCCAGTTTTGTCCAGTTTTGTTCAATTTTGTTCAGTTTTGTCCAATTTTGTCCAATTTTGTCCAATTTTGTCCAGTTTTGTCCAATTTTGTCCACCGGTCTGGACAATTTCAAAAAAAGTGTACTTTTTCACAACCCTGTAGATAGCGCTAAATATGATTTATCCAATACATACAGATAATAAGACAATTACCAGCTTTATTTTAATTAGGTAAACTCAATAATAACCCCCGCGTGGCTTTTACTTTATTGAGTGGATAATTATTTATTTTACCCACTCAACTGTCACTTGTCAAATTATTTTCTTGAAAATGTCATTAAAATTTTTAATAAAAATATGAATTCCTAAGCTATTTATTGGATAAAACCTTGTATGGCACTCATGGGTAAACCGATATTACCCTCTCGAAAATTAACCTGCTTGGCTGACGCCTCGTTAATTTTCTCATGGGCAATATCTTACTTTACCCACTAGTACCATAAATAACTATTATCTGTATCCAGTTGGCAATGGTGTACACTACAAAGCAGTTCGTGTTTCGTACTTTTTTACTATAAAAACTTGTAAAATTGCGGTGACTGTCGCAAGCTGAGTAGCATCGATTATTGCAGGGCAAGAACGTAATAAGGTAGGCACAAACATGCACTTTTATTTGCTCATTTTGTGTTTTACTCAATAAAGAAGCGAGTTTATCCTGCTTTGGTAATGTGTTTTCCAGGTTGGTACCACGAAAATTTCTATAAAACTTGCGTTAAAATCGCCGAAAAATAGAACATGTTCTAAATACTTTGATTGCTCGAAATAGCTAGTACAACTTGCTCCGTGATAAGGCGCTTTTATGCTTAGACATCAAACGCATTTTGCAAGTCGCATAGCAATATTTGGTACCTATATTGAAGTAAGACTTTTACTTTGACAGTTAAGCTGGCTCGAGCTGGCTAAAGTGATTTTTTGCTGTTTGAATAAAAATTGATTAACAAACCGCATTTAGTTTGCGAAAAAGAATAATACTTTAATTAAATATAGAACCAGACAGAGTTCTTTTGTGTAAGAAAGGCGTATTTTCAAGACATAATTATTTTAAATCCTTTCAGAAAATCTTGCGAGAAAGTTTTACTGAATAGTCTAAAATCTAAGAATGGGTTACAAGCTGTAAGACCTGTTCTTTTCAAATGGATATTATTATTGACTTTCCGTATGAAACAGAATGTGACACAATGGAAAAAAAATATGACAGATTTAAAAAAATATAGATTATAGATATATTAGCAAAATTTGGACAGAAAATAATGAAATCATGTAAAAATGCATTGCATGCTAGCATTACAACATATGAAAGGCTTAAAAATATCATATTCTAAGATATATTAGCCTATGGATTTTAAAAATATTTCGTTTTTCGCATACACTGAGACAAATTTTTACACCCACGTGTATGGGTAATTTACTTGCAGCTGCTGCTGATGTGAATTTTCACTCGAAGTGTTAATATACATGTGGTGTGTATTATATTTTTACATACATCCAGTGTGTGAAATTTACACCAACGGGTACATTTCACAACATGTATGTAAATATTACACTAAGTGTGTAAGTATATTTATATTTAGATGGATACAAAAATCTATAGTCTAATTATGTGACCAAGCCCTCTTCGGTTTGAATAAAAAAAATAAATTATTAAAATATTTATAGTATACTCTATAATATACAGGGTGTATTTGAAATAGTGTAGGAAATTTTAACAAGTGATTCTACATGATAAAATATGACAAAAAGTTCCTATAAACATATGTCTAAAAATGCGTCATAAGGGAGCTACGCCCCTTTGAAATTGGCTAAAAAAATCGGTTTTTATTTAATAACTCAGGAACCCTTTGAGATATATTAACGAGGTTTTGCACGTGAATTAATCCTAATAAGGCCCATCTTTGTATGTCATTTTCACGTACTTATTTAAACCAGGGGTGTGCGAAACGGGGGGGCCTTATCAGTTTTTTGTCCCAAACTTTTTTCTGTGTAACTTTTTTGCAATTTTATTTTTGAAATATGATTCCTCAGGTCAAAATACATAAAAAGGTACTCTTGTTTTAATACTGTAGGATTAACCGTTTTCGAGAAAAGTTCATTTGAAGGTGAAAGAACCCCGCACAAAACCCCGTGTTTTTGGCCTTCGGCTAAATTTGCTGGAAATTATATATTTTATTAACCTTCATGTCCTTAGTAATTGACCAAAATTTCAGCTTAATTGTATGTAAAGTTTTTGAGGTATCGAGCTTTAAAATTGGTGATTTAGAATTCAGGAAAATTTTACACCTGTTAAAATTTTGTGCTTTTTTAATGTCAGTTTTTTATGTACAATTAAACTTAATGGCGCAAATTGAAGCTGTTTAGAACCGGCGTGAAGTTAGCAACGATTTTTCCAGCAACGGTTTTTCAACATTGGTTTTTCAATAACTTCTTTAATAAAAGGTGTCAGACATTACAATTGGTACAGTAAATGCACATTGTCGAGTAGTTTAAGAAAAAAAATATAGACATCCAAATATCGGAGGATGAAGAGGTCAAATTGACCTCTAATATAATAACATTCATAGCGTTACTATTAGAAGGTGTCACACCTTCAAATTGGTACAGATGATGCACATAATCGTGTAGTTTAACAAAAAAAATACAGAAATCCAAATATCGGAGGATGGCAAGGTCAAATTGACCTCTAATATAAAAAAATCATAGCGTTACTATTAGAAGTTGTCATATCTTCAAATTAATACAGAGGATGCACATTAACAAGTTCTTTAAAAAAACAAATACAAACTTACTAATATCGGAGGATGACGAGGTCAAATTGACTTCGTAAATATAAAAAAACCCATAGCGTTTCTATTAGAAGGTGTCACACCTTCAAATTAGTAAAGCTGATGCACGTTAACAAGTAGTTTAAGAAAAAAATACAGACCTTCAAATATCGGAGGATGACGAGGTCAAATAGACCTCGTAAATATAAAAAAAATCATAGCGTTTCTATTAGAAGGTGTCACACCTTCAAATTGGTACAGGTGATGCACGTTAACAAGTAGTTTAAGAAAAAAATCACAGATCTCCAAATATCGGAGGATGACAAGGTCAAATTGACCTCGTAAATATGAAAAAATTCATAGCGTTACCATTAGAAAGTGTCACACTTTTAAATTTGTATAGTAGATGCACATTGATAATTAGTTTAAGAAAAAAAATACAGAACTCCAAATATCGGAGGATGACCTGGTCAAATTGACCTCGTAAATATAAAAAAAAATCATAGCGTTTCTATTCGAAGGTGTCACACCTTCAAATTCGTACAGGTGATGCACGTTAACAAGTAGTTTAAGAAAAAAAATATAGTCCTCCAAATATCGGAGGATGACGAGGTCAAAATGACCTCGTAAATATAAAAAAATTCATAGCGTTACCATTAGAAAGTGTCACACCTTTAAATTCTTACAGTAGATGCACATTAATAAGTTGTTTAGGAAAAAAAATACAGACATCTAAATATCGGAGGATGACGGGGTCAAATTGACCTCGTAAATATGAAAAAATTCATAGCGTTACCATTAGAAAGTGTCACACTTTTAAAGTTGTACAGTAGATGCACATTGATAATTAGTTTAAGAAAAAAAATACAGAACTCCAAATATCGGAGGATGACCTGGTCAAATTGACCTCGTAAATATAAAAAAATTCATAGCGTTACCATTAGAAAGTGTCACACCTTTAAATTCTTACAGTAGATGCACATTAATAAGTTTTTTAGGAAAAAAAATACAGACATCTAAATATCGGGGTATGAAGGCGGTCAAATTGACCTCTAATATATAAAAATTCCAGCAACGGTTTTTTAACATTGTTTTTTGGTAACTTCTTCAATAAAAGGTGTCAAACATTAACGAGTGGTTTGGGGAAAAAATATAAACGTCCAAATATCGGAGGATGACGAGGTCAAGTTGACCTCGTAAGTATAAAAAAATTCATAGCGTTTCTATTAGAAGGTGTCACGCCTTCAATTTCGTACAGGAGATGCACGTTAACAAGTAGTTTAAGAAAAGAAATAAAGACCTTCAAATATCGGAGGATGACGAGGTTAAATTGACCTCGTAAATATAAAAAAATTCATAGCGTTACCATTAGAAAGTGTCACAGCTTTAAATTCTTACAGTAGATGCACATTAATAAGTTTTTTAGGAAAAAAAATACTGAGATCTAAATATCGGAGGATGACGGGGTCAAATTGACCTCTAATATATAAAAATTCCAGCAACGGTTTTTTAACATTGTTTTTTGGTAACTTCTTTAATAAAAGGTGTCAAATATTAACGAGTAGTTTAGAAAAAAAAAATATAGACGTCCAAATATCGGAGGATGACGAGGTCAAATTGACCTCGTAAATATAAAAAAATTCATAGCATTTCTATTAGAAGGTGTCACACCTTCATATTGGTACAGGGGATGCACGTTAACAAGTAGTTTAAGTAAAAAAATATAGACATCTAAATATCGGAGGATGACAGGGTCAAATTGACCTCGTATATATGAAAAAATTCATAGCGTTACCATTAGAAAGTGTCACACCTTCAAATTAGTACAGGTGATGCACGTTAACAAGTAGTTTAAGAAAAAAAATATAGTCCTCCAAATATCGGAGGATGACGAGGTCAAAATGACCTCGTAAATATAAAAAAATTCATAGCGTTACCATTAGAAAGTGTCACACCTTTAAATTCTTACAGTAGATGCACATTAATAAGTTGTTTAGGAAAAAAAATACAGACATCTAAATATCGGAGGATGACGGGGTCAAATTGACCTCTAATATATAAAAATTCCAGCAACGGTTTTTTAACATTGTTTTTTGGTAACTTCTTCAATAAAAGGTGTCAAACATTAACGAGTGGTTTAGGAAAAAAAAATATAAACGTCCAAATATCGGAGGAAGACGAGGTCAAGTTGACCTCGTAAATATGAAAAAATTCATAGCGTTACCATTAGAAAGTGTCACACTTTTAAATTTGTATAGTAGATGCACATAATAATTAGTTTAAGAAAAAAAAATAAAGAACTCCAAATATCGGAAGATGACCAGGTCAAATTGACCTCGTAAATATAAAAAAATTCATAGCGTTTCTATTAGAAGGTGTCACACCTTCAAATTCGTACAGGTGATGCACGTTAACAAGCAGTTTAAGAAAAAAAATATAGACCTCCAAATATCGGACGATGACGAGGTCAAATTGACCTCGTAAATATAAAAAAATTCATAGCGTTACCATTAGAAAGTGTCACACCTTTAAATTCTTACAGTAGATGCACATTAATAAGTTTTTTAGGAAAAAAAATACAGACATCTAAATATCGGAGGATGAAGGGGTCAAATTGACCTCTAATATATAAAAATTCCAGCAACGGTTTTTTAACATTGTTTTTTTGGTAACTTCTTCAATAAAAGGTGTCAAATATTAACGAGTAGTTTAGGAAAAAAAATATAAACGTCCAAATATCGGAGGATGACGAGGTCAAGTTGACCTCGTAAGTATAAAAAAATTCATAGCATTTCTATTAGAAGGTGTTACACCTTCATATTGGTACAGGGGATGCACGTTAACAAGTAGTTTAAGTAAAAAAATATAGACATCTAAATATCGGAGGATGACGGGGTCAAATTGACCTCGTATATATGAAAAAATTCATAGCGTTACCATTAGAAAGTGTCACACCTTCAAATTAGTACAGGTGATGCACGTTAACAAGTAGTTTAAGAAAAAAAATATAGTCCTCCAAATATCGGAGGATGACGAGGTCAAAATGACCTCGTAAATATAAAAAAATTCATAGCGTTACCATTAGAAAGTGTCACACCTTTAAATTCTTACAGTAGATGCACATTAATAAGTTGTTTAGGAAAAAAAATACAGACATGACGGGGTCAAATTGACCTCTAATATATAAAAATTCCAGCAACGGTTTTTTAACATTGTTTTTTGGTAACTTCTTCAATAAAAGGTGTCAAACATTAACGAGTGGTTTAGGAAAAAAAAATATAAACGTCCAAATATCGGAGGATGACGAGGTCAAGTTGACCTCGTAAATATAAAAAAATTCATAGCGTTACCATTAGAAAGTGTCACACTTTTAAATTTTTATAGTAGATGCACATAATAATTAGTTTAAGAAAAAAAAATACAGAACTCCAAATATCGGAGGATGACCAGGTCAAATTGACCTCGTAAATATAAAAAAATTCATAGCGTTTCTATTAGAAGGTGTCACACCTTCAAATTCGTACAGGTGATGCACGTTAACAAGCAGTTTAAGAAAAAAATATAGACCTCCAAATATCGGACGATGACGAGGTCAAATTGACCTCGTAAATATAAAAAAATTCATAGCGTTACCATTAGAAAGTGTCACACCTTTAAATTCTTACAGTAGATGCACATTAATAAGTTTTTTAGGAAAAAAAATACAGACATCTAAATATCGGAGGATGAAGGGGTCAAATTGACCTCTAATATATAAAAATTCCAGCAACGGTTTTTTAACATTGTTTTTTGGTAACTTCTTCAATAAAAGGTGTCAAACATTAACGAGTGGTTTAGGAAAAAAAATATAAACGTCCAAATATCGGAGGATGACGAGGTCAAGTTGACCTCGTAAGTATAAAAAAATTCATAGCGTTTCTATTAGAAGGTGTCACGCCTTCAATTTCGTACAGGAGATGCACGTTAACAAGTAGTTTAAGAAAAGAGATAAAGACCTTCAAATATCGGAGGATGACGAGGTTAAATTGACCTCGTAAATATAAAAAAATTCATAGCGTTACCATTAGAAAGTGTCACAGCTTTAAATTCTTACAGTAGATGCACATTAATAAGTTTTTTAGGAAAAAAAATACTGAGATCTAAATATCGGAGGATGACGGGGTCAAATTGACCTCTAATATATAAAAATTCCAGCAACGGTTTTTTAACATTGTTTTTTGGTAACTTCTTTAATAAAAGGTGTCAAATATTAACGAGTAGTTTAGGAAAAAAAAATATAGACGTCCAAATATCGGAGGATGACGAGGTCAAATTGACCTCGTAAATATGAAAAAATTCATAGCGTTACCATTAGAAAGTGTCACACTTTTAAATTTGTATAGTAGATGCACATTGATAATTAGTTTAGGAAAAAAAATACAGAACTCCAAATATCGGAGGATGACCAGGTCAAATTGACCTCGTAAATATAAAAAAAATTCATAGAGTTTCTATTAGTAGGTGTCACACCTTCAAATTCGTATAGGTGATGCACGTTAACAAGCAGTTTAAGAAAAAAAATATATACCTCCAAATATCGGAGGATGACGAGGTCAAATTGACCTCGTAAGTATAAAAAAATTCATAGCGTTTCTATTAGAAGGTGTCACACCTTCAAATTCGTACCGGTGATGCACGTTAACAAGTAGTTTAAGAAAAAAAATAAAGACCTTTAAATATCGGAGGATTACGAGGTCAAATTGACCTCGTAAATATAAAAAAATTCATAGCGTTACTATTAGAAAGTGTCACAGCTTTAAATTCTTACAGTAGATGCACATTAATAAGTTGGTTATGAAAAATAATACAGAAATCTAAATATCCGAGGATGAAGGGGTCAATTTGACCTCGTAAAAATGAAAAAATTCATAGCGTTACCATTAGAAAGTGTCACACTTTTAAATTTGTATAGTAGATGCACATTGATAATTAGTTTAAGAAAAAAAATACAGAACTCCAAATATCGGAGGATGACCAGGTCAAATTGACCTCGTAAATATAAAAAAATTCATAGAGTTTCTATTAGTAGGTGTCACACCTTAAAATTCGTATAGGTGATGCACGTTAACAAGCAGTTTAAGAAAAAAAATATATACCTCCAAATATCGGAGGATGACGAGGTCAAATTGACCTCGTAAGTATAAAAAAATTCATAGCGTTTCTATTAGAAGGTGTCACACCTTCAAATTCGTACAGGTGATGTACGTTAAAAAGCAGTTTAAGAAAAAAATATAGACCTCCAAATATCGGAGGATGACGAGGTCAAATTGACCTCGTAAATATAAAAAAATTCATAGCGTTACCATTAGAAAGTGTCACACCTTTAAATTCTTACAGTAGATGCACATTAATAAGTTTTTTAGGAAAAAAAATAGTTAGGGTTTAGTATTTAGTGTATTTTTTTTTCTCTTCTCTTGTATTTTTTTTTATATATTCAAACTTCTTGTAACAAGATTTGTAATCTTTTATACAATAAACGTTTATTATTATTATTGTTTTTTGGTAACTTCTTCAATAAAAGGTGTCAAACATTAACGAGTGGTTTAGGAAAAAAAAATATAAACGTCCAAATATCGGAGGATGACGAGGTCAAGTTGACCTCGTAAATATGAAAAAATTCATAACGTTACCATTAGAAAGTGTCACACTTTTAAATTTGTATAGTAGATGCACATTGATAATGAGTTTAAGAAAAAAAAATACAGAACTCCAAATATCGGAGGATGACCAGGTCAAATTGACCTCGTAAATATAAAAAAATTCATAGAGTTTCTATTAGTAGGTGTCACACCTTCAAATTCGTACAGGTGATGCACGTTAACAAGCAGTTTAAGAAAAAAAATATATACCTCCAAATATCGGAGGATGACGAGGTCAAATTGACCTGGTAAGTATAAAAAAATTCATAGCGTTTCTATTAGAAGGTGTCACACCTTCAAATTCGTACCGGTGATGCACGTTAACAAGTAGTTAAAAAAAAAATAAAGACCTTTAAATATCGGAGGATTACGAGGTCAAATTGACCTCGTAAATATAAAAAAATTTATAGCGTTACTATTAGAAAGTGTCACAGCTTTAAATTCTTACAGTAGATGCACATTAATAAGTTGGTTATGAAAAATAATACAGAAATCTAAATATCGGAGGATGACGGGGTCAATTTGACCTCGTAAATATGAAAAAATTCATAGCGTTACCATTAGAAAGTTTCACACTTTTAAATTTGTATAGTAGATGCACATTGATAATTAGTTTAAGAAAAAAAAATACAGAACTCCAAATATCGGAGGATGACCAGGTCAAATTGACCTCGTAAATATAAAAAAATTCATAGCGTTTCTATTAGAAGGTGTCACACCTTCAAATTCGTACAGGTGATGCACGTTAAAAAGCAGTTTAAGAAAAAAATATAGACCTCCAAATATCGGAGGATGACGAGGTCAAATTGACCTCGTAAATATAAAAAAATTCATAGCGTTACCATTAGAAAGTGTCACACCTTTAAATTCTTACAGTAGATGCACATTAATAAGTTTTTTAGGAAAAAAAATACCGACATCTAAATATCGGAGGATGAAGGGGTCAAATTGACCTCTAATATATAAAAATTCCAGCAACGGTTTTTTAACATTGTTTTTCGGTAACTTCTTCAATAAAAGGTGTCAAACATTAACGAGTGGTTTAGGAAAAAAAAATATAAACGTCCAAATATCGGAGGATGACGAGGTCAAGTTGACCTCGTAAATATGAAAAAATTCATAACGTTACCATTAGAAAGTGTCACAATTTTAAATTTGTATAGTAGATGCACATTGATAATGAGTTTAAGAAAAAAAAATACAGAACTCCAAATATCGGAGGATGACCAGGTCAAATTGACCTCGTAAATATAAAAAAATTCATAGCGTTTCTATTAGAAGGTGTAACACCTTCAAATTCGTACAGGTGATGCACGTTAACAAGCAGTTTAAGAAAAAAGAATATAGACCTCCAAATATCGGAGGATGACGAGGTCAAATTGACCTCGTAAATATAAAAAAATTCATAGCGTTACCATTAGAAAGTGTTTAGGAAAAAAAATACAGACATCTAAATATCGGAGGATGAAGGGGTCAAATTGACCTCTAATATAAAAAAATTCCAGCAACGGTTTTTTAACATTGTTTTTTGGTAACTTCTTCAATAAAAGGTGTCAAACATTAACGAGTGGTTTAGGAAAAAAAATATAAACGTCCAAATATCGGAGGATGACGAGGTCAAGTTGACCTCGTAAGTATAAAAAAATTCATAGCGTTTCTATTAGAAGGTGTCACACCTTTAATTTCGTACAGGAGATGCACGTTAACAAGTAGTTTAAGAAAAGAAATAAAGACCTTCAAATATCGGAGGATGACGAGGTTAAATTGACCTCGTAAATATAAAAAAATTCATAGCGTTACCATTAGAAAGTGTCACAGCTTTAAATTCTTACAGTAGATGCACATTAATAAGTTTTTTAGAAAAAAAAATACTAAGATCTAAATATCGGAGGATGACGGGGTCAAATTGACCTCTAATATATAAAAATTCCAGCAACGGTTTTTTAACATTGTTTTTTGGTAACTTCTTCAATAAAAGGTGTCAAATATTAACGAGTAGTTTAGGAAAAAAAATATAGACGTCCAAATATCGGAGGATGACGAGGTCAACTTGTCATCCTCCGATATTTGGACGTTTATATTTTTTTTCCTAAACCACTCGTTAATGCTTGACACCTTTTATTGAAGAAGTTACCAAAAAACAATTTTAAAAAACCGTTGCTGGAATTTTTATATATTAGAGGTCAATTTGACCCCGTCATCCTCCGATATTTAGATGTCTGTATTTTTTTTCCTAAACAACTTATTAATGTGCATCTACTGTAAGAATTTAAAGGTGTGACACTTTCTAATGGTAACGCTATGAATTTTTTTATATTTACGAGGTCATTTTGACCTCGTCATCCTCCGATAATTTGAGGACTATATTTTTTTTCTTAAACTACTTGTTAACGTGCATCACCTGTACGAATTTGAAGGTGTGACACTTTCTAATGGTAACGCTATGAATTTTTTCATATTTACGAGGTCAATTTGACCCCGTCATCCTCCGATATTTAGATGTCTATATTTTTTTTCTTAAACTACTTATTAACGTGCATCCCCTGTACCAATATGAAGGTGTGACACCTTCTAATAGAAATGCTATGAATTTTTTTATATTTACGAGGTCAATTTGACCTCGTCATCCTCCGATATTTGGACGTCTATATTTTTTTTCCTAAACTACACGTTAATGTTTGACACCTTTTATTGAAGAAGTTACCAAAAAACAATGTTAAAAAACCGTTGCTGGAATTTTTATATATTAGAGGTCAATTTGACCCCGTCATCCTCCGATATTTAGATGTCAGTATTTTTTTTCCTAAACAACTTATTAATTTGCATCTACTGTAAGAATTTAAAGCTGTGACACTTTCTAATGGTAACGCTATGAATTTTTTTATATTTACGAGGTCAATTTAACCTCGTCATCCTCCGATATTTGGAGGTCTTTATTTCTTTTCTTAAACTACTTGTTAACGTGCATCACCTGTACGAATTTGAAGGTGTGACACCTTCTAATAGAAACGCTATGAATTTTTTTATACTTACGAGGTCAATTTGACCTCGTCATCCTCCGATATTTGAAGGTCTATATTTTTTTTTTAAACTACTTGTTAACGTGCATCACCTGTACCAATATGAAGGTGTGACACCTTCTAATAGAAATGCTATGATTTTTTATATTTACGAGGTCAACTTGACCTCGTCATCCTCCGATATTTGGACGTTTATATTTTTTTTCCTAAACCACTCGTTAATGTTTGACACCTTTTATTGAAGAAGTTACAAAAAAAAAATGTTAAAAAACCGTTGCTGGAATTTTTATATATTAGAGGTCAACTTGACCCCGTCATCCTCCGATATTTGGACGTTTATATTTTTTTTCCTAAACCACTCGTTAATGTTTGACACCTTTTATTGAAGAAGTTACCAAAAAACAATGTTAAAAAACCGTTGCTGGAATTTTTATATATTAGAGGTCAATTTAACCCCGTCATCCTCCGGTATTTGAAGTTCTGTATTTTTTTTCTTAAACTACTTGTTAACGTGCATCACCTGTACGAATTTGAAGGTGTGACACTTTCTAATAGAAACGCTATGAATTTTTTCATATTTACGAGGTCAATTTGACCCCGTCATCCTCCGATATTTAGATGTCTGTATTTTTTTTCCTAAACAACTTATTAATGTGCATCTACTGTAAGAATTTGAAGCTGTGACACTTTCTATTAGTAACGCTATGAATTTTTTTATATTTACGAGATCAATTTGACCTCGTCATCCTCCGATATTTGGAGGTCTTTATTTTTTTTCTTAAACTACTTGTTAACGTGCATTACCTGTACGAATTTGAAGGTGTGACACCTTCTAATAGAAACGCTATAAATTTTTTATATTTACGAGGTCAATTTAACCTCGTCATCCTCCGATATTTGGAGGTCTTTATTTCTTTTTTTAAACTACTTGTTAACGTGCATCACCTGTACGAATTTGAAGGTGTGACACCTTCTAATAGAAACGCTATGAATTTTTTTATACTTACGAGGTCAATTTGACCTCGTCATCCTCCGATATTTAAAGGTCTATATTTTTTTTCTTAAACTACTTGTTAACGTGCATCACCTGTACCAATATGAAGGTGTGACACCTTCTAATATAAATGCTATGAATTTTTTTATATTTACGAGGTCAACTTGACCTCGTCATCCTCCGATATTTGGACGTTTATATTTTTTTCCCAAACCACTCGTTAATGTTTGACACCTTTTATTGAAGAAGTTACCAAAAAACAATGTTAAAAAACCGTTGCTAGAATTTTTATATATTAGAGGTCAATTTGACCCCGTCATCCTCCGATATTTAGATGTCGTATTTTTTTTTCCTAAACAACTTATTAATGTGCATCTACTGTAAGAATTTAAAGGTGTGACACTTTCTAATAGAAACGCTATGAATTTTTTTATATTTACGAGGTCAATTTGACCAGGTCATCCTCCGATATTTGGAGTTCTGTATTTTTTTTCTTAAACTGCTAGTTAACTTGCATCACCTGTACGAATTTGAAGGTGTGACACCTTCTAATAGAAACGCTATGAATTTTTTTATATTTACGAGGTCAATTTGACCAGGTCATCCTCCGATATTTGGAGTTCTGTATTTTTTTTCTTAAACTAATTATCAATGTGCATCTACTATACAAATTTAAAAGTATGACACTTTCTAATGGTAACGCTATGAATTTTTTCATATTTACGAGGTCAATTTGACCTTGTCATCCTCCGATATTTGGAGATCTGTGATTTTTTTCTTAAACTACTTGTTAACGTGCATCACCTGTACCAATTTGAAGGTGTGACACCTTCTAATAGAAACGCTATGATTTTTTTTATATTTACGAGGTCAATTTGACGTCGTCATCCTCCGATATTTGAAGGTCTGTATTTTTTTTCTTAAACTATTTGTTAACGTGCATCAGCTTTACTAATTTGAAGGTGTGACACCTTCTAATAGAAACGCTATGGGTTTTTTTTATATTTACGAGGTCAATTTGACCTCGTCATCCTCCGATATTAGTAAGTTTGTATTTGTTTTTTTAAAGAACTTGTTAATGTGCATCTACTGTATTAACTTGAAGATGTGACAACTTCTAATAGTAACGCTATGATTTTTTTTATATTAGAGGTCAATTTGACCTTGCCATCCTCCGATATTTGGATTTCTGTATTTTTTTTGTTAAACTACACGATAATGTGCATCATTTGTAACAATTTGAAGGTGTGACACCTTCTAATAGTAACGCTATGAATGTTATTATATTAGAGGTCAATTTGACCTCTTCATCCTCCGATATTTGGATGTCTATATTTTTTTTCTTAAACTACTCGACAATGTGCATTTACCGTACCAATTGTAATGTCTGACACCTTTTATTAAAGAAGTTATTGAAAAACCAATGTTGAAAAACCGTTGCTGGAAAAATCGTTGCTAACTTCACGCCGGTCTGTTTAGATGCTTTATTTAAATGTGTTATAACATTGGCGACATAGTGTTTCCTTTTTCCGTGGCAACAGCCCAAAATAGGCGATATAATAAATATTAAAAATGCCAATTTATTAATTTTGGTTTAATATTAAAAATCTGAAAATCTAACGGCTAGAATTTCATAATTTTTATATATTTTATAGTTTTTGAGTTACTGAATAAAAATAATTGAAAGCGAAGGTTATTAGAGTACTCAAAGTCCTTCTTTTTGGGCATGATGGGGGTAAACCACATCAAAATAAATTAACTCAATTCAATCAGCGGTTTAAAATTTTCGGTAAATCTTACAAATAAATGGAATTTTAGAAAAGGTATTGCTAAAGTAAAGTAGGTAAACCAACTAAAGAGCCTACATTGGCATAGTGGAGCAAGGGGTATGAAACGTTGAACTGTTATAAAATTACTTATTTCTGTATTTAAGATAATCGCAGTATGGCTTGCAATGGAGGCAGTTAAACCAAGTTAACCAGGTTCTCAAAAGTAATTTAAGCGTGGTAGGAAAAGGGGTACCTATAGATAGGCTAATTACTTAAATGTTTAAAAGGCAATAAAAATAAGAATCTAAAATAACTGAAAGCGAAGCTTATTAGAGTACTCAAAGTCCTTCTGTTTGGGCATGATTGGGGTAAACCACATAAAAATAGTTTCACTCGATTTAATCAGCTAAAAGTTTTAAATTCTCGGTAAATATTACAAACAAATGGTATTTTAGAAAAGGTATTGCCAAAGTAAAGTAGGTAAACCAACCAAAGAGGTCCTACATTGGCGTATCGGAAAAAAGGTATAAAACGTAAAGGTTTTATTAGATTACTTATTGCCATTTGCCTAGGATTATGATGAATACACAGCATGATATATTTTGTCAAAATGCCATTTTTATATACTCAGTGACAGTGAATAATGTATGTACACCTAAATAAGTTCTTATTATAGGTAGAATATTTATTTCCATGGTTTTATAAAAATTAAGGTATTATTATTAAAATACTACTTTATATAGCAAAAAAAATTAATCAGTTAAAATTAATTATTAATAAAAGAAAATCGTCTAATAATTATAATTCGTATACACTTGCTCAAAGCTAAAAATAATTTCTCTCATGCTGATATGTATAACTTTTATCAAAAATAAACATAGACTTTTCCTGAAATACCAAGTAAATATATTTTTTACACGTTTTTGTTTCATATTGAACTATGTGGATAGAAACTGGATAATTAGGCAAAAGATAAAACTCAGGGTGTAAGACTTCCTATAGGAAGATAATATCTTCATATTATGGAATACCTACAGTTGCAAAATATATTCCTCAAACCATTGTATCCAAAGATCCGATATTCCTTATTACCAAATTATATTAAAACTAATTTTAGTAAGATATAGCACACAAAGGTAAAGCAATTAACTAGTTTTTTATTAACTTTTAGATTCCTATTTTTATTGCCTTTTAAACATTTAAGTAATTAGCCTATCTATAGGTACCCGTTTTAGTACCCAGGGGAGGATTTATTTTATTTTAAGGGGGGGAACCATCCATAAGGAAAAAAATGCTCATTTACCAAAAATATAATTTTGAAGGTATTTCTATGCTAATATATCTCCCTGGGGGGGGGGGGGGGGGGCATAGCCCCCATGGCCTCTCCTAATTCCGCCCATGTTTCTACCACGCTTAAATTACTTCTGAGAAACTGGTTAACTTGGTTAAACTGCCTCCATTGCAAGCCAAACTGCGATTATCTTAAACGCAGAAGTAAGTAATTTTAAAACAGTTCAAAGTTTCATGCCCTTTGCTCCACTATGCCAATGTAGGCTCTTTAGTTGGTTTACCTACTTTACTTTAGCAATACCTTTTCTAAAATTCCATTTGTTTGTAAGATTTACCGAGAATTTAAAACTTTTAGCTGATCGAATTGGGTTAATTTATTTTGATTTGGTTTACCCCCATCATGCCCAAACAGAAGGACTTTGTGTACTCTAATAACCTTCGCTTTCAATTATTTTTATTTAGTAACTCAAAAACTATAAAATATATAAAAATTATGAAATTCTAGCCGTTAGATTTTCTGTTTTTTAATATTAAACCAAAATTAATAATTGTCATTTTTAATATTTATTATATCGCCTGTTTTGGGCTGTAGACACGGAAAAGGGAAACACTCTGTGGCCAATGTTATAACACATTTAAATAAAGCATCTAATCAACTTCAATTTGCGCCATTAAGTTTAATCATACATGAAAACCTGACATTAAAAAAGCACAAAATTTTAACAGGTGTAAAATTTTCCTGAATTCTAAATCACCAATTTTAAAGCTCGATATCTCAAAAACTGTATATACAATTAAGCTGAAATTTTGATCAATTACTAAGGACATGAAGGTTAACAGAATATATAATTTCCAGCAAGGCCGAAGGCCAAAAACACGGGGTTTTGTGCGGGGTTCTTTCACGGTTCGAGGACGAAAAATTAAATACTAAAATGTCGAAAACCAAAATTTTAATGATGCAATGTTATTCTACATCAAAAACTAAGAAAAAAAGTTTCCATACATGTAGGTCGAAAAAACGCTTTTAAAGCTACCATAGCCCTTTAAAAATGGTGCATATTTAGGAGACCATAGCTCCACTAGGATTGATTTTTGGAAGTACCTGTATATGAGGTTTTTTTCTTAGTTTTTAATGTACATTCGCCCTGCATCATTAAAATTTTGGTTTTCAACATTTTAGTATTTAATTTTTCGTCCTCGAACCGTGGAATTTCACCTTCAAATGAATTCTAAATCACCAATTTTAAAGCTCGATATCTCAAAAACTGTATATACAATTAGCTGAAATTTTGATCAAGGATCGAGGACGAAAAATTAAATACTAAAATGTCGAAAACCAAAATTTTAATGATGCAATGTTATTCTACATCAAAAACTAAGAAAAAAAGTTTCCATACATGTAGGTCGAAAAAACGCTTTTAAAGCTACCATAGCCCTTTAAAAATGGTGCATATTTAGGAGACCATAGCTCCACTAGGATTGATTTTTGGAAGTACCTGTATATGAGGTTTTTTTCTTAGTTTTTAATGTACATTCGCCCTGCATCATTAAAATTTTGGTTTTCAACATTTTAGTATTTAATTTTTCGTCCTCGAACCGTGGAATTTCACCTTCAAATGAGTTTTTCTCGAAAACGGTTAATCCTACAGTATTACAACAAGAGTACCTTTTTTATGTATTTTGACCTGAGGAATCATATTTCAAAAATAAAATTGCAAAAAAGTTAAACAGAAAAAAGTTAGGGACAAAAAACTGATAAGGCCCCCCCGTTTCGCACACCCCTGGTTTAAATAAGTACGTGAAAATGACATACAAAGATGGGCCTTATTAGTATTAATTCACGTGCAAAACCTCGTTAATATATCTCAAAGGATAAGCCTGGCGGTACAGAGGGGAAACGCGGCCTCCGTGTTGGGGACATTTAACGTTGAGCCGGGTTTGGACGAATTTTTTTATATTTAATTATATAGTTTAATTTATGTTTATTTAGTTTAGTTTAGGTTATTTAGGTTATATTAAGTTTACTTTAACATGTATTTAATTAAAGAAATCCATTAAATAGTTTTGGAAATATTATCTCAAAGGGTTCTGGAGTTATTAAATAAAAACCGATTTTTTTAGCCAATTTCAAAGGGGCGTAGCTCCCTTATGACGCATTTTTAGACATATGTTTGTAGGAACTTTTTGTCATATTTTATCATGTAGAATCACCTGTTAAAATTTCCCACCCTATTTCAAATACACCGTGTACAGTGTGGTCCAAAAGTCACCCCCCCTTTTAACTTTTGAACGAGTTGAGATATCGACTTCAAATTTAGAACTCTTAAATAAGACAAACTAAACTATCTTTAATGTGGGCAGGGGGGCATGGGGGACATTTTTTTAAATGGAAAAGGGGGTCGTGTGATACATCATTTTAAAGCTTATAAAATTCTCTATTTAAACTAACATTTTTAAATTTTTTAAAAATGTTTTTTGAGGTTTTGATTAAAATATTCGATTTTTTAAGTTTTTTTTTATAAATTTTTATTTATTTTATTTACCTGTGTAGTGATGTTGAAAATTCGATCACTAATGTTGTGAAGTGGTTTTTTTACTATTAAATATTTTTCTACTAATGATGTGATGTGGTATATAATTCGGTTATAGCCGAGCAGTTAATTAAAACTATTATTATAACTTACTCAGTTAGGTTGGCCATACAATCTTCTATCGTATTTAAAGTATACCCGAGCGGAGAATATACTTAACCACTTATCACTTTATTCGGGAGCGGGTATTCTAGGAGACGGCGCTTTGGAAACAGATAAAACGATTTCTTCTTAACTTAAGAATAATATATTAAATAAATGTGAATAAATTCTTCAAGAACATAAAAGATCAATTCTTTCTTCTAAGTCCTACTTCTATGCAAAGCCCTTAAATTCTAATTTCCATTATATATTAGTTCTCCATTAAATATTTCTAAATTAAAACATTCTATGTTTGAAATCCCAACTATTCGCATTCATTTTCAAATCCCAATTTATTGTCCACATTTTTCTTAGTGTATTTTTTAACTGGTTCGTATAAGTCATTTAAATAAGTTACAAAATATTTTTCAAAGTTAAATAATATTCGTCAAAATTTCTATCAGTGTTCATACTAACAGTATTTATAAGTGTCCAATTATTTTTATGTCTGATAAAACGAGTCTCAAAATTTTTCTAAGTTTAAAAACTATTTTTTAATTCAAGAATAAATCTCAAAATTAATTCTCACAGAAACTACATTTTCACTTTTGATTTTGACATAGTGACACCCTGAATAAAACTGAATAATTATGAATCTTTTCATGAGTTTATATACCCAATAAGAAGGTCACTAGTTAAATTTATTTGACAATGCTATTAGCGCAAAATATCTACAAAGATACCGCGCATATTTAATTACCCCGACAAGAGAGTTTCAGTCTCATCAATTTGCAAGCTAATTGCTATTTCTGACATCTGAAACGATCATTTTGACCATAAATTAAATTTGTATAAACAATTTAGATTACTAGACAACTTTTAAGTTATACCGACAAGAATTACCGAGGAGGGGTCCGAACAAATGTAGGTCAAACCGAACTCTGCCGATTTGTGAAGCCCCACCACATTTGCGCTCCTATTAAAGAAATATTATTTTAAAAATCCCAACACCATATAAAATATGCGGATCATAACACCTGTTTTAAAATTTCAAGTTGATATCTTAAGCCATTCAAAAGTTAAAGGGGGGGCGGGCTTTCGACACGCTTTGTAGGTGCTACTAATCATAGTTTATAATTAAGAGTAAAATGTTTTATTTTTTTTTTTTTGATAAAAATTTCGAATAACTAAATTTTTATAAAAATGTGAGATATACATTTTCAATAAAAATTACCTATATCGTTTATAAAACTTCTAAATTCTCTATAAATTACATGAAAAAAAAAATCGAAACGGTACGGTAAATTAAATAAGTAAAATATTTTAAAATGTATACGTTTTAAGGTAGTTGCATTATTCATACTTTTTAAATAAATACTTTTAATCAACACTTACCTGTTATTATATTAAATCCAGCACAGAAAATTTGCACAAACGTAAACAGTTGTACTGGCTGCCAGCTAACCGCGTCGTTGTAACAACGCGTTGAAGCCAACAAGAGTCACGTGACTAGCTTAATGCACTGCGATTGGTTCGTTTGTATATCAGGAGTGTGGTTCTTACACTTTGAGTGTATTGTTGCAAGTGTTATGCTTGCAAAAATACACTTTCTTGCACTTTGAGTGTATTGTTGCAAATGGTATGTATGTAAAAATACACAGCCTAGGTAAAAACCACATCATGAGTGAAATTTAGGTGTTATAATACATCATTGTTGATGTACATTTACATAAAGGTGTAAAATTTACACGTCCATAAAGTGTGTTTTTTACATCTTTTCAATGTGATTTTTCTCAGTGTAGGCATACCTGTTTGGGCAATTTAACTTGTTTTTATAACAAAAAAAAAATTACTTACGCCTAACCTAAACTTATTTGCTTTTAATTTTAAAGTAAATTTCTCTAGTTCGTGTAAAGATGCAAGTCGCTTGCAAAACAACTTTACACTACGATATTTCAAAAACGCTTCGACCCAGACACTAAAAATTTGGAACAGTAGTAGAAAAAAGTTGTTTTAAATTTCAAGTCTCTATTTCAAAACGTTCTTGAAATATCGTAGCGTAAAGTTGTTTTGCAAGCGACTTGCATTTTTACACGAACTATAACCGTCCATTTTTTGTTTATTTTTAACTTAGATCGTTTAGAAATGAGCTAATTACATACATACGTAAAAGTTGGAAAATCAGTTATTGTTTACTTCTACTACCTAAAACACCACATTTCCATCCCTTGGTCGGGAAGTCTTGTGAATAACTTCACTTCACTTCAGATATGTCAAATACTTAAATGTATTAACATGCTATGGAAAAAATAGTTTTGGGTACTTATTTTTTTTTTAATAGCATCAGCAAGATGACATTACATCTTGAGCATCAGATACACATTTAAATTGCAATATTTCGTATTTAAAATATATTAAATTTACAAGAAAGATCACAAGGCAATTTAACGTAAATACATAATGTTATTTTTATACTTTTTTTACACAAATATTTATTATTTATGTCGAATGAATATTTATATTCTATATATTTATATGTTTTAAAATTGTTAATATGAAATAAAAGTTTTTTTTTATTTTATTTTCGTGGAGATCTCCATCTATACATGCATTGATAAAGCAAAAATGTGTAACTAAGTTTACCAGTGTCGTGGAACATTAAATACAATTGGTAATAAAATAGGCAAAAATTGTGAATAAAATAGTATACAAACCTCGACGAAAATTTTAATTTTTTCTTCGGGAATTAACTGACCGCGGGGCTAACGCCATCCAAACTTTCTTTAGGAAATGAAACATTTTCCACATTAGTATGTAATATACTATAACTTGTACTGCGTTTATGTATTTGGAATACATTTACCATCCACTGTGAAGAGTATATAATGGAATGTGTAGCATTACATATTTTCACGGCTTGTTATTTTTTCAATTTCAATTTTATTTAAATATAAATATTTATACAATTATTTTACAATTGATGGTGATCCGCCTAAACTTACGTTTGTGTGCGGTATCCATGGAAATATGCGTAAATATATTTAAATATAATTTTTATAACACAAGAAAGAAAATACTAACATTATGTAAAACATTAATAATAATTTTAAGTACTCAGTATTGACAAACAAGGGGAAAGAAAGAAATTAAAGTTTATAAAACAAAATAAGAAAAAAAACAACTGAACGTTTATAATTTAAATTAAGTTAAGGGCTCTGTCTCAAACCTTATGGTATTATTTACTATAAATTTTTTTATTTCAATTTTTAGTTTTGATTTATTTTTAATTGTTTTAATATTTCCTGGAATCAAGTTATAAAATTTTGGGCCGTAATAAAATAAATATTTTTGAGTATTTGCTTTTCTGTAGAAAGGTAAAGATATGAATTCATTATTATTATTTTTAGTTTGATATGAATGTGATGGAGTTGAGAATTTATCACGGTTTTGATGAGTCCACAAAATAAGTTGGTTAATGTAGATTTGCCTAATAGTTAATAAATCAGCTTCTTCATATAAGAGTGCTGTGGAATATCTGCGATTTTTTTTCAACATAATTTTTATAAGTGTGTTTTGTGTTACCTGCAGACAATCAAGGACGTTGTCTAGAGCACTACCCCAGATACATATACAATAACGTAGTAAAGATTCAGCCAAGGCGTTATATACTATTTTTAATAATGTTTTACCTAAAATATCTCTAAGTTCGTAAAATTTGTATATAAGCCCCCTTAGTCTCGTTTTCAGTAGATTAATGTGGTTATTCCATCTTAGATACTGATCAACCGTAACTCCCAGATATTTAATATTTTCCACTCGTTTAATTGAGGCGCATGTACAGTTATTTTCACAATTCATTTCGTGTATTTTTATACCATCTGAAGTAGGTTGACCAGCAGCAGCAAGAGAAAAAGTCAAAAATTTACTTTTTTCTGTATTGAGGCTAAGAAGGCTCATATCCAACCATTCTTTTATTTTCTTTAAACCATCTTCTGCTTCTTGGTAAACGATCTCCCATGTATCACCTATAAAAACTATCGCAGTGTCATCTGCATATGAAAAAATTTCCCCTTTGAAATTTTTAATCAAATATATACTGTTGATATATATCAAAAACAATATTGGGCCCAAGACTGTCCCCTGAGGTACACCCCTGGTGACAGTCATTGGATCACTTAAAGTACTATTAACTTTAACTTTTTGATGGCGCTGCGATAAATAATTTTTAAATAGGTTCAATGCCAGACCACGAATACCAAGGCTTTCTAACTTTTTTAATAATAAAAGATGGTCTACTGTATCGAACGCCTTGGCTAAATCTAGAAATATTGACAGGCATTTGTTAGAAGAATCCAATCCCTCAACAATAACTCTGGTAAACTCGATGATAGCATGTTCGGTACTTAAATTTTTCCTAAATCCAAATTGTCTTTCACTTAGTATCTTTAGCTTTTCCAAGTATTTCATAAGGCGTGTTTTTATACATTGCTCCATGATTTTACCAAAGTTATTGATGACGGAAATTGGCCTAAAATTAGTTGCAGTATTTTTACTGCCTGTTTTGTGTACCGGGGTAATGATAGACTCCTTCATAGCCGCTGGGATAACACCACTCTGAAAAATAACATTAATAATATGACATAATGGTTTAGTAATATGTTTATGCACTGTTTTGATCAACCTCGCAGATATTCCGTCAGCTCCAGAAGCTGATTTATTATTAAGGTTAAATATGTGGCCAATTATTTCATTTTCATTTGTAGGACTAAAAAACAACGAATGAGCGATATTTTGGTTTAAATTTTCATGTTTACGTGGACGGTTAGCATAAGGATTATTTTTTATCATATTTTCACCAATATTACAAAAAAAATTATTAAAATAATTCGCCTTATTTTTTTCTCCAATAATATCTTCTCCTTTAACATTTTTTATTTCATATTTTTCTTCCACCCTATTTTTCTCTTTATTAGAAATTTGGTTGATTACTTTCCAGGTTTTTTTAAAGTCATTTTTTGTATTTGATAATTCATTTTTATAATAATTATTTTTTGTATTTGTAATAAGTTTATTTAACAAATTTCGATATTGTTTAAATTGTAGTTTAAGCTCAGGTTTGTAGGTTTTTATAAGTTGCTTTTTTAAGTAGTCCCTATGTCTAATGGAATTTATAATTCCAATAGATATCCACGGCTTAAGTTTGGTTTCTTTGTTATTTTTAATTACAATGTGTTTTTTGTTTTTATCTATATACGTGTTTAATGTACTAATGAACGAATTATAACATATTTCTGAATCGTTATTCAGGAGAGTAGCCAACCATTTTTCTTTTTTTAGTTCTTTTTCCAAGTTAATAAAATCAATTTTTGTAAAAGATTTTTGTTTGTGTTCCCCTGTAATATTTTGATAATTATGACAATTTATATTTAAAAATATTGTGTCATGATCTGTGATGTTGGTTTCAAATAAATAGGGTGAAATATTTATACGTTTTTTAATACTTGCATTTTTTAGTCCTACAAAGAAATGATCAATTATACTTGGTACTTGATTAATTTGTGTCCTAGTGGGAACTGTAACGTATGAAAACATGCCCTGTTGGTTAAGTATATCCAAATATTCGTTAACATCTTTATCATCATCTTCGCATAAGTTTATGTTTATATCACCACATAAAATCTCAACGTCACAATTAATTAAATCTTGAAAATATTTATCAATATCAGCAATAAATTTTTGTTTGTTAGAGCCATATGGCCGGTAACAAGCAGTTACACCAAATAATATATTATTTAATTTAAATTTTAACCTAAACAAATTTATTTCACTAATTTTTACTAATTCTACGTTAGCATTTATATTATTACGAATATAAACAACAGTACCATCATTCTGGTTGTATTTTGACTCGTTATAAAAAATTTGAAAATTATTTATTTTAAAATTATTAATATCATTTACCACACGCGTTTCAGATAGTATAATAACATCTAGATTAGTATGAGACAGAGAATTTAAGTATGAAACCAATTCATGAAAATTTTTATTTAAAGATCTAATATTAAAATGTATAATATTTAATATTCTATCATTTTTTATTACTTTACTGCAATTATTAATATCAGATATAACGGCCGTTTCGATTTTCTTTCCTTCCTCCAATTCATCCCCAAAAACCAACATATAAAAGCAAATATTATATTTAAAAACTATACTATAACTATTGAATTAAGATACACCCCACAATTTATTTAGAATATTATAATATATACATATAAAAACAGTTCATTCAGCTAAATGTTCAATTTGTTCCACACTATTTATTTTTACATTCTTCCCAGCAATTTTAGTAAAGATGCTTCCGTGAAATGGCCATACATTTTTTGCACCAAATTTAGTTTGGGCTTCATATAATATATTTTTATTAAGTTTAGTTAGCTCTTCAGTTATGAAAATGTTAGTTCCTTTAAACAACTTGCAATTTTTCAAAACAGTATTTTTTATATTTATGTTGCTAAATTGGACTATTATTGGTCTAGGTTTATTATTCTTTGATTTTCCTATCCTGTATGTACTTTCGAAATAATTTTCATCAATATTTAATTTCATAACATAAAAGTCCAAACTTTAATAGTATGTTAATTATTTGGCCAATACGACTGTCAAAGAATAATTGACTTTATTGATCATTATAATTGCAGATACAAACCGCTCTTTATGAAAAATCCCCTCTGTATAAATGTATTAGCCTTTATAACAAATTGCCAAAGGAAGCAAAAAATATAAAAAATGTGAATCTATTTAAAAATGCTGTCAAGAATATTGTCATTAAGTGCTGTCCCTATACAATTAAGGAGTTTTTAGATTTTAATTTTAAGGATGTTTAGTAAATTTTGTATTTTTTTAATTTGTTTCTTAGTCTATTTACGTATTTATTTAAGAAATCCAATATTGTATTTTTTTTTTTAATTCTATATGTTACACGATATATGTTAGTCTTAATTTTATAAATATGACCTACCATATATACAGAAATGTATCACATGATGGCTAATAAATATTCTATTCTATTCTATTCTATTATATACAGTATTGGTTACCACGATAGTAGTTATCGATATATCACTTTGTTTTAGAGCTAAAATAAATTTTAATTTTGTTGTAGTTTCTATTTTCTTGAAAAGAAAAATCGCTATGGCTAAATTCCTTCCACTTCCTCGTAGTGACTAATGTATCGACCTAATTTAATTTTTTAGCCACCTGTTGTAGTAACGGATAAAACCCCAGTAATTGGCATTTATCTGCTGTGATATCTCAAATGCACACATTTTGATTTGCAACGGAGCCTTGATTTTATGCTTTCGAATAAATAATTGCAGGGGTTATGGTGATGGGTAAATTGCATTTAGATTGAGTTTTGTAATTTGGATGATTACAAAATGATAATATACCGCCACGAGGGCTTTACTATAGTTTTAACCTGAAACGAGTTGGAATTAATATATGATTATATATCTAACAAGTTTGCTTGAACATTAGTAAAACTAAACAGAGTGGATAAATATATTACATATACAGGAAAGTTATAAAAAATATGATATATCATTGAATAAATACAAAAAGTAAAGGTATACATTTTCCGAATTTTTAGGTTTTTACATGAAAAAAAAATCAAATCTATATTCAAGAATAATCATATTTTTAAAATTTTACACTTGTTCTATGTATAATATTCTTTCCATGAGTATAACAAATATTTGAACCCATTGTACTCTTATACTTGTTTTCCAAACATAGTTATAGTCACTTTAAGTAATTTTGCGCCCTTTCGCACCTCGTCAAAAGTTTTAAGTTTGTGGGAAATATTCGGGTTTAGAGTTATAAACTATTTATAACTGTTTGTTTGTTTTAATCATTTAACGTCGTTTTTCGCTGCTATGGCCTAATTGACGGGACCGCCATCTTTACGTGCCCTCCGAAGCACGGTCCTCAACAGAACTCGCATCCACCCTGAAATGTGTTTACAGTTTCACCTGCAACCTACATTACAGTTAGTCATCGTAGTTCCATCTACCGACTATTTACACCACTATACATCCATGCTCTATGTGGGGCTCGAACCCACAATCTCAGTGTTCGCAGCCGGACGCACTACCAACTGCGCCACCGAGATCGGAGAACTGTTTCTGACCAATAGAGGTTTAATCTTTGTTACCACGTGACTTGAAATAGCCAATAAAAAACAGTTCAGAACTGAATTTAGTGAATCTCGAGTAAACCTAATAAAAATGGAGGACCTCGTTTCCAAATGGGATATGGCCGATATTATACTTGAAGAAAGTAATTATTACATGCACGTGAAGAATTTTTATACTTACTTAATGCAATAATTTGCTAATCTACAAATAAGTATAAGTAATACTCGGAACAAGATTGTATCTAGAATTGTTTAAAGTATAGTTATATTTTTGATTCCAATACTAGTTAAGTCTTGAACAAAATATAACTTTTCTCAGCGTAGAAGAATAAGATTTTCCTGAAAAGAAGTTTAACTAGAGTTGCGAAATGGGGACGAACTAGCATAGCGCTGATTCAAGATTATTAATCTTCATCCATTTAAGCTTTTTCAATAATATAATAATAAATTCGAAATATCTATGCCGGCATTGTTATGGATCCAAGAAAATGGGACATGTTTCATGTCATTTTAAAGGTTTTTTCATGCCTAATATAATGGTAATTTTTAATCGATTTACCGAATCTCGAGATAAAGGGGCCCAAATGGAAAAATTATTTTAAAATTTGTTGTTTTACAAAAGTTTAAAAGAAACTGCCATATATAGATTTTTTTTTAATTTTGACTCAAAATGTTCTAAGAGGTATGCCTTATTGACTAATAAGGAAATTTCTTAGTTTTTTGCAAAAAGAAAATAAAGCGCTAAAAACCTATAAATTTTAAGGCGGTGCCGTGAATTAGTTATGTCGTACAAAAAAATACATACGACAAAAAAGGTTGGAAATTTTTGTCCTTTTTATTTTAATATTGAACTTTTTTTGTCCGATCTTGAGATATTTTTAAAAAGCCGGTTTTTGTGAAAAATACGTCAAAAAATTACAGTTCCAAATCGAGTTATGCTTATAGTTGCAGTAAAAAAAAATAATTAAGGTTCAATTAATTTTATTTTTGCGGTGAATTGGTTTTCTATTAATAGAGCTCTAACCAATAAAAGCGGATTTCAACTATCTTTATTAGTTTGTTTTTTTGTTATATTTTCATGAAAATTTTATATAAATACTAAAGATATGGCTCTGATTTTTATAGTCAATACTAACACACATGTGAGATTTGTAAAAATAAAAAAAAGTTTTAGATTGAATCTAGTAAGAGGAGATTTTACGGGGAGTTATTGAAAGCAGAACAACAATATTTTGAATTATTTATGTTATTTTAATGTTTTAAAGCAATGAGCAAAAGTTTTTTTTCATTTTTTGTTTTGTTTCTTTCATAATAAATTGAATTTATTGTGTTACTCTCCAAAAAATAAATAAATTATTTCAAAATTTTTGTGTGTTTTTTTTTTTTGATAACCTCTGGTAAAATCTCCTTTACTGGACTTTTTTTATTTTTATAAACCGCACATTTGTGTTAGTATTGCGTATAAAAAATAGACTCGTATCTTTAGTATTTATATAAAAAATTTATTAAAATATATCAAAAAAATGCGCAAAAAACTAATTTTTTGAATTTAGGAGCCTATTGAAAATAAACGAATAAAGATATTTTGACTCCGCTTTTTTGGCTTAGAGCCCCACTAATGGAGAATCGATCCACGGCAAAAAAAAAATAATTAGACCTATTTTTTTTACTATAACTATAGACAAAAAAAACACTGATCGAGAAAAATGAAAAAAGGTTCCGAAATCAGCGCATCAAATATAGCCGGAAGCAACTAAAAGCTCCCCGGCAAATAAAAAAATATCTTTTTTTGTAGAGCAGTGTAATTGTTAGATTGTTTTTTTTTAAACAAGTTTTGTAAATAGAAGTTTGACTTACTGTGCTATTTCCAGAGGAATTCACATATTTTGTTGAGTATTTTGTAGATTGATCAAGTTATATCAATACATTATAATTTTGTGGTATTTCTGGTTTTGCTTTATGCTCATATTAGTTAAATAACTTATTAATTCTACTGCATTTCTTCAGAAAAACACTAAGAATTGACATTTGGAGGTCAATGTTGACAGTGGTTTGTTTAGGGAATTTTGGATTAGACCTGTTAAGTTAGTTGCTGTCACTGGCGTACGGGTGGAAATTGAAATTATATTTTTTATTCATCATAATTTGCTTAAATGATGTTTTTCAGAGCGGAATTTGATTCTAGGAAGGTTGTTAGGTTTTAATTTATATTTTCTTATCTTTGGAAACTATTTATTGAAGGTAAATTGCAAAATAGGTTTATTTTTGTAATTACCTAATTTGTTTATATAATATTAATAAGTATTATGAATAAATTCAACTTTTAATTATAATTCTGATATTGAGATCTTGACAATTCTCATATTAACTAAGTACTCTAGAATTGTGTTATGACTAATAGTATGTTTACATTACATCTCCTTTTTTCTATAAAACAATTCAACTTACAAATTCAT
Source organism: Brachypterus glaber (assembly GCA_958510825.1). Classification (NCBI taxonomy): domain Eukaryota; kingdom Metazoa; phylum Arthropoda; class Insecta; order Coleoptera; family Kateretidae; genus Brachypterus; species Brachypterus glaber. The sequence goes on along the minus strand of OY294047.1, from coordinate 23,638,807 downwards.
TCTTATAACAGGTTTAATTTTTCTTCCAAATCTAGTAACATAATTTTCTTGCTCAGAAACTGGTTCTATTATTGTGGGTTGTTCATTTATATTAGGTTTAGCTGGGTTTATATCATCAGTTTGCGGTATAATTATTCCGTCATCGGTAATGTCAGCTTTTTTTTATAAAGCTTTGACAAATTTCTTCTATAAATATTACCTTCATTTCTTTTAATAACAACAGATCTAGGGTTTTCTGTTTTTTTCTACTACTGTTGCTCCTTTCATTGTCTATTATCTGTTTGAATTCTGCTTTTATCACCTTTTTCTGCTTCTTTTATTCCTTTATTGACATAAAACTGGTTTATCTCTTGCCAGTTTAAATTTTTTATCAACATCGTGAATTATCCTTGGCTTTAATTTTGCATTTTATATTGGTAGAATAGTTCTAGTTGTTCTGCTCATAAGCCTTTGATTTGGTGACTCGATTTCTTCACTTCGAGGTGAATTTCTAAAATTCAGAAGAGCAAGACGTACATCAGTGTTGTCTAATCTGCATTTTTTCAGTAAATTTTTTGCTTTTTGCTCTTTATACATTTCTCTCCGCTAATCCATTTCCTTGGGATGGTATGGACTTGAAGTTTGATGATCAAAATTCCACTTATTTTTAAACTCTCTAAACTCTCGGCTTTTATACTGAGGTCCATTGTCTGATTCTAAAACCTCTGGTACTCCATGTACTGCAAACCAATCTCTTAAATTTTCTATGACTTCATATGAAGTTGTACATTTGAGAACTTTAAAATAAAAAATTCCAGAATAACTAAGTATATATTAAAATACAATTATCACCTTTAAAATAAAATAGATCTGTTGCAACACGTTGCCATAGTAACGATGGAATCGGTTTGTTTACCACAGGTAATTTAATATTTAATATCTGTATTTGTTGACAAATGGTTCATTTTTCTATACAATTTATTATGTCTTTACTCTGACCTATCCAATATAATAACTCTCTTGCTCTTTTTAAAGATCTTTGTATTCCCAAATGCCCACCATGTGTATCTTTTAACATTTTAGGTATTAGACATATTGGTACCACAACTCTACAGAATTAGTATAATACAGGGTAAGACGAATGACGACAACTCAGATAATGATGAAGATGCAATATGATTGGAAATAGTGTTGCCGCCTAAGGCCTATCGTCTCGCTATCGTCTCGTTATAGTTGGACAGAACGATAGCGAGAGGTGAAAAAATATCGTATCGTTGTAACGATAACGAGAGGCCTCTCGCCCGTAACGAGACCGACGCGAGAGCGATAACTATCGTACAGTCAGAGACAGTCGAATGTTGAAGTCACCTAAAATCAGATAAAAATATTTGACATAAACGTCATTATTTAATTTTTGAATTTAATGATTTTTAAAATGCAAATATATTCTTTAATATGCATTATGCATCATACATGCATCAATTTTAACATTGTTTATATATTTTGCTTTCCCATGTTTACTTTCTCATAAAGAAAGTGTTGTGTGACGTCGAAAGGTCCCATTCGGTGATATGGGATTGCCTCCGTAACATCGCCTTTATGATATCAATTAAGTGGACTGCGAATAGGTATTAATGATTGAAAAGAATATTAAAGACAAAACGACAGTTCCAATAATATATATGGTAATCTTACCTTAGTTACAGCATTCAGCACGACAGGTCATGACCGCCATTTCTTCACAGGAGACACCACATAATTGGAAACTGATGTACGCGAATTAAAGTTTGTTTGACCAGTGTAGGTATACACTACTAATTATTTAAATACATATGTGTATATGGAACTTATTTCTATAGTTTGCAGCCGTAAATATGGTAAATTCTAACGAATGCCCGCGGCGTGGTATATTCGTCAGCTGATTTGAGTATATTTTTATTGACACGCATCGATCGTTCTCGAGTGTCAAATTGCTACTGTCCGGAAGGCAACCTACCCGAACCCGAACTCACGCGCAGAAAAGCTAGGAGGTTTTCAGCGCGTTACTTACAAAAATACAATTAATTTAAAATAAAATATTATTTTTGAATTATAACTAAGTAAAGAAATTAAATGAAATTATGTATAATAAAACCCAAATTAAAAATAAATACAAACACAGAAATGTGGTTGTAACATTACCGCCCACCAAAACACACAAAATTAGAGTTTTTTAACAACACATAGGTAATATACATAATTTTACTAAGGGCCTCTTTAGGACACCTTGAGCTGTACGGACATTTACTACTCGGATCACACCATCAGCACCTGGAAATAACTCTATTACACGACCTATCGACCAACGAAGAGGGGGCTGTAAATCGTTCTTTATCAGCACCATAGAACCAAGTTCTATCGGTTTAGAGGGTTCATTCCATTTAACTCTTTGCTGTAAAGTACATAAATATTCGGAATGATACCTGGCCCAGTAGTCCTGATGCATACGTTGAATGAGCTGCCACCTATTTAGACGATTAAGAGGCAAGTCTTGTAGATCAGGCTCTGGCGGGGCAGAGAGTGAGTTCAGGGTAAGAAAATGTCCGGGAGTTAAGACCGATAAATCATTTGGGTCAGAGCTAACTGGACAAAGAGGTCTCGAGTTCAATAAGGCTTCTATTTGAACTAAGAACGTTGAGAATTCCTCATATGTCAGTCGTTGTAAACCAACTACTCTATAAAAATGAGTTTTTACCGACTTAACACCAGATTCAAACAGACCACCAAAATGTGGGGCTGAAGGGGGGTTAAATGACCACTTTATCGATTCAGTTTCAGTGGCATGCTGCATCAACTCATCTAATTGGCGCGCGGCACCAACAAAATTTGTACCTTAATCAGAGAAAATGTGATTACAGCGTCCACGTCTAGAAATGAAACGACGAAGAGCAGCCAAAAAGGACTCAGAAGAAAGTGAAGACACCAACTCTAAGTGTATAGCTTTTGTGGTCGAGCACACGAACACACAAATCCAAGCTTTGTAAGTTTTTGCACCACGTACTCGTCCCATGCTTATATTGAATGGACCACAATAGTCCACGCCACAGCTTTGGAAAGCTTTCAACTGACTTATCCTAAAGCTCGGTAGGTCACCCATCCTAGGTTGGATAGTGTTTGGCTTAACCCTAAAGCACTTGTGACACTTTGAAACAACAGATTTTATGGCCCGCTTGGCGGATAATATCCAAAACTGTTGATTCAATAAAAACTGTAAGGTTTGAATCCCAGGATGCATATGCCTAACATGCATATCCTCGAGAATGAGGTAAGTCAATCGATGAGTACGAGGTAATAATGCGGGATGTTTACTTTCAAACGGCAGATGTGCATTTTTTAGCCTACCGCCTACTCGTAAAACTCCTTGCGGGTCTATGAAAGGATTTAATTTACGTAAAGTTTTATTAACCGGCTTTTGTTGCTCGATACGTACAATATCTTCCTTAAAATATTGGTGTTGAACAATTTTAACCAAAGTCATTAAGGACACTGGTAAATCATTTGCAACTAAATCAGTAGTAACGTTTTGATTAGGATTACGTAAATTGAAACCAAAACGAAAAATATATGAGACAACACGTATTAGACGTGATAATCTAGAATATTTGTTTAATAGGGTATCAATAAATTGATCAGTCTCTATTAAAACTAGGGATATAATCTTGGCCTCATCTGGAGACGTAACGGGTGTAAAACTATCCGTATCAAGATCCAGGGAGGTAGACAAGAATTTTGTTCCCGCCCACCATTGGGTACACTGCATAAGCTCGCTGGGAAAAAGCCCACGTGAACCATGGTCAGCCACGTTGTCCGCAGACTTAACATGATACCAACAATCTGGTGGTACCAAATCTTGGATGTGGCTAACGCGATTTGCGACGAATGTTTTCCAACGATGGGGCGGAGCCTTAATCCATGATAAGGCTACCATGGAATCTGACCAAGCATATGTTTTATGAAAAGTAATGCTGTTTTTATAAGTGTTGCGAACAAACTTTATTAAATTACTTAATAAAACAGCAGCGCACAATTCCAAGCGGGGTATTGATAATTTCTTTAAAGTAGCAACTTTTGACTTTGCACAGATTAAGGAAACTTCAAACTTTCCATCTGGCAGAGGTTTTCGAAAGAAAATTATAGCACAATAGCCCTTCTCAGAACTGTCACAAAAGCCATGCAATTCTAAACCACTGGCGTTTTTTATATCAAGAAAACGGGAAATTTTTAAATCTGCTAACATGTGCAATTCAGATTTAAATTGTAACCACTTTGTTACCACTTCATTGGGAAGTGGCTGGTCCCAATCACAACCTAGTGACCATAAATGCTGTATTAAATGCTTGGCTACAAAGGTTATTGGAATGAGATATCCAAGTGGATCCCAAATACGCGCAATATCCGATAGGATAGAACGCTTAGTTGGTGTAGACTCTAAAGCCTTCACCCGAAAAGAGAAAAAATCTGTATGTGGAGTCCATTGAAGTCCCAAAATTTTAAGATATGAATCTTCTTCAGAATCAAATGATATATGCTGTCGATGATCGACAGGGATATCTTTCAATAAATTTGGAGAATTGCTCGCCCACTTCCTCAATTCAAACTTTCCTTTTTGTAAAAGTTCAGTTAGCTGAAGACAAAGCACCTGTGCTAGCTCTAGGTTGTCAGCCCCTGAGATAATGTCATCAACAAAGGTATCTTCTTCTAGAGCTTTTGATGCCATAGGAAAATCTTTACCCTCATCTGTTACTAACTGTTTAATAGTGCGTAATGCTAGAAAGGGAGAGGAAGTATTACCAAAAGCTACCGTTGTAAGTCGGTATTCTTTTACTGGTTGTTGGGGATGAAATCTCCAAAGCAATCGTTGATAATTTCGGTGCTTCGGATCCATAAGAATTTGCCTAAACATTTGTTTTATGTCTGCCATTATAACAATAGTATGAAGGCGAAATCTTAATAAAAGGGAAATTATATCAGTTTGTAATTTAGGTCCTGGACATAATAAATCATTAAGGGAGTAGCCCTCTGATGTTTTAGCACTGCAATCAAAAACTATGCGTACCTGGGTAGTACTACTATCCGGCCTTAGTACCGCAAAGTGCGGAACCGTATAATGCGGTGCAGTGGCCTCACATGGAGGTGCATCTTCCATGTGCCCAGAATCCAAATATTCCTGAATAATTTTAGAATATGATATTTTTACGGATTCATCTTGCAAGCATCGTTTTTCTAAAGAGAAAAAACGCTTAAGTGCGTTTGTGCGAGAATCACCCATAAACGTAGGTTCCATTTTTTTGAATGGTAGGGCAACCATGTAACGTCCATCGTTTGTTCGTGTACATGATTCAGTATATTGTTGTTCACACCATTTTTCCTCAGGAGTTAATTTTTCCTGTTGATGTACCTGCTCTAATTCCCAAAAGGACTTTAGATCAAAGGTTTCCATGGATGTGACAAGTGCAAAATTTGTCGGGGAGGGATAGGATATTTTCCCCATTAGTATATATCCGAAAACTGTCTCAATGGCTACCGGTTGACTCAGATCCCCTGCTACTTTATTGCTGAGCAAAATCTGAGCAAACACCTCCGCCCCCAGTAAAAGCTCCACGGCTTTTACTTTATTAAATTCGGGATCTGCTAAATTTAGCTGGCGTATGTGATGCCATTGGGTAGTATCGAGTGCGCATGCCGGCAACCGTTCAGGAAGATTCGGCAGCACAACTGCATCAATATTAAGAATAGGATTCTTAGCTTGAGTGGGCTTTATTACGCATTGAGTAATGCCCTTGGATGTTACCGGAGAATTAGGATTAATGCCCGTTATGGTCTTATGAAAAGACAAACGGTGTAATCCTAGCCGATTCAAACATCTTTCTGTTATAAATGAACAAGTAGAGCCATTATCAATTAAAGCACGTATTAATTGATAGTGCCCACGACCATCCTTTACGTGTACCATAGCAGTAGCCAATAAAATTGGCGCTGGTACTGTCGTTATGGATGTAAAAACGTTAGGATCATTAGACACGACGCTAGAGTCATTATTTCCTACGTAGTTTTGTCCCGATGTACCGGCCATTTGGACCGATAAGGGAGGGGTTACGTTATTTTCACCAGAATGTGATAAATTTACTTTAACTGCCTTGTTATTTGGTTTGTCAAAATGTAAAGTGGAATGATGTCGCTTTTTACATATTTTGCATAAATGAGTAGAATTGCAAAACTTAAAGTTGTGTGAATGGCTAAGACAATTGACACATAACCTATGCTGTTTAGCAATTTCATATCTCTTTTTTGGAGCTTCTGATAAAAACGACCTACACTGAGAAACATGATGATTTGACTTGCAAACAGGGCAAGATAAAATATCAGTATTTGTCACAAAAGAAGAATTATTTTATGAATCTAACTTAACATGTTTTGATACTGGCTTTTGAACATTGTTGATTGGTGCTTTTTTAGAAGATAAAGAACAGTTTCTAGAGCCTTAGCAGGTGCTGTCAAAAACAGTTTTAATTCGTCAAATGTGGGAAAACCATTCTTTTGGTCTTGTTCCTCAAACTTAGCACAAAGAATTTTTGGAATACGTTTGAACACCATATCTACAAGAATAAAGCTCCACTCGTTTGTTGGAAGACCCAAGGCCCTGAGTGCCGCTAAATTTTCGACAAGAGTATTCAGGAAAATAATCAAGGCTGATGATGTGTCAGAGATGTTTGACAGTTGACATATTGCCTGCCAGTGCATATTAGCCAATAATCGTTTATTGTCATACCTCTGACGCAGCTGATTATAAGCTACAGAGTAGTTACTTCCCGATAATTGAACACACTTAATAATGCTAAGTGGTTCCGGAGTTAATAATAAATGTAAATGAGAAAATTTTTCAATGTCTGAGAGTTGGGGATTTGTATGTATAGCAGAATCATACAAATCTATAAAGGTTTGCCAGTCTGGAAATTTTCCGCTAAAAGGTTTTAAATTCAACTTTTGAAGCTTGACATTTGAAGTCGTAGCATTTGAAGAACTTCCAAATAATTGTACATAAATACCTTGGATCTGCCAAAACATTTCATCAATCACCGTAGCAGCTTCCTTTTCTTTAGCTATATCCGTTTTTCGGATAGCATCCGTACGTCCAGGATCTGATATGACGAAAGCGAGCATGTCATCAGCCAGCTTATGCCATTCCTTATAAGTCACATCCAGCTGTTGATAACAAATTTTAAAATGTTGCTGTTTTGTGATATCTTTTTGAGCGGCCACTGCTGCCTTTTGAACTCGCTTTAGCCTATCATATTGCAACTGCCTACGGTTGTCCATAATACAATATTCGTTTAGATCCATGGCTTATAAAATTTATTTATTGAAAGGTAAAAGAAAAAATAAAAATTATAAAAAAATATAAACTGAATAATTTTAGGAAAATTACACAATTTTTTCTCAAATTTTATTTCTTAAATTGAATTTCTTGTAGAAGAAAACCTCCAGATATAATGGCTAAAATATAACTTATACCTCAGTAATGAATCACCCTGTAAATATTTTCAACAAAATTCAAAATATTTGCACAGAGTTTTCCAAAAAACCAAATTCAAAAAATTACAATTTAATTTTTAAGTCACCCTGTATATATTCTGACAGAATATAAAAAAAAACAAAAACAAAAACTCAAAAGTACAATTTAAGACCCTGTATATATGGACTGGATACTCAAAAAGGCAAAATTCAAAATTACAATTAAGCTTTAGATTACCCTGTATGCATATATTTGACAGAATATTAAAAAATTCAGATTACAATCCAAGTTCAATTCTCCCGTATGAAAATACTTTGAAATGGGCTAAATTTATTTTTAACCTATTCTTTGAAAATTACAATTTTTTATGTACCGATAGTATTTCCAAAAAATAAAAAAGAAAATAAAATAAAAATTAAAATTATATTTTTAAGTGTTTTCTACTATTTTTCAACCTGGTATACACTAAAGATACAGCTCAAGATTTCCCACTTGCATAACCCTGTATACATTCGAAAAGTACAAGAAAAAATACCTAGATATCCAATATAAAAAAATAAGTTTTACAAAAGTTCCTAATTTTAAGAACTCCCTGTATAATGTTAAAACTAGAATTTGGACAAGGTATCTTATTTTTGCGCGCAAAAAATATATCAAATTAGAAGGAAAAAAATCAAAATATAAAAGTAATTTTGTTTCCACCCTATATGTAATAATATTTTTATTTTTTATTTTAACAATAAATTGTATTTTTGCAAAATAAAATAATAATTGCGGTTTTGATTGTGTCCAAAGAAAAAGGAAAAAAACGCTTGGATACAGCTGATAATTTTTTGCCTTTTTTTATAGAGCACAAAGTTTACGATTTTATCGGTTTTTAATTTTTCAACCGAAAAATCCAAAATATATTTTTAAAGCGAATTACCCTATTTGAAAATAATTTTTATTCAAAATAAGATTTTACGCGAGATATTTTTGTTAATAAATAGGCTATCTCCGAATGCAACACTCAAATATGATATTGTTATTTATAACAAATAATTTTAATGCTAATAAATAAGCTATCTTCGAATGCTAAATCCAAATATGATATTGTTATTTATAACAAATATGTAATTTTACAACTGCAAAAGAACGTTACCACACACACACACTGTAAAATTAGCAAAAAATCTAGTTAAATGAATTTAAAAGCTATGAAGCTATGTTAAATAGTTATACTAGTGCCAAAATTCCGGTTCAAAACGGACCATGTTATAATGGTTCTGCTAGCTTAAATCCGGTTCGAAAGGGCCATGTTGTGTGACGTCGAAAGGTCCCATTCGGTGATATGGGATTGCCTCCGTAACATCGCCTTTATGATATTAATTAAGTGGACTGCGAATAGGTATTAATGATTGAAAAGAATATTAAAGACAAAACGACAGTTCCAATAATATATATGGTAATCTTACCTTAGTTACAGCATTCAGCACGACAGGTCATGACCGCCATTTCTTCACAGGAGACACCACATAATTGGAAACTGATGTACGCGAATTAAAGTTTGTTTGACCAGTGTAGGTATACACTACTAATTATTTAAATACATATGTGTATATGGAACTTATTTCTATAGTTTGCAGCCGTAAATATGGTAAATACTAACGAATGCCCGCGGCGTGGTATATTCGTCAGCTGATTTGAGTATATTTTTATTGACACGCATCGATCGTTCTCGAGTGTCAAATTGCTACTGTCCGGAAGGCAACCTACCCGAACTCACGCGCAGAAAAGCTAGGAGGTTTTCAGCGCGTTACTTACAAAAATACAATTAATTTAAAATAAAATATTATTTTTGAATTATAACTAAGTAAAGAAATTAAATGAAATTATGTATAATAAAACCCAAATTAAAAATAAATACAAACACAGAAATGTGGTTGTAACAGAAAGTATTGTCATAGAAAACAAATTAAACATTTTTTTTTTTGCCTAAATCATCTTATGTTTTCCTGAAAGGTCGAGAAAAATCAAAATAATCAAAAAAATATGTTTGTCGGTCTGTCTTAAGACTTAAGAAAGCTTTGAGCTAGAGTTTTAAAATTTGGGATGCAGATGTAATTTTATATTATTTTTTTCCTTTTTCTTTATGGGAAAGTAAACATGGAAAAGCAAAATATATAAACACTGTTAAAATTGATGTTTAGCACTCAAATCCTACAAACACCAGATCTGAAATTTTTGCCTTCTTTTAAATTACCCCTCCTATTAGTCAAATACTACTGTACTTACTATAGTCCTAGTTAGGTACTTAGTGCATCTGCCTGGAGTTCATGTTTTTGTATCTGCTATAAAAATAGGACAATGTTGAAGAGGTTCCTGCCTTGGATACGATTTTAAGAGATAAAAGCCTTTTATTATGTGCTAATGTATGATGCATAATGCCTATTAAAGAATATATTTGCATTATTAAATTCAAAAATTAAATAATGACGTTTGTGTCAAATTCCTTTAACTAATATTAGATGGCTGAAATATTCAACTTTTACGCTGGAACGATGAGTATCGTTATCGCGAGAGGTAGGCGATAACGAGAGGCCTCTCGTTATCCTTTGTGCGAGACGATAACTTTTGAACTATCGCATCGTAGTTGCGATACGAGAGGTATTTATTGGCGATAACTATCGCTTTAGGCGGCAACACTAATTGGAAAACGAAAAAGTGGATACCCATTGCATTTCTGACTGAAAAGTCAGACAAAGTTGAGGGGATGCCAGTGATTCAAGACATTCAAAAATGGGTTGATTCACCCTGGATAAAGATCGATTAAAAATATGAGATTGGAGTGGAGAAAATTTTGATACTAAAATTTTTTAAATATTTTAAATTATTTTTGATAAGATATATGTCAATATAAATATGTATATGTAAAGAGTCTTTCTACCTTCAAATTTATTTTTTTTTTAACATTTTTTTTTTAACATTTTTTTTATATAGAAAGAAAAAACGATATCATTGTGAAATTTTGTGGGTATGTTTATTTACATTCAAAAAATATAAAAAAAATTGATTTTTAGTGCCATTTCTTAACCATACATTTTTTTTTGAAAAAATGACCGCCATGATTCCGATCGTTTGGATCGGCCAAAAAATTTCGGGCTATAGCGACTTCAAACTGAATAATATCCCGTTTTTTTTTTAGTCGATCCAAACGGCCGGAATCATGGCAACCACCGTTTTTTATGTTAAAAAAAATAATAATAAATAATAAATTAAAGAAACATACCTACAAAATTTCACATGATATCTTTTTTTTTTCGATATAAAAAATATTTTTAAAATTTGAAGTTTCTACCTACCCCTTGAATTAAAGACGTGTTACTACAAAATTAATTATGCCTTTTAATTTTTCATATGTTTAATGAATTCAATAAAATGTTAGAAAAAATCGTTTTTTTTTTTAAATAAAATTAGAGTGTGACGTCACATGAGGGGGGGTGACAATGTGTGACATGGTGAAGGAAGGGTCTAAAATCACCTAAAAAAGTTTGACGTATTTTATGGACGACCCCTTAGTTATAACCATAACTTGATTAAATTATATTCTAAGTTATACTTAAAATAAAACTTTTGTTTGATTGCTAAAGCCAGCCAAATCCGAATATCGTTATTTCAGCAACACAAATATTTCTTTCATCGATTTTTACCCACTCACTATTTGTTCTTGGCCGAATTTAGGTGGTGGCAATGGTCCCTGTAAGAGTCTAAATAAAAATAAAAAATAAAACAGGGAAATCAGGGAACAGTCAGGGATCTGTAAAAATTTAGGGAACTTGAAAAAGCACTGGTCTACATAATAAATTATTACTAAAACAAGTATTCATTCATAAAGTTATATTATTCCATCGACTCATTTTACAGAAAAAAGTAAAAAAATAAAAAAACATAACTCAAAAACGAACCACATGTTTTAATTTCTTGCGCATATTGGTTTTAAAAACTGTCTGTACTAAAATCAGGGATTAGATTAGGGATACGAGGAAAGTGGCCGGCCGCGGCCCTAATTTTAAATGGTTATTACAACAAAACGGTTTATCAGCCAATGATGTGACTTGGTCAGTTCCAGCGACATTCGCAGGAAGTAGTTTCATTCAATAAATGTGTGGGTTCCTTTGGCTGGGCTGCCAAACTTGGGCATCTATCCTGTCTGTGTGGTAATCTGTGACAATTATTAATAATTTTAGTCAAAGTCGTGATGTTACCTACGAAATAGATAAAAATCACCTAATTAAATAAAGCTAGGATAAAATAGTTGTAATTGTGCCAAAAGGGATTCTATTTGCAACGAACGACAGTGAAAGTGCAGTTGCATTATACGCTTCGTGCTCTGATAATTTTGATTTGCACACACACAGTACCGCGGAGGTATGCGAGTGCCTCAGGAATCTATGACGATGAATTCCCATAAAAATATCTTCCATTGTTTATTAAACAATATATTGTTTAATATATGGGTTTCAACAGGGCCGTTATTGCCCACGTAGAATTTGTTTAAAAAAAATACAGGGTGTATTTGAAATAGGGTTCGAAATTTTAAGGGGCGAATCTACATCATGAAATATGACAAAAAGTTCATTTAAAAGTTCATAAAAATGCGTCGTAAGGGAGCTAAACCCCATTGAAAGTGGCTAAAAAAGTCGGTTTTTATTTAAGAACTCAGGAACCCATTGAGACACACTAACGAGGTTTTGCACGTAAACTAATCTTAATTATGCCCATCTTCGTATGTTATTTTTATGTACTTATTTTAACCAGGGGTGTGTGAAAAAGGAGAGCCTTATCAGTTTTTTGCACCAACCTTTTTTCTGTGTAGCTTTCTTGTAATTTTATTTTTGGAATTTGATGCCTCAGGCCAAAAGTCATAAAAAAGGTACTTGTTCTAATACTGTAGGATTAACCATTTTCGAGAAAAACTAACTTGAAATTTCACAGTTCGAGGAAGAAAAATTAAATTCTAAAATGTTGAAAACCAAAATTTCAATTGTTATTCTATATCAAAAACTAAGAAAAAAGTTTCTTTACATATAGGTCGAAAAATCGCTTTTAAAGCTACTATGTCCCTTTAAAAATGGTGTTTTTTTATGAGACCATAGGATTGATTTTTGGAATTACCTGTATATGAGTTTTTTTCCTTAGTTTTTAATGCACATTCACCCCGCATCATTGAAATTTTGTTTTCAGCATTTTAGTATTTAAATTTTCGTCCTCGAACCGTGAGATTTTACCTTTAAATTATTTTGTCTCTACAGTATTATAGCAGAAGTACCTTTTTTATATTTTAACCTACTAATCTAATTCCAAAAATAAAATTACAAAAAAATTACACAGAAAAAAGTTTGGGGCAAAACTCTGTTTCGCTCACCCCCGTTTAAAATAAGTACATGAAAATAACAGACGAAGATGAGCCGTATTTAGATTAGTTCACGTGCAAAACCTCGTTGCTTTGTCTCAAAGGGTTCCTGAGTTATTAAATAAAAACCGAAATTTTTAGCCACTTTCAAAGGGGCTTAGCTCCCTTACGATGCGTCTCATTTTTAGACATATGTTTATAGGAGCTTTTTGTCATATTTTCTCATGTAGAATCACCTCTTAAAATTTAGGAACCTATTTCAAATAAACCGTGTATAAAACTAGTATTTACTAATATTTTATTTTTAATTAATTAATTAATTAATTAATCAATTCATTTTAGTTAATAGTTTATCCCAATTTAGCTAATTGTGTAAATTCTTAGTAAATAAATTAAATAAAAAAAGTGGATGTCCAAAAATAATTATAGTTCCGTAGATATTTGTTTAAGAACATGATAATTACACAGCCACACAATTTTTTTTTCTGATCTGGGGTTCTGACCATGTTTACAATATGCTCTTGGGGTCGCTGAATCCAAATCCGATGTCTATTTAACCCCATCACATCAGGATTTTGCCATAACCTTAAAAAACCATAACACCGGCAAACAGAAAAAAAAACTTATCTACGAGTAGCGCATTAAGTTCTTCTCTAGGAGTTAAAATCGTATTGTATTAATAATATTTTTGACATTTATATGTGTGACGATTCAACAAATCATTTTTTTATGCAATCACTCTATAAAATTAAGAATAGTAGTCTTATGTCTAGGTGTCCTCCTTAGGTAAGTGTCGGACACTTCGACTTAACGGTAAATCGTTTTTTATGTCTAGTTTCGGTTTCGTTTGTATTTAATACTATTGATTTCATCTATCACTAAGTGTGCTCGATAGAGTTGTCGGTTTTTTGATCAAGTAATGTCAACTTACCTAGTTGGTAGTGAGAAAATGCAATATACCATTTACTGTGAATAATATATAATGGAATGCATAGCATTACATATCTTTACGGCTTGTTTTTGTGTAACCCAAAGTCCAAACCATTTTTTTTTTTAATTTTGCAAACCCTTAGTGATGAACATTAATCGGAATAAATTCAGTTATGACTCATCAACGTTGAAAATAAACACAGAAACATAGGCTTACGGAATAATTTTGCCGAATTATGAGGGAAATTTTTATAAAGGTCACTAAATCGAAACATTTGACGACTAATTTGTTACACACAACAATATTGAATATACATATTAACTATAAATATGTAAATATATCGGTGTTTTTCGAAGAAAATAAAAATGTAAATATTTAAAACCTCGCGTCAACGATAGAATCGACGCGGCGCCTATGCGAGCACTGGAAATTCGCCGATGACTGGTGATGAATGTAGTACACACTCTTTCTTTAAAAGGACATCAGTATAGCCTATCTCACCTAGAGACAAAAAGGCAAACGTAATTAGGAAACAAGTTTAGGCTTTGCGTGTAGATAAAATCTGGACTCTCACTATGACGCCTTGCTGTAAATCAATGTATTTTATGAATTGTTATACACTTTTATAACTCAATTACATTAAAACGTATGGGCAATAAAATTTATATTTTTATCACGTAGTTGTAAAATATAAGTACCCATTTACAAGATCCATACAGAAAATACGCAACTTACGATTCTATATGCAGTTGTTCTTATTATCAGCATTAAGTTTTTATTTTAATGTTATGCTATTAAAATACCATAACTATAAATAACTCATAAAAAGTGTGTAAATCATGTTCCTTTTAAATAATGACATAATAACGGTGACCTTCAAGTGGCGCCCTTCTGAAAGAAAGTGACGACTAAAAAAATGGTCGTTAGCCCTTCACCAACTCAGCGCCGCAGTCGAATTTTTTTTACGAATTTCCACTTGAAAAAGGCTCCTCATATTTGCTCGTTTTGGCGCCTTTATAGTTCTGGAGAGGAGTATAAATAATAATAATGGCATGTCAACTTGTATACTTGAGAACGTAGTATTTTAAATATGGATTTTGTTCTTTTTTCAAAAATCCATTTGGTTACTCTGTTTTAAAACACAGTGATTTGTGTAAAAACTCTATTTGTATACACTGCGGTCCAAAAGTCACCCCCCTCTTAACTTTTGAACGAGTTGAGATATCGACTTAAAATTTGGAACTCTTAAATAAGACAAATTAAACTATTTTTTTGATGTTTTCAACTCCTAAAATGTGAGTAGGGGGCCATGGAGGGATATTTTTTTAATGGAAAGGGGGTCGTATGATACATTGTTTTAAAGCTTATAAAATTCTCTATTTAACCATATATTTTTAGTTTTTTTTTAACCCTGTTTTTTTAAGGTTATTAATTTTTCAATTTTTTTTACCTAAAAAATGAGATTTTTAAAGATTATTAAAATAATTAATTTTTCAAAAATTGTTTGATATTTCTAAAGAAATTTTGACGAAAATACCCATTTTCAGCCCTATTTTAAACCAAAAAAAAAAAAAAAAATGTCTAAAAAAATTAAAAATATATGGTCGAATTTTATAGTCTTTAAAACGATATATCACACGATCCCCCAGTCATTAAAAAAAATGTCCCCACATGCCCCCCTGTCTACATTTTAGGAAATATCAAATATAGCCAAAAAGATATAGACCAGGCGGTATCTGTTTTAAACCACCCACGTTTGGGTAAATCAGATAGTATGCTACATTTTTGGATCAATGGGTCCAGAATATCGCTAGAAATGATACTATTCGCTTAAAATAAACCGTGGGCTTCACTTTTTATTTAACAAAATGTTGCAAAATCGAGAAGAAATTCATTTTCGTTCTGGAACTATTCATTTCAGACAAATATTGAAGAGAAAAAAAAAGTTACGTAATTAAATTTTATACATGACAAAATTGGTTGCAAATCTAAAAAATAATAATTATTATTGCAAAAATAGCAAAAATCACAAAAAGGGGTAAAAAATCGAGTTTCTTTTGGATTTTTTTTTTCGGATACACACGTGTGACCTTCAAAATTGGCCCAAGAGAACTTTATGGTGTGCTGAATCATCACACCAAATTTTATCAAAATCGGTTAATAGTTTTTGCACATTAATGTTGCAATCCAGATTTCGATTTTTTTTTTCAAATTTTCAAAATCATGCAAAATTGAAAATAAAGCCCTTAGATACTTGAAATTTAATCACATATAGAAGAGATCTCAAACTTTCAAATGCTTTTTGAAAAATTAAAATCCGTTAATTAGGAGAGCCTAGGCAGTTGTTTAAACATTTGTCGAATTTTTGCGCTTATAAACAATTAGAATAACTTTATGAATTTTCGATGAATTTTTCTTTTTTAATATATATTAAAAGAACTCAGAAAGACGCTTTCTTTCAAAAAAAAAAATAATGATGATTCGTTGATTAGTTTCGAAGTTATGATCGTTCATATTGACCGCCATTTAGTCTCAGTGTAAAATTTACACCATTTACGCCATTAACACTGTAAATAGCGGTCAAAACAAATTCATCTAAAAATTCATAAAGTTATTTTGCATAATTTTGAATATTTGCATTTTTTTTTCAAAATCTGAATTGCAAAATTATTGTGCAAAAACTATCAGACCGATTTTTGGTGTGATGATTCAGCACACCATAAAGTTTTCGTGGGTCAATTTTGAAGGTCCTACGTATACTTTAAGTGTCCCAAAAAAATTCTAAAAAAAACAAGATTTTTTTACCTCTTTTTTGTGATTTTTACTATATTTGCAATAATAATAATTATTTTTTCGATTTGCAACGAATTTTATCATGTATAAAATTCAATTAGAAAACTTTTTTTCCTTTTCAATATTTGTCTGAAATGAATAGTTCCAGAGATATATGAACGAAAAGGAGAAAAAAAAATTTTCTTCTCGATTTTGCAACATTTTGTTAAATAAAAAGTGAAGCCCACGGTTTATTTTATGTGTATAGTGAAATTATCATTTCTAGTGATATTTTGGATACATTAATCCAAAAATGTAGCATACTATTCGATTCATCCAACCTAAAACAGATACCGCCTGGTCTAATAGTTTAAGTTGTCTTATTTATAAGTTCCAAATTTTAAGTCGATTCTCAGCTAGTTTGGACTTTTTAAGAGGGGTGTGGGTGACTTTTGGACCACTCTGTATAAAAGTTTTGTACGAGTTCTTAAGACAGAACACTTTCAGCCAAATTAAACACTGTAAAGCAAAACAAACAAAAAGCGACATTCACTTTCTAATTCTCACTTCTGTTGTATCCGGATGCATGCTAAATAGCATGCATTCAATATTAAAAAAATAAACTAATTAATAAACTTCATTTTTGATTAATTAATTTTTAATATTTATTATTTATAACTATTAATTATTTTAGATAACTGTGACTTAGTTAAGTCATCATTTGACTTTTGTGATATAAACTTAGTAAGGCTCTATACATCTTTAATACTTAGTAGTCCTGTCAAATAACGAGAAATTCCTATGTAAAATTGCAATAAATGTACACGGGCTGATATTTTAAAGGGTGATTTTCGGTGTCCGCTATCTTGAATTTAGGGGTGAGTGCGGTTATCTCTCTAAATATGCATCTTACGATAAAAATGCATATAGGGGGAGTTTGCCACCATTCGTACACGGGGTACATTTGTACATCTTATCTTACGTAAAAACCAAAAGGTTTTATTACTCGCATTTGCGTCCGCACATAGCTCTTTTCGTGCCAGATATGGCAGTGAGTGGCAGGCGTCCTTAGCCACCAATGGAGAAGTAGTACAGTAAAAAAAACGGTTATAACGCTATTGATTAAATTATTGATTATTATTGTTATAACGCTCTTAAAATTACTTTAGCGTCTACAATTTTATTTGGTGTATGCAGGATATAAGCATGCTTCTTGTTTCAGGTATTTTTTTATGATAAGTAAACATAGGCAAAATTATGTTTTAATAATAAATACGAAGTATTTATACTTAAATCTTGAGTATTGTTACAAAATATAAATAACTGCATAAGGGACAGATTCATACGGTGTCGTAGGGGTACATTCGTACTGGTATGGGCCATCACACTGGTTGATGGCCCGTCGGTAATGTTTTTTGGGGATATAAATTTGATATGTTAATTTTTTAGATTTTTTTTCTTTTATTTTTTTAACATATGGTAAAGAAATATAAGAAAAAACTTAGAAGAAGTGGCGCGGTAGGCAAAAACTCGATGAAAGCAGCTTAAAAGGGGAAGAAACGCATTCCCGGGAGAAAGGTCTTGTGGGTTTTATTAGTTCTCTCGAAACGCAAAACTACTTATTCTTAAACTTCACTTCGCACCAAAATCGAGGAACTTTACTTCTACTAGTCGGGAGCGTGAGAAGCGAGCGTTCACGGAAATTTTGACATATAAGTTAGTCGCGCGCATTCGAAAATAACCCTATTTTCGCTTTGGTTTTGTGTTGTTAATTTGATTACCGTTTTATTTTATAATAGTTAATAAAAGAAGCTTTTTTGTATTTAGAAATTATTGTACATATAATAATAATAATAATAATAATAATAATAATAATAATAATAATAATAATAATATAATGATGGACAATTTGGAAATTGTAGGGGCTGTTGCCCTTTTGGGAGGTCTGCAAGATGCGGAAAACCAAATAGAGAACGAAGAACGGGAAGTGTTGGCTAGGACCAACCCTTTCCAACAAAAAATTTATAGTGAATGCAGGACTAAACAGCCACACTATTGAAAAGAGGGTTGTCCTGAATATAATTTAAAAGCGTTTTTTTTTTGCTGACTGCTGGTGGGCGCAGATTTTTTCTGTTTTTATTTTCATTTTCAGTCATTTCTTACACATTAATTTTTAAATAATAATTATAAAAATTATTCAAAAAACCACAGCAACTTGTTTACAAATAATAAAAATAATGACAGCCTGCGCACGCAAACTCGTGTTGCATGAGGAACGCGGCATGTACACCTGACACATACGGTTTTCGAGCTTAGCATTATTTTACTACGGATAATAACGGTATGTACCAATCCTAAGGAAATCTGCGGTAAGTGCATCGAAGATGCCGCGTTCTTTCTATGTAAAATTTTGTTTTGGAAAGAGAAACAGAATAAAGCAAATATAAAAGAAAGCAACATTATGGGTATTTAAGGGCAGTCAGACAAAATTAATAAATATATTTTATTTTTTTATTTTATTTATTTTATTTCCTCTAACTTAATACAAAGTCGTGAAGAGCCGAAATAAGCATTAGGCTTGTCCTAGGGACTCTCCGCTAATTTTGATAATAAATTAAGCCAAAACAGAGTAGAAGATTGTTTCTAAAGAAATATACATTTCTTATAACAAGACAAAATTAACATTATTATAAAATATTGATCAATCAATAAATAAATAAAAAGAAATTCAATAAAATATATATATTGTTTAATAGTAGAGATATCTACTTAAATATAATTAAAAAGTTCCTTTTTTCGTAAAAAAAATAAATAAAAAAAATTATTTTTATCCCATTTTATCACGATTATAACCAAAAACAATCCCAGCCTAGAACTTTGGATTTGAGTGGATCGTGGTCACACATTTCCCGGAGAGACAAACAGACAGTAATACAAATTATTTTTCAGTAACGAGTAATTTTGTCAAAAAAACAATATTTTTAAAAGTGAAAAATAATTAAAAAATCTAAATTATAAACAAACAGGAATATTTTTCCAAAACTCTTTTTTATCTTCTGGTAAAATATTTTTTAAATTGTTTAATATATTTTTTTGTTTTTGCTCTTTAAAGCCACAAGGATTAGGAAGACTCTTTGGTAGCTTCATTCCGTTCTTCTTGGTGGCTTTAACTACACTAGCTACGAATGTGAAATTTGGAAAACAAGTAGATTGCCTTGACGAGCATTTACACACATAAAAATAAATACTGCTGCCAAAAAAATAAGGTCCATTAAAACAATTTTTTTGAAAAACGAAAAAAAATATATTTTTTTTAAATTTGCACAAAAAAACTTTAAAACTTTATTTTTTTTATTTTTTAAACGTTCTTATTATTCAAAAAAATGTGCGACAAAATTTCTTATAAAGTTACATACTTCATTTCGCGCTTCCGTAGAATCTGGAGAATCATCCGTGTTTAATGACATGTTTTGCAAATTTGTAATATCCCAAAAAAAGATAATTTAACTATAAATATAATATAATCTAATGTAATTATTTTGATTCGGCATAAGCAGATTAGTAAGATATATTCTTATTATTATATTATAAGGTATCAAAAATTGTTACAGAAAATTAAAAAAATATATTTTATGTTATAGTTTATTTATTTATTAAAATAAATAATAATTTACATCATCTTCTAAGTTAAGATTTTCAGGAAAAACTTGAACCGGTTGATTTAAAGGTAAAAGAAAAAACTCTTCAGATGACATAGTTTTAAAAAATATATATTCACCTGCACGCACAAAAGAATAATACGTTCAATTAAATTTTATTTTAAATATAGATACGAGAAATTAACAGTTTTTTTAAATACCTAAAAAGCATAAATATAGTTAGTTTACTTAGGTTTTATTTAGTTTATTAAAAAATTAAAATCTATGCCAAACCTTTACATAGAAAGAACGCGGCAAGTAACTTCTTCGGTGCACTTACCGCAGATTTCCTTAGGATTGGACATACCGTTATTCTCCGTAGTAAAATAATGCTAAGCTCGAAAACCGTACGTGTCAGGTGTAAATGCTGCGTTCCTCTTTGGGAGGGCAGTACTGTTCAAGAATAGCATTTTTTAACTTTGGGGAACTTTGATATGATGTGATCAGTTCCCTTCCTACGAAAATTGTTTACGTTCTCTCGAGTCCGAGAATAGATACCCAGTAATCAAACACTCAAATTTTATTTAAATATAAAATTGTGATGTTGTTCTTTGTTAATTGTAGGTTTAATTTCATTAACATAATGATAACTCGGATTATAATAAACGTACTAGCAAAACATATTTTTTTTAGAGTTAAAAATATTTGAAAGATTTTACAAAGAAATCTGTAAAAACTGTCCAAACTCCCCCTAACCATTGGTTATATTGGTCCAGTTTTATTAAGGAGAAAATTTCCAACAATTTTTCTTTGAATCATTTTTTTAATATATTAATAACAATCCAGTTATAAATATTTAAAAATGGCCATGTTGGGGGTGAAATTGTTTTTTTCGATTTTTCAGCCAAATTATTTATCGGAGGACGATAAAAGTAGTTATGAGCAAACTTGTAGCTCTTAAAATTCTCTATAAGTTTTATATATCAGGCATTTTCATAAGTCTTTTGTTAAGGTTACAGTGGGTGCTGAAAGTCGAGTTGCGCCCTTTGTAACCGTACTAAAGTACCTATGAAAATTTATAATACATGAAACTTATAGAGAATTTTAAGAGCTACAAGTTTGCTCATAACTACTTTTATCGTCCGATGAATAATTTGGCTGAAAAATGGAAAAACCAATTTCACCTCCAACATTGCTATTTTTAAACTAACTCTATTGTTATTACTGTATTAGAGAAATGATCCAAACAAAAATTGTTGGAAATATCCTTCCTAACAAAATTGGTTATATGCATATTAAGCAACTCACCCCTAAAGTTCAAGATAGCGGACACCCCTTACGCAAATCACCCGGTGAAAAACTAACAGGAGTGTTCTGTTACCATCTACTACTACCCTTTAAAATATTAGCCAGTGTTCATTTATTGCAATTTATTATTTGACTGGACTATAGGTAGTGTATATTTTTTTTGGTCACGATAGTATTATGAGTAAGCCTCTGCAGATCTGATTATTATTCCTCAGTGCGTACATAGGATCATCATATTTTAGTTAAATTGGGGCAAATTTTACGTAAACTCGTAAAATATTATGCCGGCCGTTATTTCAGTAGAGTTAATTGCTCAATCGGGGACCTGGTGATATTTTTCGCACATAGCCGTACAAATTCACACGGACAATAAATTAAGTTTATGGTTTTGGCTTTTATGGGGTTCGCGCCGCACAGTGGGGTATTTGGCTTCAACAGTTGGACAAAATTCAAGAAAACGAAAATTAAATAACAGGCGTTTTATTTCTTGTATTGAAAAGTTTATACCCCACTTCTTATTGCTTTGCTAAAATTAATTTGCTGTGATTCTCAAAAGCAGAAATATATTAGTCTAAACTTGACTATTTTTGAAGACTGATGTAATAATAAGAAAACAATAAAATTTAAGTGCAAATTTGCAAGGCAGTAATTTGAAGGGTTTGCATTTAATAAAAACGTTACTAAATGGATTCAATATCTACAGGTATTTGCTACAAACGACAGTTTGAATCATACAATTATCTGTTGTCTTTTAGTCGCAGTATATTTTTTATTGGACTTTTTGGAAGTATATGTAAATAATATTTTGCTAAATT
Organism: Brachypterus glaber; assembly: GCA_958510825.1. NCBI lineage: Eukaryota > Metazoa > Arthropoda > Insecta > Coleoptera > Kateretidae > Brachypterus > Brachypterus glaber. The sequence continues at coordinate 23,616,420 of OY294047.1, read as the reverse complement.
AAAAACTGCTTGTAGGTTTTTAATTAACAAGACCCAAAAGGTTTCGCCTGAGGTTATGTTTTTAATGTTCCTACTTTCAAAATTAAAAATTATATTTTGTAGTTTTTGCGTATTTTCTTAAAAAGTGAGTTTAAATCATCAGAGATTTATTTGAATTTAACTAATCTTTTATTAAAATCCATAATAAAATTGCTCTTTTTTATGTAAGATTCTAATTAATCGATACCAAAAGCTTTTTTATGATTCAAGCAATAAATGTTAGAGATAGTCAATGTCATATATGGCTTTGTGTTTTACCACTCGGACATCACATAACATTTTCCTAACGGGTGATAACTTACGCACTTAAATTTGAATAAAACATCCTTTTTTTTCCTGTTTCGGATTTTGAAAGTAAAACAAAACTAAAAAAAATTGCAAAAAATCCTTTCTGCTTTTCCATTTTAAAATTTAAAAAACTGGGAAGGCAAAAATTTTAAAAAATTTGTTTCTTATTTTTGCGTTTTATGACGTTTTGTGTCAAAAAAAAAAAAAATCCAGCTTTAAGCTAGAGAATTTTCACACAGGTTTGTTACCAAAAGTTCTCAGCTATGATAGTTTTTGGTTAACATTGAGGTGGGACAAGGGGGGCAATTGAAGAAATAATACGAATGTTTACAATATTTTCGTGAACATTGATATATAGGGGTTTCCGAGGTATTTGCAAATGATTCTGAAAATATAAATATCCAACCCGTGGGAGCGGGGAACTGCGGAAATGGGAAAGCATATTTTTGCAGTATACTTTTTGCTTAAGTTTCTTAAAAAATAGTGTGTATTTAGGTATGTAGTTATTTATTCAGTAAATATTTTTATTTTAGGATTTTATTACTTTTTATTTCCTTTTTAACTAGAATTCTCCCATTTTTTTTTTCATCATAGTCTGTTTTTTTGAAAAAATATTGTAAAAATAGGATTAAATACATATTAGAAATTAATCATTATTAATAATTAATTAATAAACTCTATAATTTATAAAAAAAAATAATATTGTAACACTAAAAAAATGGACATAGAACATTATGATTCTAAGACCATAATCACGTAAAAATTGTCTATGTATAATTTTTAACATATTTCATAACATATAGAGCACGAAAAACCCTTAAAATATTTTTGCCCAACTTTATGGGTCAAATATCCCACTGTGCGCCGTTAAATTTCGTTATGCGCGGTCGTTTCTGAATTTACGGTCTCGTTAAATAAATTACTGTGACGAGGTGGTAAATGTTTTTTTGTTGTTGTTCGTCTTGTCTTGATACAACTACTGGAAACAGCGTTGTACATAGGGCATGAGGCTTCGCCAGGATTAACCCTGAGAGTTGCTTTTTTCCTTTTTTAAAATAACATTAATAAAACTATAAATATAAATAACAATAAACAAAACATAAAATAAATTGACGTTTACTATATCTTCTGGAAGAGTGCCCAGAAATAGGGACCCTAAATAAAATGTCATTAAACTTCACACGTTTAATGTCATTCATAGATAAGATGTCATTATATCTAGGGTTCCTATATACCCATAACTGTAATATGTCTAGTTTTAAAAATATTCACCTAAAAGTTCTGGCACCTCTGATTACACAGGTCAACATTTAGTGTGGAAAAAAACACCGGACCAGACCCAGGTACCCAGGGGTTTTTGGGGTCACTGATTTCGATGCCGAGGTCGGTCAAGCTCTATCACATCAGTTTCAAGGTCATTTGAAGGTCAAACCGAGAAAAGGTGGTTGAAAAAATCTGAAAAAAATCATACATACGTTTTTAGGGTCGCTGATTCCGACGATAAGGTCAGTCAAGCTCTATCACGTCAGTTTCAAGGTGATATGAAGGTCAAACTGAGAAAAGGTGGTTGAAAAAATCTGAAAAAAATCATAAATAAGTTTTTGAGGTCTCTGATTCCGATGCTAAGGGTGGTCAAGCTCTATCACGTCAGTTTCAAAGTTCTTCGAAGGTCAAACCGAGAAAACATCTGAAAAAAAATCATATATAAGTTTTTGGGGTCGCTGAGTTCGAATCCGGTGTTTGCTTACCCTTAAAAGGCACCCAAAGGTCGTTGCAAGGTCACTACTAGGAAATTTCGAGGTTAATTAGTGAGGAGAATATGTCAAAAAAATTTATATAAGTTCAAAATATCAAAATATTTAAACCAAGTTTTTTCAAAAACGTGCCATTTCAGGCTAACTTTTTTTTATATTTTGATAGTACCATGTGTTGGAAAAAAAGCATATCAAAAAAAACCTGGGCGATTTTGAGAGACAATTACTATTTTTTCTCCTGTTCTTAAGTTAAACTGTCTAATTGGTAGAAAAAAACATATTTTAAAAATAAAATTTATTGATTTTGAGCATACATAGGGATAAAACAAGCCACTAATGTTATCTAGAAAATTAGTGTTTGTCGCAATATGGCGCATAACCTTGAAACTTAGATAACAAGGTCAAACTGAGTAAAGGTGGTTGAAAAAATCTGAAAAAAATCATACGTAAGTTTTTAGGTCGCTGATTCCGATGCTAAGGTCACTCAAGCTCTATCACGTCAGTTTCAAGGTCATATGAAGGTCAAACTGAGAAAAGGTGGTTTAAAAAATCTGAAAAAAATCACAAATATTTTTTAGGGTCGCTGATTCCGATGCTAAGGTCAGTCAAGCTCTATCACGTCAGTTTCAAGGTCATTTGAAGATCAAAGATGGTTGAAAAAAATCTGAAAAAAATCATAAATAAGTTTTTGATGTCGCTGATTCCGATGCTAGGGGCGGTCAAGCTCTATCTGATTTTTTTCAGATTTTTTCAATCACCTTTTCTCAGTTTGACTTTAATTTGACCTTGAAACTGACGTAATAGAGCTTAAATGACCTTAGCATCAGAATCAGCGACCCTAAAAACTTATGTATGATTTTTTAAATATTTTTTCAACTACATTTTCTCCGTTTGACCTTAATATGACCTTGAAACTGACGTGATAGAGCTTGGCTGACCTCAGCATCGGAATCAGCAACCCTAAAAACTTACGTATGATTTTTTTCAGATTTTTTCAACCATCTTTTCTCAGTTTGACCTTCAAATGACCTTGAAACTGACGTTATAGAGTTTGACTGACCTTAGCATCGGAATCAGCGACCCTAAAAACGTATTTATGATTTTTTTCAGATTTTTTCAACCACCTTTTCTCAGTTTAACCTTCATATGACCTTGAAACTGACGAGATAGAGCTTGACTGACCTTATCATCGGAAGGTAATGCTTTTCTTCAGATTTTTTCAACCACCTTTTCTCGGTTTGACCTTCAAATGACCTTGAAACTGATGTGATAGAGCTTGACCGACCTCGGCATCGAAATCAGTGACCCCAAAAACCCCTGGGTACCTGGGTCTGGTCCGGTGTTTTTTTCCATACTAAATGTTGACCTGTGTTATTAAATGTATTATGTTACATAATTTATGTTACATAAATTATGTATGATACGTTTGAATATTACATTTAATATTTTAGTGTCATCATGAATGACATACATACGTTTGATTTTAATTTCATAGCATCCTACTTTTTTACGACAGCGGGGTCAATTTTTTAAGTTTTTTTTTAATTAAAATTTACTCGAACAATAATGTTTTTAGTAAAAAAACTATTATATGATAAAGAAAATATGCTATTTTTTTAAACAATGTAATTTGAAAATGTTATGCTAAAATATGCATGCGTGGAGCTCTAGCTCAAAAAAAATAGAACTTTTGTTTGTTTGAAGATAATTAGGTCTTTATTAAATGGTAAACATTTCATTTTGATATATTTCTTAATAACGCCACAAATCGCGTGAATTGTCTACCGTAAAACAACCAATATAGTTCTGCTATAAGAAGCGGAATTAATTTTGAACTATAATTATCGGATTATGTTACAATACTCTATATTGTATAGTTTAATTACTTGATCTAAAAATTCCAAAATTTATTTTTGCTTTACTAAAATTCAAATCAGGCCCATTGTGTAGAAAATCTAGAAGACTTAGAGCTATATGGAGACTTTTTATCAGAAGTTTAAGTTCTATAACATATTAAAATTTTATACAATTTAACCGGGAGCCAGAACCCATAAGGTTTACGCGTGGTCCTATTTTATGCATTTTTGACGGTGTACCGTAAAACCTTGCAACTTTGCCCAGGTAAATATGGTTTAGTGCTAATAAAATTTTTGTAAAAAAACTCGGTAAGCCAAAAAGTCCAATGTCAAATTAATTAAGTCATAGTGTATAATTTATAACTTAACGATAATTACGAGAAAAAAAAAATAAAAAAGGCGTAGGCAAAAATGCATTCAAAATTTTTCACTGCGATAAAAATATAAAAACTGAGGAACATATTTTTTTATTAAAAAAACTCCAAAAATTAAAAAAAATTATTCTATGACAGGTGTAACATATAATAACATACATAACATGTAATAACATTAAAACTTAAAACGAACAAAAAATAAACGAATTCTCTTTTAAATAGAAGTAGAACATAAAGAAACATTTAAATATCGTACATAAATAATATTTACCTTTTTTTACACTTTTAACACTTTAACCTAGCAGCATGCGTCGCTATCTCTCTAAAAATTACATTCTTTTACATTATTTTACATAAATTCATAAATTATGCATAGTCCAGAATAGTAAGTTTACTATTCCGTACTATGTAAATTCATGTATTTTTACATTATTTTACATGCAGTTTATAATCTGAAAAGAAATGTTCTATGTCTACTGAAGTTAGTAGAGCATATTTAAAGAATGTATATTTAGTTTAGAAAAGTCAACTTCTTTGCCATTAAAAAGGTCTACTATTGAAAACATTGTGGAAAATCTTTAAACCAGAAGCATTTGTGGTTTCATCTATGCTAAAAATATGTTTGTCCTGTACTAAAGTTTTGGATTTTATATTCGCGAACGCCTTTGGTAAATACTTTTTTCTCTTTGTGGGCTCGCTTGGTACTTTTACGTCTTCCAGTTTTCTATAAACTCTGAGGATTTTCAATTTTCATCCACGGAATGTTACAACTGGACTCACTAAATCAAAATAAAACTTTTTTGTATGTTATTTTTATGAGATTTTGATGATGTGCTTTAAAACATTGCATTTCTGAAACCAACCTATATCTTTTTCGCACGTTGAACGAAAAAGTACCTCACGATTAAATTGCAGCTCGGGAATATTTTGAATCCAAGTTTCTACGGTAGTGCGTTAAGGACGCGCACAAGCCATTTTAAAGGCTTTAAAACTCATTTATATTAAATTAAAAATTTGTGTCATTATACGCAGTAAGTGTCACCCATGTCAGAATGTTCATAAAAATTAAACTTTCGCGCGCCCCTCGTAATCAATACCAAATACCCGGGTACTAATTATAACACAAAACAGGACTAGTTTAAAAAAAAAAACATCTAATTTTTATTAATTGTTCTGCCTTCTTAACATAAGCTTAAATTTTATATCAGTATTTTGGTAACAATATGTAAAGGAATACCTAGTCCACATTTCATTAAAATATTGCAATATTGCAGTGAATAAAGTCACAGCAAAGCTTAGCTTTCAGTGCTAAAAACCGCCAAAATATCTCCGATATTTGCTTACCTAATTTTGAAGCACAACACAACAGTAGGGCAGCTGTCAAAGTACTGAGCCCGTCTCGACACTTCTAGAAAGCGAACTGCTAACATCAAACCTTTCTGCTATATTGCAACGTTTAAAGAAAAAGAAAGACCATATCAGCTTGCAGATGGGCAACGTTGTACCCTCTGGGCAAAGTTGCAAGGTTTTACGGCATCCAAAGTTTTCAGTTGGTGCCAAATTTTTAAATACCCACGTTGAACACTTGTTGATTTTTTATTGAATTTATTCTATGCTAATAATAGACTAAAAAAATTATATATAAATGTTATGCACATATGCAACAGTATGAAAAGTGAAATTGCGAATTAATGAAAAGCGAAATCGAAAAATAAAGTTAAAGGTATGTAGTGCAGTCTATTAATAGAACCACGGAGCACGGCACAAATGATAAAATTATTTCAGAGATGCACTTTAAATTATTTCAATCCATGTTATTTAAAAACTTTATTTATTTCTCTCTTAGATTCAAGTTCGGGGTTAAACAAGTCCTTTAAGTTGTGTCTGTAAAATAAAAAAAAGATGATTTTTTCTTGATTTTCGCGATATTTAATATTTTTCCTTTTGAAAAAAAATATTGGTCTAATTCTAATTTAATGTCTATTACATTGAGTTAGTTTAATTTTTTTATATTTTCTCTATTTATAGTATAAACGCAGTTTAAAAAGGCTCAAAATGTTACCAGGAAGAAGAAAAACATAAGAAGGAAACATTGCGATAACAAAAAATGTCGAAGTTAGCAACAAAACAAAATTAGCAAAATTAGGCTTTGTTACAAGCTTTTTGGAGAGAAGTATCTACTTTTTGAAATATTTGTTATTTTTATCAAAGTAAGAGTCCCTAGCACAAGCTTGAAGCTTATTTGGGGATCTTCATCACACTATTTAAATAAATCAAGTAAATAAATAAGTGAATAAATAAAAATTAACGAATCTCCGTGTGGAGAGCACAAAAAGCAACAAGAAATCGAATGAGCTCGCTAGACTGGGCGAAAAAACACCATGCAACTAGATGATCAATAGTTGGCAGTGGGAAATTGCAAGAAAAAACTGCTTAACTTAAAAAAAGAGAAGCTGAGTCGTAATCAGGCACCTGACAGGGATCATTGCAGGATACTGCAGCTAAGATGGCACCTTGCTAAGATAGAATTCTAGAATAACCCATTTACTGCAGTTTAACCAAAATTGACTTTGGTAAGCTTGTAAGTTGTAAGTTGTCGAAAAGCCCTTTACACCAAAGGTGCCAAACTTGGATCCAGTACCAAATTGGGACCAAATAAGGGACTAATAAAAATTGATCCAGTTTATACCATTAAATTGGTTTGGTATTTTTGCCAAATGCTGATAATTTAGATTTTGTAATTTTTTAATTTAAAACAAAAATCTGACTGCTCTAGTATGCGGTTAATAGGGGGTTAATTACCCTTATAATTTAAATATTTTGCACAAATTAGAACTAACACTATAATGTTCACTAACTAACCCTGGCACAGATATAACCTCAGAACTAAATTACATTTAATGTTGAATGCAGTTTGTATGGAATTTGCAGTTTTCTACCATCTACTTGCAAAATGGTTCTAACTGTTTATACCGTTTGGTCTGTATAAGAGCATTGGATAAGCAGGTTTGTTAGGATAGGTAGGTAGTACAAACTGCGGAATCACTCAAACTACCCACCTACCCTAACAAACCTACCTATCTAGTGCTCTAGTCTGCATGTGAAAGCAAAATTGGAGACCTAAAAAAAGGAACCAGTTAAAGACCAATCGTTTATAACGCACTGATTGATACCTAGGGTGTAACCTAAGCTATTCTTATCACTATGTTTACACTATTATAAGAAAACAATACACACGATGTGTCTTTCATTTTAAATAGCTAGTAAATTAAATTTAGTTCGATCATTTTTTCAAAGAAGGGAAATGACCGCTTAAGGCACAACAAGGCGTTGTTGTGAGATAATTTCGTCTCATGTCGAATACTAGTTTGCTCTAGGCTTTCTTGGTTAATTGAATTCTTAAATGGGAGCATTAAAATTTAAATCTCGGTGGCTGGGAACGTGATTGCTTGACGTCAAGACGAATTTCGTCTTCGAATGCAGATGGATTAAATAAATATATCTGTGGCTTGGTTCTAAAAAAGCCAATGTCACTACTTCCTTATTATGAGTTATACCGCGGAACAAAATTTTTCAGATCTATAAAACCTAAAAAGCCCCATGTCGATACTTGTAAGATAAATGTAGAGTTTAAGCGACAAGGCCCGATGTGTGTTTTTAAACATTTCTGTTAAACTACTAAAACGACTACACTGCTCTACAAAAAAAGATTTTTTTTTATTTACCAGGGAGCTTTAAGTTGCTTCTCGCTATACTTGATGCGCTGATTTCGGAACCTTTTTCCTTTTTACTCGATGAGATCGTTTTTTTGAGATAACTGTGCGCTAGAGTGTTTTTTTTTGCTTATAGACGTAGTAAAAGCGGATTTAAAATATCTTTATTCGTTCGTTTTTAATATAATAAGCTTTTAAATTCAAAAAATTAGTTTTTTTCTCATTTTTTCGATATATTTTGATGAAAATTTAATATAAATACTAAAGATACGACTCTAGCCTTTATACGCAATACTAACACATATGTGCGGTTTATGAAAATAAAAAAGTTTTAGATTTAATCCAGTGACGGAGATTTTACCGAAATATTTTATTTGTTTTTTGGAGAGCAACACAATAAATTAAATTTATTATGAAAAAAAAAACAAAAAATTAAAAAAAAAACTTATTCTATTGCTTTAAAACATTAAAATAATATTAAATAAACATTAAATAATTCAAAATATTGTTGTTCAGCCTTAAATAACTCCCCGTAAAATCTCCGTTACTGGATTCAATCTAAAACTTTTGTGTGTTAGTGTTGCTTATCAAAATCAGAGCCATACCCTTAGTATTTATATAAAAATTTCATGAAAATATCGCGAAAATATACGAAAAAATCTGATTTTTTGAATTTAGAAACCTATAAAGTCCAAACGAATAAAGATATTTAAAATCCGTTTTTTTTTTGGCTTAGAGCCCTATTAATAGAGAACCAATCCACCCAAAACAAAAAAATTAATTGGACCTTAATTTTTTTTACCACAAGTACACTTGAGAGCAAAAAAATCGATCCACCTAAAAAATTGCCATTTTTTAAATTCAAATATTTCGAAAACTACTTAATGGGTTTGACTGATTCTTTTTTTGTTTTAAAGCTTAAACATTCTCTACTTTTGTTTTTAATTAAAATTATTAAACAAAGTAGGTTTGTATTAACAGCAACAAAAAATGTACAACTATGTTTTTTGCCCCATCTTTTAGAACTTGCATGGTACGCCACTGCAACTGTTTATCAAAATGTTAAGATCTCTCTTATTGCCGCAGTTTTAATGAATATTTTATTTTTTATTTTTTTTATATTTATACTTCTGGTTTGGGAATGGGGGATTTTCCTGAAAGTTGTCATTTTTTCAGTGTCTCCTTAACCAGAAGTAATAAAAATATAAAAAAATAAAAAAGAAAATATTCATTAAAACTGCGGCAACAAGAGAGACTTTTTTTTATCATTCCAAGTAAGAACAAAAATGAAGCATGTTTAAGCTTTAAAACAAAAAAAGATCAGTCAAATCCATTAAGTAGTTTTCGAAATATTTGAATTTAAAAAATGGCAATTTTTTAGGTGGATCGATTTTTTTGCTTGTGTATAAGCAAAAAAACCACTGTGCTTTATATATCAAAAAAATAAACGAGCTGATCGTAAAAACGGAAAAAGGTTCCAAAATCAGCGCATCAAATATAGTCAGATGCAACTAAAATAGTGTCGGCAAATTGTTTATCCGTTCAAAATTTTTGACATTGGCCCTTTTAGAACCAAGCCACAACTATATAAGATATCATCTTAAAAAAATGGGAAAATCTGAAATCGACATTTGCCGTCTATGCTCAGAAGCACCATTTCTGGCCGAACACATTATGTGCTTTTGCGAAGCCATTGCTCGCAAACGGCTACAATATCTAGAACAGGTATACCCAAGACCTGCAGATATATTCCGAGTAGCCCCCAAAAAACTGTTAGACTTCTTTGGAAGCCTAAAGTTTGATGTGGACTAAATTGCAAGGCAGTACCATGCCTCACAACCCCACTTATATTGTATTGTATTGTATATAAGAATAAGTAATTTGGATAGCGTGCATTGCCGAGTTTACTAAGAATTAACTAAATTTGGCTAAGTTTCTCAAAAATAAATGGAAATTTTTATTATACATTAAGAGGAGTTGAGGGGGTCAGTGGAAAAGTGATACAAGTGCGCTTGTACTACTTATTCACCATCGATAAAACAGGTTTTGTGTAGACCTAAATCTATCTTTTGTACGCAAGATGTCGCTACCAAGCATAATTAGCACTTATATCAATGTAACCATAAACGAACTACTTTATGAATGAAACTAAAATTTAACTACGCCGATTTGTACTCTGACTAATTTTGTTAAAGCAGTCGCTTGTACCACTTTTCCACTGACCCCATAATTGTCAATAAAAAATAACCATTTTAGACGGAAATACTGAAAAGTATATTCATTCGGTATTCATTTTTTTAGAGATACGATTCCATTTTATTTATTTGTAAAAAAAGTTATCTATCTATCGTTTAAATGAAATGGACACGAAACAGTGAATAGTACCATTTTATCTTTTTTCGAAATCATCAGCACTTTGTATCCTGTATGTTGTTAACATTTTCATATAACGTTAGATAGATATAAAAGCATGGTGCCATCTATTTTGATTTTGATTTGGTCAAATATCTCTTCGCTTGTTATCAAAAGGCAAATCTCCACAATCTTAGGGTGTACAGTTACGCGCATTTATATGCCACGAACCTAAACCATAATAACTACCTTTAGCCGGTTTAATAGAGATAAATAAATTATCATAAATTATCTAAAGTATAAAAATATATACTGCACATTTGTCGGTTAATAACCGAAAACATATAAAGTTAAGACCCAAACCACTTTAATTTAGTTGGACTACAAACCATATATACAGTTAGAAGGGGCTAACGGGAGGAACGTATTCCGCGATTGACGCATGCGCTTGGTTTTGTGCTGGTGTTTTTTTTTATGGAAAGCGTTGGTTTATGTTAACGTTGGTTTACGTTAGTTTTTTGATTGCTTTGGTGTTTTTTTTTAATTGTGGTCGTTGGTCTACTTTTATATGTTGTTTACTGCTAGCGCATTCGCAGATAGCGGAATACGTTAGCTCTACGTATACAGTTATCTATTGACTGACAAATGACGTTTGATAAATGTCAATAATGGCGCTCTCTGAGTGAGCTCTTTCGCGTAACTTAGAACTATTGACAACAATCAAGATGTAATTATATAGTACTGCCGAAATTTTTTAAAAAGCATTAATTGGTTTTATCAAGGTGGGCATTGAAATTGTTAATTTTACAACATAGTTTGATTTAGTTTGACAGGTAAGAATTAATTTTTAAAGTAAGGTTATTTATTTGTCAAATCCAAAACACATCAAAGCAAAAACACAGTATCCGCTTTGATTTTTTTTTCTAAAAATTAAAATTAGTAGAATAAAATTTATCGGAAAAATAAAACAACTTAATTTACATAACTTTTTTAACTATAAAGCATTATAAAAATAATTTAAATAGTACAATAGAAAAACCTAACAAAAAATCCAGTACTTACTGTATTTTACCCTAGACGGTTTTTGTCAAAAGCTTAACCCAACTTTTAAAATATATATTCGTTTTTCTAACTAGGTTAAAATAAATAAAAAGAATACATTTTAGAATAAGTTATTATTTAATAAATAAATTAACAAGGTAAAATATATCAATAAAATTTAAATAAAGAATCTACTAAATTTAGAATATTAATTAATTATTATAATTCAGCGTATTCTCGAACATGGGTATTAATCCAATTTATATAGAACACTTTTTATTAATACATATATTTATTTTATTCTGCTGCGATTACGATTTAAAATTACTATTTAAAACAAAACAATTTTTAATTTTGAACGGTACTTGCCCTGCCTACTAAAACACCATACTGGTAGGTTTTCCTAAGCTTTTGGAAAACTCTTTTACAATTTTCAGCAGGCAAGCCCTAAACTCACAAAGCGCGTCTCGGAAAATATCTACATGTGTCTCACTCGATTATTTAAAATAGACTAACCTAAGTTGGTACCACACAAAAGATATTATTGCAATGGAGCTCTCTAGAACTAGAATTATGAAACAAAAGACGTCTACCCTATCTCTATCTCATTTGTGCTACACTTTCCAGCCAACCAAATAAATACTGTATTTGTTTTTCATACAACAAATACAGTATTTATTTGGTTGGCCGGAAAGTGTAGCGGCACGAACGAACATAGCTAATGTGAATCTGTAGAATAAGATAATTCTACTAAAATTTAGATGGCGCCACTAATTTCTTTAATAGAAATTATATAGATACACTTTTCGCCCGGCGAAGTAAATATTGTATTTGTTCAACAAAGAACAAATACAGAATTTGTTTGGTTGGGTGGAAGTGGGAGTGTATGTATGTCTTCTATCCTTTTTGGGTAGAACTTTTGTCCCTGTCTAATCTAACGGGAGAAATCGCCATTGATGAGTAACTTCTAAATAAATAAACAATATTGTTTTTTATGATATTCGAAAATAGCCCCAAAGGTTACACCCCCTCGCCCATGTCACACATTGTCACAAAGTCTTGACCTCCCCTATGTGACATCACACTCTAATTTTACTAAAAAAATGTTTGTTCTCGCGGTGGCAGAGGAGCAGTTACCGCTGGTATTTTGCTTGTAGACGCTGTTCTTGATGTAAAATAATGAAACAATGTTGCCTTGGTTTTCGTACCGGCTTAAAGCAAATTTTTAATTTTTCGTTCCGTATCTTTAACAACGGTTTTTCATTTTTTGAGGTTAAGCCACAATTTATTAATATCAATTTGTACAGTTTGTTTTGATTTCCCGGGATGCGCTTTACCATAAGCTTCATAAAGCTTATTGTACAAGGAACCAACATCCGACATGACTGTCTTTGATATTCAACTTTTATCGCGAAATATAACACTGGGAATTCACAATTTGTCAGTGCTTCCATCTTACGGTAAAACCATGAAACAATTCCGACCGCCAAAATATCAGTAGATTGAACTATTCTAAAAAATTCTGTTTATCTGAATGTAAAAAAGTTATTTTGAGTAGGTCAATAACATTCTTGGTGTGACGTCACACTTGACCATGTCACACTTAGTCACAAATGCCTGACCCTAAAGATGTGTCGTATTTTATTGACGACCCCTAATAGATATTTGTCGTAAAATTAAAGGAAATTAAAACTCGGCTTTCCAGCTAATCTATAATTTAGAGTGTGCAATTAGGTTAGACATTGAAACTTATATCTGTATTAGATATCTAATCTTGTCGTCAGGCTCGGATTTTAATGAGCGTAGTTTTGGGTATTAGTGGTTAATTAGGGGTTACAATAATAAATTAAATAAATTGGTGATACATATTTATATGAGAACAAAACTAACCTAATATGGGTTTTGGTAAGAGCGAAATCTTTAAAGAAAGAATTACGTAAAGTAGTTTTAAATAAATAATCTTTTTTTAATGGAGCTCTCCATAACTGTATTTGTAAATAGAGATTTAATACAACGTGTACTTTTGTCGAGCAAATGCAAATGTTTTTGACAGCCGCCAAGTCAAAAATAATATAAATTGTAAATATTAAATAAATTCTAAAATAATATAACTAAATAATTTATATAATTTATATAATTTATTTAATTTATATAATTTATATAATTTATATAATTTATATAATTTATAAATTATAAAATAATATAACTTTTGATTTATTTTGACAGGTAATAATTAATTTTTAAAGTAAGGTTATTTATTTGTCAAATTCAAAACATATCAAAACAAAAACACAGTATCCGCTTTGATTTTTTTTTTTAAATTGAAATTAGTAGAATAAAATTTATCGGAAAAATAAAACAACCTAATATACATAACTTTTCTAATTATAAAGCATTATAAGAATAATTTAAATAGTACAAGCCGAAAAACTAACAAAAAAACCAGTACTTACGCGTTGGCGCCTTCGCCATAATTGTAATTGTAAATAATTGTAAATATCAAGCTGTGAAGATATACTTAGCATTCCATTATATATTATTCACAGTAAATTCAATAATACTAACTATACGTTGCCAATGCAATTTATTCAAAAAATAAAACATTCGTTTTGGGTTAATTTTGGCAAATTTTAATCGTCACTTTTCAGTACTTAACAGTTTCGGTCTATATTAGACCTTTATCAAAAGCTAAAAATTACAATGGGATAAGATATAACGCATAATTATAAAAATATTAAAAGTTTTTTAAAATGAACCTAACCTAAAAAACTTACCATCTAAATTATGAGCATTATTTTTACAAATTCCGAACATACCATGGAACTAATTACTGGCTACTTATACAAACATTACATTACACAGTTACATAATTTGTTTGAACTGAATAGATCAAACTAATTAACATTTTCTTAAAATTACAAAGTACAACCGTACAGGTCATGGCTGCCAAGAGATGTTCAAGGGTTGTTCCAATTAAAAATAAAGCCAACAATTTTACTAACAGAACAATACTGAAATGGTATAATTCCACAATATACTATGCATCATCATTAATAATAATAATAATAATAATAATAATAATAATAATAATAATAATAATAATAACGATACACCATCATTGTTGTAAAGCATGTATGTTTCTGATTAAGTAAAGATAAATGTTGCTGAGGTCATCAGTATCGGACTTATAGTTTATAGAATCAGAGTGACTGATGATCTGCACCATTTCCATCAATTCCCTTCTCTTTTTATGTTGTATTCTATTTAAAATTTCGATATTATCTATGTTAAAATCAAAATGGTGACCAGTCTCAAGGTGGTGATATGTCAAGGCTGTTTTATTGTCTTTGATGTGTTTACAAGTTGATTTATGAGTGCTAATACGAGCACCTAACGAGGTCATTGATTGCCCAATATAACAACCTTCACAATGAAAACATTTAATTTTATGAATGGTATCAGTCATGGCTCCTTTCTTTTCAATGTCTTTTAACTTACTAAAAAATATATTGCCAACAGTGTTTCTACTGTATGTTGCAAATGCAGCGTTTTGAGTTTTTAAGATATTAATGAGTTTATTTGTTAATTTTGGTATTATAGCTAAACTACAATATTTCTTAGTTATGTTGGTAGGTATATTGGTACCTTGATCGGTTTTATTTTTAAATTTTTCCATTACCGAATTAACAAATTTTATTGGATAACTATTTTCTATGAACTTCTGTTTAATGTTATTTATATTTTTATTGTGAAACACATCAAAAAATAAACCTTATTAAACAGGATCTAATTAGAATTAAAAAACTTAGTCATGATTCCTTTCACAATAAAAATATAAATAACATTAAACAGAAGTTCATAGAAAATAGTTATCCAATAAAATTTGTTAATTCGGTAATAGAAAAATTTAAAAATAAAACCGATCAAGGTACCAATTTACCTACCAACATAACTAAGAAATATTGTAGTTTAGCTATAATACCAAAATTAACAAATAAACTCATTAATATCTTAAAAACTCAAAACGCTGCATTTGCAACATACAGTAGAAAACTGTTGGCAATATATTTTTTAGTAAGTTAAAAGACATTGAAAAGAAAGGAGCCATGACTGATACCATTTATAAAATTAAATGTTTTCATTGTGAAGGTTGTTATATTGAGCAATCAATGACCTCGTTAGGTGCTCGTATTAGCACTCATAAATCAACTTGTAAACACATCAAAGACAATAAAACAGCCTTGACATATCACCACCTTGAGACTGGTCACCATTTTGATTTTAACATAGATAATATCGAAATTTTAAATAGAATACAACATAAAAAGAGAAGGGAATTGATGGAAATGGTGCAGATCATCAGTCACTCTGATTCTATAAACTATAAGACCGATACTGATGACCTCAGCAACATTTATGTTTACTTAATCAGAAACATACATGCTTTACAACAATGATGGTGTATCGTTATTATTTTTATTATTATTATTATTATTATTATTAATGATGATGCATAGTATATTGTGGAATTATACCATTTCAGTATTGTTCTGTTAGTAAAATTGTTGGCTTTATTTTTAATTGGAACAACCCTTGAACATCTCTTGGCAGCCATGACCTGTACGGTTGCACTTTGTAATTTTAAGAAAATGTTAATTAGTTTGATCTATTCAGTTCAAACAAATTATGTAACTGTGTAATGTAATGTTTGTATAAGTAGCCAGTAATTAGTTCCATGGTATGTTCGGAATTTGTAAAAATAATGCTCATAATTTAGATGGTAAGTTTTTTAGGTTAGGTTCATTTTAAAAAACTTTTAATATTTTTATAATTATGCGTTATATCTTATCCCATTGTAATTTTTAGCTTTTGATAAAGGTCTAATATAGACCGAAACTGTTAAGTACTGAAAAGTGACGATTAAAATTTGCCAAAATTAACCCAAAACGAATGTTTTATTTTTTGAATTCACAGTAAATGGTATATTGCATTTTCCTAAAAATACTTAAAAAAAATAAAAAAAAATAAAAGAAACTTTAAAACATTTTTTAACAATTTTTTTATTTCCTTTTTGTGAAAAAAAAAAATATTTTTTTAATAATAAGATTTATTTTTAAAAAACAAATTTTGAAAAAAAAAAATAAAAAAAAACTCATTTTTTTCTTTATTTTCTTTTTGCAAAACAAGAAAAAAAATTGATTTTTTTAAGTAGGAGGTTACCATAATGTTGTTATGTGGACTACATTCAAAATTAAGATAAGATTTATTTTCGTGTTGCCAGATTACAATCTATACACATGTCAGACAAAGGGTACTAAATATAGAAAAAATACAGAATAAAAAATTTAGACTTTTAGTCCAAAATACAAAAAAAAAGTATAAAAATAAATAAATCCAAAAAACTCTTACATTTTGACTTCATGGTCCCAATACGCTCGGTGGGGTGTCCAAGTATTCCGCAACGGAATAAAAACAGAACCTCTTCAGCATTGAACTGAGTGCCCTTTTAAAAGCCTTGTGTTTTAGGCCCTTGAAGCTGTCAGGCAGTTTATTGAAAATGCTGATATTAGGACTGTTTTTGATGCAATGCAATGCAATATTTAAAATTGTGATTTTTTAAAAGGTAATGATTTCATAGTTGGATAACTATGTTGGTTTGTAAATTTTTCAAATTTATCAAGATTTTTGTGGATTTCTAAAAGAGTTTGCTGTATGTAGATTGAAGGTAGTGGCAGAATACCATAAAAGATAAAAAGGGCTGGCAATGTTCATTGTAATCCGCACCAGCAATAACTCTGATACATCTTTTTTGCAGTGAAAATATTTTAGCTGAATTTGTGCTATTACCCCACAGGATAGTACCATAGCTCATAAGTGAGTGAAAGTTTGCATAATAGGTTGTCAGTAAAATACTTTCATGCATTAATTTTTTTTAATTCTCTTATTAAAAATATTGATTTTGACAGTTTTGGAATTAGATAGTCGATATGGCCTGTCCACTTTAAACAATCATCTATCACCACACCAAGGAGCTTAACACAACTATTATTTGTTATTTTATTGTTTGATAATATAATTATTTTTTGTGTTTTGTCCTTATTTAGTTTAAGACTGTTTGAGGAAAACCAATCCTCCATTTTTTTCTCTCAGTATTCATACATAAAGTTTTAAGCATATTAATGTCCTTGTTTGAATTTAATTTTGTACCATCATCAGCAAAAAAGTCTTCTCGGGCTCTAGACAGAAGGGGAGATCGTTTATAAAAATTAGAAAAAGTTTTGACTTACCATATACACGGTGTATTTGAAATAGCGTCAGAAAAAAAATACACGAATAGCTCATGGTATAACTAACATTTTCCGTAAAAATTAAAAAAATATGTGCAGTAGTTTCAGAATGGGATTTTTTTGAAAAAAATGTACCTTTTAGCCGTACGTCAATGTCACGCTGTGAAATTCTCTAAATTAATGGTGACCTTGTAGCAAATATGTATGAAATCTTTCCAACGTTGCCAGATTCACTCGACAAGAAAAGTTTTTTTTAAACTTACCTACCGTAGTAAAATAGGGGCATGTTTTCATGAAGTATCTTATTATCACCTAGGTAATAATAATATTTTAGGTATCCGCTGGATGCCATCGAACTATTTCCCCAACCCTTGTTTTTTATCTTAACAAGAAGTTTTCACATTTTTTTTTTTAAATTATCAACCACAGCGATTGAATCACTATAAGATTTATTAAATAATAAAGTAAAAAAATGTACACAACACTTTCCACTTTGAAACCTTTTTTTGCATTAGAATGGTCGGAATAGGTATTAAACTTGAAATATTAAACAAAAATTGTCTAATCACTACAGGAAAATAAAGCACATAAACCACTGCAATGATTATTAACTATTTATTATTGACACTACGATTTATTGCAAAAAATACTGGTCAAAATAATTTTCTGAGAATCGAATTAGAACGTAAGTCGTAGCTTCATAAGCCAAAGCCAGTTTTTATATTTCTACAGTTGGCTACGCTTTGTTTGGTATTTTTAGGTTAGGTCATTTATTTTTTCGTATTGTTTTGACTCTAGCAAAACTGCTTTACATCCCATCAGGGGTCTATTTTTACGTGCAATGGGAAATTTGGATTTGTGCTATATAAGATACTGATCAAAATGTGAAGTGAATAGCCCAAAGATTTTCAACAAATTTAAAGTTAAATATCTCCGAATAATAATATAATAAGTTGGCCAACATGTTTCCTGATGTGTGAGCTCGGTGGGTTTTGTTGACAAGCATGTTGAGAAGCATGTTGCCTAACATGCTCCCTAGTGAGTGGCCTTCAGCAAACTTTTTTATAATTTGTAGAAATTATAATACAAATTAAAAAAAAAAGTAGCATTTGTTAAAGTTGTAGAAGCTTATAGCATTTTAAAGTATAGACTAGATTCCAAGGGGCGCCGGCCCCATGTTATGGGTCCAGGGGGCCATGACCTCCGCCTCCCGACTCGGCGCCCTTGTAAATAGTGCCTGTCACAGCCAGGCTCAGAAAGATCGCTGCCCCCCCCCCGCAAAAAAAAACAAACTCAAAAAAAAATTGTTTGGATTACATTGAAAGTCATTTTGCCATTGCACTTATTTCCCATAAATTTTTTCACACAGCCATTTTTTGCTAAAGGCTGATCAGACCCTCTAAGAATTTTTTTAAAGTTTATATGGGGACCTCCGTTAAGTTTAAATAAAACCTGTAAAATTTTCTGTGATGTAAAGTTTTTTAACTGATTCTATGTAACTAGTTGACTTCTTTTCGAAAATTTGTTAAACTTTACTAAGCTTGACGGGCCCCCTCACAGGATAGGGGCCTAAAACTTTGTACCCCCTTTGATCCTCTGTTTGTGGAATCCTGAACACTTATTTTGGGTCAGTGACAGACTGGGCTATCGAATCCTGTCAAAATAATTGTCAAACTGATTTTTTAGAATTTATTAGGAAACCAGCCGTCTCGAATGAGCGAGAATACTTTCCCATAAAAAAAATTGTCCAGAAAAAAATGATTACAATTTGGGGAGGGGGGGGGGAGGTCTTGAAAAATCGATAATAACATTTTTTATGTAATTTTATTTAACCTTTTAGGTGCTTTTTAAATTTTTCTTCTATTGTAAATACTAAATAAGTTGTCCAGAAACAATGTATTACCTTTTGGGGAGAGGGGGGGTCATGGAAAAAAATGATAATAAATTTTTTTATGTAACTTTATTTTACCTTTTAGGTGTATTTTTGAATTTTTCTTCTATTGTGAATGATAAAAAAAAAATAATAATAGCATTTTTTGTTTCGTTTTAAAGTATGTGGTTTTTAATTTTCTTATATTCTAAATAATAAAATTAAGACCACAACAAAAATTTAACCCCCTTCCCTTCAACCGATTTTTTTGAGATACAAACTTGACCAAGATAATATGAAAATACATCTGTATACCACATTTCAAGTCGCTAGCTCAAAGCGTTCTTAAGTTATCGTGGATACAGACAAACCGACAGACAATTTTTGTTGTAGCTTAATTTGATTTTTCTCGACGTTTTAGGCAGCGGCGGATCCAGGAAATGGTCTTGGGGGGTGGGGTAAAATCAAAAAATAAAATTTTAATAATAAAAATATTTATTGGAAACTTCCGACAGGCTAACGACCGGAGTCTTTCTGCCCATATTACAAAATTATTAGTTATCATTTGTTATGACTACAATAAATTATTAGAAAAAAAAAACTATATAAATTTAAACTTAAAATATAAAAAAAAGAATACTTAAATATCACAGGTAATTTAGTTTGTTTTTAACAGTTTTAAGGCATCAAAGAGTGGTCTTTCAGGGTATCTTATTTTTGGCTCTTGCGTTTTTTCTATGTTTGCATCTTTGTTTGCAAAG
Source organism: Brachypterus glaber (assembly GCA_958510825.1). Classification (NCBI taxonomy): domain Eukaryota; kingdom Metazoa; phylum Arthropoda; class Insecta; order Coleoptera; family Kateretidae; genus Brachypterus; species Brachypterus glaber. Next base: position 23,596,085 of record OY294047.1, on the reverse strand, counting down.
TTTGTTGTCCGACGATTTAATCTATCTTCTATTGGTTCCAGGCCAGTCTTCTCATAAAGGAAAGCATTTGAGGGATTGTGTAAAGGGTTGTTGGGATTTCTCATTTTTGTTGTATGGATCTGAAATAAAATTTTATATTCTTGAATTAAGAAAAAACGTAAGGAAGCCCTATCACCGCAGGCAAAGCTTTTACAAATTTGATGGTCTATTTTAATTTTAAACCAGTCTTTTAATTTACAATTATTTAAATATAAAATTTACAAAAATACAAAGAACTCTAGCCCCGCAGGCGAAAATTTTTACGAATTTTACGCTTAAGTTCTAGTTTTGCAATTATTTATAAAATTTTTACGAATTTCGCGCTTAAGTTCTATAAATTTTGCAATTATTTAAAAAATTTACAAAAATACAAGGAACTCTAGCGCCGCAGGCGAAAATTTTTACGAATAACCAAACGTTCTACAAATTTTGAAATTATTTTATCCTGGGGGGTAGTTAAGTTCAGATGTATTTATGTGTAGAAAAAAATTGTGACCTGAAGCATCAATTCTGAGATCAGATCCAGTTTTAGCGACCCCGAAAATATAAAAATGCGTTGCTCTAGTATCTGGCACATGATTTTTTTGGGGGGCTGTGATATCATTTTTAGGCTCTTTTATGGAGTGGCTGGTAGCTAAAGGGTAGAAGTTACAACCACCATGAATTAAACTAAATTTTTAAATATTAAGCTATTTTTGTAAATGTTTTCTTCAAATTATTTTAAAATAAAATCATCCACCCTTAAGGGTTGAGGTATTTAATTTTTATTTTAACCATAACATCATTTTTTTAGCTCTTTCAAATAACCTATTACAAGATGGGGGTTGATGTTTAAGATTCTAATGTTGAGGTAGCTGGAAGTTAGGTAATGCTTTGTTTGCAAGATAATTGGGGTGGATCATTTTCAAATGATCACCCTGTATGTTTTTAGACAGTGATTTCCCTATAAAGATGTCGTAAAATCTCTATTAAAACCTATAGAGACCTACATGTTTCATAGGAAATTCCGTACTTAAACCTATGTAGTTTAGTACAGCACCAACGAACAGACCTAAAGTCACTTTCCATCAAACTTATAAACACAGACCGCACTTTGTGATTGAACACACAAACCACCCTATTTAATTTAACTTTTAATATACCGTAATTTCACACAACAATAGTCCAAAACCACACAAGTATACTCCAGCCACACACCTATCAGCAGCATATTTTAAAAAAAAACATTGAAAACATGTTGCTGTATATCCTATTGGGGTGGAGTTAAAACATGGACTATAGTTGTGATCCTAAACCATACTTGTGAGAAATTACAGTACTATTACTTACCAAATCCATTGCCATAATATGGAATTTCAATTATTTATTATTAAACAATTCAGTATCACAGTTACGTCCTTTATGTTATTATGATGTTTTGGGTTTAAGTTTGTATTGGTATCTCTGCTCAAACAGTCCAAACCAGTTATTAAAAGCTAAAAACAACACAAAAATGAAAGGTATTTACTAAAAAACTACAATCAACGTTTACATACCTTCCTTGAAAAAACATTCGATGTTTTAGCCTATTCCATGTTGAACATAAAGATTGGATATCATTGAAATTTAAAGAACAACAAAATTGTTTGGGCACTACATCTACACTAAAAATCACAGAACAACCCCTTATAATTTATCATGGAGGGTAAACTCGTGATCTTTCTATAGCCACCTGGCTTTGTTTGTTTGTTTAATCATTTAACGTTGTTTTTCGCTGCTATGGCCTAATTGACGGGCTTTTAATTTTTTTCTACGTTCGTAATACATAACCTTACTTTTTGACTTTTTGAAAAATATAAGTGACACCAACAGTAGAAACATAAAATTTAAAAGGTACTCCTATAACATTTTCTCGTGCCGAGCTGCGCTGGCCATTTTTCAATGCAATATTCTAAATCAATTTTTTACAAAAAAAAAAAATACACCAAACAGTTGCAAAACCAACGTTAATGTGACGCTTGTATTGAAACCAGCGGCTAATGGCAGCACAACGTGCGGAGTTTGGTTTGGTGCGTTTGGTGTTTTGTTTTTTTTTTAATGGGGGTGTTTCTTTACCTAAACGTTGGTTTTAGGCCTGTTTGGTGTTTTTTTTGTAAAAAACACTTTCATTGAAAAACAGTAAGCCGTCTACTACGCATGCGCATCTTGGCACGTTTATCAAGCTCCGACTTACGTCTAACTCGAATTGCACAAAAAAAAATGCTTTTTTATAAGCATCAAGAACAAAACGAATTCATAGAAAAATGAATAAATTAAGTAATTATAACGTAAAGTAATGTACCTAGTGGAAATTTTAATGTAAGACGATAAGTTAAAGTTGTTTTTAATTAACAAAATACTATTTACGTGCAAACACTTATGATTAGTTCTTTTCATCAAATTAAATAACAGTGGTAGTGAATCACTACTAGTGATATGGTATTTTTTCTACTAAAAAATCTGCAAGTGTGAGAATGATAATGTTAAGTTTCAGCATCTGTTAAAAACAACATCTGTTAAATAGTTTGTAGGTGAAGATTATGAATATGGCAAGTACATCTTTGGTTATTATTTTAACATTTTTTACGGTACTTTATAATTATTGTTGATAAAATTCTATGATGATTAAAAGACGATAAAAGTTATTTTGTCAAACAGTAAATACGGAATCGACAAAATCTGACAACGTTGCATTTTGCAAATTTGAAGCGCGATGATAAAGCTTACAGATGCGTCGTCTGTAGGCTGGATTTAAGGTTTTCTAAAGAATTTTTTTAGATTTTTTTTTCCAATTTTTTTCTTTCTGAATCGATTTTTGGGGTCACAAAGATAATCTGTTTTTTTTTCCGACGCTATTTCAAATACACCGTGTATACAGCTATGTATCCTAAATGGCAAATAAAATTTATTATTATTTATTATTATGGGTCCTAAAATGGAGCCCTGAGGAACACCTATAAAGATATTTAGAGGGTCTGATAGAGAATTATTATAAAAAACACACTGCCTCCTGTCTGAGAGATAAAACTTCAATAGAGAGAGTGATAAGCCCCTGATGCCAAAATGTTCCAACTTTTCCATAAGCTTAGGATGCGGAACACAGTCGAAAGCCTTGGTCAGGTCGAACAGAGTTAGAGCTTCAAGTTCTCCCTGCTCAAGGCCTCCATTGATTTCCTCCAAAATTTTTAGGATAGCTAAAATTGTTGATCGATCTTTACAAAAAGCGTACTGTCTATTACTAAAAATATTATTTTTTTTTTTAAGTTACAATTCAATTTTTTATTAAATATTCAAAAATTTTACCGAAAATTGGTAAAATTGAAATCGGTCTAAAATTGTTAGGATCTTTATGGCTTCCTTTCTTATGGATTGGAATCACCTTGGCCAGTTTGAAACTGTTAGGAAATTTCCCCTGCTCAAAACATAAGTTAAACAGGACCGTAAGGGGACATTTAATGAACTCAGCTGTATTTTTTACATGTATGGCACTAAGTCCATATATATCCGTAGACTGAGTTTTTGAGGGACATTATTGCATTGTAGACCTCATTTGGGGTTACACGGTTCAGCTGGGCGATTTTAAATAAAAATTTCGTGCACCCCTACATTTTTTGGACTAAAACATAACTGATGACATCAGAAATCAATTCCCATTTGAAAAAAAATCGTAAAAGATACACTTTTTTAGATAGATAAAAAAACGTTTTTTTGAGTAATAAGGTGTGTCAAAAAATCGCGATTTTCAAAATCAAAAACGCTCTCTGGCTTAAAAGTTGCTCCTTAGTAAAAAACAGTGGCCACTCAAAAATGAGCGAAATCGATAAATGTTTAGAGGTAGCTCAAAGCACTCAAACTTAAAAAAAAAATCGGTACCTGTTTTTCGGATAAAAACTGATACCGATAAAAGTTGAGGACATTTTGGAGGGTTTCTTTGGTAATATTTAGAAACAATACTAAATGTAAGAACCAAATCAATTATATCCCCCCTCCCCTTAAGTTAGTACATGAAAAAATCGCCAATTATTTGAAAATTTCGCGAAAATTTACTTTTTGCAAGTTTTTAAAAGTGCATAAAAAATAGTTTTAAATAAAAAATCTGCAAAATTATATATTAGTGTCTAAGTATATACACATGTTAACCTACATGATTATACAGAAAACATAATTTTTTTCCTCAAGTTAAGTAAAAAAAATTAATTTCGATTAGAAAACGGGTGGATTTTCTGTTTTTTGCCTAAAACTTTTTTCGGTGTACTTTTTTTTATTTTTTGGTTGGAATACTTTTTGATGTAAAAATACACAAAAAAGTTTCTGTGGTTTAACATCACAGGTTTAACCGTATTAAAGATAAATGCATTTAAAAGTAAATTTTTACGCATGAAGAACCAAAAATAAAAAATTAAAAAATATAAAGCAAAAAACAAATATTTTAGTAATGAGTGGTTATTAAAAACATAGAAAAATTTTATATGCACTTTGGTCAAAAAATCATTCCTAAGGAAGTTACGTCCTTTTAAATATGCCCATTTTCAATAAATTTTCGCAAAATCTTCAAATAATTGGCGATTTTTTTATGTTCTAACTTAAGTTAAGGGGAAATATATTTTTTTAGTTTTCTCACAATTAGTATTGTTTCTAAATATTACCAAAGAAACCCTCCAAAATTTCCTTAATTTTATATACAATCACTTTTTATCCGAAAAACAGGTACCGATATTTTTCAAAGTTTGAGTGCTTTGAGCGACCTCTAAACATTAATCGATTTGGCTCATTTTTGAGTGGCCACAGTTTTTTACTAGGGAGCAACTTTTGAGCCAGAGAGCGTTTTCGATTTCGTAAATCGGAATTTTTTGACACACCCTATTACTCAAAAAAACGTTTTTTTATCTTTCTAAAAAAGTGTATCTTTTACGATTTTCTTTCAAATGGAAATTGATTTCTTATGTCATCAGGTATGTTTTAGTCCAAAAAATGTAGGGGTCCACGAAATTTTTATTTAAAATCGCCCAGGTGAACCGTGTCATATTGGTGTTAAAATTTCCGGCAAGACACACTTAAAATTAATGTAGCGCCACTTTTAAAAGCTTCCCGTTAAAATTTAAAAAAAATAGGTGGCCACTCAAAAATGAGCCAAATCGATTAATGCTTAGAGGTAGCTCAAATCACTCAAACCTTGAAAAATATCGGTACCTGATTTTCGGATAAAAAGTGATTGTATATAAAATTAAGGAAATTTTGGAGGGTTTCTTTGGTAATATTTAGAAACAATACTAATTGTGAGAAACTAAAAAAATTATATTCCCCCTACCCTTAAGTTAGAACATAAAAAATTATTATTTGAAGATTTCGCGAAAATTTATTAAAAATAGGGCATATTTAAAAGGACAACTTCCTTATGAATGATTTTTTGAACAATGTGAATATAATGTTTTTAATGTTAAATAACCACTCATTACTAAAATATTTGTTTTTGGCTTTATATTTTTTTATTTTTTTTATTTTTTTCTTGCGTAAAAATTTACTTTTAAATGCATTTATCTTTAAAACGGTTAAATCTGCGATGTTAAACCACAGAAACTTTTTTGTGTATTTTTACATAAAAAAGTAAATTCCAACAAGAAAAAATCAAAAAAAGTACACCGAAAAAAGTTTTAGGCAAAAAACAGAAAATCCACCCGGTTTCGAATTGAAATTAATTTTTTTTACTCAACTTGAGGAAAAAATTATGTCTTCTGTATAGTCATGTAGGTTAACATGTATATATGCTTATATACTAATATATAATTTTGCAGATTTTTTTTTAAACTATTTTTATGCACATTTAAAAAACTCTCAAAAATAAAATTTTCGCGAAATCTTCAAATAATTGGCGATTTTTACATGTTATAACTTAAGGGGAGGGGGGATATAATTTTTTTAGTTCTTACATTTAGTAGTGTTTCTAAATATTACCAAAGAAACCCTCCAAAATTTCTTCAATTTTTATCGGTATCAGTTTTTATCCGAAAAACAGGTACCGATTTGTTTTTAAAAAAAATTTATCGATTTTGCTCATTTTTAAGTGGCCACTGTTTTTTACTAAGGAGCAACTTTAAAGCCAGAGAGCGTTTTTGATTTTGAAAATCGCGATTTTTTGACACACCCTATTACTCAAAAAAACGTTTTTATATCTGTCTAAAAAAGTGTATCTTTTACGATTTTCTTTCAAATGGGAATTGATTTCTTATGTCACCAGTTATGTTTTAGTCCAAAAAATGTAGGGGTCCACGAAACTTTTATTTAAAATCGCCCAGGTGAACCGTGTGTGTCACATGAATAAATTTTTAGAAGATTTTGTATTCCAAATAGTTCTAGTTCAAGTATATTTAAGAATAAACTTGTTACTCTTTTTCTTTGGGAATACACATTGTGTATTACACAAGTTTAGAATGCAATATGCCACATACTTTCTATGAGAATCCTTTTCACTACGACGTATAAAATAATACATTCACACTTCTAGAGATTCATTGTGTTCCATATTTATGTTTGTGTGATGCTTTTTCCACTTTGCACCTCACCATTAATGCAGCAACGCACTTACTTTTTCCAATCTAGATCTCTCCCTAGCTGGAATTTTTTAGCTCTCGAGACATATTTTCAAGTTGAAAATTCAACGCCACATGTATGCTATTGAAATCCATTCTTTAAGAGTTCCCTTTTAATGTTTTTGCTTGTTAGCCCCAGCTGAGTATTATATTCAAATTATGGTGGATAATATTTTGCATTTTTCCTCATTTTTCAAAACGAATAAAATTATTTTCAACCGAGATGACTTCGGACGGTGTAGGTAACTTCGGACACTTGGTTACCTACCTAAAACCTTCTGAACCAAAGCACATGTGCAAAAGTTGTGGGGTTGTGTGCGCAAGTTGTGAAATTAAATCCCAAAATTTGGGCACACAACCATGCAACTTGTGCAAACGTGGTTTAGTTTAGAAGATTTAGTGAAAATGTATCCGAAGTCACCTACACCGTCTGAAGTCACCTCGGTTTATGGTATTAATTACTACTGTGTAACGGATATTATCTCATAATACTGACACGCGTGCAAAAAGCTACAAATATAATATATTAATAAATATATTATATTTATTAATGTATAAATATATTTATTATAACTTGAATATGTTCGTCAAGTTAATATTTTTTTAATTTTCAGAGCCAGCATTTCGCGAGCAAATTTAAGTGAATATAAGGCAAAGGAAAATCAAAAATATTGGATTTGCGTTGGCTCTCAAAATAAAAAAATTGCCGAAAGGGGCAGAATTTTTAACAGAACTAATATTAAGATATACAGAATTCTCCAGCACTTTGCGAGCACTTTTGATACCGTAAGGAAAATAAAAAAAATTAAATATGTTAAATCCAAACTACACATCGTGCACTTGCGAGCATAAACGCCAGAGGGAAACTAGTTTTAGTCTGGTAATAAAATGGAATGGTAAACTACCGTCACGTGCAAACCTCGCTGGGGTGCTTTTCCTAAGAGCAGGGTAGCAGTTGGGACGTGTAAATGGCACCTAAGTATTGCCTAGTAGGCAACTGCTTGAATAAACTATGCGTGCATTTTACTAAAAGCAAGCTTCTAGTGTGCGCCCCTTTACATAGAGTGGCACCAAAAAATACATGGGGGTGCATAATATTCCTACTGGATTTTGAAGTGAAACAGTAAAGTGTACAATGTACACACTCGTATACATATCACAATGACTCTGTTGGTAATATTCAGGATTTTCTGGCTCATGAAATGTTATTAGTTTATAAGAAACAGATTGAGTGGCATTACCAACACAACATTTAGCGCCGCATGCGAAGTTTTTTAGAAATCCTAAAGTATCGCATTTTTTAGAATTTCATAAGCAATTATTTTATAAAATGTATTGATTCCTATTGTGATATCAAGTTAAGCGCCGCAGACGATTTTTTTAACTTTCAAGTTCATGTATTTTCCTAACATCAAAAATTTAATAAGAAAATTATTTATAAAACTTCAAAATCTTTAGAAATATATAAGTGCCACATTTCTAAGATATTGGGTTGCAAATTATTGAATATAATATATAAATTAAAATTCTTGTATCACCTTTTTGTTAACGGCGCAGGCGAAATTTTTTAGAATTTTTAATGACACGCATCTTCTAAACTTTTTAAAAGCTTAGAATTAAAAAAAATGTTTAAAAAACATTTTAATTAAAATGTATGTCCGTCACTCGGACTCCGCTCGGTAATCATGTTATTGTTCCGCAGGCGAATACTTTTATAAATCATATTCTAAAAACCTCAAAACAAATTATAATTATTTATGAAATATTTTAAATATGGATTTGCGTTCCGTAACCATTTCCAGCGCCGCAGGCAATTTTTTTAGAAATCGTAAGGTCAAAACACTTGCACCGACTAGTCAATTCTATTTTGGGTCGCTGAATTTGAGTCCGAGGTCAGAATTTAAAAATTAGCGTTCAAAATGGCAGATCCAATATGTCGGATTAGATTTTTTAAAGTTGCTCGTATTTGCTTAAAACTTGGTACTCGGGGGTTTTTGGGGTCTTTGATTATGAATCTGGTGCCAATTTTTCAAAATTCAAAATGGCGTATCCAATATGGCGGATTAGATTTTATAAAGTTGCTCGGATGAGCTTGAAACTTGGTACTCGAGTGTTTTTGGCGTCGCTGATTACGAATCTGGTGCTAATTTTCCAAAATTATAAATAGCGGATTCAATATGGTGGATTAAATTTTCAGATAAACTTTAAAAAATCTAATCCGCCATATTGAATCCGTCATTTTCAATTTTGGAAAACTGGCACCAGATTCATAATCAGCGACCCCAAAACCCTTCAAGTACCAAGTTTCAAGCGAAACGGTTTAATTTAAAAAAATTCCGCCATTTTGGGTCCCCATATTAGACCCGCCATTTTGAATTTTAAGCATATAATCAATTTTTATGTAATTTAAACTTCTGCATCAATCCACTGTAAGAATTTCGAAACTAACTCGCGTTTTTTCAATAAGGACCAAAATTTACCAAAAAAAGTATGTTTTTTGAGGTTAGAAAAAAAGTGAAGGCTAACTTTTAAATTCTGACCTCGGATTCAGATTCAGCGCCCAAAATACGTAATAATTGACTAGTCTGGTCTGCCGCACTTGAAATATTTGGGGGGGGGTTGTTAAAAACAAAAGCCCCCCCCCCTTGATCCTCATTGGGGCGCGCATGTCTCTAACAGAAACTTTGTTAATCCTGCGTATGTATTTGTATTGTCGATAAGAATATCAGCCCAATTATTTATTAATGGTCCTTTTTTTGTAAAACGCCTTTGACCCTCTTAGTAAAAAACGGGGTGGGTTTTTTATTAAAAAAAAGCCAAGAACTTTGAATTAGAAAACTATGATAAAACCATTTAGTATATTGTGTAAAACCGACAGATATATTCGTTTAAAAAATTAATAAATATATCTGTCGGTGTTAGACAATATTCTAAATGGTTTCATTTTAAATATTACACTGACTACATCAGGATGATATCACCTCACGAATTAGAAAAAGAGTTGAAGTATTTAGATTAAAGCGTTCTCGAGTTATCGTGATCATAAATTATCTCGGACACAGACCGACCGACATACATTTTTTTTTCGCGGAAATCAGCGTTTTTAAATAAAAAAGATCAAGAAACATAAAAAAGCAATAAACATTTCTTGACTGAAGTAGAAGCACAAAATGTGCGTCGTAAAGCGCAGTGGCCCCGTTTCTTGTTTTTATTATTTTTAACGATCGGACAAGGCCTTCAGGTTAATGTGCCCACTGTGATATAAAACGGTATCCAGACAGAGGCCGAATCAATGATAAGCCAGACTTATTAAAAACAAAAACTGGTTTGAATCAATTTCTTTAAATTTTTATATAAAATAAGGTAAGTTGTGCTGTACTTTTGATAAATTATAGTAAAATTAATAAGTATAAAAGTAATTTGTAGAAAAGTTGACTTCATAAGTCAAAGTGCGAAAGGTGGTATGTAAAAATCTTACTGTTTTATTTTGGTGCTAAATTGTGGCATTTTAATAAAACGCCACAATTCAGTAGGGTCCTAAATAGAGAAGATATTAAACTTTACACTTTCTGAACTGTGAAGTTTAATGTCATTTTATTTAGGGTTCCTACAATTTAGAACAAAAAAGTAAAATTTTGACATAGGTCGTATGTTGCACTTCTCAGAACTTATAAGGTCAGCAGCCAGCCAACTGAAGTATCATCATCAGTAGGGAGGCAGAAATGTAAAGTAACTGTTAAACATTCAGACCTGTTGGTCCTTTGGGTTTCCTCGTTAACAACATCTTATGAAAGAGCACTTCCAGTAAAGTACTAATTATGTTAACTAAATTGAAAATAGAATTGCATATTTAAGGTCTGTTTAATTTCTTGGAACAAAAAATGTTGCCTGACAGAAAAGTTAAACCCTCATTGTCCCTAATAATGGATGACATTGAGACAGAGAATGGATACCTTCATTTTCTCCACACTTTTTTCAGAGCCTGGTAGGTCTTTGTCTTTGTCCCTGCCATTATCTCAACCAGAATTCCTAAATAAGGAGTCCCAACAGTCATATTTGGAAACGGGGTGAAAGTGGTGTTATTTCCTGAAAACCAATTAAAGTAAATGAAGGCGACTAGTCGATCCAAAAATTTGTATAAAATGTATATTCTATAGAAGCTTCTCGTAGTTAGGTGATCGGAGTTCAATTTCCTTTTTTAAGCGGACAGTTTTTAAAAACCGTAGGTGCCGGGTTGTGTGGAAATTAGTGTTATTAAATTATTACTTGCATTAAACGCAGTAAGAGTCACAGCTAGTACGTACGCTGTTGTTTGTAATTCCTAATAAAAGTAAATTAAATTATTTCAAGAGTTAAAGTTAAACATTACAAAATTGGTAATTTGAATACATTTAATTCAAACCATTCCCGGCTTTTTCAAACTTTAAAGCAGGAAGGAACTTTAAGGCAGTGGAAAATATATAATCCATATCTTTAGCCTTTTGGAGCCTAGTTTAGGAAATTAATGCCTCTGATTTTGAGAGTCTCTGTTAAAATAAAAAAAAATACAGGGGGAAGGTAGTCGGGGATTTAGTAAAGTTTGACTAGGAGGGACGTTTCAAAATGTTTAGTAGGAAATATTTGCAGACGGCATTTATGGACAGACTCATATCACGCAGCTCTATCTGCGCCGTATGTGTCTAATTTGTAATTAGCTCATAGGTTTGTCGCAATGCTACATGCCGAGATTTCGCAGTTTAAAAACCACGTCTCGTCTGCTCTCTCGTGAATAGGCCTTCGTTTACAAGCAGCACGCGTTCCATATATAGAACAATCCATATTTTCAAGGGGCACTACTCTACGGCTGCCGACGAACAGGTGGTCGGCTTTAAAGCACCGCGTGGCGGCGGCTAAGGGCACGCCCCGTAACACTCTTGGGTCGTATTTGTCACATTCGCGGAGGCGGCTGCACAGTGGTCCCAGAGAAAAAAAAAGTGACAAAAGCAGAGGATGCAATTGGTTCTATGTGCATATCTGTATCACAAACTTGCACGCATATTGTGCACTTGGTTGTGCTT
>OY294047.1:23553233-23584184 GCA_958510825.1 Brachypterus glaber | reverse complement strand
GGTTGTGCTTATTTATTTATGTACACTGAGATCATTTGAACCAATAATACTTTATTGTAATTAATCTGCCGTAATAAAGACAATTTATTATTATTATTATTATTATTATTAATAGTCTGCTTCTTTACATAGGGCCAGTTTTTGCACCGCTGATTACGAAAAAAACAGTAAAAAAAAATAAAAAAAAATTGCAATATTAGGGTGCTTCAAATTTTTTGAAAAATATCCGATTTAGCTGAAATTTGGCATACAGGCTTCTTTTGGTAATATTAATACTGTCGCTGTCGCAAAAATTTGTTTTTTCACTATTTTTTTCGTAATCAGCGGTGCAAAAAATGGCCCTATGCAAAAAATCAGACTTTTGTCACTTTTTTTCTCTGGGACTACTGTGGGCTGTCTCAGCGGTTCGCAACGGCGACATAGTGGAAGGTAGCAGCTAGACGAACAGTAAGGGATTCGTAAAAGGTGGTTTAATTATAATAATCACACAGGCCTACAAAAAAATAAAGTGTATTACTATCAACCATCTGGACTATATTTTTCTTACGTATTTTTGTGTGCTAAAAACAAACTTGACATTAAAAACGCTCGCTGACAACATAAGTTTTTTTAAAAATCTGCAAAAAAGAATATGGGAGGAGCTAGCTCGAGATCTTCAAAGTTCTCCAGCACGTAAGCTACTACTACGCGAAATTTACACACAAGTAATGTCTACGCGCAGGCGTAATTGGTGGGTAATGTCGACGCGCTTGCGTATTAGTAGATAATGTCGAATAATATCAAGTAATGTCATGCAATGTCAAGTAATGTCTTGCAATGTCAAGTAATGTCGTATTAAGTAATGTCAAGTATCGTCAAAGTTATGTCTGTCAAAGCATACATGTATAATACAATACATGATGTATTGTCATAAGTGAGACTCCCCTCGGGTATTCCTATTTAATAGTATATATCATAACTAGTGTGGATATTGACATATTTCATGCGAGTGGGAAGGTTTACGAACGAGCCGCCAGGCAAGTGAGGAAACCCCACGAGTGTATGAAATACACTTTCCAACGAGTTATGTACATTATTTTTCCTATTATATCTAAATAAAATTAAGAAAACCTCCATACATAAATATCACACGAGTGTGATATAAAAATATCAAACGAGTGCGATATGAGGCGTTTTCTAAAGAACAAAACAGTGTGCTAAATGTCATTTTCATAGAGGATCGTAGGAAAAAGATAGCGTTATCGCTACTATTGATTTCTAGGCTTTACACGCAAATGATTTCCAGAATAAGTTTTCTCGTTAAGAAACAATATTTCGTGATTAATGGTAATTTTTAGCTGACTCGTCGCTTATAAATTGTAGGTCATATCTAAACGAGGTCCATTATCACGCCTAAAATTCACCTCAGCACTGTCAATGTAATTTTTTTTATGATTTATCGACTTTTCAGTACAAAATAATAAAATAACTCACCCGTATTGTTCGATCGTAATTACATCTCTTCCTCCTCCGTATGAATCCATTCATGTATGAATTAAAATTTAGTTTGTTTATTTAGCCTTGAGTATAGGTAAATTATTTTACATATGAGGGAGAAATTCCTAGGGATAAGAAAAAAATTCTTTGGGTATAATGTCGTATTACTTTCTCAACCTGGTAATAATAATAATATTAATAATATGAGTGGCGCAGTTTTTTTAACTTTAGGACCATTTTTATTGAAAATAAGTGGCACATTTAAATGGCAAAGTTGTAGAGGACTCAATTCCCAACAGCTTTCGTATAAACAAGTTTTTCGTACGAAGTGTAGATCACGGCCGGGAACGCGCTTAACACAGAGGAACGGCTAAAGCTACTCATAACCAGAGTTGATACTTTCATTACAATAACAGAGTCGGACAACAGGAATTTTAAATAATTTTTTATTTTTGGCGAGTTTCTTTAATACATACCTATGCTGAATAAGAGTATATGTCTGTATACAGACATATAATCTTATTCGGCATAGGTATATGTTAAACAAACCCAGCAAAAATTAGAAATAATTTAAAATTCCTGTTGTCCGACCCTGTTATTGTAATGAAAGTATCAACTCTGCTCATAACTTATTTCCACACCACCGCGGAGGTAGAGTTTTTGGCGCGTTTTTTTAACTTGGTTTCCCCAGTGGGCTTAATCCACAGATAGCTATTTTTATTAAAATGGAATGGTTATTTGCGACTTTATTGTAATCTGCGCCACTTTTGGCTTATTATGAGAAATTAATATTTTTTGTTTGGATAATATTGACTCTATAAAGATTGTAGTGAATTAAATAACTCACCTTTTTTTATCGAGAAATGCAAAATACGCGTGTAAATCGACCAAAACACAAAATCCAAGATGGCGGACAGTTCCCATAATTAATTAATGGGCAAAAAGGTGATTTATTCATCTAGTCCGCGGGGGACACTTAACTGCGTCAAAAGTTTTAACTTGTTAATTAATCTCATGAAAAAATCTAAAATGATTGGGCTAGGTATTAAACTTGGATCCCATAATTTTATTTTTTTATCTTTTTTACAAAAAACTAAGCCATCAAACTTCAGCACTCAAAAAAGTCATATCTTCGATAAATGTTACTTAAAGCAGTGAATATAAAATGCAAACATGTCGGTTTGTTTGCAGAATGTCGCGCAAGACGAGAAGTACAAATTTACAGTGCAAATATTTAGACGAGTGATGGAGTGTTTGTTGTGATTTTAAGGGAAATAACCTATATAAGTAAATACACTTTTTTAGTGCTTTTAAAGTACCGGAGAAATTAGTTATTTGTGAAAAAATTACAAGAGTCATTTTATGAATAATATAGAAGTGTAATACGCAAATAATGCAGTATGTAAGGACTAATGTTTAGTATAAAAATTGTATATTGAAGAACTAGTTCATAGTAGAACCTATTTTTATCGTACGCGTCAAAGTTTGGAAAACGAGCGCTTAGCGTGGACTGTGTACGCGCCTTCGCCATATTTGCAAATTATTTTATTTACAACCATTTAGTAGTTGCTTAATTACATAACTATACAGGGTTACCCTTTTAAATGGTACAGCCCCCGTAACTTTTAAACGAAATGAGATATAAACTTTAAATTTGAAATTTTCAATTTTTTTTTCTGTAAGGTGGCGGGCGGCAGGGTTGCAATGGGGAACACTATTTTAAATGGCACCCCAGGTTTTGTGATATATCATTTTAAAGAGCCTAAACTTCTCTATTCAACTATTTTTTTTAATATTTTTTATTTGCTTCAAAAATATTCAAATTTTTAATATTTTGTGCATAAATATATTTTTTTTTCATAAATGATAAATAATAAGTCTTAACATGATAATACACCATGTATTAACTATTTGGATCTTTTTGCGCAAAATTTCCAAAATTAATTTTTCAAAAATACTAAAAATTTTATTAATTTTGAATAAAAAAAAAAATCTTGAAAAAAATATTTAAAAATAAATAGTTACATGGTTAAATAATTTTTTTAAGCTGTTTAAAAGGACCTATCACAAGACCTAGGGTGCCATTTAAAATATTGTCCACCACTGCCCCCTGGCCACAGCGTCCAACAATAAGACGAACGTGGAACAAAAATCACGAAGAAATGGGGGTTCGGATTCGGATTCCTGCATGCTATGGTGCTATAAATCTGCTGAAATCAAAATCCTAGCTGCTCGGTTTCAAAAGTTACGTCCATATTTATGTCTTATATGGTACAGGGTGGGCCAAAAAAAAGCGGACACTTTTTAAACCTTAATAACTTTTTGCCTTTTGACCGATCTATACCAAATTTGGAATGAATGTGCCGAAAACATGTAAGATTTGGAAGATATTTTTAATTACTTAAAATATTAATTTATTTTTCATTAATGAAGCTTTTTCTGAGGGGGTTGTTTTAAAGCTTTGGGGTTTAGAGCAAAATATATAATATGAAAACTTTCCGACTTCACTATGTTCAGTGACCTTTCTTCAATAGGTGAGTATGTTTAGTTTTTAGTTTAAAATTTGTAGTTTATTTTTTATTTATATTTTTCCGAAAGTCTACAGGTTTCAATAAATTGATCTTTTATCATAAAAAACTAATTGAGTAGGCATGTTATTTATCTGACATTTCTCAAAAAATAATCTGTCAATTTAAAAAGTATTCAAAATGACCAAAGAACTGAAGAAAATGACGAATTACTAAAAGTTAAAAGAAAAAATGTTAAAAATGAATTGTAGATATAAATTTAATATAAATAAGGAAAATAGGTATTAAAAAAAAACAAAAATTATAAGTTATGTACTCAAATTCAAAAATGGCACTCCATGGATCGATGTAACATGAAAATTAAGAAATTGGTAAATAAATCAAGAGTTGGGTTATAAATGATAAAAGGATAAAAGGTTAAAGAAAAAATGTTTTTATTACAAATAAATGAAATTACTTATTTTAAACATTGTCTTATTTTTTAACGATACAAAACCATATTATGCATAATATCATATATGGTACAGGATACAGGATCTTGGTTGGTTATTTGTAGTATTAATACAATGTCCTGATATAGTGGTTTACAAGAATTTCCATTAAAATTTTTAATAAGCATTTTTCTGATTTTTACCTCGGTTTTCACTAAAACTACACTTTTCTACAAAATTTTGTTTTTAAATATATTTATTTTTATTTATTTATTTAGTTTATAGTCGTTCTCGGATCCATATTCTTTAAAACATATATCCATAATACAGCTTTAATAATTTTTTCTTAGTTTTTACTTTTATATTTTAGAATTCTAAAATTAAAAGTATTGAAATACAGATTTTTTTTTCAATTGTTTTTTTTTGGATTTTACTCATAATGGAGATGAAAAAATATAATTTTATACATTTTGCTCTATCCCCTTGGCTTTAAATTAAGCCCTTCAGAAAAAGCTTTCTTACTGAAAATTATTATAATATTTTAAATAAATAAAATTATCTGCCGAACCTTACATATTTTGAGCCTATTCATTTTAAATTTGGTACAGATCGGTCAAAAGGTAAAAAAGTTATAACGGTTTAAAAAGTGTCCGGTTTTTTTTGGGCCACCCTGTAGTTTGTGCTGGTTTTGTGATCTAAAAAGTTCTTTCTAACTAGATCTTAAGGATTCGTGGCTTTTATATTAATTGTCAAGGTAATAAATCTTTTGCATAACAAACTTTAACCAAATCTGATAAAACCTCGTATCTCCAAAAATTCGATTTTCGGTTTTTTGCACTAATCAATTCTGTACATGATTAGTAATGACCTAAACAAAGTCCTAATTTAAAATTCCAATTGGTTTATAAGTTATGTGGAACTATTTACCTCGTATTTCCTTTACTACTTAAAATAATGTAACTACCTCGTATCTCCAATATTAGGCCTAGAAAATAAGGAATTTCCCGTTTTATCGTTTTGCTTTCTTAAAAAGTTTATAAAATTTATATCGAGGGGCTTCTAAGGTCGCTTAAGCTAAATTTTATAAAAAGTCCAAACCAAAAACAATCCCGAGCGAGAACTTTTGGTAAAATACATGTATGCCAAATTTCAAGTCTCTAGCTTAAAGTGTACTTAAGTTATCGTGCTTACAATATTTCCCGGACAGACCAACCGATCGACCGACCGACCGATCGACTGACAATTTTTTTTGCTCGAAATTCACTTATATTGATATAAAACGTCATAAAACAATTTTGAAAATTCTTGCACCAATACAAGGCTTCCCTAACTTTTAAAAATTTTCAAAATCGGAAAGCAATAATTTAATTATCAGATTCACTTTTAGCAACCTCAATAACCCCTTTATTCACGAAAATTACTCCCGGGTGGAGTTTGAACTTTTTTATTATGAGATTTAGTTTTAGCTACCTAAAAAACCCCTATATACCAACTTTTAAAAAAATATTGTAAACATTTTAAAATAATCACCCCCACGGGAGAAGTTAGAAAAAAAAATATCATCAGATTCAGTTAAAGCAACCTGAAAAACCCCAATATACTATTTTTTACTAAAATATTGTCAATATTTAAAAACTACATGCCTTAAATATTTCACAGTTTTTAATTGAGCAACCTCGTATCTCCAATACGGGGTTACGACTTGGAAATAATAGTTACTGTAACTAACTCGTATCTCCATAATTCTAATTTTTGACTCACGTAACTAATAATTTTGAAATCTTTTATGCTTGAAGGGTCCACAAGAAATAACTACACTTATATTTGTCTAGATTACAATAAAAAAAATAAGAATTTTAAAGTT
Organism: Brachypterus glaber; assembly: GCA_958510825.1. Classification (NCBI taxonomy): domain Eukaryota; kingdom Metazoa; phylum Arthropoda; class Insecta; order Coleoptera; family Kateretidae; genus Brachypterus; species Brachypterus glaber. The sequence continues at coordinate 23,577,885 of OY294047.1, read as the reverse complement.
AACCGGTTTTTTGTGTCCCCTGAAAACCTGTGAATTTGGAGCTACGAGGTAACACGACGATATGCTATTAGCTGTGTCTGAAATACATCGCAGTGCACGGTGCCCGGGAAGGAAGATTTAGTTTGACTTTCGAATAACCCAAATTTTATTTTATAGCATTGTTACATGGTGCTTGGGTATCACTATTACCAAATTAAAAAAAAATCTATCGGGCCGATCGTTTTTTATTTACGAAAAAATCCCGCAGGCTGCTTCTTAAAATGCGAAAATTTGAAATGTAAACGGGCCACCCCCTCTTTTTATTTTCCCCTATAAAATAATGCTTCAGACCAAATTTTGCCAAAAGTGAACAATTCCTAGAGCATTTTATTGTAAAATGCCTAATTAAAAAAAAAATATTGGAAATACATACTATAAATGGATAAATTTGGGTTTAAAATAGTCTAGGTTAGTTTATTAATAAAAGTCATGGTCATAGGTGGCATGGGGGTCACGTGGCCCACCCCCTAGGCATCGCAATATCATTTTTTTTTTCAATTAAAAATTTTCCACTTATTTATCTTGCGTTGGTCTTCGTCAAATATTTTTTTATTGCTCCCCACCTATATCTAGCTGAAATATTATAAAATTTTATACTGACACAACTTTTTGAAATTTACAGAGCAAAAATTCGTTCAAAAGTTTGACTAGTGACCCCAATCCCTACAACTTTTGCCACCCTCTGGCCCCGGGCCACATTTAAAAAAAATAACAAAGGCAAATCAAAATATTGTTGATGCCGTATTGCAGTACGTATGATTCGTAGTTCAAATTTTAAGTTAATGTTGTAACGCGCTCAAAAGTTAATTAGGATTTGGGTAAATTTTAACACATTTTGAACCAATTTTCGCGCTGTAAACGTTATATGGTGTTGTTAATATAAAATTTTTATAGTATTTCAGCTAGATATAAGTGGGAAGCAATGAAAAAAAATATTTGAAGGAGACCAACGTAAGATTTATAAGTAAAATCTTGCAATCCATTAATTTTATTAAACAACTAGATAGATATTATAATAATTATTTTAAACTCAAAGAGTGACCGCAAAGTTAGCCTGTTTTTCAAACACCTGTAACTTCGATTGGAATTGATAAAATGTAACGTATAAGTGCTCAAAATTTTTGTCTATTCATGACCTTGTGCAAAAAGAAAGATTTATCGTTCTAGAAGCTAAACATCCCCTTAAGCAAAGGGTTAACTATGCGTACTTTAACTGAATTTTATACTCTAAACTTTCTCACATTTTATTATTATATTATAACTGGCTGGATCCCTTTAACTCGGTTTTTCTTGAGATACTTTATGATTTACTACTTTTTTTGGTGCTTTTAACCCTTTTTGTGGGGGTGGATTTTCATCAAATACCCCTTTACGTGTTTTTTATGTTTCATATTACAGAAAAATGTGTTTTTTAATTGATAGAAATATTTTTTGAATTTTTAATTTTTTAACCCCTTTAGGGCTACTTGCACCAATGATTGTTTAACTTTAAACTTGGATTAAATTGACGGCCGACCAATCAGAACGCAGAATTTTTAACTTAAACTCGGTTTAGCTGAGATAATCCCAGACCAAAAGTTGATGCAAATGGCCCTTAAAGGAGTTAAAAAATAAAAAATTCTAAAAATATTTCTATCAATTAAAAAACATTTTTCTGTAATATTAAGAACACGTAAAGGGGTATCACCCTTGGATTTAATGAAAAACCACCCCCACAAAGAGGGTCTACCCCCAAGCACAAAAAAAATAGTAAATCATAAAGTATCTTAAGAAAAATAGAGTTAAAGGGATCCAGCCAATTATGTTTAATAAAATGTGAAAGTACCCATAGTTGCTTTTGGCACAAGTTTATGACCAGATAAAATTTTTGAGCACTTATATGTGTGGCAGGTGTTTGAAAAACAGGCTTAAAAACATCTTTTTTTGCGGTCACTCTTTATCCATTTATAATATGTATTTCCAATATTTTTTTAAAAAATATATGCATTTTGAATGAAAATGCTTTTTTTTGTTGATAGCGACCTCTACGAGTTGTTCGATTTTGGCAAAATTTGGTTTGAACCATTTTTTTATAGGGGAAAATAAAATGAGGGGGTGGCCGGTTAAAATTTCAAATGTTCGCATTTTAACCCCTTTCGCTCCATTGTATCCACGTATGGATATTTGTAGGTATAGCAAAATTTACCACAATATCCACAATTGGATAATTGTTTACGGGATTTTCCATATACATTTTAATCTGGTATAAGGACCTGTACCTTGAAAAACCGGCTGGAGCGGAAGGGGTTACTACTCTATGTGCAAGGTTTTTTTTGGTGAATAAAAAATGATCGGCCAGACAGATATTTTTTTAAATTTGGTAAAAGTGTAACCAAGTGCCATGTAACAATGCTATAAAATAAAATTTGGGTTATTCGAAAGTCAAACTAAATCTTCCGGGCACCGTGAGTGACTCATTTGCGAAATTGTGGTAAAATGCGAAGATCATATCGATTCGGGTAACTTCGTCTGATGGGAACTTCTTATTCGAGATCAGCATTGTTCATTTTAGGTATTAGTCACTGCGTTGTATTTCAACCAGAGAGTATAGATGGGTCCGAAACGTCTCTAGAATATCTGAAAAATATATTTTTATTTAATAAATTCTACTCTTTAAATATATCTTACCATGCATAGCATATTCCTCAGTACATTTAGCCTTAAGACCTACAGTGTAGGTATGTAATTTAGGTTCGGGGACGGTGCTTCTTGCCGTCTCCTGCTTAATGGCCCGAAAATTCTGGAAGAATGGCACTCTCGATAAGAAAGGTTAGTGGAGCTGAAGTTGTAAACCCGAGCCCGCTTCTAAATTGCTTTACGAGAGGCGGCTCCAAAGAAAGGGGACTTTAGCCCCGATGGCGGTATTATAAAATTAAATTAAATCGATAGTGAGGAATACAAAAAGTCCAAACGAGTAAAAGTAAAGCAGAATAGGAACTTCAGCGATAACTAGCCCCGTTCCCGCAAAACTTTGAGTATTTTTATTCAATACACTATTAAAAAAAAGCGTAAACCTCTTTAACCTTTTTTGGATATACCATCTAAGGTGGGTGATCCAATTATTGCCATGTTAAGAAATACTAGTGCATGCAAATTTATTTGTAATCACCTGAAACTTTACTACATTAATAACAAACATATCTTTATTCCAATGAGCAAAAAATAAACAAACTGCAGGAGCTTCACAAAAAAATATTGCTTATTAAAAAAGATTGCATACTGACAACATTAGGAACCTATCCATGTCCCAAATATTACCAGGGTACTGGCAATAAAAGTAAAGGCCAAACTTAAACTTAACAAAGATAATATTGTGGCACAATAACAAATTCAGCTGTTTTTAGGTACAATTTTGGCACTTAAATAAAAATTTGTCGTTTTTGGTAAGCAGCACGCACTCTTCTTGTACATATCGATTACAATTTAATATCTGCCTGGCGACTCTCTTCGCAAGCAGAACCAAGATTCAGAACTCTCTGATTTCTTCGTTATTTTTATTTTCTTTGTTTTTATCATTTTTTTTGTTGTCAACGACATTGCATGGCAATAATAGGAACACAGCTACTTGGACAACAATCTCAAAAAAATACCTTTTTCCTTCTTTATTGAGTGAAACACAATATGGGCAAAGAAAGTGCATGTTTGTGCGTACGTTCTTGCCCTGCAATAATCGATGCTACCCAGCTTGCGACAGTCAGCACAATTTAAAAAGTTTTTATAATGGAAGAGCACGAAACACGAACTGCGTTTTTTATACGCCATCACCTGCTGGATACAGACATTTCAATGAAATTCATATTAACAGGCATCTTTTTGATATAACAGATATACTGGCAGTGCCATCTATGACACAAAGGACGAACTAACAGGTTTAAGAGGGGGTGGAAATATTAGGAACATGGCAATAATTGACTCACCCACCTTATATTAATAAACTGGAATTGAGCATCGGGGTTGGGCTATTCAATCCCGAAGTTAAAGCACTTTTATACAATATATTGTATTGATTAAAGTTCTTGTGTCTAAACTACTCATTTAAGGTTAACGCATACATTAACCCTAGACGTAGTTTAGATACACTATAGTCTTGCTGCATGCGTAGTTCTTATTTATGAAAAACTGTGAAAACATAAAATTAATAATAAAACTTTTTTTAATAAAGATAAGAACTTCTGGAAGTTCTTGGGTAGAGTAGGTCAAATTCTTTGATATTTCTTGGTATCAACAATAGATATCAGTTTATTATATAACGTATGTAGTTTCATCCAGCTTTGATGTCGTAATTGACAAAGGTAATTGTAGCAATTTCTTTGATATTATGCATGTAGTGTACAATAAAATAAAGCTTTGGAAAAAACCTATTTTTAGATATTTTTTTGTTACACTGTACAGTGTATACTGAGAGTAGTGGCGGACCTCAAGCCAGTTACGGCATCGCTGTTTGTTATGCATTATGGTTATGAAAGAAGCTTAACTTTAAGAGTGAATCACTTATGTCAGAAGTTTTTTTTTTAATATTTATAAAAATAATGTATGACCTTGAGATCTTAATGAATGGCACAGCAATAATAATGTCATGGAGTTTGTTATCCTATTGGACAATTCATTTTAATTAAACGCAATAAGAAAACAAGCCGTGAAATATGTAATGATTTTTTTTTGTTTTTGGGTGGTTATTTTTAAAAACAATGGAGATCTTCCTCTCATACAACTTGATTTGTTCTTAAAATTTCTAGTCGATCTAATAGTTTGTTCTCGAGTTATCGTGATATTGGACGGGCGGACGTAAAGATAGACAGACATATTTTTATCCAAGAATTTTTTGTCTAAGACGTTTTCTAAAGGTTTTGGAAAATTCGAAACTACCGTATTATACTCTTCTGGCGCTTCCGCTCTGTGAAGAGTATAATAACACTTGAAGAAATACATTCAAAAAGTTAAGAAAAAAAGTACCTCAGATATTCAGAACCAAAACCAATCAAATCCAAAATTAGAAAAAAAGTCTGGAATTTTTTTATCATTAGAAAATGACGTCATTTTTGCAAATTCGTCTGAATTTTCAAATTCAAAATAAGATAAAATGACGTAATTTTCTCATTAGATAAAACTCACTTTATAAAAATAATGTATGACCTTGAGATCTTAATGAATGGCAATAATAATGTCATGGAGTTTGTTATCCTATTGGACAATTTATTTTAATTAAACGCAATAAGAAAACAAGCCGTGAAATATGTAATGATTTTTTTTTGTTTTTGGGTTTGGACCCTCTAAATCCGCCTCTGTGTCCTAGTTTTTAAAATATAAAACTAACACGGAATATTTCTTATTTTTACAATTTAAGGTAAGTTTATGCAAAAATTAACGAAGCTAACGAGAAATATAAATAATTTAAGGTCTATGCGCATGCTTAGTGATAACACAGGAACACGAAAAAAATAGGACTTGTCCACCAGACGAGACAAACATTTTTATACGTTTTTCGGGTCGCTGGATCCGAATCCGGGGTTAGTTTGGCTCGGTCAGATCGCATTTTGTTTCTAAACAAATTTGTGACACCCTGTGGGGTGAATCAGCAATAACAGCGGATGTTAATTGAAATCATACACGGTGTTCTAGAAGAACTTTTAAATGACATAACAACTTCCATTTTTTTTTCTTTTTGGAATTTGTTATATGAGCTCTAATTAAAAAAATAAGACCAAAATTTTAAAAATCGTTAGAGCCGTTTTTGAAAAAAACGTGTTTTTTGGAAAATATCTCTGATATTTCAGGCTAACATACTCGGTTTACCCTCGATGTCTCCGATTTTGACCAAACTTGGCATAGTCGTACCACTATGGTATCTAAGCATTCCATCCAAATTTTTTTCAAAACGGTCCATCCGTTCACTATACTGGGTGTCCCACCAAATTCTTGAAATAGCTTATCTCCGTTATTTGAAAAGGTATTATAATTTGCAAAAAATAGCATTAAATCAAAGCCAAAGAAGATTTTACTGACTTATTCAAAACCGCCCCTTGCTTACGCACTCCCTTGAAACTACCCCCAACTTCTGTTTTTCAAATAACACCCCCTAATTCTTATTAAAGACTATGAAAGTGCACTTTATTCAAATTCGACCATTTATTATAAGTGGTATCTTAGATTTTAAGGGGCTCTAAATAACAATTATTATTTATTAATAGAAGGGTGGAATTTAAAACAAAATTGCGGGTAGTTCTAGGAGACTGGGTTGTTATGAGTTCGTTTTGAATATATTAATCAATTTTTTTTTGGGTACAATTTAACGTAAGTTTTTGGAAAATTTTATGGTTAAATTTAAAATGAAATGTGCTTTCATATTCTTCAGTAAAATAGTGATGTGCTATTTAAAAAACTAGTTGGAGGTGGTTCCAAGAGGGTGGGTTAATAAGGGATAGTTTTGCATATGTCAGTAAATTCTACTTTGACTCCAATTTAATTTTATTTTTCTAAAACTTTTTTATATTTTTAAATAACGGAGATATAGCCCGTCTAAAACCTGGTGGGACATTATTATTACTAAATAATAATTGTTATTGGAAGCCCCTTAAAGGAATAAGATACTATTTATAATACATGGTTTAATTCAAAATGAAATGTAAATTCATATTCTTAGATAAAAATGGGGGTGGAAGGTGTTATTTGAAAATCAGAGGGTGGGGTGGTTACAAGGGAGTGAGTAAACAATGGAGGGGGGGTTGAATAAGTCAATAAAATATTTTTTGGCTCCCAATTTACGCTATTTTTTACAAAAAAATACCTTTTCAAATAATGGAGATATAACTTGTCAAGAACCTGGTTGGTGGGACACCCGGTATCATGAACGGATGGACCGTTTTGAAAAAAATTTGGATGGAGTGCTTAGGTACCATAGTGGTACCACTATTCCAAGTTTGGTCAAAATCCGAGATATCGAGGGCAAACCGAGTATGTTAGCGGAAAATATCAAAGATATTTTCTAAAAAACACATTTTTTTCAAAAACGGCTCTAACGATTTTTAAAATTTTGGTCTTATTTTTTTTATTAGAGCTCATATAACAAATTCTAAAAAGAAAAAAAAATAGAAGTTGTCATGTCATTTAAAAATTCTTCTAGAACAGCGTGCATACTGTAGGCCTATCTTTTATGAACATTTTGTTTTTTTATTTACGTTATTATCTCTGTTATTAACGAGATACACTTAAATTCTGTTATTCAAGCTAGAGGAGGAAATAATCGATACTGAAGACAAATTAACGTTTTTTTTGTGACAAAATGTTTATTATTAATGATTTAATAAAAATAGTTTTCTGAAAATAGTGTCCGGTTAATTTTGCGAAGGCCTTATCCGAGACGTTGCCTAATTAAAACAGTGTATCTTTGTTAATTACAGAGATTATAACGTAAATAAACCAAGCAAAATGTTCATAAAAGATAGGACTACAGTATGATTCCAATTAATATCCGTTGTTATTGCTGGTTCACCACACAGGGTGTCACAAATTTGCGCAAAAAATCAGAATACATTTTTTTACCATAGCATCGTTACTAAGTGTCAATTTACGGTTAAAAACAATAATGCATATTAGATAAGCAGTTACCTAGGAAATCAAAATTAAAATTGTAGAAAATTTCTAGTGTCCGGTTAATTTTGCGGTCGAGTGTAGAAACAAACTTTATTTTATGACTACACTGCGCATGCGTAAACAAGAGCGTATCTTTGATTATTCAGAAAATTTAAAAGGTACCTCCGCCATATTTTACAGCATATTTCTCCTATCTCTGTACTATTTCTGTAGCACTGATTTGTTACCGTAGTAATTGTCGTAATTGTCGTGACGAGCACACGTTTTAGAAAATCAGTTCGGTTTACGCCAAGAGATTTGAGGCGGTACACCGCGGTCTTCTTGTGCCTACATTCGCGAAGACCTAAATTAAAGGTCGCCAATTCATTAAAAGTGACTAAAAAGTCTAAATGCTTGGTCTTACTGTGAAATGCATTTGGTCCAGCGCACAGTTGGGTATCCCGCCTAAAGTTGTTTACTGAGAATTTGAAGGCTCAGAATTTTGAAAATTTATCAGCGTGGACTTATAAAGTCAGTAAAAAAGATGTTTAGATCCAAAAACAAAGATTGGATATTGCAAGAGGACAATGATCCAAAACACCGCAGTCGACTATGCATCGATTGGAAGAGGAAAAACGGCATCACGACGTTACTTTGGCCTTCACAACCACCGGACGCAAATACAATCGAAAACGTGTGGGGGCTTTTGAAGTCCAAACTTAAAGGAACAAAACTGCTGAATTTGAAGCAGCTCGCAGTAGCCATTCGTGATAAATGTCAGTAAAATACGCAGAAAGTATGCCAAAAAGGTTTCAAGCCATTCTGGATAACAACGGAGATTTCACGGTGTACTTAGTAGGAGAAAAATAGCATTTTTTATCTACTTTAATGTAAAAAAATGAATAAATAAATATCTTCCATGGAAAAAAAATATTGAAGACACGCTCTTGTTGAACAGACTAACTGGGTGCCGTAATTATACTTCAGCTAGTTCGTTAATTATTACGCATAAGCATACGCAGAATAGACCTAAAACTATTTATATTTCTCGTCAGCTTCGTTAATTTTTACATAAACTAACGTTTCCCATTTTCTCTGATCACTGATTTTTTGCGTTACTGTGTTCCAGGCAGCATTTGTCTGTAAAAACATTCTGTAAATGATGGTAATTTCGCATGGACATTAAGCCTTATTTTAGGAAAGAAACCTAATTTAATATTGCGTGCAGTTTTTTTTTTTCATTGTTCATGTTTTATGATATTGTTTTTGTAAATTTTCGGCAACTGTTTATTCAGTCTAGTTAATAACATTTTAAAATATTTGCGTCAATACACACAAAAGCACAACTTAATAGTATGTTTGCATGCTTTAAATGTATCATGATTTTTTCATTTATAAAAAATAAAAAAAAAGCTTTTATATAGGCACATTACTTTTTTCCTAATGACTCATTAGTACAGAGTTTAATGACAAATAAGCCGAGAAGATTTTATATTGCTGGTAAGTGATTTATACATTTTATTCACAATCATACAGTAAAATGTCGTAACTAGGGGGGCGAGGGGGGCTAAGCCCTCCCTGTCCTTGGTTTGTGCCCCCCTAGTGTTTTCGTTAAGTTCCCCCTGGCGTTTTTAAGCAACCTACTTATATCATCCGCGCCGTGTCTCGCCCGCATTAAAAGGTTTTATAAAATAATAGACATGTCCTGGAAAATTCTAAAAAAACCGCCTGCGGTGCTAAACTGGTTTTCTAAAAGGCCATACTACAATTTTAATTAATAGGTAAAATGATTTGGGTACCTGTGTCTGAGAAATGTGAAACCTTCACAAAATGTGAAACCTCAAACTAGCTAATATGTTTTTTTAATTATGAGGTGTTCGTAATAATAATTTGATTGATAATTTGCAATTGTTTCACCTGCGGCTCTAAACTTGATCGCCAATCAATATCAGTTAGTACATTTTACAAAATAATTTGCATATTATGCAAATTGTTATGATAATATCTGAAAAATGCCAAACCTTAAGATATTCAAAAAGTTTTGCCTGCGGCGCTAAATAAATAATATTGATAATATATAAAGTCATGGAGAAAATAGACAAATACACCTAATTAAAAACATTTGGAAAAAAAATAAACCAAAGAAATGGACTTAAAAACTTGTATGGTTAAAAAACATTAAAATATTGCAAATTTTAAAAATTTATGAAGGCGTGCATTCCGCACCACCCTGGGGGCTGAGCCACCCTAGATTTTTTCTGGTTACCGCCCTGGTCCTTTTCGATCATTATAAAAAGTTGCAAAGTATATCATTTTCATTAACTTTTTAACAAATTAGAAAAGTTAAAAAATTCTAACCAAGAGCAGAAAATATCTTGTTTCTAACCTGATTTGGCGCGCTATGATTGTCCTTTAGAGAAACTTAACCAAACCTTTGTTTAAATGTAATTATTTTCGTAATATTTTATGTTTTATATGATTATGAATAAAAAAAATGTTCTAACCTCATTAGAAAATGATATTTCCGACTCTCAATATGTTGCGTCTCGGCCAAATAGCATCTCTCGAGTTGGAAATGTTTCATTTTCTTATGAGGTTAGAAATATACTATTAATTCTTTTTATTTAGGGTTCCGTTCCTTAAAAACCGTGTCCCTCTGTTACAGCCGTTTATCTCAGAAAATAATATTATATTATACAGGTAGTCCAGTCAAATAATAAATCTAAATTGCAATAATTGTACACGAGCTGGTATTTTAAAGGGATGGTACCAGAACACTCCTGTTAGTTTTTCACCTGGAAATTTGCGTAAGGGCTGTCCGCTATCTTGAATTTTAGGGGTGACTTGCTTATTATGCATCTTACGATAAAAATGCATATAACGGACGATAAAAGTAGTTATAAACAAACTTATAGCTTTTGAAATTTTCTATAAGTTTCATATATTATAAATTTTCATAGGTACTTTGGCACGGTTACACAGGGCGCAACTCAGCGTTCACTGTACCCGTAACAGAACACTTATAAAAATGAATATTGTATAAAACTTAAAGAGAATTTTAAGTGCTACAAGTTCGTTCATAATGACTAATTTGGCTAAAAAATCGAAAAAACCATTTTCACCCCTCAACATGACCATTTTTGAGTATTTATAACTCGATTGCTATTAATATATAAAAAAATGTTTCAAACACAAATTGTTGGAAATTTTCTCCTTAACAAAATTGGTTATATGCATATTTATTGTAAAATGCATATTTAACGAGATAACCGCACACACCCCTAAAATTCAAGATAGCGGACACCCCTTACGCAAATCACCCGGTGAAAAACTAACAGAAGTGTTCTGTTACTATCCACTACCTACTACCCTTGAAAATATCGGCCCTTGTACATTTATTGCAATTCAACATAGGAATTTCTCGGTATTTGACTGGACTAAGGGTGTTTTAGTTAAAACCAGGGCCGATTACTCAAAAACTAAAAAAGATATTTAAGATCCACTAAAGCATGGTAAAAATATAATATTTGACTATATTTTTTTATAAACTAAACCCCGAGACATACCATGGTACAGGCATCGCAACGCTATAGAATATTTTTTCGACGGCTAGAATGTTGAAAAAATATTTTTTTCGTGACTGAACCTTCGCAAAAATTGTATGTATGAGAAGTACCTACTGAGCACTAAGTTAGTCCCAAGGCAGTTTATATAATTTACATATGAAGAGTGCAACTAACATAAGGGTCTAACCCACAAAATTATTATTTTACAGGAGAAGCAAAATAGTTATTTATGGTAATAGTAGGTAATGTAAGATATTGCCCATGAGAAAATTAGCCTGCGAGGCGTCAGCCAAGCAGGTTAATTTTCGAGAGGGCAATATCGGTTTACCCATGAGTGCCATACAAGGTTTTATCCAATAAATAGCTTAGGAATTCATATTTTTATTAAAAATTTTAATGACATTTACAAGAAAATTATTTGACAAGTGACAGTTGAGTGGGTAAAATAAATAATTATCCACTCAATAAAGTAAAAGCCGCGCGGGGGTTATTATTGAGTTTATCTATTTAAAATAAAGCTGGTAATTGTCTTATTGACTGTATGTATTGGATAAATGTTATTATTTTTTTTTTCCAATGAAAGGCCATAAGTATGCGAAAAGTGCCCCCAATCCGATTAACCTGAAATTTTGCAGTTACATTGTCCTCGGCATGAAAACATACCATACCAGATTTTAACCCAAAATTTTCAGTGGCGTAGGAGTAATTAATTCCAAAAGATAAAATTAATTTAAATTATTTTCTTAAAAACGTATTGTCGATTTTTTTTGAAAAAAAATATGAATAATGCTTGTTAGTATAGGTTAGTATATTACTTAAAAAAAATATATTATATTTACGTTTGCGCAAGATGAAAAAAAATATATAAAAACATATTTTGTGTAATTTTATTTAACCTTTTAGGTGGTTTTTAATTTGTTATATCCAAAAAAATTGTTTTTTTTCTGTCACAATACTTTCTTTTATGAGAAAGTAAAAAAGGGTAAAAGTTTATGAGATGTTTCGGCTGAGAGAGGTGGAGGGATTTCAAGCAATTCAAATTGAGTGAAATAGTGAAAGACACTTGTCACAGCGCAAAACCACCTGTTTCACCGTCAAATTCGTGGCGAAATAGTCGTGCGTCTGCTTCCGGAGCAGTCAAGCGACCGGCGACCAAACGAACGGCGACCGGTAGTTAGTAGTAACGACTCGGAAGCAGCTAGGAAAACAGGAACATTTAAAATGCATTGGAGATGTCTCAACGAAGATATCAAAAGAACATTAAATTTCAGTCTTAACCAAGAAAAAAATTTACCACCAATTTCATTTCAATATGGCGGCCTACTAAATCATGTTTATGGAATTTTAAAAAACGTCAAAAATGAGCCACCCTAATAACTCCAAAACTAGTCGTTTTTTAGCAAAATCCTTCCGATCTAGTAATCTAGACCCTATTTGATGAGAATGTGCCAAATTTGAGCTAAATCGGAGAGATGAAGGTCGGGCGCCGTGTTGATCTGACGAAGAAAGCTTCATTAGTTAGATGTGATAAAATAGAAAAAGGTGTAGAAGTTGTTGAATTAAGTTTTAATAAATATTTTTTCACAGTATTTTGCGTTTTAGCTTAGAAATTTGGTTTTTATTTTTTTTGACTATGAAGGCCCACTCAAAAAAAAAATAATTATATAACATGATGTACATAAGTAGTAGGTGATGTTACAGAAAAAAAAATCAAATTGGTGAATTGATATTTACATAACAAAAAAAAAACTGAAACTTTTTTTCTTGCTCAAACGAAAATATAATATATTTTTTTATAAGCCCTACTAACAAGTATTACGTATATTTTTTTTTCAAAAAAAATCGACAACCCGTTTTTAAGAAAATAATTTTAATTAATTTTATCTTTTGGAATTAATTACTCCTACGCCACTGCGAATTTTGGGTTAAAATTTGGTATGGTATGTTTTCATACCGAGGATAATGTAATTGCAAAATTTCAGGTCAATCGGGTTGGGAGACACTTTTCGCATACTTACCCTGCTATAGCCTTTATACTTAATATTAATTATATTCTAATAGTGTTGAATTGTATACCTACATCGTTTTATGTAGATTTTAACAAAAAATAGCCCCAATTATCAAAAAGGCCTAAGCCACACATTTCTGGTTGTTTTTGCATAAAATCTTCTCTTTGCTAGTCTTAAATTGTTGAAATGTAAATTATTATAATAATTTACCATAATTAATAATTAATAATTATTGATTGTGATTATATGAAGTTAAATAAAAGTTAAATCTAATTTATTATAATTTTGTAATAATATATAAAGAATTATATATTCATTAGGTTATGGACGCCAGCACCTTTGCATAAGGTATTTAAATACAAAAATTATAATTTTTTAAACCACATTAAACTTCAAAGTCAGTCAAAAATGACATCTACTGAAACAGTAACTCCAACAAGTAATGCACCCCCATAATGGCTTCGTCAAGTTCTTCAGTCCCAATTATAATGAAAAGTAGCACTTCAACAAATATAGATAAACTAGAAGGTATTTTAAATTATAATAATTGGAAATTCATGATGAAAATGGCTTTAAAAATGGATGGCTTATTGAATTCTGTAAATAGTGTAGAAAATGATCATCCAAAAGATCAATTGGCATTAGCCAAAATTTGTTTAAATATACAGCCTTCATGTTATAATTATGTAAGGAATGCAGTTACAGCAAGAGAAGCGTGGTCAAACTTACAAACTGCATTTGAAAATAAAGGGTTGTGTAGATTTTAATTCAATAAATGACTATATTAATGGTTTAACAAATTTAGTACAACAATTGGCAGATATAAACCATGTAGTAGATGACAAAGAAGTTGGAATGTTAATGTTAGGAGGTTTACCAACAGAATTTGATCCTCTAGTCATGGGAATTGAGGCAACAAACTTAAAGATCTCAAGTCAAATAATTAAAAGCAGACTGTTACAGGAAGACTTTAGAAGAACTGAGTCAAGTACAAATTATTTTGTTCGTGAAGTTGTTAAAAATGGTATACAATTATTAACTTCAATAAGTTGTTTATAAATCAACAGATAACATGGTTGCAGATGTTTTGACAAAACCTCTTGGAAGTAGTAAACACTATATGTTTTTAAGTCAGCTAGGAATAAAGAAGCTTATAGATAACTGATTACGGGGAAGTGTTGAAATGTACCTACTCAATTATCTATATGAATATGTTTCTATGGTAAATTATTATTGATTGTCATTATATGAAGTTAAATAAAAGTTAAATCTAATTTATTATAATTTTGTAATAATATATAAAGAATTATATATTCATCATAATGTAAGGTAATTTCCTTAAATCTAGGACCTCAAATGCCAAGATCACGGCGGACTTGATCCAAGACAGTCATGGCGTTGAACATATCGAAAGCCATGGCGGCCTTGGTTCAAGATCGTTTTGCTTTGATTCAAGATATCGATCGCGTAGAATGAAAAGCTCGGATATTTTTTTGACATATTGAATTTTTAAACTGACATTGAATGTGAACGTCAATAGTTTTATACTATAGGGGAGATGAGATCACAGATAATTTTTTATAAAATAATTAAAAAAAGGCTTATAATCGACTTCACGTTAATTTTATTATTGAAAACAATTAGTGTGACCGCGGTTTCGCTATAATAGATATAGCATCTACGGACTTGCGTAGATGCTATATCTATTATAGCGAAACCGCGGTCACACTAATTGTTTTCAATAATAAAATTAACGTGAAGTCGATTATAAGCCTTTTTTTAATTATTTTATAATAAACCACTTCACTATAAGAAGTTCAGACGTTCAGAACCATGAATGAATTTTCAAACTGGATAATTTTTTAATTACCGATAAATAAAAGCAAAACCAAGGTAGCTTCTTTAACGAATATTATATCTAAACTTTATTAAGCAAAGGCAATGTTAAAAATCATTGAATTTTTGCCCGTCCAATAAAAGTTAATTGAAATAAAATAGTTATTTTTGTCCTAAAATAATTGTAAAAAATACTTATTTCGCCGAAAACAATCGGGAACATTTTTGAAATATGCTATTGCGTAATACAGGGTAGGGTGATCATTCGAAAATAATCCACACCAAATACCTCGCAAACTAAGCACAAAATAAAATAATTGTTAATTTTTATATTGTGCTTAGTTTACAAGGTATTTGGGGGTGGATCGTTTTCAAATGATTACGCAATAGCACATTTTAAAATTGTTCCCGATTGTTTTTGGCTAAATAAGTATTTTTACTATTTTATAATATCACATAACCTCTATTGGAGGAGCAAAAATTTGATTATTTTTAACAATTTAAAAATATTTTTTAGTTATTTTGGAACCAAAATAACTATTCAATACTATTAAAAACTATTAATAAACTTTTATCGGAGGGGCAAAAATTCGATCATTTTTAACATTGTCCTTCCACAAATTGAACAAATTAAAGTTAATAATTATTATTTAAGGTGAATAAGTTCATCATAAAAATTATGATATATTTTTGGAATCACAACTTTTAACTCCTGTAGATCATTAAAATATAATTTATAGTTTAAGTTGTGTACCGACAGACCTACAGACAGATTTTTTTACTTAAATGTGTTTTTGCATATAAAGCCATAAAACGCAAAAATAGGCAATATAAAACATGATTTTTTTACCAATCCAAGGACTGCCTTCCAGCTACTTCTCGGACAGTAGGTATTCCGAGATTTTGGTGGAAAGCAAATTTGAATACCTACAAAATTTTAAGTAAAATATATTTAATTTTGAAAAATAGGGCTTACAAGAAAAAAATATGCACATAGTGATATAATCTCCCATACATTTTTAAGTTTTGACAAAGACATTTAATGTCAGTGAAAAATTTATTAAAAACCGATATACGAGCTTTTCATTCTACGCAATCGATATCCTTTTTTTCTGTGCGGTTTTCGATATTTTCAAAGTGTTCTAGAACCCAAACTATTGATATTTGGGAGTTATACCCTTATAAACTTTTGACCAGAATGTCGAGAACTATAAAATATCCAAAATTTAACCAAATCTAAAACGACTTTGACACATGAAGGAAGCGAGGTACTTTAAGGACCAGCAAGCTGTTTTATAGTTATATTTCAGCGCCCAAAGATACATAAGAAAAATATAGTAATAGAACTTATTTTTTTTTGTGGGCTGGTGTAATTAATGTGTTTTACTGTTTAAGCTGCGGATCTGAATATCGTCCGTTATTTACGCGTCGTTAATTTCTTTTACAAAATAAATTCCATGGATTAATTGAATTGGAGCGGCTATTCACATGTTGGCCAATTAAATAAAGCGTTCAGTCGGTTGTTCATTTGTGCGCCGATTTTCCATTCAATTCGATTGTGTCGGAAACTGAGGTTAACTCTGAAAAGAGAACAAATTGTCAATTCCACAAACATTTCAGAGATATTCGAAAGCTTTTATGTTTTATTAAAATATAACAAGGCGTGATGATATACAGGGTGTGCCAAAACATACCGACAAAGGAGTGGCATAATACTATTCTAGCCGAAGTGCTGTGAGTAGTGAAATAACCAGTATTTATTTGGTAATTATGTATAAAAATAAGATTTCATAAGTTAATCCAGACCGCATAATTTGTGTTGCATATATAGAATATTAAAAATATATTTAAAGAGTCTAGCAGACTAACCATATGAAAACTGCTCCTGCTTTAATTTAACTTTTTGTACCGGTTATGTAACACCCTTGACCTCAAAGACAACTCACCCCAATTTCAGACCCCTACCCCCTCCCCTAAGGGTAATAATAGCATAAATTAAAAAAACTTGATTTTCTCGGTAACTGTTTCAGATATTTAAAAGATTAAAAAATCAAATTATAGCTACTCATTAGCACTACAAAATATATTTTTTTTTAGAATTTTTGGTTTGGTCGAAAAAAATATTTTAAGTTTTTGGGGGTAGGTTTCAATACCACCCCTTTGAGTGACACCCACCAAAAAAATCTGGAGAAATACTTATTTACCCACCTCTAAAGTGTAAAAGTTAGAAAGCTGTCAAATGGCCGGAAGGCTAAAAAACATAAAAACTAGTAGCATGCACCAGTTTTTAAAAATAATAAATGTCATTTTGAATAGTATAGTATGTAGAAGATAATTTTACATTAAACCAGTAAGGGCCTACTTAAGTCACATGACGTATATTTTTAGTAAAAAACTTACTTTTATTTGAAATAAAATAAACTATTTTGGGTAATTCCATGGTAACTCACGTTACAGCCGCAGAAAAAAAGACACTTTCTTTTAAATATTTTATTATATTATCATTTTTAATCAAAGAGCCTTTAAAAATAATAAATAACAAACAATCTTTAATAATAATATAATAAAATATCTAAAAGAAATTGTAATTGTTTCTGCAGATGTAACGTGAGTTACCATGGAATTACCCTTTTAGAAAAATATTTATTTTATTTTATTTGTATATTAATAATAGTAGGTATAAGAAATAAAGTAATTTCAATACAATTTTATATTAAACTATAATAAGCCGTGAAGATATGTAATGCTACGCATTCCATTATACAGAGTGGTCCATTTATCATGACAATCTTTAATATTTTAATAACTGCTAGATATATCAAAAAAAAATTTTAAACAAAAGTTATAAGAGCACAAAATAGTGTATATGTAATATGTTTAGCGGACACAATGAAGGAAATATTTTTTTTTAATGGAAAAGAGTTTGGGTGATAAATAATTTTAGAGCTTGTAAAATTCTCCATTCGACCATAGATTTTTTATTTATTCAAAAAAAAATTGAGGGTGTTTTTTTAAAAATGGCTATTTATTTAAAAAATCAAACTATTTTTGTTTAATAATTATTTTCATGATAGAAAAATGTAAATTATAGTAGATGTGTATGCCCCCGTGCGACGTACAAACAAAGATCGTCGCTCTCAGGGCATAAACATCTACTTAAAACCCTTGGTATAAATAACTATTTTTTTTAGATTTTTTTTGAAATTTTTTTTTATAGTTGTCATTTAAAATTAGTCTAAAAGTATAATTTACATTTTTCTATCATCATTATCTAGCAGTTATTAAAATATTAAAGATTGTCATGATAAATGGACCACTCTGTATAATGGAATGCGTAGCATTACATATCTTCACGGCTTATTATAGTTTAATATAAAATTGTATTGAAATTACTTTATTTTTTATAACTACTATTATTAATATACAAATAAAATAAAATAAATATTTTTCTAAAAGGGTAATTCCATGGTAACTCACGATACATCTGCAGAAAAAATTACAATTTCTTTTAGATATTTTATTATATTATTATTAAAGATTGTTTGTTATTTATTATTTTTAAAGGCTCTTTGATTAAAAATGATAATATAATAAAATATTTAAAAGAAAGTGTCTTTTTTTCTGCGGCTGTAACGTGAGTTACCATGGAATTACCCAAAATAGTTTATTTTATTTAAAATAAAAGTAAGTTTTTTACTAAAAATATACGTCATGTGACTTAAGTAGCCCCTTACTGGTTTAATGTAAAATTATCTTCTACATACTATACTATTCAAAATGACATTTATTATTTTTAAAAACTGGTGCACGCTACTAGTTTTTATGTTTTTTAGCTGCCTTCCGGCCATTTGACAGCTTTCCAACTTTTACACTTTAGAGGTGGGTAAATAAGTGTTTCCCCAGAATTTTTTGGTGGGTATCACTCAAAGGGGTGGTATTGAAAACTACCCCCAAAAACTTAAAATATTTTTTTCGAACCCTATTATATAACCGAAAATTCTAAAAAAAATATATTTTGTAGTGCTAGAGAGTAGCTATAATTTTATTTTTAATCTTTGAAATATCTGAAATAGTTACCGGGAAAATCGACTTTAAAGTTTTTTTAATTTATGCTATTATTACCCTTAGGGGAGGGGGTAGGGGTCTGAAATTGGGGTGAGTTGTCTTTGAGGTCAAGGGTGTGTTACGTAACCGGTACAAAAAGTTAAATTAAAGCGGGGGCATTTTTCATATGGTTAGTCTGCTAGACTCTTTGTGGCGAAAGATCAGGGACGATCCAAGCCTTTTGTCGTGGGGGGTGTCAAGCTAATTTTTGCCGACTCACAAAAAAAATACCACAACCAAAAATTTGATGACTAAAAAAGGTCCCAACCTCCGAAAAAAAAAGCTTTGTCCCTCGCCCAAAATTTTAACGACTAAAAAAAAGATTCTCACCTCTGAGGAGAAACAAAAAGCTTTATCCCTGACAGTTTCTACCAGACAAATTTTTACCCCTCGCCCAAAAAAAAGGTCCTCATCACTGAAAAAAAAAAGCTTTGTCCCTGACGATTTCTATCAAACATTTTTCAACACAAACCTAATTTAAAAGTCCAAACATTTTGCAACACAAATTTACCATCACTATATTGCCGACTACTAACTGATTTTGTTGACTAGTGACTGATTTTGCCGACTACCACTTTTCGTGGAGGGGGTGTGACCCCCATATCACCCCCCCCCCTCGTCCCTGCCAAATATCCGTTTCCTTTTACGATCAAAGGTTCCATTTTGTTCTAGCACTCATGCAAAACTGTAAAAAGTTAACTCATTCTCTGGATAATCCTATACTTTATAATAATATCAAAATGTAGCCGTCTGTGACTAACTTTTAATTTTTTATTCTTAGCTTTTACCATGATTTTGTGCACGATGTGTCAGCACAAGTCCTCTTAAATTGATCTACTATTTGCCTAATAAAACTCTTCATTTTAAAACCAGTTATTTCTATCAACCCACAACCCCTAAAGAGTCTCTAAAACCACTAGGCTGGGCGCCTAGTTTTAACCAAACAATTTAGTTATATTTATGTTTTTCAAAATACTAAACTAAATTAAAGAAGTTATATAATATATTTATTAGTAACATAATCATAATTTTATTTGTATATTTTTTTAAAAGCCAAATCAGACACTTTAGTTATATTTATATATTTTTTAAATTCTTGATATAACTAACAAAAGAGTATTACAAAAAATATGTTTTTATAATTTAAAATTAGACGCCGAATTTGCTTTGGCCATACCAAATTTTCATTCATAAATTTCAAAGTGGTTTTATTTCAGACTGATAACTTGATGGCGATGATGATAATGATGATTATGATATCATATATTATTATTATATATTATATATATCATCATCACGATGATGATGATGATGATGATGGTGGGGATAATGATGATGATGATGATGATTAACCAACATGTTATAATCTTCACCTAATTCACGTCTTTAATTAAAATTAATCATCCTTGTTTTCTAAATTAGAAGAAATTCTAATCCACCTCAACAAACACTTGAGCCTATAATACAATTATTTTCCCTTGTGTTTCCCATTTTCCTTGGCGATCCACACGATCGCGCCTTAATTAGGGGCATTCGCCACCCGTCTTCCTCCTCCACGTCATTATAGAGGGATCGGTCGTTGAAATTACTAATTAGGATGGAATAGAGAATTAAAATGACGGCTGTCTAGCTAGGCTTATTCCACACCAGTAATGAGCGTATTTATCTTTCAAGACGTGAGACTAGGACTTATTTTTAAGCCCTACATTTAGATTAGACAAAGAGAGTTCTACAGAGAGAGACAAATGTATTATTGAATCTGTTATTGCTAAAACCGATATTTAATAATAAAGTATAAAAAAATTAGGAATTTGAGTAAATATTTGTTTTGTGTTCAGTAACTGTTACTGCACACAAAACAAGTGTTTACTCAAATTCCTAATTTTTTTTTGCACTGATCAAATTATTAAATATCGATTTTTGACTTAGGGTGTTTAAGCAATAACCGATTCAATTATTATTATGTTTTAAAAGAAAACTATGCATATTTTAGGTAAAAATAACATTATATTTTAAATTACATGAAGGTATATATTATATTTTTGAAATAAATAAATTAAAAATATGGAATCGCCAGAAGTAATACATGAATCCTTTGAATTGGAAAACGTTTTATCCTTTAAATTGTAAAACGTATCCTAGAAAAGGGATCTACTTATAATTAGTGCAAGAAGTAATTAAGGAAGCTTTATAAGAGTATATATTAATTTTCGTTTTAGGATTCCAGAAAGAATACAGAAAGAACAGCTATGTAGGTGTTTTATTTTTTTTCTTAGATTTTTTCCTTTTTACTTTCGAGTGACCTTGGAGAGAAAAAAGTATGGTAATGGTAAAAAAATATTCACAATCATACAGTAAAATACCCTTTTTGTGCATTATAAAAAGTTGCAAAGTACATTTTTGTTTATTTTTTACTAACCAAGGGCAGTAAAGAGCTCTTTTCTAACCTGTTTTGGCTTTAGATTATACCTCATAGATGGCGCGCTATGTTTGTCATTGAAAGCAACATAAACAAACATTTGTTAAAATGTAATTATTTTCGTAATAGTTTTTTTTTTATGACTTTTGTATAAAAAACTGTTCTAACTTCATATATTTATTTATTTATTTATTTTATAGTGATACAGGGACCTTCATTTGAAGGTAGTTTATACCTAACACTGTTTCATGCTACAAAAATTTTAAATGATATAATTTTAAATCCATTTGACATGTAACCAGGACATTTCTTCTAATTTTATTCAAATATCTTTATGTAAATGCATCATCTGCAGTATATGAGGTGCATAGCCAGTTCTTGTATATAATAAAGAAGATCTCCATAATTATTTTCCAATATTGTACCGAAAAATCGGTTGAAAACTTTTACAAAAATTTTGACATGACAGTAATTGACAGTTGTTATATGCACAAGAAAATGAAATTTCCAACTCTCGAAATGCTACGCCTCGGCCTTTGGCGACAGCGCACTAGGGGTCCGGGAGGGTGTTTTGCATACCAAAAGTCGATTTTTATTTTTTATCTAGGGCAAGAAAACTATGACATTATATTCTTTAGACTTTTATTCATCATTATTGACCATTTTTATACATTTAATTTAATATACATGTTAGTTACATAATATTTTTAGGAACGGTGCATGAAAATCAAAATTAGACGCTATTTGTCAGGTTATACAATAGTGGTTCTGTGGACACATTGTACGTTATAAATATTGTATTGGATAAACTACTCCAAAACATGTTTTTTTATGTATAAAAATTAAAAATTAAAAAATATATATTTTTTAAGGTGGCATAGGGCTATCATATATGGCGGCCTAATTTTATCTTGTATGCCACCACTAATATTTGCTAGAAGTTTTTTGCTTCGAGTTGCGTAATTCCAAATTTTATTCAAAAACGTTGAGAACAGTTTAATTTACTAACCTGTTAAAATGTTCATATTTTTTTGGGGTTGTATTTGGAATCATCTGAGTGTATTCAAATTTATAATTCCTAGTTTTTCTGGAAGTGTTTAAAAAACACCTAATTGGGGGGGATTCGGGGGCTGGGGGTTAATTTATTTTTTTTTGTATATGCGGAATTCCCTATGTGTATGCCAAATTTTAAATTTCTAGCTTTTCTGGAAGTGTATTTAAAAAATGCACCCAATTTCGGGGGTTTGGGGGGCTGGGGGTAAATTTGTATGTTTTATTGGAGGTGTATGCGGTACAGCCCCCGTAACTTTTGAACGGGATGAGATATAAACTTCAAATTTTTATTGTACATATCACACAAAAACAATGATTTAAAATATTTTTTATTTTTTTTTTACAGTAAGGCGGCGCCAGGGCCCTGCAGGGGTACAATAGGGGACAATATTGTCACCTTAGGTCTTGTGGTACATCATTTTAAAGAGATTAAAATTATCTATCTACGTAACTATTTATTTTTTAATATTTTTATTAAGATTTTTTTTTCTTCAAAATTGAGGAAATTTTTGAAAAATAATTTGGAAATTTTGCACAAAAAATTCCAAATAATGTTTACAAAATGTATTATTATTATTTTAAGACTAATTATTTATCATTTTTATAGAAAATTTTCAATTTTTATGCACAAAATATTTTAAAATTTAAATATTTTAAATAATTTTGAAGAAAAAAAATCTCCAATTTTTTTTAAATAACTAGTTGTACAACTAAACAGATAATATTTATCTATTTAAAATGTTATATCACATGACCTACGTTTTTAATTTAAAATGTTGTCCCCGCTGTCCCCTGATGCCGCGCCGCTTTATCGAATAAAGAATTATAAAATGTATGTTATGTTTTTATTGCGTGATGTATGCATTCCTAATTTAAAGTTTATATCTCATCCCGTTCAAAAGTTACAAGATGTGTACCATTTAAAAGAATATCTACTAGGACAGAAATTTTTAATTTTAAACAAAATTATAAAAATATTAATTTATTATTCCATCAATCTATTTTCTAATCATCGTACAGAGTGATATTGGAAGACTGACAGTTTCGGGCTGCTGGCCCTCTTCAGTACCAAGAGTCAACTCTGCACGCTGATTAAGAAAACGGGTTTAGACTATATTCGCAAAAGGAATATAGCCATCAGATTGATGTAGACTTGTGCGCCATCTATTGCTAGATGTAGACAACTACTCATACCTCTCCTAGTCTGGAGACTTTGAATGGTAGCAAGTTGAAGGCTTGTGAAACTGTCAGTCTACCAATATCACTCTCTACGATGATTAGAAAATAGATTGATGGAATAATAGAATATCTACTGTTACATTTCGGCGTTTTCAGGATAGTTTATGGAGCTGAAATATCGAATTTGGTATGGTACATTGCTCGAACTAATGTAGCTTTAGCCGTAATGGTTTTCGTAAAAACTGTTTACGCCCGTCAAACGTTTTAGGCGGATTATACCACTGACGGCCAATTTGGAGGAATTGGAAACGTTAAGCGGGATTACGATAAAACAAGCCGTGAAGATATGTAATGCTTCGCATATCACAGTGGAGAGAATATTGCGTTTTCAGTCACTTATGAGTGCGTTTGATAAAATATATAAGAGAGAGAGAGAGAGAAAAAAATAATGTTTTTCATTCAACGCATCATAACATAATGGCATAATTTGCATACGGCATAAGACATAAAGACTTATACATACATCCACTTGCTATACCTAAGCACATAAAATTTATTATTGACAGTTTGTGTCGTTATTGGCTAAATATTATGTTTAATATTATGTTTAATATTAGATTTAAATCACAATTCTAAAAGTTAAGTTATAACACTAAACGGTGTTATCTTCGATATGGAATCACTTTTTGGGGTCAAAGTTCATGCATGGAAAATCTATTTGTTATACAAAAAAGAACCTTACGTACCATTTTGGATTTGGGGTATATGGAAAGTTGTAGGGGCAAATTCAAAGAAAACAAAATATTAACTATCTTTGGTTTGTATATATTTGAATGTGT
>OY294047.1:23525367-23553033 GCA_958510825.1 Brachypterus glaber | reverse complement strand
GAAATGCGACAAAAATCCTATAGGATATCACGTGGAAATTTCCCATATGAAACCACTAAAAAAAATTCCTTGTGGATCCATATGGTACCATGTAGGAAATTTCCTTAAAATTCCTACAGTTTTAAGGAAATTTCATGTTGGAACCACTAGGAAATGCAACAAAAATCATGTAGGAAAATTTCCATATAGAACCACTAGGAAATTTCCTACAAAAATCATGTAGGAAATTTCCCATATGGAGCCAATAGGAAATTTCCTTAAGATTCTCATTCTAAATTATTTTAAAATTTCCTTGTGGATCCATATGGTACCATGTAGGAAATTTCCTACAATTTTAAGTAAATTTCATTTTGTTATCACTAGGAAATGCAAATGCAAAATTCATGTAGGAAATTTTCTATATAGAACCACTAGAAAATTTCCTACAAAAATCATGTAGGAAATTTCCCACATGGAACCAATAGGAAATTCCTTAAAGATCTCCATACTAAGTTATTTTAAAATTTCCGAGTGGATCCATATGGTACCATGTAAGAAATTTCCTTAAAGTTCCTACACGATTTAAAGGAAACGCATTTTATTACGCAGCCACGCGTAAGTTGTTACTATAATAACACAGCCACACAAAAAAAAGGCCAAGAACTTTTTAGAAGACTATTGTTTTCCTGTGAGGCGCTGAATTCGAATTTGAGGTTAAAATAGAACCTCATCCGATTAGTTTTAATAATAATAATTTTGAGGTTCCAAAATTTACCGGATGGTGCTATTCGGGTTCAGCGTGCCAAAATACATAGGAATACAATGGTCTCCAAAGAAGTTCTTGACTTTTTTTTTCTGTGGCCCACAAAAAAAAGGTGAAGAACTTTTTCGGAGACCATTGTATTATTATGTATCTTGAGGCGCTGAACCCGAATTTGAGGACAAAATAGCACCTCATCTAATTAGTTTTCGGGGTAACCTCAAAAAACGTTATTTTCGAGTATATAAAAATAACGTTTTTTGAAATTATCTCCAAAACTAATCGGATCCGGTGCTAGTTTGATCTTAACCTTCCGTAAGTTACTAAGCTCCTAGGTGGGGGATGTGCGTAGTTGCTTAAATGCGCTGCAGTGAACAAAAGATAAAATACTTTGTTACTATAATAACACAGCCACACAAAAAAAGGCCAAGAACTTTTTAGAAGACTATTGTTTTCCTGTGAGGCGCTGAATTCGAATTTGAGGTTAAAATAGCACCTCATTTGATTAATTTTAATAATAATAATTTTGAGGTTCCAAAATTTACCGTATGGTGCTATTCGGGTTCAGCGTGCCAAAATACATAGGAATACAATGGTCTCCAAAGAAGTTCTTGACTTTTTTTTCTGTGGCCCACAAAAAAAAAGTGAAGAACTTTTTCGGAGACCATTTTATTATTATGTATCTTGAGGCGCTGAACCCGAATTTGAGGTCAAAATAGCACCCACCTCATCTAATTAGTTTTCGGGATAACCTCCAAAAACGTTTTTTCGAGTATACAGGGTGTATTTGAAATAGGGTCGGAAATTTTAACAGGTGATTCTACATGATAAAATTTGACAAAAAGTTCCTATATACATATGTCTAAAAATGCGTCATAAGGGAGCTACGCCCCTTTGAAATTGGCTAAAAAATCGGTTTTTATTTAATAACTCAGGAACCCTTTGAGATATATTAACGAGGTTTTGCACGTGAATTAATCCTAATAAGGCCCATCTTTGTATGTAATTTTCACGTACTTATTTAAACCAGGGGTGTGCGAAAAGGGGGGTCCTTATCAGTTTTTTGTCCCAAACTTTTTTCTGTGTAACTTTTTTGCAATTTTATTTTTAAAATATGATTCCTCAGGTCAAAATACATAAAAAAGGTACTCTTGTTGTAATACTGTAGGATTAACCGTTTTCGAGAAAAGTTAATTTGAAGGTGAAATTTCACTGTTCGAGGACGAAAAATTAAATACTAAAATGTCGAAAACCAAAATTTTAATGATGCAATGTTATTCTACAGCAAAAGCTAAGAAAAAAAGTTTCCATACATGTAGGTCGAAAAAACGCTTTTAAAGCTACCATAGCCCTTTAAAAATGGTGCATATTTAGGAGACCATAGCTCCATTAGGATTCATTTTTGGAAGTACCTGTATATGAGGTTTTTTTCTTAGTTTTTAATGTACATTCGCCCTGCATCATTAAAATTTTGGTTTTCAACATTTTAGTATTTAATTTTTCGTCCTCGAACCGTGGAATTTCACCTTCAAATGAATTTTTCTCAAAAACGATTAATCCTACAGTATTACAACAAAAGTACCTTTTTTATGTATTTTGACCTGGGTAATCATATTTCAAAAATAAAATTGCAAAAAAGTTACACAGAAAAAAGTTTGGGACAAAAAACTGATAAGGACCCCCCTTTTCGCACACCCCTGGTTTAAATAAGTACGTGAAAATTATATACAAAGATGGGCCTTATTAGGATTAATTCACGTGCAAAACCTCGTTAATATATCTCAAAGGGTTCCTGAGTTATTAAATAAAAACCGATTTTTTTAGCCACTTTCAAAGGGACGTAGCTCCCTTATGACGCATTTTTAGACATATGTTTATAGGAACTTTTTGTCATTTTTTATGATGTAAAACCATCTGTTAAAATTTCCGACCCTATTTCAAATACACCGTGTATGAAAATAACGTTTTTTGGAATTATCTCCAAAACTAATTGGATCCGGTGCTAGTTTGATCTTAACCTTCCGTAAGTTGCTAAGCTCCTAGGTGGGGGATGTGCGTAGTTGCTTAAACGCGCTGCAGTGAACAGAAGATAAAATACTTTAAAGTATTATATTGATACAAGCGACCAGCGGAAGGTTAAATTCGGATTCAGAGTCTCAAATTACATGGTCTCCGAAAAAGTATTTGATTTTTTTTGTGTGACTGTGTAGTCAATTACCTGTAAAATGATGATGATAATCACATGTTCTACTAAAAGCAATCGAAGACGCTAAAATTAACGGCAAACACGACAAAATACATTTCCAACTTTTTCCGGAATTGGTGTTTTTCAAATCAAGTTCTCTTACCAAGTTTAACGTCAAATAAACCATCCCAGTGAACGCAAACGAAGCGTGACCGCTGGGAAAACTTTTTCTTGCGTCATTTACTTCATCGGGGTCGCCATTACAAACATAAAGGTTTGGCCCATAACCATCAGGGAAGCAAACTTCATAATAACATGGTCTGGGTAAACCTACACGAATATTGAATTTTGATCTACTATTTTGTTTAATTAAAATAAAAATGACAGAATGCAAGTTATACAAAATAGGGCGTTAAGATCTATTTTAAATTGTAGTAAATATACACCGGTAAAATTAATGTTGGAAACTCTTATATAATGAGTGTTAAGCAAAGAATTACTTTTAAAACAATATTGTTTGGACTTTACTATGGTCAGAGTTTTATTTACTTTAAAATACTGTATCACACGACCCCTTCCCATTAAAAAAAAAATCCCCCTGACATTTTAAAAGCTAAAAATATCAAATTTACGCAAAAAGATAGTTTTAAATTTTAAGTCGATATCTTCACTCGTTCAAAAGTTAAGACTTTTGAAGCGCATCCCTGCCAGCACAGTCAATTGACGTCATTTGACGTGTATATCACGTCTGTTGACATGACTGTGTTTGCTGGGACTGTAGGTCTGACCTAATACCAGCGTATTTCATAGGTAACACATTTTTTTTTTATTTTTAGTCCCAGTTATTTCGTGACAACCCAATAAAAAAAAATTAAAACCGTTTTCAATAGACATCCCAGCCCGTCGGTAAAGTTTTGCTGGGATACAAAAACTCACGAAATGTCATTCATTTTCATATGAAATACTGTTTTTATCGTTTTTTTTTCATAGGAAAAACAAAAATAGAATTATGTGCCAATTTTCAGTTAAAAAAAATAAATTAAGGTCCTCCAATATTTGAAAATGAAAAAAAAAATTATAATTTTTTTCATAAGACACGATTTTTTGTCATGACACAAATTTTATGAAATTATTGTAAAAATTAAAAAAATATATTAACTCATCCCCGGAAGTGAATTTACAATAAATATTATCAGATTCAGTGTCAGCAACCCCAAAACTCAAAAAAAAAAATAAATAAAAATAAAAAAAACAAACTAAATATTTAAAAATTTGTGTCTCCTGTCCTCTGTTTATTTATTTTTGTTGATGATTTTTGGGAAGAGGGTTAAATTGATACTCAAACTATTTTTTTAAACTCGTGACGTTTCGAGGGTAGTTTCCCTCGACCTCAGACAAAAATTTAAACCCAGTTTCATTACATGTTAGAGACAGACATACATACAGGGTGTATCAGAACTCACGTTAAAAAAATTACATGTGCGCTCATACAGCAATAGAAAAAAATTGAGCAAAATTTAAGTGGGGGGTGTATATATGAAATTTTTAGATAAGAACGTTTCGTTTTCACCAATCCCGGAAGCTGTTACAATTACCTGCAAAAGTGGGTAAATCGCCCAATTGGTTTCTATGGAAACATAGCAGTAGCTAAAGGTATCCATTTTAAATGTTTGATGAGTTTTGTAAATTTGTCAAAAATATTTTTTAAGATGTTATATTACTGGAAGATTCTGGATTTTTAAACTTTATTGTAGTAAATTAGTAAATTTGTTTAGTGTTTTTTCTTTGTTATAATCCTACTTTAAATTTTAGGTCCTAATTAAGGATGAATTATTGAAATTTCTACATGTGCACATAAACTGAAATGGAAAATCTACCATTTAAAATATATATCGATGGACAAATGTTTAAAATGCCCCTCAATCCATACGATTAAAAAAGTAGAAAACCAATATACCAAATAATAGTTTATTAAGTTTTTTTAGGTATCGTCTATAATAATATAAATAAACATATTTAGTAAGTAAATCATTATTGCATTGTATTGTAAGTAAATCATTAAAGACACGTGTTGTTTAACAGTTTATTTGGTTACAAATATTAAAAAATGGTCAAACATGTATCTGTAATTTAAGTATGAAACTAATAAATAAACTAATAAACTTAAACGCAAAAAATCAC
This sequence comes from Brachypterus glaber, assembly GCA_958510825.1. Classification (NCBI taxonomy): domain Eukaryota; kingdom Metazoa; phylum Arthropoda; class Insecta; order Coleoptera; family Kateretidae; genus Brachypterus; species Brachypterus glaber. The sequence goes on along the minus strand of OY294047.1, from coordinate 23,547,928 downwards.
ACACTTTATACAAAATTAAAGTTTGAGGTCGATCATCATATTGATTTAAAAAAAAAAACTAAGATGAGGCTGAGATAATTGATTCAGTTCCGGGAGCTAATCACTCGATTAGGTAAGAAACACTGGTAAAACAAATTTTCACGTGAAAGTATGACCACGTCCAAATTACGAGTAAAAAGTTCTTTTAAATCCACTGAAAAGTCACTATCTAAAATACGGTAAGTTATAGATAAGATCCTCACCACTTCTGATTTCGGATAAAGCAAGCCGAAAGAGTCTTTGATCATATCCAAGCTGTCTTATAGAAGAAACTGTCCTTGTAGCTAGATGCTGCACATTTTCAATTCATTGAATTTGTTTAATGAAATAAGGATTCTACACTCTTATAGTTAAATGGTATTCTTCTTTCATCACCATCTAACTTTTAAAACGAGTTTTTTCTTTCTATGTAAGCCCAATTTTAATTTTTTACTTTTTTAAGTAATGATTAAAGGGGGTTTAAATTATTTTCTTAAATAATATCCCATTTCAGTGTACGTGCAATGTAAAACTTTCAACAGTTCTAAATTAGGACCTAAAATTTAAAGTAGGATTATAACAAAGAAAAAACACTTAACAAATTATTACAATAAAGTTCAAAAATCCATAATCTTCTGGTAATATAACAGTTTACATCTTAAAAAAAAATATTTTTGACAAATTGTCATATGAAAGATTTTAACTTGACATTGTCATCAAACTTTTAAAATTCATACCTTTAGCTAATGGTATGTTTCCACAGAAACCGATTGGGTGATTTACCCACTTTTATAGGTAGTTGTAACAGCTTCTGGGATTGGTGGAAACAAAACGTTCTTATCTCAAAATTTCATACATACACCCCCCTCTCAAATTTTGCTCAATTTTTTTCTATTGCTGTATGAGCGCACATGTAATTTTTTTAACGTGAGTTCTGATACACCCTGTATATACACAATATAATAAATAAAACATTAGTAAGGACTACACAATACTTTTACAATTATTACATATATCGATCGCGTAGAATGAAAAGCTCGGATATTTTTTCGACATATTGAATTTTTAAACTGACATTGAATGTGAACGTCAATAGTTTTATACTATAGGGGAGATGAGATCACAGATAATTTTTTAATTACCGATAAATAAAAGCAAAACCAAGGTAGCTTCTTTAACGAATATTATATCTAAACTTTATTAAGCAAAGGCAATGTTAAAAATCATTGAATTTTTGCCCGTCCAATAAAAGTTAATTGAAATAAAATAGTTATTTTTGTCCTAAAATAATTGTAAAAAATACTTCGCCGAAAACAATCGGGAACATTTTTGAAATATGCTATTGCGTAATAGGGTAGGGTGATCATTCGAAAATAATCCACACCAAATACCTCGCAAACTAAGCACAAAATGAAATAATTGTTAATTTTTATATTGTGCTTAGTTTACAAGGTATTTGGGGTGGATCGTTTTCAAATGATTACGCAATAGCACATTTTAAAATTGTTCCCGATTGTTTTTGGCTAAATAAGTATTTTTACTATTTTATAATATCACATAACCTCTATTGGAGGAGCAAAAATTTGATTATTTTTAACAATTTAAAAATATTTTTTAGTTATTTTGGAACCAAAATAACTATTCAATACTATTAATAAACTTTTATCAGAGGGGCAAAAATTCGATCATTTTTAACATTGTCCTTCCACAAATTCAACAAATTAAAATTAATAATTATTATTTAAGGTGAATAAGTTCATCATAAAAATTATGATATATTTTTGGAATCACAACTTTTAACTCCTGTAGATCATTATATTTAGTTTTTTCAGTGCACTTATATGGTTTATTACGGATTCTCTCAAGTTATGCAAGATTTTCATCCAAAAACTTTCCCAATCCGCGGGCCCGATAATCACCAAAAAAAAATTGAATCGGGAATTTTTTTTTTAATTTAATTCTCGGACAGGTATTCCGAGATTTTGGTGGAAAGCAAAATGTAAAGCAAATTTGAATACTGACAAAATTTTAAGTAAAATATATTTATTTTTGAAAAATAGGGCTTACAAGAAAAAAATATGCATATGGTGATATAATCTCTCCTACATTTTTAAGTTTTGACAAAGACATTTAATGTCAGTGACAAATTTATTGAAAACCGATATACGAGCTTTTCATTCTACGCAATCGATATGTATAATATACGTTTATGTAATAATTGTAAAAGTATTGTGTAGTCCTTAATAATGTTTTATTTATTATATTGTGTATATATGTATGTCTCTAACGTGTATTCAAACATTATTAAGGACTACACAATACTTTTACAATTATTACATAAACGTATATTATACATATATGTAATAATTGTAAAAGTATTGTGTAGTCATTTTACAATTATTACATAAATGTATAATATACATTTATGTAATAATTGTAAAAGTATTTTGTAGTCCTTACTAATGTTTTATTTATTATATTGTGTATATATGTATGTCTGTCTCTAACATGTATTGAAACTGGGTTTAAAATTTTGTCTGAGGACGAGGGAATCTACCCTCGAACAGTCACAAGTTTAAAAAAATAGTTTGAGTATCAATTTAACCCTCTTCCTATAAAACATCAACACTGGGCCATCAACCGGTGTGATGGTCAGTCGGTAAAGTTTTGCTGGGATACAAAAACTCACAAAATGTCATTCATTTTCATATGAAATACTGTTTTTATCGTTTTTTTTTTCATAGGAAAAACAAAAATAGAATTATGTCCCAAATTTCAGTTAAAAAAAAAATAAATTAGGGTCCTCCATTATTTTAAAATGAAAAAAAAAATAATATTTTTTTTATAAGACACGATTTTTTGTCATGACACAAATTTTATGAAATTATTGTAAAAATTAAAAAAAATATTAACTCATCCCCGGAAGTGAATTTACAATAAATATTATCAGATTCAGTGTCAGCAAACCCAAAACTCAAAAAAAAAAAAAAATAAAAATAAAAAAAACAAACTAAATATTTAAAAATTTGTGTCTCCTGTCCTCTGTTTATTTATTTTTGTTGATGATTTTTGGGAAGAGGGTTAAATTGATACTCAAACTATTTTTTTAAACTCGTGACGTTTCGAGGGTAGTTTCCCTCGTCCTCAGACAAAAATTTAAACCCAGTTTCAATACATGTTAGAGACAGACATACAAATATACACAATATAATAAATAAAACATTAGTAAGGACTACACAATACTTTTACAATTATTACATAAATGTATATTATACATTAATGTAATAATTGTAAAATGACTACACAATACTTTTACAATTTTTACATATATGTATAATATATGTTTATGTAATAATTGTAAAAGTATTGTGTAGTCCTTAATAATGTTTTATTTATTATATTGTGTATATATGTGTCTCTAACATGTATTCAAACTGGGTTTAAATTTTTGTCTGAGGACAAGGGAATCTACCCTTGAACAGTCACAAGTTTAAAAAAATAGTAGAGTATCAATTTAACCCTCTTCCTAAAAAACATCAACAAATATAAAAATAGGGTAAAAAACACTAAGATAAAGAATTATTTATATATTTTTTGACATCACACCAGCTTACAACCCCCCCCCCCTCTGTCTCAAAGTCTCACAACTTTGAGGACCCCCCAAATCATTTATGGACAAGTCCTAAGCACTGTCCCAGTAAATATATCATATTTATTCTGGATGGGCTGGGTCTTATTATGTAACATACCAACTAAACATTTTAATAATGAAGTAAAAACTCCATTCAAGGGAAATGCTAAAGTAATGGCACCAATATCATTCTTAATACTTTCGATTTTTTTATCATTATCCAGGTAATAAAAGTATTCAATTGAAAAAACTGCAGCAGGTATCATCATAACCAAAGGCCACAGAAGTTTTGCTGGAATGTAGCTTGGCTTCAATGGATATCTGTATTTCCACAGCTCCTCCTCTCCAATATGTCGTACAAAGGCCTCTTGTTTTTCTAACCAACTGAAATTTTTTTAAAGGTATAGGGCAAATATACTGTTACAAATTTTTCTTCTCAATAAATACAATAAAAAAAATTAAGCAACTTTTTCCAGCAAAAAAATTTATTGTACAAAAAAATTTAAGCGACTAAAAAAAAAAATTTTTTTGTACTCCTGCCAAAAATTTTAAGGACTAAAAAAAGAAGGGTCATTCCAAAAAAAAATTTAACCCAAAAAAAATATTTTGACAACATGCTGATATTCCCTTGACACAAAATAAAACAACAATAAGAACATTTATACCACATCTACAATTTGCTGATGGGCCTGCAGCAATTTTGCCGACTGATGAAATTGCCGACTGGGTTTTTTCGTGGGGGTATGACACCCCTTCAAGATTTCTCTGCAACCTCACACAAATATTAGTGATAGTTTTAAAAATATTACTGTTGAAAATACTTACATAAAGAGAATCCATAAACCAAATCGACAACATATTTCCATGAAATTGTTCATAAATTCTTTATAGTTCATATTCAAGTCTACTATATCATTTTTTACATTAATTTTCATGATTAGGCACTATAATTTAACATGCACTTGAAAAAAATGTTTGATTTGGAGTTTTCAAAATTGAATTTTTCTTATGTCACACTGACATTAATAAAAAAAAATAAGTATTATATTTTAAATATAAAGAAAAGAAAAATATTATTTGAACCATACAGTATAAATAAAATAAAACTTAAAGAATAATTCTTAATTAATTATTAATACTTATTCAAAATGTGTAAAATTAATTTTTGTTAAGCAGTGGATTTTTAATTACATTATCATACCCATGATATTCAATTTGATCAATAATAAACTTTCTATGTACTCTGCAATCAGGTCCACACTTTTGAGATCCACATTTTGGACATTCGAAAAAACATCCAAAACAGTCTTCATTCAAACAATCACACAGATCCATTCCACTAGCAACATGTACACCATTTTCATCATAAATGGCTCCATTGGGTCTACGAGCATTGGTTGGTGGATTTATTTTTCTGTGAAGTTTTCTTTTTTCACGTGTGCTTGTTTCTGGATTAAAGTTTGCTATAAAATTATCCATATTTGCTATTCTGGATTTATTTCTTAGTTGTCTGCGGTTTTCCGGAAAAACTTGTGCTGCAGTAGATTTTTTCGCCGTACGGTGTTCCCGTACAGGTCTGGATGGCTCAAATTCTTCATCACTAGTGTCTCTACTCGTACTACTACTCATTTTAATGTAAAAATCACTATAATATCTTGTAAAATAGAAAACCGATTGTTTAGAGTGACATAAGTTATGTCACATAACCCCACACCAAAAAAAATATATAAGAGAACTTTAGCTCCAAAGAAAATATATATAAGAACTTTAGCTTCCGTGTTAAACGTAGGCAACACAGATTACAAAAAGGTTGCTGGCGCCATCTAGCACGTAAATTGCGGACTATTGTCGGTATAGTCGGTTTCTGTAAAAACCCCTAGTGACATCTAGCGGAAATTTTAAGTAATAGAGCTGGCGCCAATTTCAAATCCTTAATAAAATTGTTAATTAAAACACGTTGAAGGACAATGACGCCATCGAGCGGTTTGGACTGCATTTTTGCAGACATACCGCTGGGCAGCGTCATTGTCCTTCAACGTGTTTTAATTATTACTTTGAATTCTCCATTCAAAGTAATAAAAGAATAAAATAAAAATGCAAAACAAAAATAAAACAATTTATTTCATTTAAAAAAAGTACATACAAGAATAATTCTTAATTACCTATTCATAAAGAATAATTTTTTACCAAATCAATGAAAATATTTTACTGGACGAAATCCGAAAATTGTTTTTTTTATCACCCTCAGCTTTTACAACATAAAAATAATTAAATTATTATATTATTATATTATTATTATTATACACCGTTTTATAAGAGAATATATTCTCGTATACGAATCGCACGTCACAGTGCGTAAACTAAATATCACTCTGTATGGATATTGGCAGGGGCAGATTTATTTCATTTTAAGGGGAGAAGGGGCATCCATAAGGAAAAAAATTGCGCATTCACCAAAAGTATAACTTTGAAGGTATTTCTAATAGAAATTTTCTATGCTAATATATCTCGCTGGGGGGGGGCATGGGACTATAAAATTTAAAAAATAGAGTTTTTACCCACATGAGTTAAAACTAAAACTGGGGTACATACTCGTAATACTAATTGAATAATCGCCACTCACTGTTTCCAAAAACACTAAAAACGCATGAAAGCATAATTAATATTTTATTTAATTGTTTTGTATATCAATTACTCACTTTTAAAAGTTTTGCTGACATAAACTTTCTACCCTCCTTAAGAGTGTGGCTCGTTGGTTAATAGCCACTAATTGGTTTCAAAAACACTAAAAACATGAATGGATCATTAATATTTAGTTTTATTTGTTACGTATGTATATTACTTACTTTTAAAAGCTTCACGGAAAGAAACATTCGACCCTCTTCAAAAGTGTAACCAATTGATTAATCGCCACTTGGTTTCAAAAACACTAAAAACACATGAAAGCATAATTATTATTTAGTTTTAATTGTTGTGTACGTATATTTATTCAAATAATTACCTTTTCCAAAGTTATTAAAATTTTTAGTCGCACACCAATCCAAGATTTAGATTTTTTGAGGTTAGAAACACGGAAACCCCCGCTTTATATATATATATATTTTTTTTACAACAAAGTAAGTCTAATACTTTCAATGGGATTTTGTTTTAAATATGGTCAATATGCAATATAGAATCATTCTTAATAATATTATCTTAAAATATTTACTATTTTTTAATTTATTATTATTTTTAATACGATGCCATCTATCAGGATAAATGTAAAGCTTTACATGAAAAGATAAAAGAAACCTATCTGTTAAAAATTACAAAAAATAACGCTAGCGACATCTAGCACGTAAATTGCGATGCTATGGCGGCAATTTTTAGCTGTGTTGCAAGGTCACCTACTTAAGGCTGGCCCCCCCTGTTTAGCTCCCGTGTTAAACGTAGGCAACACAAATTACAGGAAGGTTGAAGGCGCGCTCTGGTGATAGAATTGCGGACTATTATCGGTTTCTGTAAAAATACCTAGTGACATCTAGCGGACAGTTTAAATAATAGAGATGGCGCCAGTTTCAAATCCTTAAAAAAATTATTGAATAAAATCCCGTTGAAGGACAATGACACTGTACAGCGCTATGTCCGCGTTTTCGCAGACATAGCACTGGACAGCGTCATTGTCCTTCAACGGGATTTTATCATTACTTTAATTTGGGCAAAAATCTCAAATCAAAGTAATGAAAGTGGAATAAAATAAAAATCAAAAATTAAAATAAAACAATTTATTTCATTTATAAAAAGTACATAAAAATATATATATAAAAAACATTTGTATTCAAACCAAAGAAAATATTTTACTGCACGGAAGCCGAAAATTGTTTTTAACTGATGTCTCTGTATTAGTCAGTCATATATTACCCTCAGTTTTTACGATATAAAAAGTATTAATATTAAGTACTATTTCTTTGGTGCTGTATTTTTTGTTAATAATGGGGCCCCAAATAAGCCTATACAGGGCCGTAACCAGAAAAGATCCTGGGTGTAACGGAATAGCGCATTCACCATTATTTTTTAAATTTTCGACATTTTAAAGTTTTATAAATTTTAACCAATGTGTGATACATCATTTTAAAGCTCATAAAAACCTCTACTTGACCCTATAACCTTATTCTTTTTATTTATTTTTTAGACATTTTTTGAGGATTTAAAATGGGGTTAAAATGGAATTTTTTTGTCAAAATTTCTTTAAAAAAATCAAAGAATTTTTGATAAATGATAACCAAATTTAAATGATATAAATCAAAATTTTCAAAAAAATTCTCAAAAAGTCGCATTTTTAGCAAAAATAAAAAAATAACATCTTTAAAAAAATGTTTAAAAAATAAAAAAAATATGATCATATAGATAATTTTACTCAAAATGATGTATCATACGACTCCCTATCCATTTAGAAAAATTCTACCTATGCATAGGGGGCATATATGCCCCCTAACAAAATTTTAAAAGCTATAAATATAAATTATATGCTAAAAGCTATAAATATAAAATATATGCTGCCGTGTTAAGCTGAAAGGTCCTATCCACATAGGTTTAACGTATACAGATAGGACCTTTCAGCTGAGAAAGGCAGTATGCCAAATGATAGGTTCAGTGTTCCAAATTTGAAGTATCTCATCTCGTTCAAGGGCGTATCCAGGATTTTTTTTTCGGAAGGGGTAACAATTTTTTTCCTAAATCTCGAAAAGAATCAAACTGGCGCCGCAGGCGAAAATTTTTAAACAATTTTTTTGAATTCTGTTAATTTATGATGATTTTTTAATTTAATGCAGTAAAGTCAACTTTTAAAAACATGAATAAAAAAATAAAAAAGCCCTAACGATATTTGTGCTGGTCTATTTCAATTATAAAACAGTGGTATAATTTTAAATGCAAGAATTCTTAAAGTTCTAATGCCGCAGGCGATTTTTTTACAAATTTAATTGGAATAAAATAACTAAAAAAGCTTTATCGCTGCTGGCAAAAACTTTGACGAATTTCATAGTCTATTTTAATTTTAACAGTGTTATAAGTTTCAGTTAAATGCAAAAAAGCTCTAGCGCCGCCGGCGAAATTTTTTACAATTTTTACGTTAAAGTCTTATAACTGTTAAATAAAAAATGAAAGAAAACCCCAGAGCCGCAGGCGAAAATTTTTACGAATTGAAGTATAAATCAATTTATTAATTGATTTACCTATAGGTATATATACTTAATTAAGTATACACTATTTAGTATAAATGAAGTATTAACTGTTTTTTTATAAACTAAAAGAAACTATCGACGCCGGGCCCTGGGAAAGTTTCAAAAAATTTTAGATTTTCGCTTAGAATTTTAGGGGGGGTGTTCGGGCCCCCCTGCCCCCCCCCCCCCCCCTGGATACGGCCTTGATCTCGTTCAAAAGTTAAGAGTGGGGAGGGTGTTACATAGGTATATATCTTGAAAAATAGTGTAGCAAAATATATTTTTTCTTATAAATTTTATAGGCTTTAAAGCGATGTATTACACGACCCCACTTTCCATTTCAAAAAATGTCCCCACATGCCCCCTCCCACATTTTAAGAGCTGAAAATATCAAATATATGCAAAAAGAGTTTAAGTTGTCTTATTTATGGATTCCAAACTTTAAGTCGATATCTCAACTCGTTCAAAAGTTAAGAGGAGGGGGTGACATCTGGATCGCACTGTATAGTTATTTTAAATCATGTCAGCATAAATGAGGGCAAAGAAAAACGATACACCTAATTTATACCGATTTTTAATCTCAGGTTGGTATTTCTTCTCCGTATTCCTTCTTGTCGTTGTCTTCCATACTGGCACGGGGTTGTTCCTAAAAAGGAAAAAAATATGTACAAAACATTTTTAATTTTGGTATGGTATATAAAGTAAGGGAACGTTCAAGTATTACGTAACGGTCCTGAGGGAGGGGTTCATTTTGGAGTGTTACGCCCATGTCAATTGTATAGGAAAATAGTGTTATGGGGGGGGGGGCAAAATGATCAAAATTTTCGTTACGTAATACTTGAATGTTCCCTAATGGCCAGAACAAATATTTAACTCCGGTTTTACCCCACCCAATTTTGCTTAAACAAGATAATATACATCTGATTACCAAATTTTAAGTCTCTAGCTTAAAGCGTTTATAAATTATCGTGACGACAAACAAACAGAAATTGATTTTTTTTTTGTTTTTTTTTGTTTTTCGACGTTTTTAGGAGTCCTACCGAAATGTTTTAGATTACAGTCATACATTTCGATTGATTGATTTAAATTGTTTCTAATTAGGAAGTTTAGAAAATTTTAAAAATTGTAGTTTAAAACCCTCCTTGGGGGGTTTAAACCCCCCGTGCGCACGGCCCTGCCCTAGGCCAGCTTAACCCTTTGAGACACAATTTCTATTTTTTTTTTGTATAAGCCATATAGAAAAAAAAAGAAAAAAGTGGAATATACATGACCCAGTGGGCATCTTAGTCGGATTATATGTCCCACTGGGTATAGTATAACATAATTTTTTTATTTTAAAATGAAATTTTTATTAGGACAAAAAATACAAGAGTAGCTTTGCCACTGTTAATAAAAGGTGGAAATCTTTAAAGATTTCCCCGTAACCTTTAAAGATTTCCTCCAATTTATACACTTGAATTCCTCTGCGGTTTACCCCTCGACATAACCACTATTTTTGTATATATCAGGTTATAACCTATGTTATAACCTGATCTATAGAAAAATAGTGGTTATGTCGAGGGGTAAACTGTAGAGGAATTCTAGTGTACAAATTGGAAGAAATCTTGGAAAATCAAAATATGATATAACTACCATGTACCTACATTAAATCTATAAAAATAGTCAATGATGATGGAGATCTCTTTTCGAAAAGTCTATAGAATATAATGTTAGTTTTCTTGCCCCAAATCACAAAACTAAATATCGATTTTTGGTATGCAAAACACCTTCCCGGACACATAGTGGTTTAAACCAATTGGTTGAACTTTATTGTGATGAAATTGGTTGGTTTAATAATAATTTGTTATGAAACCAAAGTTTTTTTTCAATTTCTATGATTGATTATATGCCCTGTCTTTTCCCTTATTTGTGGGCAACCTGTTGTTTTTTGTTAATTTTTAAAAAAGTACTTACTTTAAAATTCTTCGCAGAAAAAAACTTTCGACCCGCTTCAAATGTATGACTATGTATGTTAATCACCACTGCTTGGTTCCAAAAACACTGAAAACACATAAACGCATCATTATTATTTAGTTTTAATTGTTATGCATGTATATTTATTCAAATAACTTACATTTTCCAAAGTTATCAAAATCTTTCATCACACACCAAACCACGCTTTTCATCTTCTTAGGTTAGAAACACAGAAACCCCCGCTTTATAGATAGCGCCAAAACGATTAAAACAAAAAAAAAATGTAAGTATAAGTAAATGGGATTATGTTTTAAATATGTTCAATATGCAATATAGAATCACCCTTAATAATATTATCTTAATAATATTTGCTATTTTTTAATTTAATATTATTTTTAATACGGTGCTATCAGGGTAAATGTAAAGCTTTACATAAAGGTATAAAAGGTACCTATCTATTAAAAATTATTAAAAATACCGTAAGCGACACCTTTGGATAGAATTGCGATGCTATGGCGGCCATTTTTAGCTGTGTTGCAAGGTCACCTACTTAAGGCTGGCCTCACACGCGAACACTGAGCAGATCTTCTTCTGCTTCTAATTTGCTTTGACCTTTTTCTTTCGAAATTTGGTCAGCTCAGTATAAAGAGCTTAGCAGGGTAATCAGGTAAAAAGTGCCCCAGCCCGATTTGAGCTGAGTATTTGTGCCCCATAGAGGTCAGTTGATTCCCAAATTTTCGGCCCCCAACGACCCCCAGGGGGGTCAAAATTATTTTTTTTACTTCGACACGAATTATTTTTTTCTCCGGTCCTGCTGATCCGATTGACTTCAAATTTGGAACACATAATAAGGACTATAGGGATAGTCTACAAAAAAAATATTGTCGATTTGCGACTATTCTAACCTATCAAAAAAATCACTTGTATTTTTTGAAGGGCCGAAAAGGAATTTGGAATAATCGAATTTTCATTTAATATAAATAGGTTTAAGTCTCTTTTAAGAACATCTGAAAATAATCAGTAGTGTCACGTAATTAATGGATACTTACCTATATCGTTTATAATGTTCATTTCTTTTACGTTTTTTAAAGCATTTTTTATTAAAAACAATAAAAAAGTACATATCATATATTTATTTCAGTTATATCGAAATAAAATGCGTACTTTTTTTCTTATTTTTTTACGTTTACGCTTTTATTTGAATTAAATAATTATTCAAGAGTTGTAGATCGATTTATTGTGCGGTCATAAGAATGTCTCAAAAATGTGTAAATTGTGAAAAATGGATAAATAAAATTAAAGGAAAGAATAAAGTCATTACAGATAATCTTGAAGAAGAGAAATTAGCTACACTTTTAAACAAAAGTGTTCAACTGAATGGTATTTTGTGTAACACTTGTAGAATAAAATTGGGCGAGATACAAAATGACTTTTTCATGATTCAGATGCGCTCTATGAACCTACATGTTCATTAAAAAAAACTGAGGAAGAAATGGTGGAGTTACCTGTTCAAAGACTTGTTAGTACACACCGATACTGCTGTTTGTGTAAAAGTGAAAATTACTTAATGGTTATACCCGAAGAAGCTCGGCTTCAATGCTATACGCAGAAACAAAACCGGTGTTGTATAAATCATTTAATAAAAAAGCGTTTTTACGATGAAGAAATTGCTAATTTAAAACCTTACGCGAATTACAGCAGCATACCCAAATCAAACTTAAACTATCTTTTAGCATATATTTAATACTTTCAGCTTTTAAAATGTAGGCAGGGGGGCATGGGGGCACATTTTTTTAAATGGAAGGGGGTCGTGTAATAAATCATTTTAAAGCTTATAAAATTCTCCATTTAACTACATATTTTTAAATAAAAAAAATTGTGTTTAAAATGGGGTTGAAAATGGGCATTAATGTCAAAATTCCTCTAAAAAAACAAATATTTTTTTAAAAATGCCTAATTTCATCATAAAAAAAGGTTAATTATACTTTTAAACTAATTTTAGTTGACATAAATAAAAATTTATAAAAAAAACTTAAAAAATCTTATGTTTTAGCACAAAAAATTGAAAAATCAAAACCTTAAAAAACATTTAAAAAAAAATTAAAAACGTTAGTTCAAATAGAGAATTTTATAAGCTTTAAAATGATGTATCACGCGACCCCCTTTCCATTTAAAAAAATGTCCCCCCATGCCCATTTTAAGAGCTGAAAATATCAAATATATGCTAAAAGATAGTTTAAGTTGTCTTATTTAAGAGTTCTAAAAAGTCGATATCTCAACTCGTTCAAAAGTTAAAAGGAGGGGGGTGACTTTTGGACCGCACTGTATATATATACTTTACACTTTAATTTTTATAATCGTCAATTGACTATGATTTTAATTTTGCTTGGTTTCTTAGAATAAACATTTTTTGTTATTTATTTTCAATATTTATTTTTGGACCTATTTATATTAAATAAAAATTCGATTATTCCAAATAATATTCTTAATTCTATATTACTACAAATGCGTACCTGACGCAGTTTTTATTTTTTTTTACACTGTTCTACCACATGAAAAAAATTAAATTGTTGATATGTTTTAGATCGAATACGAATACATAACATAAAAAAAATGGCGGGTGTGTTCGGCCAAAAATGGGCCTTTTCGGCCCTTCAAAAAATACAAGTGATTTTTTTTATGGGTTAGAATAGTCGCAAATCGACAATATTTTTTTGTAGACTATCCCTATAGTCCTTATTATGTGTTCCAAATTTGAAGTCAATCGGATCAGCAGTACCGGAGAAAAAAATGATTCATGTCGAACTAAAAAAATTAATTCTGATCCCCCTGGGGGTCGTTGGGGGCTGAAAATCTGGGAATCAACTGACCTCTATGGGAGCTAACTTTTGCACAAATACTCGGCTCAAATCGGGCTGGGGCACTTTTTACCTGCTTACCCTGCTAAGCTCTTTGTATTTATACTATATATCAAAGTGGTATTCTGGGCTTCAGGTCACAGCAAAGTGTTCTGGAGTTCTAGACTCCATCCCCGTAGTCCTTTTCTTATTTACTGTTGGTTATGTTAGCTGTTGCCAAGGCAGTTTTTTCTAATTTGTATTATATTTGCGCATGCGCTAGTATATAAAAAAAATTTGTACGTGGCGCAGTTGGTAGTGCGTCCGGCTGCGAACACTGAGATTGTGGGTTCGAGCCCCACATAGAGCATGGATGTATAGTGGTGTAAAAAGTCGGTAGATGGAACTACGATGACTAACTGTAATGTGGGTTGCAGGTGAAACTGTAAACACATTTCAGGGTGGATGCGAGTTCTGTTGAGGACCGTGCTTCGGAGGGCACGTAAAGATGGCGGTCCCGTCAATTAGGCCATAGCAGCGAAAAACGACTTTAAATGATTTAACAAACAAAAACACCTTCTCGTGTTAGTTGCTTCCAAATCAAAATTTATCAGCATTATAAATGATTAAAAACCATAAAATTCCCTTCTTACTCCAATATAATCACATTTTCGTCATTTTACTGCACATCTTCCATACAATAAAATATATAAAATCGAATCCGGGGCATATCTAAGATAGCAAATAAATAAATAACTAATACCTGATGCGTAAAATAAACGTTGTTACCGATTTACAAATTCTAGCCGAAAGTATACATGTTGCCTATCACAGAACACCCATTCCACGGGTGGAACCACAGAACACTAGGGTGGAACGCAACTGACTGAGCAGATTCTTTTAACATTTTTATCGCTCCCTTTGGACTTTTGGTTTGAGCTGCTGTAGCTATACAACTATTTATAGATAGGCTGCACACCGATTAAGGGTTTTTCGGTGGGCTACAAAGTGCGTTTGGGTACTTAACTCCAGAAACAAAAAATATCGATTGCGATTTATCCAAATTTTTACCAAATAAATCGATTTTCACAACTTTTTACCCTAAATTGAGATTTTCCGAACGTTTTACACAACATTAAGATTTTCTCAACTTTTTATGACAGCTGCTTTAATGACCAAAAAAAGATTATTAACTCCATAATTTTCCCAACTCGTAAAATCCAACTTCGAATTTAAGTATTACACTAATATAAGTCGGAAATGAAGTTTTTACTTTTTAAAAGCGGATCCGCTTGGATTCTGGAATTTGAATTTCATAAAAAATATTATAGTCCTTCCACACTTCCCTATACTGGAAATTCAATAAAACATGCAGTGACTCAGTTGCAAATGTGTGGTAAAAGGCGAAGATCATACCAGTTCGGGTGCGACTCGCGTAATTTCGTCGAAGCATCGCAAAGGCGGATCCCCTGGGGGTCCGTACCTCTGCTGCTTTCGTATAAGCTTATACGAAAGCAGCAGAGGTATGAGTCACTGCAGTTACTAACAGTACCTTTAGTAGAAATAAAATTTAAATAAAAATCGCTAATTTTTATGTTTTAGAAATGTATTTATTCATAACAAAGATACTGAGATACATATTATAGATTTAAAAGACATGGACGTAATTAATCAATTTAACAATATTTAAAACTATAATTAGACTAAAACAAACATATATGGATATGAAATATCACTCCATACAATATATTTTTGGCCTTCATAATATTTTATTTACTATTTATGGCCACTTGCATCAACTTTTGGTCTGGGATTGTCTCAGTTAAACCGAGTTTAAACTAAAAATGCTGCGTTCTGATTGGTCGGCCGTCAGTTTAATCCAAGTTTAAAGTTAAACCATAATTGTTGCAAGTGGCCCTTAATAGTAAATAACATCTAATATAATAATTTTTAATTAATTACACTGTGCGTCAACGTCATTCGACAATATAGGTCTAATATAATCGAGTCTCCAAGGGGTTTCGCTACTTTAGGTCATTTAAGCGATATTTTTTAATTTAAAGTTTTCAATTCACGCTAATATGCAAGACCCATTTTTTAAGTTAGCGTTTCAAAACTTTGGGGGGTGAATTCCTATCAAAAAAACATGAAAAAAAGTTTTATAAACTTATGTCTAAAAATGATTCGTAAGGGAACTACGGTCCTTTAGTGACAACCCCGCTAATTAGATTTTTGTTAAATATCTCCGGAACCCTTTAAGCTACAGAAACAAGTTTATGCATGTGTTTTTATATTAATAAGGCCTATTAATATATAATATTTTTATGCAGCAACTTTAGTCAAATGCGTGCCAAACTGGGAGGCCCAAGCACTTTTTTGCCCAATTCTTTTTTCAGTGTAACTTTTTTGCTGTTTGTTAAAGACCAGGCGGTATATGTTTACCCATGTTTGGGTAAATCGAATAGAGTGATATATTTTTTGATCAATGGGTCCAGAATATCAGTAGAAATGATAATTTCACTATGCGCATAAAATAAACCGTGGGCTTCACTTTTTATTTAACAAAATGTTGCAAAATCGAGAAATTCATTTTTTTCTTTCATATCTCTGGAAATAGTAATTATATACCAAGGTAGAGAAGACATTTTTTATAGCCGAGCGTATTAAATCCCAAGCTGCGTAGCAGCGAGGGATTAAAGAGTGCAAGCCTCTAATAGTCTTCTCTACCGTAGTTTATATATTAGTTTTTTTACTACTAGCACTTTTTAACTATTTTTATTCAAGTAATAATATAAATTATTAACAGAAATTATATTTCTTGAAATTTCATAAAAGTAAGTAGCCTTGATCAGTGACTATTGCTCAAATAATAAATACTGTGAACTGACATTTAAAAAATTTAGTTTTTTTTTAAATTTTTTAATAATATTTAAACTTATTATTATTATTATTTAGCTAATTTTTGATTGTATTAATTGGTAATAATTATTATTAATTATATTTAATAAATAAAAGTTATTTTCAATTAGTAAAAATTGCACAAAGAACTGAAACATCTAAAGTGACAGAAATCAACTGTTTATAAAATTTACTCCTACTAGGAGAGAAAAAATTATTATTGCTATAGGTGAAGAAAATTGATTTCACAGTCTGAAAACATGATAAATAATGGTATGTTCTAAAGCTAGTAGTGAAAAAATAATTATGTATTATTATTATTGCAAAATTAGTAAAAATCACAAAAAGGGGTAAAAAAACGATTTTTTGGGATTTTTTTTCGGATACTTAAAGTTTTAAGCGCAAAAATTCGACAAATGTTTAAGCAACTGCCTAGGCTCTCCTAATAACGGATTTACTTATTTTTTAAAAGCATTTAAAAGTTTAAGCTCTCTTCTATATGTGCTTTATTTTCAATTTTGCATAATTTTGAAAATTGCATTTTTTTTTCAAAATCTGGATTGCAAAATTTGGGGCAAAATTATTGTGTAAAAACTATCAGACCGATTTTGATGAAATTTGGTTTGATGATTCAGCACACCATAAAGTTTTCTTGGGTCAATTTTGAAGGTTCTACGTATACTTTAAGTATCCGAGTTTTTTATCCCTTTTATGTGATTTTTACTATTTTTGCAATAATAATAATTATTTTTTTGAGTTGCAACCATTTATCATGTATAAAATTCAATTACAAAACTTTTTTTCCTCTTCAATATTGGTCTTAAATGAATAGTTTCAGAGATATATGAACGAAAAGAAGAGAAAAAAAAAATGAATTTCTTTGCGATTTTGCAACATTTTTTTAAATAAAAAGTGAAGCCCATGGTTTATTTTAAGTGAAATTATCATTTCTAGTGATATTCTGGACCCATTGATCCAAAAATATGGCACACTATCCGATTCACCCAACCTAAAACAGATACCGCCTGGTCTATTAGTTTGAATGTGATCTTACACATAAAAATACATAAAAAAAGGTCTAATTAAAACTAATATCTTACGGTTTATTCACTAAAAATAAAAAACAATCCGTACAAATATGTAATGCTTCGCATTCCATAGTATAATCTTCACACTGAATAGTATGTTGTGTTTTTTCTCGATATTCATCCAAAATTATATTTGCTTTGATCTCGTGATTGTGGTCTCCCATCTCCGCTAAAACTTTTTTGTTTGTAAATCTATTTTTTTCAAAATTGGTAACAATATTTCTATTTATCAAAGTAATCTTTTCTAAATGTCCTTTTATTTTTTAAAAAATTGGCCTCCAAAACTTTTTTATTTTTTAATGATTTTTTTTTCAGTTCAATTGGTAGGATAGATCCTTAAAATAAAATTTATTTTTCCTAAAAAAATACACCAAACCGACTTGTTCTTAAGCTTTTTTCGATTTTTTTGAAATATTTTTAAATGCACTTTTATCGTAAACAGTGAGTCTTACACTGTTTCATCATAATTATATTTTTGATGCATCCTCGAAATTATAATCAAAAAAAGCAACAAAAAAGTTACACAGAAAAAAGTGGTTGGCACGCCCCTGGCGGAAGTTACTACATAAATAAATAAATATATATATATATAATATAGTAGATGGTCTTATTGATGCAGGAACACACGCATAAACTCGTTTCTCTAGCTCTAATAGTTCGTGAGATATTAACCTCTTCAGGGACGAATTTTTTGTCTAAATTAATTTAGTAGCAAAAATTAAAAATGATTTTTATTGTCAAAACAAGTAAACAACTGAAGATGTGCGAATCTTGGCCATTGGATGTTGCTTGTGATTGGAAACATAGCAAATGGCAACACCTATAGACACTGAGTAATAAGGAATTCGGTGAATTTCATTTTGCCGAAATTATTTTTAAACATACACATATGTGCCTATGTCCCTGAAGAGGTTAAATAAAAATTTACGAAGCATTTTCGGACATATTTTTATAGAGACTTTTTTTCATGTATTTTAATAAGAATTTACCTGTCAAAGTTTTGGAATGCTCTTAAAAAATGGTTCTAGCATATTAGCGTACATTGGAAAACTTCAAATTAAAAAAAATCGCTTAAATGACTTAAAGTAGCCAAACCCCGTGGCGACTCGACTATTATAATGGTCCTAAATTAACGACTGACGTTGACTAAATTTTTTGTCGTACAGTGTTATTTAATATGTCAATTCTAATTCACAATAATGAATTATACTGAATGTGGTATACTTGTTCTGTAGGTACCCAAGAAGCATTTGGGCGTAAGTCAATTATACAAAAAATGGACTTACGCCGCCCTGCCTCTCAGGTACAGATCTGTGAACCATGCCCACTAAGCATTTGCTTAATTTAATAATGCATTTAAGCACATATTTTCTACCAATACGTCATTTATGTATTTTGATATAATTTTCTGCAAAAAATATCAATAAGATTAAAATGGAGTCCCCATACAATAAAAACAGATATAGATAAAATGTACCTATATGATCTTGATAAAATTTATGAAAATAACAACTCATAAGTAGACATCGGATTTTAGCTAGTCGTGACGTCAACATGCATAGCCGGGTAGAATAAGTTAATAAATTCATATTAATTTTATTAAAAAAATGTTTAATATGTTGCCAAACTACTACATTACCAAAGAAAATTATATAAATATTATGAAAATCTCATAACGTTTTATTTAAGTAAAAGAAAATTAAAATAATAACAATTCTGAAAATTACGATTTAGTTGGGCTCTTTAATAATCCAAATTTAATTTTATAGTATTGTGACATGATGCCTGGCTATTACTTTGACCAAGTTCTACCTGGCTAATCGTTTTTTATTCGCAATAAAAGGTCACGTGACGTTTATAACTTGTGATTAAAATAAATTTTGTATTGTTTTACTTACTTTAAATAATAAATTGTCCTTGCTCCTCTACTCCTTTATGGGTTTTTGTATTCACATGTCCTAAAATATTAGTTTTTCTTTCCCAGGTTAAGTCTTTTTTTTACAAAATGTGCAGTGTAAAATATTGCTGTCAAATAGTTCTGGATAATCTTCAATCCACGATTTAACCATAGTAAGTAATTGTTTTACGAACATTTTATTAAGGGATTTGACTAATGAAATGAATGGTGACAAATGAATATTAGATTAGGGGCAATAGGTATGTTAAAAACGAAAAAGTTAGAGCAAAAAAGAAATTAATTCGCATTGCTAAGATAAGTCAAACGAAACAACTCAATTTACTTTCCGCATGCCCATGATTCTAACCAATAAAATAACGTACGCTTGATCTTACATCTCACTTATTTCGTCGCACGCACAGGGAAAAAAGTTTAGAGCTTTTAGATTTCTGCATAGTACATGATTATAACGAGTTCAAATAGATTTCACCTTCAAGTCAGCTGTTCACAAATTGAATAAAACACAAAAAGTTTAGTCGGTAGTTTGTTTTTTCTACAAACACCATATGTTATAGTTTTGTAATTTTGTATTTTATTTATAATATGAAAAACCATGTTACAATACTATTCAGGTCTATTCACGTGCGTAAACAATATTGCTATAGTGGCAATATTGGCAAAAATCGTATGCGATTTTGGCCAGTATTGCCAATAGAAATATGGGCCAAAATCGCATGCAATTTTTGCCGATATTGCCAAAATAGCAATATTGTTTACGCACGTGAATAGAACTAAATAAATAAAACATGGATTATTTAAAAGCACAACTAAATCATAACTTTCGGATCTGTTATGTTTTTTTAATTTTCTTTTACTTAAATAAAAACGTTAGGGGATTTCCATAATATTTATATACTTTTATTTGTAAATTTAGTAGTTTGTTAGCTTATAAAACATTTTTTTTGATTATTATTAATTTTTTGTACCCGGCTATGGATTTTGACGTCACGACTCGGTAAAATCCGATCTTTACTCATAAGTAAGGACAATCATTTTTGTAAAAGCCATGATATATGATTATAATGGTAACTCATCAGGGACTGTTCAAGTATTATGTAACCCAACAATTTTTAACACTGAGAAATACAGAGTTCTTATTTATTTAAAAGTTATTTAATTTTAATATAATTTTATTACTATTTGCCCTAGCATGCATTTATTCGCGTAATAAAAATCTTAATTAAATACATAAATTATTTCAAATCACAAAATTGTCTATTCCAATAATAAATTAAAAATTTGCAAATCAAAACAATTTACAAATTCCTACTTCATATAGTTTTCTTCTTGGCAGGTTTTTTCATGCGTGGCAAAGTTGCGCTGGTATCCTATAAAAAAAATAATTAAAAATTAGAAATCTGGTAGAAAATTTTATTTTAATTGTTGGTGTTTGACAAAAAAAAATGTTTAAACATTTCAAACGCCTTTCAATTAACACACAAACAATTAACACCAGATACTGAAAATTCTAGAAAAAATGCAATATGAAAAATATTTTTTAAACAAAAATAAAAACTTAAAAAACAGTTTGTTAGTCACATCACAAAAGAAACAATTATTGTTACACAGAAGGTTTTGTAGAGATTTTTGAATAAATACGCTTTTAAAAAAGTTTATTGGTTTTTAGTCATTCTGAGATATTGTATATGAAGGTATTTTATACCGTATTAGACTGTAGTGAATATTTTCTTGCGTTACTATCGTGCGCTCTCTCCCACAATGATTATGAACGGCAAAGTGGGAAGAACATATGATCACGTGACTTGCTTGGAAAAAAAAGTTCACTATATTAATAAATTAGGCTCTAAATTGGGGCGCCAATATAAACGCTTGCTTTAGGGCGCTGAAATGGTAAGGGCGGCCCTAGGGTCAACCGTTCTCGAGAAAATCGAAGTTAAATTAGAAAATTTTACGTTTTGAGCATCACAATTAGGAACTAAAATGCACCAATAAAAAAATCAATAGAGTGATTCAACATTAAAAACTTAAAAAAAAGCTTATTTTTTCTCTAGGTTCGAAAATTCGTTTTAAGGACTTCTACGTAAGGACGCTAAATCTGTAAACTCTAGTTTAGTTTTCAAGTGGCTGCGCCATCTAGTGTCCTTAGTACTACGACCTACTAACATTTTCTAGTTTGTAGTTTTTATTATTTAACTTTGAATATTTGTTCAAAAATCGTCAACAAAAGAATCAAGAGTTTCATGCCTGAACTAAAGGTAACAGATGGTTAATTAATGGGCATCTTTGTCAGCTGATTTTCGTATGATTTTCAGTCTTCTATGAGCCAATGGCGACCCCGTCAAACTTTTAATAGACAACTGACTTCCACTGTTCGCTGTTCTCAAGTTATTTTCAAAATTCGAAATATCGTTATGGCTTTTCGACTGAATTTTGGAATCGGATAAACGAACATTCGGATTGAAAAACTCATGCCACGAGTTCCTTTTATCCACATCCGGTTTATCCTTATTCCAAAAATCAATTTTTTTCGGAAGTTTTATGAGTTTACTTAAGGAGTTCAGTGCACCCCGAGAGTTATGTGGAGATGTTTTGTTATTTGAATTGCTATTTCTTCTACGTTTTGTCTTTGGTGAGTTCATAAAGATTTCCTTACATGCGTCGAGGTTATTTCCAACAGTTCTTACGATACCAGGCTGCAATACCAACTTAGCTTTAATAGGAGACGTCGCAGAAACGTCTTCTTGTACCCTCGGAACTTTTGGAGGTAGCGGAGCTGCTTTTTTGTTATATTTACCCCCTCTATCGCTAAGCTCAAAAGGATTTAGTCCTTCTTTGGCTAGATGTTCGGTAGAATTAAGAATATTTTTGACTATAGAAGAACTACAATTTTCCTGTATGTGTTCCAAACTTCTTCTAGTTTCTTCAGAAGATTTTTCAGGATTTGGGATTGAATTTTGGGGTACTATGTCATTTTTTGGATCGTTACATGCTGTTAAGAAATATTTGGTAAAGTTAGA